>CM066205.1:37330719-37923219 GCA_033675395.1 Rhodiola chrysanthemifolia
GAATGGCACCCATAAGTTTGTCTAAGTTCGCCCTTAGTCTAATTCTAAAGTTTGCATGCAACCCTATCGTCAACCCTTAGTCTAATTCTAAAGTTTGTCTAAGTTCGCCCTTAGAAAGAGACTAATTTGGGACGAACAAAGACAAACGTTAGTCTCATTCTAAGGTTTGTCTAAGTTCGTCCCAAGTTAGTTTCTTTCTAAGGACAAACTTAGACAAAACGTAGATTGAGACTAATGAGACTAACTTGGGACGAACATAGACAAGCCTTAGAATGAGACAAAAGTTTGTCTTTGTACGTCCCAAGTTAGTCTCGATAGTCTCATTCTAAGGTTTGTCTAAGTTCGTCCTTAGATAGAGACCAACTTGGGACGAACTTCGACAAACTTTAGAATGAGACTAACGTTTATCTTTGTTCGTCCCAAGTTAGTCTAGTTAGTGTCATTGTAAGGTTTGTCTAAGTTCGTCCTTAGAAAGAGACCAACTTGGGACGAACTTCGACAGACCTTAGAAAGAGACTAACGTTTATCTTTGTTCATCCCAAGTTAGTCTCGTTTGTCTCATTCTAAGGTTTGTCAAAGTTCGTCCTTAGAAAGAGACTAACTTGGGACGAACTTAGGCAAACAATAGAATGAGACTGATGAGACTAACTTGGGATTAACAAAGACAAACGTTAGTCTCATTCTAAGGTTTGTCTAAGTTCGTCCCATGTTAGTCTCCTTCTAAGGACGAACTTAGACAAACCTTAGATCGTCTCATTCTAAGGTAGTATAAGTTCGTCCTTAGAAAGAGATTAACTTGGGACGAACTTAGACAAACCTTATATTGTCTCATTCTAAGGTTAGTCTAAGTTCGTCCTTAAAAAGAGACTAACTTGGGACGAACTTAGACAAACCTTAGAACGACACTAACTTTGGATGAACTTCGACAAACCTTAGAATGAGACTAAATTTTGTCTTTGTTCGTCCCAAGTTAGTCCCCTTAGTCTCATTCTGAGGTTTGTGTAAGTTCATCCTTAGAAAGAGACTAACTTGGGACGAACTTCGACAAACCTTAGAACGAGACCAACTTGGCGAACTTAGACTAACCTTAGAATGAGACAATCTAAGGTTAGTCTAAGTTCGTCCCAAGTTAGTCTCTTTCTAAGGACGAACTTAGACGAACCTTAGAATGAGACAATCTAAGGTTTTTCTAAGTTCGTCCTTAGAAGGAGACTAAATTGGGACGAACTTAGAAAAACCTTTGAATGATACTAACGTTTGTCTTTGTTCGTCCCAAGTTAGTCTCGTTAGTCTCATTCAAAGGTTTTTCTAAGTTCGTCTTTTTTCGTCCCAAGTAAGTCTCGTTAGTCTCATTCTAAGGTTTGTCCAAGTTCGCCCTTAGAAAATGACTAACTTTGGACGAACTTAGACACACCTTACAATGAGACTAACGTTTATTTTTGTTCGGCCAAAGTTAGTCTCGTTATTCTCATTCTATGGTTTGTTTAAGTTCGTCCTTTAAAAGAGACTCACTTGGGACAAACTTAGCCTAACCTTAGTCTAACAAAGACAAACTTCAGTGTCATTCTAAGGGTAGTCTAAGTTCGTCCGAAGTTAGTCCCTTTCTAAGGTCGAACTAAGACAAACCTTAGAATAAGACTAACGAGACTATTTTGGGACGAACAAAGATAAACGTTTGTCTCATTCTAAGGTTTGTCTAACTTCGTCCCAAGTTATTCCTTTGTCTTTGTTCGTCCCAAGTTAGTCTCGTTAGTCTCATTCTAAGGTTTGTCTAAGTTCGTCCCAAGTTAGTCTTTTTCTAAGGACGAACTTAGACAAACCTTAGAATGAGACTAACGAGACTAACATGGGGCGAACAAAGACAAACTTTAGGCTCATTCTAAGGTTAGTCTAAGTTCGTCCTAAGTTAGTCTCTTTCTAAGGACGAACTTAGACAAACCTTAGAATGAGACTAACGAGACTAATTGGGACGAACAAAGACAAACTTTAGTCTTATTCTAAGGTTTGTCTAAGTTCGTCCCAAGTTAGTCTCTTTCTAAGGATGACGTTGGACAAACTTTAGAATGAGACTAACGAGACTAAGTTGGGACAAACAACGACAAACGTTAGTCTCATTCAAAGGTTTGTCTAAGTTCGTCCCAAGTTAGTCTCCTTCTAAGGACAAACTTAGAAAAACCTTAGAATGAGATTAACGAGACTAACCTGGGACGAACAAAGACAAACATTAGTCTCATTCTAAGGTTTGTCTAAGTTCGTCCCAAGTTAGTCTCGTTAATCTCATTCTAAGATTTGTCTAAGTTCGTCCTTAGAAAAAGACTAACTTGGGACGAACTTAAACAAACCTTAGAATGAGACTAAAGTTTGTCTTTGTTTGTCCCAACTTAGTCTCGTTAGTCTCATTCTAAGGTTAGTCTAAGGTCGTCCTTAGACAGAGACTAACTTGGGACGAACTTAGACAAACCTTAGAATAAGACTAAAGTTTGTCTTTGTTCGTCCCAAGTTAGTCTCGTTAGTCTGATTCTCAGGTTTGTCTAAGTACGTCCTTAGAAAGACACTAACTTGGGACGAACTTAGACTAACCTTAGAATGAGCCTAAAGTTTGCCTTTGTTCTTCCCATGTTTATCTCGTTAGTCTTTTTCTAAGGCTTGTCTAAGTTCGTCCTTAGAAAAAGACTAACTTGGGACGAACTTAGACAAACCTTAGAATGAGGCTAACGTTTGTCTTTGTTCGTTCCAAGTTAGTCCCGTTAGTCTCATTCTAAGGTTTGTCTAGTCTCATTCTAAGGGTTGTCTCAGTTCGTACTTAGAAAGAGACTAACTTGGGACGAACTTAGACAAAACTTAGAATGAGACTAAAGTTTGTCTTTGTTCGTCCCAAGTTAGTCTCGTTAGTCTCATTCTAAGGTTTTTCTAAGTACATCCTTGGAAAGAGACTAACTTGGGACGAACTTAGATAAACTTAGAATCAGACTAAAGTTTGTCTTTGTTCGTCCCAAGTTAGTCTCGTTAGTCTCATTCTAATGTTTTTCTAAGTTCGTCCTTAGAAAGAGACTAACTTGGGACGAACTTTGACCAACTTTAGAATGAGAGTAAAGTTTGTCTTTGTTCGTCCCAAGTTAGTCTCATTCTAAGGTTTGTCTAAGTTCGTCCTTAGAAAGAGACTATCTTGGGACGAACTTAGACAAACCTTATATTGTCTCATTCTAAGGTTAGTCTAAGTTCGTCCTTAAAAAGAGACTAACTTGGGGCGAACTTAGATAAACCTTAGAAAGAGACTAAATTGGGATGAACTTCGCCAAACCTTAGAATGAGACAAACTTTTTCTTTATTCGTCACAATTAGTCCCCTTAGTCTCATTCTAAGGTTTGTGTAAGTTCGTCCTTAGAAAGAGACTAACTTGGGACGAACTTCGACAAACCTTAGAAAGAGACCAACTTGGGACGAACTTAGACTAACCTTAGATTGCAATCTAAGGTTAGTCTAAGTTTGTCCCAAGTTAGTCTCTTTCTAAGGAAGAACTTAGACGAACCTTAGAATGAGACACTCTAAAGTTTGTCGAAGTTCGTCCTTGGAAGGTGACTAACTTGGGACGAACTTAGAATAACCTTAGAATGAGACTAAAGTTTGTCTTTGTTTGTCCCAAGTTAGTCTCATTAGTCTCATTCTAAGGTTTGTCTAAGTTCGTCCTTAGAAAGAGATTAACTTGGGACGAACTTAGACAAACCTTAGAATGAGACTGTATTTGTTCGTCCCGACTTAGTCTTGTTAGTCTCATTCTAAGGTTTGTCTAAGTTCATATTTAGAAACAGACTAACTTGGGACGAACTTAGACAAACCTTAGAATGAGACTAAAGTTTGTCTTTGTTCGTCCCAAGTTAGTCTCGTTAATCTTATTCTAAGGTTTTTCTAAGTTCGTCCTTAGAAAGAGACTAACTTGGGACGAACTTAGACAAACCTTAGAAGGAGATTAACATTTGTCTTTGTTCGTCCCATGTTAGTCTTGTTAGTCTCATTCTATGGTTTGTCTAAGTTCGTCCTTAGAAAGGGACTATCTTAGGATGAACTTCGACTAACCTTAGAATGAGACTAAAGTTTGTCTTTGTTTGTCCCAAGTTTTTTTTTAAACTGGACGGTGCTAGCGACTTTATTCGAAATAGGATCCAAAAAGCCAGAATCGTGGCAAATACACAAAAAGCCCTCAAGCGCCAGAGGAAGGTTATATTCCCTAACCCCTTAAAAACGCCGAACAAGCTAGCAATCGCCGAGCCAAGGAACCAAGGTCTAGGCCTCTAACAACGCCGAACAGGCCAACAAAGGACACAAAAGAGCACAACCCAAGCCAACTAAGATCCAGGCTACACTGACTCGCCCATACCACCAAATACAAAACACAAGACCAATAGAAAGCAAGGCTAACACAACAAAGCACAAAAGCCAACACAGGAATGACCTAGCATGGCCACTCAACATAGACCTATAATCGAAGTCACCATACATATCGTTGTCCAAAAATGATGAGCCTCCTTTGCATGAGCTAGGAAGCTTCAGGTAATCACCAACCAAGGCCACATTGACATGTTTCGGAAACTCATTCAGAGATGAAAAGAACCCGACAGGAATCTTGGCAAAACATAAGGCTATTGTCGCCCCATTCACTGCTGGAGGGATATGGACAAACTGAAACTGGCCCAGCGCTTTCTTAATTTTTCTCCATTCAAAGAAAGCCTCCAGTGGAACACCAAAGATCTCTGCATGAGCCCAGAGGAACGACGGGTGCGAGCATTGGATAGAGCCGATTCTAAGCCCATGCTGGGAGCAAGCACACAGGACAGCACTGAGTGCCTCCAACAAGTCATCAGACTGCAGCTCCATTTTAATACCCTACTTGAAAGTACCATTATGATTCCGGACAATGGCGCCAAGGCGATGATCATTAAGGGATATAGACAAGGTAAGAGCCTTCACTCTTGGACTCCAGCACCTACATCGACCATCCTTTGCGTGGCCCTTAGGTCTGACTTGAAGAATGTCCAAGGCCAGCTGATGATCAAAAGTGGGAGTAAACGACGCTTTGATTATGGGGCCAATTTTAGCTGCCCAGATTTTGAGCTGAGCAATAATGTTTCTACAACTCCCCTCGTGAATCATATGATTTCTGTAGAACCAAATCTCCCACACACAGCAATATGCAAGAGCAACATGCAAACAATTCATATAATTGTTTTTGTCATGTTTCCATAGCCATCCCACTGCAAGATCAAGTTTGGTCACATGCATCTCTCTATTAAAAAGCTTGCATATAAACTTCCGGCCTCGCCTTGCCACATCACTTTTAAAAAACAGATGGTCACTGGTTTCATTAGCAGGCTTATGACAGCACAGGCACTTCGAAGGAAGATAGATCCCAACTCTGGTAATATTCTCATCAGTAGGCACAATATTCCTAAACAGCTTCCAAACAATTGCCGAAACTTTAGGAGGGATCCAGGTCTGCCACAGGTTAGCAAAAACACGATTTTTGGGGAGCGGAGATCTAAAAGCATGAAAAGCCTTCTTCACTGAGAATTCCCCTGTCTGAGAGCCTCTCCACAACAACGCATCAGGCTTAGTAGAAAGTTGCACATCGTCAAGAATATCACTAGAGTCAGGAGGAAAGAGGCTCAAAAATTTCTCCCTGATCTCCACATTATTGATAACATCCTTAATACACCAGTCATCAGCTTCTTTGGGGAGCTTAACATTTAGCCATTCACTATAATGGCTGATCTTGGTAACACCATCTCCAAAAAGCCAGCAACTATTTTGCCTGATATTTTGTGTCAATGGATAGATAGCTCTCCAGAGCGCTGACCCGTGAGGCTTATTCTTATACCGGTGTCTAGCATAGCTAGCCCAAGCAGACTTGTTAAGAAGGTATTTCCAAGCCAACTTGGCCAGAACTGCCTTCCTAACCTCAGATAACTTTTTCACGCCCAGACCACCTTATTGACGCGGGGTACAAATTAAATCTCAACTAAGCCAATGCCTTCGAGTAGAGTAGCCACTATCCCACAGGAAGTTGGAGAGGAGCTTCTCAATATTGAGGAGACACTCCTTGGGGACAGGAAGAATGGACATAGTGTAGATGCTCATGGACGAGAGGACTGAAATAATAAGGGTAGCTCTACCGGTAAAGGAGAGGAAATGTTTAGCCCACCCAGAGATTTTGCCCCTGATTTTCTCCTCCAAATGTTGAAAATAAGAAATATATGCCCTTCCAGGAAAAAGGGGGACTCCCAGGTAGGGGGTGGGGAAGGTACCTTCTTTAAAGTGGGTATGGCGCAGCAACTCAGTCTTCCTGATCTGGCTAATATGCTTGCTAAAAAAATTCTACTTTTCTCTGGGCTTAATTGTTGACCAGAGAGCTTGCATAATTTTTTTATCAACTGAAGAAGCTTGATGATAGAGGTTTTCATGCCACTAGTAAAAATAAGCAGATCGTCTGCATATAGAAGATGCTGCAAACGGGTGCAAATACCCTTCACCTGGTAGGGGATCACCCTCCTTTGCAAAATAGACTGATTGAGCATCCTGCTAAAGTATTCCATGGACAGAATAAAGAGGCTAGGGGACAGGGGGTCACCATGCCTCACTCCTCTATTCGATTTTAAAAAGCCGTAAGAAGATCCTTCCCAAATCACAGAATACCAGCAATTAGAGATATTCATCTATATCAAATCACACCATTTGTCTGAGAAACCAAAAGCCCGCAACATTTTCATCAAAAAGCCTGTCGTAAGCTTTGGACATGTCCAGCTTGATGAGAACATTACCTCCAAAGATTTTATGGTTGATATCCCCAACCAAATCATGAGCCATTGCGACAGAGTCTTGAATATTTCTCCCCTCAAGAAAGCCTGATTGTTCAGGGCTGATGATGGTAGTAAGAACAGCCTTCAACCTATTATTCAAAATCTTGGACATGATCTTGTGCAAAAAGTTACACAAGCTAATAGGTCTTACCTGATCCAAAGATATAGCCTTGGGAACCTTCGTAAGAAGCACTATACTGGTGGAGGAGATGACTTTAGGGAGCTGCAGCCCATTGAAGAAAGCAGCAACGGCAGCAAAAAGATCCTCTTTCATGATATCCCAGCAGCCACTAAAAAATTTCCATGTAAATCCATCCGGACCTGGGGAGCTATTTGAGTTCATAGCAAAAATAGTTTCTCTAACCTCCTGCTCCGTAGGCTGAGCAACTAAGGCAGCATTATCAATATCAGAAATACAAGGAGCAATAAAATCAGAGACATCAATATCCCCTGCATCCGGAAAAGCACAAAAAAGGGATTTGAAATATTCTTCAGCCTTTTTACCAATCACTTCCCCGTCATCCGTATGGCTGCCGTCCTCCAATTGAAGCCAAACCGAATTTTGAACTCTATCAAGTCGTTCCCATATACAAGAATTACCTTGTTTGTTATTAGACCGCGTATAGGGGCATCCAGTATAACCAGCATCAGCGACTCCGCTGTTGGCCATGAAGTCGACTTAGTCCCGGATATAGCTAGCATTCGGCCCGTTACCACCACTTTAGGGAGCTGCAGCCCATTGAAGAAATTTTTGGAGAAGAACTTTCTTCGTGAATCCATGGTGCGGGCAGCTTGAGACGATGGCATCATAGTTCGTGTAGTATTCGTCCAAGGTCTCATCCCGGGATTGTTGAAGGCACATGATCTTCTCACGGGTTTTTTGGCGTAAGGATGGGGGGGGAGAATTCCTTCAGGAATGGAACGTAGAGGTCCACAAAGTGTTCAGCATGCATAGCGGGTGATGTGTAGTACCAGATTGTCGCAAAGTCAGTCAGAGAAAATTTGAAGCATTTAAGCTTAAATTCCTCTAACATTTCATTCTCAAGTTTTATGTGGCAGCAAACGTGGTGAAAGTTTCGGCAGTGCTGTACTGGGTCTTCTCCCTCCGTTCCTCCGAACAGGGGTAGATATCGCGTTGTCCATGCATGCGTAGTGGGTAGTGTCATAGGGAAATGAAAAAGAACAACTATCCGACGGCTAATTCCCCGGCAACGGCGCCAATTTGACAGATGCTTGTCGTCAGAGCAAATGTACAAATAAATTTATAGTCCGCTACTCGCGACTACACTACTGGGTAGCAAGTGGTAAGTAGGGGTCGAACCCAAAGGAATTAGGGGGATAGTTGCTCTTTGAGGTGATTTATACAGCGAGGGAGCGTGTTTTAAGTTGATTGAGATTTTAGCGCGGAAAAGTAAGTAACTGGTTGGTTGGTTTGGGTTTTAGTGCGGAAAAGTAAATGACAGAAAATTAAATACTGAAAATACAAAGAAGACTTACAGCGAGTGATGCGTGATTGGCAAGTCCTCCGGATGATGAGTGCAGTTGATTAAGGCAGTTATACTAAGAAAGTAAGTGCAGGTGTTGTTTGATTTCAAGGAAAACATTCAGTTTCGGGGGTTTTGTATCATAGCCTGTTTATCATTGACCTTTAGTGATCCTTCTAAGTATTCAAACGTGCATCAAGGCCATTCCAAGCACTCGATTTGCCACACTGTCTAGTCTTTTGCAAAAATGTTCGAAAGTGTATCAAGGCCATTCCAAGCACTCGATTTGCACACACTGTCTAGACTTTTGCAAAAAACGTAGAGCCCTTGTTCTACTTAGACTAATACCCCATTCCAAGGTATATTAGCCTGTGTGCATCCATTTGATCAGTCATTCCCGAGCAATCAAATGGTGTTTGAGAGAGGTCAAACTCCTCAGATAAGCTTTGCCATTCCAAGCATCCACTTATCCGAGTATGTTTACGAACTTCCACGGAAGAGCTTTACCATTCCAAGCATCCACTCAACCTTGAAAGTTCTGGCCTAATATATGGCACATAGAACAAGTTTTGAATACAGAGAAAAAACACTAAAGCAAAGTCTAAAACATTTTATAATACAAATACACCCCTTCAACCGAATGAAGAGTTTAGCTACGAATATCCATAGAGGTGGATACCATAGCTAAATACTCGGGGGTTTTTGAAAGACAGTAAGTAAAGGGGAATACTCAAGAACCAACAGGAGTATTCCCAATTTCTACTTGAATACTCAAGAACCAACAGGAGTATTCTCTAAAACCGTTATAATACTCAAGAACCAACAAGAGTATTATTTCAAAACCAAACTTACAAATTGCCAAACTTAGAGAGATAAGTGATTTTGTGTTGTGAATGGGATAATTACAAATGAGGTTTGGCTTGGTATTTATAGCCAAACTTGAGAGAAATGGAGGGTGGAGATGGGGGGCATGTGTTTTTGATCCAAGGGAGGAGAAGGGAGGAGCAAGGAGGAGATGACACATGGGGGGAGCCAAAAGCCGCCGGTTGGGGGAGGTTGAGCCGCCGGTTGCCGGTTGCAAGGGGAGGAGAAGGGTGGCTTTGGCCACCTCCAAGCAAGGTGGCCGGTCACCTTGGTCCATGAGTGCATTTTGACAGTTTTGTGCAGTCTTTTCACAAAACTATCAGTCCAATTTCGCTCCGTCTGACTTTGATTGTTCCTTGGTTGGATTTGTTTTGAATGATTCCATGTCAGGATCTTTAGATTTCTTCAGTCGGAGTCTGATCGTGACCTTGGAATGACTCGTAACATCTTTTCTGCGTAAAATCCTATCCTTAGCGTGTATTCTCTCTAAGCTCAAAAATACCCTGTAGAAATATATCGGAACTAACAAGCAAAAGTTAAATAGACAAACAGTCTAATTTAGTGGGTTTAACTGTGTTTTTGATTCGTATAATTATGGTCCATCAACTAACCTTAGAATGAGACTAAAGTTTCTCTTTGTTCGTCCCAAGTTATTCTCGTTAGTCTCATTGTAAGGTTTGTCTAAGTTCGTCCTTAAAAAGAGACTAACTTGGGACGAACTTAGACTAACCTTAGAATGAGACTAAAGTTTCTCTTTGTTCGTCCCAAGTTATTCTCGTTAGTCTCATTGTAAGGTTTGTCTAAGTTCGTCCTTAAAAAGAGACTAACTTGGGAAGAACTTAGACAAACCTTAGAATAAGACTAAAGTTTGTCTTTGTTCTTCCCAAGTTAGTCTCGTTAGTCTCATTCTAAGGTTTTTCTAAGTTCGTCCTTAGAAAGAGACTAACTTGGGACGAACTTAGACTAACCTTAGAATGAGACTAAAGTTTGTCTTTGTTCGTCCCAAGTTACTCTCGTTAGTCTGAATCTAAGGTTTGTCTAAGTTCGTCCTTAGAAAGACTCTAACTTGGGACGAACTTAGACAAAACTTAGAATGAGACTAAAGTCTGTCTTTGTTCGTCCCAAGTTAGTCCCGTTAGTCTCAGTCCAAGGTTTTTCTAAGTTCGTCCTTAGATAGAGACTATCTTGGGACGAAGTTAGACAAACCTTAGAATGAGGCAAAAATTTTGTCTTTGTTCGTCCCAAGTTAGTCTCGTTAGTCTCATTCTAAGGTTTGTCTAAGTTCGTCCTTAGAAAGAGACTAACTTGGGACGAAATTAGACAAACCTTAGAATGAGACTAAAGTTTATCTTTGTTCGTCCCAAGTTAGTCTCGTTAGTCTCGTTAGTCTCATTCTAAGGTTTGTCTAAGTTCGTCCGTAGAAAGAGACTAACTTGGGACGAACTTAGACAAACCTTAGAATGAGACTAAAGTTTGTCTTTCTTCGTCCCAAGTAAGTCTCGTTAGTCTCATTCTAAGGTTTGTCTAAGTTCGTCCTTAGAAAGAGACTAACTTGGGACGAACTTAGACTAACCTTAGAATGAGACTTTCTTTGTTCGTCCCAACTTAGTCTCGTTAGTCTCATTCTATGGTTTGGATAAGTTCGTCCTCAGAAAGAGACTAACTTGGGACGAACTTAGACTAACCTTAGATTGAGACTAAAGTTTCTCTTTGTTCGTCCCAAGTTATTCCCGTTAGTCTCATTCTAAGGTTTGTCTAGTCTCATTCTAAGGTTTCTCTAAGTTCGTCCTTGGAAAGAGACTAACTTGGGACGGACTTAGACTAACCTTAGAATGAGACTAAAGTTTGTCTTTGTTCGTCCCAAGTTAGTCTCGTTAGTCTCATTCAAAGGTTTGTCTAAGTTCGTCCTTAGAAAGAGACTCTCTTGGGACGAACTTAGCCTAACCTTCGAATGAGACTAAAGTTTGTCTTTGTTCGTCCCAAGTTAGTCTCATACTAAGGTTTGTCTATGTTCGTCGTTAGAAAGAGACTATCTTGGGACGAACTTAGACAAACCTTAGAATGAGACTAAAGTTTCTCTTTGTTCGTCCCAAGTTATTCCCGTTAGTCTCATTCTAAGGTTTGTCTAGTCTCATTCTAAGGTTTCTCTAAGTTCGTCCTTGGAAAGAGACTAACTTGGGACGGACTTAGACTAACCTTAGAATGAGACTAAAGTTTGTCTTGTTCGTCCCAAGTTAGTCTCGTTAGTCTCATTCAAAGGTTTGTCTAAGTTCGTCCTTAGAAAGAGACTCTCTTGGGACGAACTTAGCCTAACCTTCGAATGAGACTAAAGTTTGTCTTTGTTCGTCCCAAGTTATTCTCGTTAGTCTCATTCTAAGGTTTGTCTCACTTAGTCCTTAGAAAGAGACTAACTTGGGAAGAACTTAGACAAACCTTAGAATAAGACTAAAGTTTGTCTTTGTTCTTCCCAAGTTAGTCTCGTTAGTCTCATTCTAAGGTTTGTCTAAGTTCGTCCTAAGAAAGAGGCTAACTCGGGACGAACTTAGATTAACCTTAGAATGAGACTGAAGTTTGTCTTTGTTCGTCCCAAGTTAGTTTCGTTAGCCTCATTTTAAGGTTTGTCTAAGTTCGTCCTTAGAATGAGACTAACTTGGGACGAACTTAGACTAACCTTAGAATGAGACTAAAGATTGCCTTTGTTCGTCCCAAGTTAGTCTCGTTTGTCTCATTCAAAGGTTTGTCTAAGTTCGTCCTTCGAAAGAGACTATCTTGGGACGAACTTAGACTAACCTTAGAATGAGACTAAAGTTTGTCCTTTTTCGTCCCAAGTTATTCTCGTTAGTCTCATTGTAAGGTTTGTCTAATTTCGTCCTTAGAAAGAGACTAACTTGGGAAGAACTTAGACTAACCTTAGAATAAGACTAATGTTTGTCTTTGTTCTTCCCAAGTTAGTCTCTTTCTAAGGACGAAATTAGACTGTCTTTGTTCTTCCCAAGTTAGTCTCGTTAGGCTCATTCTAAGGTTTGTCTAAGTTCGTCCTTAGAAATAGACTAACTTGGGACGAACTTAGACTAACCTTAGAATGAGACTAAAGTTTGGCTTAGTTCGTCCCAAGTTAGTCTCGTTAGTCTCATTCTAAGGTTTGTCTAAGTTCGTCCTTAGAATGAGACTAACTTGGGACGAACTTAGACAAAACTTAGAATGAGACTAAACATTGTCTTTGTTCGTCCCAAGTTAGTCTCGTTAATCTCATTCAAAGATTTGTCTAAGTTCGTCCTTATAACGAGACAAACTTGGGACGAACTTAGACAAACCTTAGAATGAGACTAACGTTTGTCTTTGTTTGTCCCAACTTTTTCTCGTTAGTCTAATTCTAAGGTTTATCTAAGTTCGTCCATAGAAAGAGACTAACTTGGGACGAACTTAGACAAACCTTAGAATGACACTAAAGTTTGTCTTTGTTCGTCCCAAGTAAGTCTCGTTAGTCTCATTCTAAGGTTTGTCTAAGTTCATCCTTAGAAAAAGACTAACTTGGGACAAACTTAGACTAACCTTAGAATGAGACTAAAGTTTGTCTTTGTTCGTCCCAAGTTAGTCTCGTTAGTCTCATTCTAAGGTTTGTCTAAGTTCATCCTTAGAAAAAGACTGACTTGGACGAACTTAGACTAACCTTAGAATGAGATTAAAGTTTGTCCTTGTTCGTCCCAAGTAAGTCTCGTTACTCTCATTCTAAGGTTTATCTAAGTTCATCCTCAGAAAGAGACTAACTTGGGACGAACTTAGATAAACCTTAGAATGAGACAAAAGTTTGTCTTTGTTCGTCCCAAGTTAGTCTCGTTAGTCTCATTCTAAGGTTTGTCTAAGTTCGTCCTTAGAAAGACACTAACTTGGGACGAACTTAGACTAACCTTAGAATGAGCCTAAAGTTTGTCTTTGTTCGTCCCAAGTTAGTCTCGTTAGTCTCATTCTAAGGTTTGTCTAAGTTCGTCCTTAGAAAGACACTAACTTGGGGCGAACTTAGACTAACCTTAGAATGAGCCTAAAGTTTGTCTTTGTTCGTCCCAAGTTAGTCTCGTTACTCTCATTCTAAGGTTTGTCTAAGTTCGTCCTTAGAAAAAGACTAACTTGGGACGAACTTAGACAAATCTTAGAATGAGACTAAAGTTTGTCTTTGTTCCTCCTAAGTTTGTCTCGTTAGTCTCATTCTAAGGTTTGTCTAAGTTCATCCTTAGAAAAAGACTAACTTGGGACGAACTTAGACTAACCTTAGAATGAGACTAAAGTTTGTCTTTGTTCGGCCCAAGTTACTCTCGTTAGTCTCATTCTAAGGTTTATCTAAGTTCGTCCTTAGAAAGAGACTAACTTGGGACGAAATTAGACATACCTTAGAATGAGACTTTCTTTATTCGTCCCAACTTAGTCTCGTTAGTCTCATTCTAAGGTTTGGCTAAGTTCGTCCTTAGAAAGAGAGTAACTTGGGACGAACTTTGACTAACCTTAGAATGCGAGTAAAGTTTGTCTTTGCTCGTGCCAAGTTAGACACATTCTAGGTGTTGTCTAAGTTCGTCCTTAGAAAGAGACTATCTTGGGACGAACTTAGACAAACCTTAGAATGAGACTAAAGTTTGTCTTTGTTCGTCCCAAGTTAGTCTCGTTAGTCTCATTCTAAGGTTTGTTTAAGTTCGTACTTAGAAAGAGACTAACTTGGGACGAACTTAGACTAACCTTAGAATGAGACTAAAGTTTGTCTTTGTTCGTCCCAAGTTACTCTAGTTAGTCTCATTCTAAGGTTTTTCTAAGTTCGTCCTTAGAAAGAGACTAACTTGGGACGAACTTAGACTAACATTTGTATGAGACTAAAGTTTGTCTTTGTTCGTCCCAAGTAACTCTCGTTAGTCTCATTCTAAGGTTTGTCTAAGTTCGTCCCTAGAAAGGGACTAACTTGGGACAAACTTAGACAAACCTTAGAATGAGACTAAAGTTTGTCTTTGTTCGTCCCAAGTTATTCCCGTTAGTCTCATTCTAAGGTTTGTCTAGTCTCATTCTAAGGTTTCTCTAAGTTCGTCCTTGGAAAGAGACTAACTTGGGACGGACTTAGACTAACCTTAGAATGAGACTAAAGTTTGTCTTGTTCGTCCCAAGTTATTCTCGTTAGTCTCATTCAAAGGTTTGTCTAAGTTCGTCCTTAGGAAGAGACTATCTTGGGACGAACTTAGACTAACCTTAGAATGAGACTAAAGTTTGTCTTTTTTCTTCCCAAGTTAGTCTCGTTAGTCTCATTCTAAGGTTTGTCTAAGTTCGTCCTAAGAAAGAGAGTAACTCGGGACGAACTTAGACTAACCTTAGAATGAGACTGAAGTTTGTCTTTGTTCGTCCCAAGTTAGTCTCGTTAGTCTCATTCAAAGGTTTGTCTAAGTTCGTCCTTAGAATGAGACTAACTTGGGAAGAACTTAGACTAACCTTAGAATGAGACTAAAGATTGCCTTTGTTCGTCCCAAGTTAGTCTCGTTAGTCTCATTCAATGGTTTGTCTAAGTTCGTCCTTAGAAAAAGACTATCTTGGGACGAACTTAGACTAACCTTAGAATGAGACTAAAGTTTGTCTTTGTTCGTCCAAAGTTATTCTCGTTAGTCTCATTGAAAGGTTTGTCTTAGTTCGTCCTTAGAAAGAGACTAACTTGGGAAGAACTTAGACAAACCTTAGAATAAAACTAAAGTTTGTCTTTGTTCTTCCCAAGTTAGTCTCGTTTGTCTCATTCTAAGGTTTGTCTAAGTTCGTCCTTAGAAAGAGACTAACTTGGGACCAAATTAGACTAACCTTAGAATGAGACTAAAGTTTGTCTTTGTTCGTTCCAAGTTAGTCTCGTTAGTCTCATTCTAAGGTTTGTCTAAGTTCGTCCTTAGAATGAGACTAACTTGGGACGAACTTAGACAAACCTTAGAATGAGAATAAAGTTTGTCTTTGTTCGTCCCAAGTTAGTCTCGTTAGTCTCATTCAAAGGTTTGTCCAAGTTCGTCCTTATAAAGAGACAAACTTTGGACGAACTTAGACAAACCTTAGAATGAGACTAAAGTTTGTCTTTGTTCGTCCCAAGTTAGTCTCGTTAGTGTCATTCTAAGATTTGTCTAAGTTCATCCTTATAAAAAGACTAAATTGGGATGAACTTAGACTAACCTTAGAAGGAGACTAAAGTTTGTCTTTGTTCGTCCCAAGTTAGTCTCGTTTGTCTCATTCTAAGGTTTGTCTAAGTTCGTCCTTAGAATGAGACTAACTTGGGACGAACTTAGACTTACCTTAGAATGAGACTAAAGATTGTCTTTGTTCGTCCCAAGTTAGTCTCGTTAGTCTCATTCAAAGGTTTGTCCAAGTTCGTCCTTATAAAGAGACAAACTTGGGACGAACTTAGACAAACCTTAGAATGAGACTAACCTTTGTCTTTGTTTGTCCCAACTTATTCTCGTTAGTCTTATTCTAAGGTTTATCTAAGTTCATCCTTAGAAAGAGACTAACTTGGGACGAACTTAGACAAACCTTAGAATGAGACTAAAGTTTGTCTTTGTTCGTCCCAAGTTAGTCTCGTTAGTCTCATTCTAAGGTTTGTCTAAGTTCATCCTTAGAAAAAGACTAACTTGGGACCAACTTAGTCTAACCATAGAATGAGACTAAAGTTTGTCTTTGTTCGTCCCAAGTTAGTCTCGTTAGTCTCATTCTAAGGTTTGTCTAAGTTCATCCTTAGAAAAAGAATAACTTGGGACGAACTTAGACTAACCTTAGAATGAGACTAAAGATTGCCTTTGTTCGTCCCAAGTTAGTCTCGTTTGTCTCATTCAAAGGTTTGTCTAAGTTCGTCCTTCGAAAGAGACTATCTTGGGACGAACTTAGACTAACCTTAGAATGAGACTAAAGTTTGTCCTTTTTCGTCCCAAGTTATTCTCGTTAGTCTCATTGTAAGGTTTGTCTAATTTCGTCCTTAGAAAGAGACTAACTTGGGAAGAACTTAGACAAACCTTAGAATAAGACTAATGTTTGTCTTTGTTCTTCCCAAGTTAGTCTCTTTCTAAGGACGAAATTAGACTGTCTTTGTTCTTCCCAAGTTAGTCTCGTTAGGCTCATTCTAAGGTTTGTCTAAGTTCGTCCTTAGAAATAGACTAACTTGGGACGAACTTAGACTAACCTTAGAATGAGACTAAAGTTTGTCTTAGTTCGTCCCAAGTTAGACTCGTTAGTCTCATTCTAAGGTTTGTTTAAGTTCGTACTTAGAAAGAGACTAACTTGGGACGAACTTAGACTAACCTTAGAATGAGACTAAAGTTTGTCTTTGTTCGTCCCAAGTTACTCTAGTTAGTCTCATTCTAAGGTTTTTCTAAGTTCGTCCTTAGAAAGAGACTAACTTGGGACGAACTTAGACTAACATTTGTATGAGACTAAAGTTTGTCTTTGTTCGTCCCAAGTAACTCTCGTTAGTCTCATTCTAAGGTTTGTCTAAGTTCGTCCCTAGAAAGGGACTAACTTGGGACAAACTTAGACAAACCTTAGAATGAGACTAAAGTTTGTCTTTGTTCGTCCCAAGTTATTCCCGTTAGTCTCATTCTAAGGTTTGTCTAGTCTCATTCTAAGGTTTCTCTAACTTCGTCCTTGGAAAGAGACTAACTTGGGACGGACTTAGACTAACCTTAGAATGAGACTAAAGTTTGTCTTGTTCGTCCCAAGTTATTCTCGTTAGTCTCATTCAAAGGTTTGTCTAAGTTCGTCCTTAGGAAGAGACTATCTTGGGACGAACTTAGACTAACCTTAGAATGAGACTAAAGTTTGTCTTTTTTCTTCCCAAGTTAGTCTCGTTAGTCTCATTCTAAGGTTTGTCTAAGTTCGTCCTAAGAAAGAGAGTAACTCGGGACGAACTTAGACTAACCTTAGAATGAGACTGAAGTTTGTCTTTGTTCGTCCCAAGTTAGTCTCGTTAGTCTCATTCAAAGGTTTGTCTAAGTTCGTCCTTAGAATGAGACTAACTTGGGAAGAACTTAGACTAACCTTAGAATGAGACTAAAGATTGCCTTTGTTCGTCCCAAGTTAGTCTCGTTAGTCTCATTCAATGGTTTGTCTAAGTTCGTCCTTAGAAAGAGACTATCTTGGGACGAACTTAGACTAACCTTAGAATGAGACTAAAGTTTGTCTTTGTTCGTCCAAAGTTATTCTCGTTAGTCTCATTGAAAGGTTTGTCTTAGTTCGTCCTTAGAAAGAGACTAACTTGGGAAGAACTTAGACAAACCTTAGAATAAAACTAAAGTTTGTCTTTGTTCTTCCCAAGTTAGTCTCGTTTGTCTCATTCTAAGGTTTGTCTAAGTTCGTCCTTAGAAAGAGACTAACTTGGGACCAAATTAGACTAACCTTAGAATGAGACTAAAGTTTGTCTTTGTTCGTTCCAAGTTAGTCTCGTTAGTCTCATTCTAAGGTTTGTCTAAGTTCGTCCTTAGAATGAGACTAACTTGGGACGAACTTAGACAAACCTTAGAATGAGAATAAAGTTTGTCTTTGTTCGTCCCAAGTTAGTCTCGTTAGTCTCATTCAAAGGTTTGTCCAAGTTCGTCCTTATAAAGAGACAAACTTTGGACGAACTTAGACAAACCTTAGAATGAGACTAAAGTTTGTCTTTGTTCGTCCCAAGTTAGTCTCGTTAGTGTCATTCTAAGATTTGTCTAAGTTCATCCTTATAAAAAGACTAAATTGGGATGAACTTAGACTAACCTTAGAAGGAGACTAAAGTTTGTCTTTGTTCGTCCCAAGTTAGTCTCGTTTGTCTCATTCTAAGGTTTGTCTAAGTTCGTCCTTAGAATGAGACTAACTTGGGACGAACTTAGACTTACCTTAGAATGAGACTAAAGATTGTCTTTGTTCGTCCCAAGTTAGTCTCGTTAGTCTCATTCAAAGGTTTGTCCAAGTTCGTCCTTATAAAGAGACAAACTTGGGACGAACTTAGACAAACCTTAGAATGAGACTAACCTTTGTCTTTGTTTGTCCCAACTTATTCTCGTTAGTCTTATTCTAAGGTTTATCTAAGTTCATCCTTAGAAAGAGACTAACTTGGGACGAACTTAGACAAACCTTAGAATGAGACTAAAGTTTGTCTTTGTTCGTCCCAAGTTAGTCTCGTTAGTCTCATTCTAAGGTTTGTCTAAGTTCATCCTTAGAAAAAGACTAACTTGGGACCAACTTAGACTAACCCTAGAATGAGACTAAAGTTTGTCTTTGTTCGTCCCAAGTTAGTCTCGTTAGTCTCATTCTAAGGTTTGTCTAAGTTCATCCTTAGAAAAAGACTAACTTGGGACGAACTTAGACTAACCTTAGAATGAGACTAAAGATTGCCTTTGTTCGTCCCAAGTTAGTCTCGTTTGTCTCATTCAAAGGTTTGTCTAAGTTCGTCCTTCGAAAGAGACTATCTTGGGACGAACTTAGACTAACCTTAGAATGAGACTAAAGTTTGTCCTTTTTCGTCCCAAGTTATTCTCGTTAGTCTCATTGTAAGGTTTGTCTAATTTCGTCCTTAGAAAGAGACTAACTTGGGAAGAACTTAGACAAACCTTAGAATAAGACTAATGTTTGTCTTTGTTCTTCCCAAGTTAGTCTCTTTCTAAGGACGAAATTAGACTGTCTTTGTTCTTCCCAAGTTAGTCTCGTTAGGCTCATTCTAAGGTTTGTCTAAGTTCGTCCTTAGAAATAGACTAACTTGGGACGAACTTAGACTAACCTTAGAATGAGACTAAAGTTTGTCTTAGTTCGTCCCAAGTTAGTCTCGTTAGTCTCATTCTAAGGTTTGTCTAAGTTCGTCCTTAGAATGAGACTAACTTGGGACGAACTTAGACTAACCTTAGAATGAGACTAAACATTGTCTTTGTTCGTCCCAAGTTAGTCTCGTTAATCTCATTCAAAGATTTGTCTAAGTTCGTCCTTATAACGAGACAAACTTGGGACGAACTTGGACAAACCTTAGAATGAGACTAACGTTTGTCTTTGTTTGTCCCAACTTATTCTCGTTAGTCTAATTCTAAGGTTTATCTAAGTTCGTCCATAGAAAGAGACTAACTTGGGACGAACTTAGACAAACCTTAGAATGACACTAAAGTTTGTCTTTGTTCGTCCCAAGTAAGTCTCGTTAGTCTCATTCTAAGGTTTGTCTAAGTTCATCCTTAGAAAAAGACTAACTTGGGACAAACTTAGACTAACCTTAGAATGAGACTAAAGTTTGTCTTTGTTCGTCCCAAGTTAGTCTCGTTAGTCTCATTCTAAGGTTTGTCTAAGTTCATCCTTAGAAAAAGACTGACTTGCGACGAACTTAGACTAACCTTAGAATGAGATTAAAGTTTGTCCTTGTTCGTCCCAAGTAAGTCTCGTTACTCTCATTCTAAGGTTTATCTAAGTTCGTCCGCAGAAAGAGACTAACTTGGGACGAACTTAGATAAACCTTAGAATGAGACAAAAGTTTGTCTTTGTTCGTCCCAAGTTAGTCTCGTTAGTCTCATTCTAAGGTTTGTCTAAGTTCGTCCTTAGAAAGACACTAACTTGGGACGAACTTAGACTAACCTTAGAATGAGCCTAAAGTTTGTCTTTGTTCGTCCCAAGTTAGTCTCGTTAGTCTCATTCTATGGTTTGTCTAAGTTCGTCCTTAGAAAGACACTAACTTGGGGCGAACTTAGACTAACCTTAGAATGAGCCTAAAGTTTGTCTTTGTTCGTCCCAAGTTAGTCTCGTTAGTCTCATTCAAAGGTTTGTCCAAGTTCGTCCTTATAAAGAGACAAACTTGGGACGAACTTAGACAAACCTTAGAATGAGACTAAAGTTTGTTTTTGTTCGTCCCATGTTAGTCTCGTTAGTCTCATTCTAAGGTTTGTCTAAGTTCATCCTTAGAAAAAGACTAACTTGGGACGAACTTAGACTAACCTTAGAATGAGACTAAAGTTTGTCTTTGTTCGGCCCAAGTCACTCTCGTTAGTCTCATTCTAAGGTTTATCTAAGTTCGTCCTTAGAAAGAGACTAACTTGGGACGAAATTAGACAAACCTTAGAATGAGACTTTCTTTATTCGTCCCAACTTAGTCTCGTTAGTCTCATTCTAAGGTTTGGCTAATTTCGTCCTTAGAAAGAGAGTAACTTGGGACGAACTTTGACTAACCTTAGAATGCGAGTAAAGTTTGTCTTTGCTCGTGCCAAGTTAGACACATTCTAGGTGTTGTCTAAGTTCGTCCTTAGAAAGAGACTATCTTGGGACGAACTTAGACAAACCTTAGAATGAGACTAAAGTTTGTCTTTGTTCGTCCCAAGTTAGTCTCGTTAGTCTCATTCTAAGGTTTGTTTAAGTTCGTACTTAGAAAGAGACTAACTTGGGACGAACTTAGACTAACCTTAGAATGAGACTAAAGTTTGTCTTTGTTCGTCCCAAGTTACTCTAGTTAGTCTCATTCTAAGGTTTTTCTAAGTTCGTCCTTAGAAAGAGACTAACTTGGGACGAACTTAGACTAACATTTGTATGAGACTAAAGTTTGTCTTTGTTCGTCCCAAGTAACTCTCGTTAGTCTCATTCTAAGGTTTGTCTAAGTTCGTCCCAAGAAAGGGACTAACTTGGGACAAACTTAGACAAACCTTAGAATGAGACTAAAGTTTGTCTTTGTTCGTCCCAAGTTATTCCCGTTAGTCTCATTCTAAGGTTTGTCTAGTCTCATTCTAAGGTTTCTCTAAGTTCGTCCTTGGAAAGAGACTAACTTGGGATGGACTTAGACTAACCTTAGAATGAGACTAAAGTTTGTCTTGTTCGTCCCAAGTTATTCTCGTTAGTCTCATTCAAAGGTTTGTCTAAGTTCGTCCTTAGGAAGAGACTATCTTGGGACGAACTTAGACTAACCTTAGAATGAGACTAAAGTTTGTCTTTTTTCTTCCCAAGTTAGTCTCGTTAGTCTCATTCTAAGGTTTGTCTAAGTTCGTCCTAAGAAAGAGAGTAACTCGGGACGAACTTAGACTAACCTTAGAATGAGACTGAAGTTTGTCTTTGTTCGTCCCAACTTAGTCTCGTTAGTCTCATTCAAAGGATTGTCTAAGTTCGTCCTTAGAATGAGACTAACTTGGGAAGAACTTAGACTAACCTTAGAATGAGACTAAAGATTGCCTTTGTTCGTCCCAAGTTAGTCTCGTTAGTCTCATTCAAAGGTTTGTCTAAGTTCGTCCTTAGAAAGAGACTATCTTGGGACGAACTTAGACTAACCTTAGAATGAGACTAAAGTTTGTCTTTGTTCGTCCAAAGTTATTCTCGTTAGTCTCATTGAAAGGTTTGTCTTAGTTCGTCCTTAGAAAGAGACTAACTTGGGAAGAACTTAGACAAACCTTAGAATAAAACTAAAGTTTGTCTTTGTTCTTCCCAAGTTAGTCTCGTTTGTCTCATTCTAAGGTTTGTCTAAGTTCGTCCTTAGAAAGAGACTAACTTGGGACCAAATTAGACTAACCTTAGAATGAGACTAAAGTTTGTCTTTGTTCGTTCCAAGTTAGTCTCGTTAGTCTCATTCTAAGGTTTGTCTAAGTTCGTCCTTAGAATGAGACTAACTTGGGACGAAATTAGACTAACCTTAGAATGAGAATAAAGTTTGTCTTTGTTCGTCCCAAGTTAGTCTCGTTAGTCTCATTCAAAGGTTTGTCCAAGTTCGTCCTTATAAAGAGACAAACTTTGGACGAACTTAGACAAACCTTAGAATGAGACTAAAGTTTGTCTTTGTTCGTCCCAAGTTAGTCTCGTTAGTGTCATTCTAAGATTTGTCTAAGTTCATCCTTATAAAAAGACTAAATTGGGATGAACTTAGACTAACCTTAGAATGAGACTAAAGTTTGTCTTTGTTCGTCCCAAGTTAGTCTCGTTTGTCTCATTCTAAGGTTTGTCTAAGTTCGTCCTTAGAATGAGACTAACTTGGGACGAACTTAGACTTACCTTAGAATGAGACTAAAGATTGTCTTTGTTCGTCCCAAGTTAGTCTCGTTAGTCTCATTCAAAGGTTTGTCCAAGTTCGTCCTTATAAAGAGACAAACTTGGGACGAACTTAGACAAACCTTAGAATGAGACTAACCTTTGTCTTTGTTTGTCCCAACTTATTCTCGTTAGTCTTATTCTAAGGTTTATCTAAGTTCGTCCTTAGAAAGAGACTAACTTGGGACGAACTTAGACAAACCTTAGAATGAGACTAAAGTTTGTCTTTGTTCGTCCCAAGTTAGTCTCGTTAGTCTCATTCTAAGGTTTGTCTAAGTTCATCCTTAGAAAAAGACTAACTTGGGACCAACTTAGACTAACCATAGAATGAGACTAAAGTTTGTCTTTGTTCGTCCCAAGTTAGTCTCGTTAGTCTCATTCTAAGGTTTGTCTAAGTTCATCCTTAGAAAAAGACTAACTTGGGACGAACTTAGACTAACCTTAGAATGAGACTAAAGTTTGTCCTTGTTCGACCCAAGTAAGTCTCGTTACTCTCATTCTAAGGTTTGTCTAAGTTCGTCCTCAGAAAGAGACTAACTTGGGACGAACTTAGACAAACCTTAGAATGAGACAAAAGTTTGTCTTTGTTCGTCCCAAGTTAGTCTCGTTAGTCTCATTCTAAGGTTTGTCTAAGTTCGTGCTTAGAAAGAGACTAACTTGGGACGAACTTAGACAAATCTTAGAATGAGACTAAAGTTTGTCTTTGTTCGTCCCAAGTTAGTCTCATTAGTCTCATTCTAAGGTTTGTCTAAGTTCATCCTTAGAAAAAGACAAACTTGGGACGAACTTAGACTAACCTTAGAATGAGACTAAAGTTTGTCTTTGTTCGTCCCAAGTTACTCTCGTTAGTCTCATTCTAAGGTTTATCTAAGTTCGTCCTTAGAAAGAGACTAACTTGGGACGAAATTAGACAAACCTTAGAATGAGACTTTCTTTGTTCGTCCCAACTTAGTCTCGTTAGTCTCATTCTAAGGTTTGGCTAAGTTCGTCCTTAGAAAGAGAGTAACTTGGGACGAACTTAGAAAAAACATAGAATGATACTAAAGTTTGTCTTTGTACGTCACAAGTTAGTCTCGTTAGTCTCATTCCAAGGTTTTTCTAAGTTCGTCCTTAGAAAGAGAGTAACTTGGGACGAACTTAGACTAACCTTAGAATGCGAGTAAAGTTTGTCTTTGCTCGTGCCAAGTTAGTCACATTCTAAGGGTTGTCTAAGTTCGTCCTTAGAAAGAGACTATCTTGGGACGAACTTAGACAAACCTTAGAATGAGACTAAAGTTTGTCTTTGTTCGTCCCAAGTTAGTCTCGTTAGTCTCATTCTAAGGTTTGTTTAAGTTCGTCCTTAGAAAGAGACTAACTTGGGACGAACTTAGACAAACCTTAGAATGAGACTAAAGTTTGTCTTTGTTCGTCCCAAGTTAGTCTCGTTAGTCTCATTCTAAGGTTTGTTTAAGTTCGTCCTTAGAAAGAGACTAACTTGGGACGAACTGAGACGAACCTTAGAATGAGACTAAAGTTTGTCTTTGTTCGTCCCAAGTTACTCTAGTTAGTCTCATTCTAAGGGTTGTCTAAGTTCGTCCTTAGAAAGAGACTAACTTGGGACGAACTTAGACTAACATTAGTATGAGACTAAAGTTTGTCTTTGTTCGTCCCAAGTTAGTCTCGTTAGTCTCATTCAAAGGTTTGTCCAAGTTCGTCCTTATAAAGAGACAAACTTGGGACGAACTTAGACAAACCTTAGAATGAGACTAAAGTTTGTCTTTGTTCGTCCCAAGTTAGTCTCGTTAGTCTCATTCTAAGGTTTGTCTAAGTTCATCCTTAGAAAAAGACTAACTTGGGACGAACTTAGACTAACCTTAGAATGAGACTAAAGTTTGTCTTTGTTCGGCCCAAGTCACTCTCGTTAGTCTCATTCTAAGGTTTATCTAAGTTCGTCCTTAGAAAGAGACTAACTTGGGACGAAATTAGACAAACCTTAGAATGAGACTTTCTTTATTCGTCCCAACTTAGTCTCGTTAGTCTCATTCTAAGGTTTGGCTAATTTCGTCCTTAGAAAGAGAGTAACTTGGGACGAACTTTGACTAACCTTAGAATGCGAGTAAAGTTTGTCTTTGCTCGTGCCAAGTTAGACACATTCTAGGTGTTGTCTAAGTTCGTCCTTAGAAAGAGACTATCTTGGGACGAACTTAGACAAACCTTAGAATGAGACTAAAGTTTGTCTTTGTTCGTCCCAAGTTAGTCTCGTTAGTCTCATTCTAAGGTTTGTTTAAGTTCGTACTTAGAAAGAGACTAACTTGGGATGAACTTAGACTAACCTTAGAATGAGACTAAAGTTTGTCTTTGTTCGTCCCAAGTTACTCTAGTTAGTCTCATTCTAAGGTTTTTCTAAGTTCGTCCTTAGAAAGAGACTAACTTGGGACGAACTTAGACTAACATTTGTATGAGACTAAAGTTTGTCTTTGTTCGTCCCAAGTAACTCTCGTTAGTCTCATTCTAAGGTTTGTCTAAGTTCGTCCCAAGAAAGGGACTAACTTGGGACAAACTTAGACAAACCTTAGAATGAGACTAAAGTTTGTCTTTGTTCGTCCCAAGTTATTCCCGTTAGTCTCATTCTAAGGTTTGTCTAGTCTCATTCTAAGGTTTCTCTAAGTTCGTCCTTGGAAAGAGATTAACTTGGGAGGGACTTAGACTAACCTTAGAATGAGACTAAAGTTTGTCTTGTTCGTCCCAAGTTATTCTCGTTAGTCTCATTCAAAGGTTTGTCTAAGTTCGTCCTTAGGAAGAGACTATCTTGGGACGAACTTAGACTAACCTTAGAATGAGACTAAAGTTTGTCTTTTTTCTTCCCAAGTTAGTCTCGTTAGTCTCATTCTAAGGTTTGTCTAAGTTCGTCCTAAGAAAGAGAGTAACTCGGGACGAACTTAGACTAACCTTAGAATGAGACTGAAGTTTGTCTTTGTTCGTCCCAAGTTAGTCTCTTTAGTCTCATTCAAAGGATTGTCTAAGTTCGTCCTTAGAATGAGACTAACTTGGGAAGAACTTAGACTAACCTTAGAATGAGACTAAAGATTGCCTTTGTTCGTCCCAAGTTAGTCTCGTTAGTCTCATTCAAAGGTTTGTCTAAGTTCGTCCTTAGAAAGACACTATCTTGGGACGAACTTAGACTAACCTTAGAATGAGACTAAAGTTTGTCTTTGTTCGTCCAAAGTTATTCTCGTTAGTCTCATTGAAAGGTTTGTCTTAGTTCGTCCTTAGAAAGAGACTAACTTGGGAAGAACTTAGACAAACCTTAGAATAAAACTAAAGTTTGTCTTTGTTCTTCCCAAGTTAGTCTCGTTTGTCTCATTCTAAGGTTTGTCTAAGTTCGTCCTTAGAAAGAGACTAACTTGGGACCAAATTAGACTAACCTTAGAATGAGACTAAAGTTTGTCTTTGTTCGTTCCAAGTTAGTCTCGTTAGTCTCATTCTAAGGTTTGTCTAAGTTCGTCCTTAGAATGAGACTAACTTGGGACGAAATTAGACTAACCTTAGAATGAGAATAAAGTTTGTCTTTGTTCGTCCCAAGTTAGTCTCGTTAGTCTCATTCAAAGGTTTGTCCAAGTTCGTCCTTATAAAGAGACAAACTTTGGACGAACTTAGACAAACCTTAGAATGAGACTAAAGTTTGTCTTTGTTCGTCCCAAGTTAGTCTCGTTAGTGTCATTCTAAGATTTGTCTAAGTTCATCCTTATAAAAAGACTAAATTGGGATGAACTTAGACTAACCTTAGAATGAGACTAAAGTTTGTCTTTGTTCGTCCCAAGTTAGTCTCGTTTGTCTCATTCTAAGGTTTGTCTAAGTTCGTCCTTAGAATGAGACTAACTTGGGACGAACTTAGACTTACCTTAGAATGAGACTAAAGATTGTCTTTGTTCGTCCCAAGTTAGTCTCGTTAGTCTCATTCAAAGGTTTGTCCAAGTTCGTCCTTATAAAGAGACAAACTTGGGACGAACTTAGACAAACCTTAGAATGAGACTAACCTTTGTCTTTGTTTGTCCCAACTTATTCTCGTTAGTCTTATTCTAAGGTTTATCTAAGTTCGTCCTTAGAAAGAGACTAACTTGGGACGAACTTAGACAAACCTTAGAATGAGACTAAAGTTTGTCTTTGTTCGTCCCAAGTTAGTCTCGTTAGTCTCATTCTAAGGTTTGTCTAAGTTCATCCTTAGAAAAAGACTAACTTGGGACGAACTTTGACTAACCTTAGAATGAGACTAAAGTTTGTCCTTGTTCGACCCAAGTAAGTCTCGTTACTCTCATTCTAAGGTTTGTCTAAGTTCGTCCTCAGAAAGAGACTAACTTGGGACGAACTTAGACAAACCTTAGAATGAGACAAAAGTTTGTCTTTGTTCGTCCCAAGTTAGTCTCGTTAGTCTCATTCTAAGGTTTGTCTAAGTTCGTGCTTAGAAAGAGACTAACTTGGGACGAACTTAGACAAATCTTAGAATGAGACTAAAGTTTGTCTTTGTTCGTCCCAAGTTAGTCTCATTAGTCTCATTCTAAGGTTTGTCTAAGTTCATCCTTAGAAAAAGACAAACTTGGGACGAACTTAGACTAACCTTAGAATGAGACTAAAGTTTGTCTTTGTTCGTCCCAAGTTACTCTCGTTAGTCTCATTCTAAGGTTTATCTAAGTTCGTCCTTAGAAAGAGACTAACTTGGGACGAAATTAGACAAACCTTAGAATGAGACTTTCTTTGTTCGTCCCAACTTAGTCTCGTTAGTCTCATTCTAAGGTTTGGCTAAGTTCGTCCTTAGAAAGAGAGTAACTTGGGACGAACTTAGAAAAAACATAGAATGATACTAAAGTTTGTCTTTGTTCGTCACAAGTTAGTCTCGTTAGTCTCATTCCAAGGTTTTTCTAAGTTCGTCCTTAGAAAGAGAGTAACTTGGGACGAACTTAGACTAACCTTAGAATGCGAGTAAAGTTTGTCTTTGCTCGTGCCAAGTTAGTCACATTCTAAGGGTTGTCTAAGTTCGTCCTTAGAAAGAGACTATCTTGGGACGAACTTAGACAAACCTTAGAATGAGACTAAAGTTTGTCTTTGTTCGTCCCAAGTTAGTCTCGTTAGTCTCATTCTAAGGTTTGTTTAAGTTCGTCCTTAGAAAGAGACTAACTTGGGACGAACTTAGACAAACCTTAGAATGAGACTAAAGTTTGTCTTTGTTCGTCCCAAGTTAGTCTCGTTAGTCTCATTCTAAGGTTTGTTTAAGTTCGTCCTTAGAAAGAGACTAACTTGGGACGAACTGAGACGAACCTTAGAATGAGACTAAAGTTTGTCTTTGTTCGTCCCAAGTTACTCTAGTTAGTCTCATTCTAAGGGTTGTCTAAGTTCGTCCTTAGAAAGAGACTAACTTGGGACGAACTTAGACTAACATTAGTATGAGACTAAAGTTTGTCTTTGTTCGTCCCAAGTTAGTCTCGTTAGTCTCATTCAAAGGTTTGTCCAAGTTCGTCCTTATAAAGAGACAAACTTGGGACGAACTTAGACAAACCTTAGAATGAGACTAAAGTTTGTCTTTGTTCGTCCCAAGTTAGTCTCGTTAGTCTCATTTTAAGGTTTGTCTAAGTTCATCCTTAGAAAAAGACAAAATTGGGATGAACTTAGACTAACCTTAGAATGAGACTAAAGTTTGTCTTTGTTCGTCCCAAGTTAGTCTCGTTTGTCTCATTCTAAGGTTTGTCTAAGTTCGTCCTTAGAATGAGACTAACTTGGGTCGAACTTAGACTAACCATAGAATGAGACTAAAGATTGTCTTTGTTCGTCCCAAGTTAGTCTCGTTAGTCTCATTCTAAGGTTTGGCTAAGTTCGTCCTTAGAAAGAGAGTAACTTGGGACGAACTTAGACTAACCTTAGAATGCGAGTAAAGTTTGTCTTTGCTCGTGCCAAGTTAGTCACATTCTAAGGGTTGTCTAAGTTCGTCCTTAGAAAGAGACTATCTTGGGACGAACTTAGACAAACCTTAGAATGAGACTAAAGTTTGTCTTTGTTCGTCCCAAGTTAGTCTCGTTGGTCTCATTCTAAGGTTTGTTTAAGTTCGTCCTTAGAAAGAGACTAACTTGGGACGAACTTAGACTAACCTTAGAATGAGACTAAAGTTTGTCTTTGTTCGTCCCAAGTTACTCTAGTTAGTCTCATTCTAAGGGTTGTCTAAGTTCGTCCTTAGAAAGAGACTAACTATGGACGAACTTAGACTAAGGTGATGTTCTTTTGAACTTAAGTTAACTGGAATTTTATTGTACTGAACTTAATTAAACTGTACTGAACTTAACTAAACTGTACTGAACTTTATTAAACTGTATTGAACTTAATTTAACTGTACTGAACTTAATTTAACTGTATCGAATTTTATTTAACTTTACTGAACTGCACTGAACTTAATTTACTGTATCGAATTTATTTAACTTAACTTTACTGAACTTAATTTGCTGAAATAGAAAAATTATATATATGTATAGTATATTTATATATGTGTGTATTTGTCATAATTTTTTCAAAAAGATAAAATTATATAATTCATTAAATTAACTTGCTCAAAAAAGTTTCATCTTTTTTTCAAACTGATAAATATATATGTATTTTTTTAAACTATACTTGCTAAAAAATTGCGTGAAGCCCAAAACGTTTCATTTTTTAAAAATTGTACGACTAATTTTTTTCAAACTATACTTGGTGAAGCAGAATTGTTGGAATCATATGATGAGTTCATGAATCTTCTTGTGTTTTGTTGGAATCTTGTGGTATCAGAATTGTTGGAATGCTGCTGTGTGTTGCCGAGGTTGTCATGAATTATATGATGATTTAAGGTTACATATTTTGTTCTTGAATGAGAAACTGATTGCTTACATTGAGTTGGTCACTTTCGTAAATTTTATTATAAGGTTCTAGTTTTGTTTATAGAAATTTTAATGCATTTGTGGCGTTATCATACATTAGCTAGATATGTATATGTGGTGGGGTCCTGAAGAAAGTAGAAGGGTAATGGAGGTTGTGCTCGAATCAATGAAGCCCGGAGTTCCTATTGCTCACACTTCGGGAAACGGTGGCAGAGGTTTATAAAGCACGATCAAAGCATGCCGTGGCACCAAAACAAATCAACAACCATTATAACCAATGTCGTTCGAAATGGGTAGCATGGAATGCAATGAGTCAAATGACTGGCATTGCCTTAACTGATGATGGATTGCCCACTGAAATTGAGCTTCAAAGTGATAGAATGAAACAATTTTTGCAGGTATAATTTCATTTTCAAGTTGCATTTATGTACTATTTGTTGTAACTATTCTGTTGTTAACACTATAACAACTTCTGTTATGAATGATAAGCTGTGACAGTTGGTGAACTCGTTTATGTTTCTAAAAATGAAACTTATCACTCTTTGAAAAACTGGTGCTATTGTTTTCATTTTATTGTGAAACAATGGTTTATCTCACAAAAATTTATCGGTTCTTGTTGTAACTGCAGAAGTATAAGTGTGGATCTTATGTCACAAAGCATAAACTTCCTGACTTGGATCTTTGGAATTCTATATTCTCTGGAAGATGTGTAACTGGTGCAAAAAGTTATTCACCCGCTTCGGCCAGAGCTGAATTTGAATCGCACAAGAGAAAAGCAAATGGAAAGCGTCACGTGCTTGATGATGAAGAAGAGGGATCTGGAGATAGTGAAGACCATCAGCATACCCCTGAACCATATGTGATTTCTGAGGAACCCGCTGAAAGTAGATCACCGCCTAACACTACTAGTTCAAAAAAACAGAAGCGTGGTTCTACTTCTACTTCTGTTTCAAAACCAAGACCGACTAACGACCTGAACAAAGCACTTACCATTTTGAAGATGGTTGATGGTAAAGAGAGTCATGAAAGAAAATTATATCTTGCAGTGAAGAATATGGAACAAGTGAAAATGCGAGGTTTAGCTTTCCATGCACGAGCCATATTCTATCTTACAGAGAAGAATATTGGGAAAATGTTTTTGGAGTTTGAAACAGATGAAGAAAAATGGGAGTGGCTCAAAGTTCTTGACAATGATTTTCCTTAGGGTTCATTTCGAAAATTAAAAAACATGTCTGCTGTAATGTTTGGTTTTCTATGTTTTAATGTGTTCTGACTATGTTTGTTTGTTTGTATTGTTGTTTTTTTGGGTACGTATTCTGATGGGTTGTGAACTCCTGTTTGCATGAAAGAATAGTGTGAACTTCATTTTGATGTTTCTTCTACCTTTTTAATGTGACTGCTGTAATGTTTGTTTCTATGTTTTAATGTGTTCTGAACTTCATGTTTCTTCATTTTGAGCCACTACTGATTTAATCTCTTTTTTTATAGAATGAATGAAGAGGTGATCGAACATTGCAGGAGAATAGCAATCGATACGTTAAGAAGATTGACATCTAAACCCAAACGTCAAAGATTAAGAACCGGAGGTGAGACTGGGAATGAGTACATGTATAGACTGGTGAATACACATCCACAACTTTGTCAGGAGCAACTTAGATTATCCAGCGAGCAACTTACCCACTTGGTTAACATATTGAAATCACGACAACTCTTGAGAGATTCAAAATTTATTACGGTGACTGAACAAGTTGGCATGTGCTTATATGTATTGGCTAAAGGAGCTTCTTATAGGGATGTGGCTGATACATTCAAACATTCAATATTGACCATTTCAAAATATCTTCGCAAGGTGTTTCGTGCTCTAAAAAGGTTATCGTTTGATATCGTAAGACCTCATACATCTTTGGAAGAAGTACCTCCGAAGATACTGAATAGCAGCTTGTATTCACCTTATTTTAAGGTAAATTAGTATGAAATAAAAAATTGTCACTATGTTTTCATCGGAAAATGATTGTGTTTATTGTGTTTAGGATTGTATTGGAGCATTGGATGGCACTCACATTCAAGCAAGTTTGGCAGATGACAAAGGAAATCAATATCGAGGTCGCAAAGGAACAAAAACTTGGAATGTTCTTGCTTGTTGCTCGTTCGACATGATTTTTTCATATGTCCATGTTGGGTGGGAAGGAAGTGTTCATGATCAGACGGTTTGGACTGATGCAATTACTCAATCAAAATATTGTTTTCCACATCCGCCTCGAGGTGAAATTTAACATTAGTATTTTATTTTGAACCACTGATTTAATTTAATTGTGTTTAATAACATTTATTATTTTACAGGAAAGTATTATTTGGTTGACTCTGGCTATCCAAATACAATTGGTTATCTGGCACCTTATAAAGATAAAAGAGTTCGATATCATATGCCAACGTTTCGTAACGGTGATCAACCTACCGGAGTATATGAAAAATTCAACTATCGACACTCATCTTTACGAACCACCATTGAAAGAGCATTTGACATCTTAAAGAAATCGTGGAAGATACTCAAAGTCATGCCTCAAGTATCTGATGAGCGCCAAAGTGATATAATTACTGCTGCATTTACTATGCACAACTTTATTCGCATGCATAATTGTTCAATACCCATTTTAGCTAATGAGACCGTGCTGGGAAGAGCAGATTCAAATTTATTTGATCAACAGCGAAAAGAGCAGATGAATCAAGTACGGGACATGATAGTGATGAGTCGTATTTATACGACTCGTCGAATCAATTAATCCCATTTATTTCGACACTTTATTATGCGAACAATTACTTTTTAGTATGGTTTTGCATCTCAGGTGTTTTGGAAGCTCTAGGAGGAAACGCGCATAAAAGACGGCATTTCATGCCAAAAACATCACAATGGCAGATTTGACCTTTGGATGTTCAACGGAGCGCTGGGAATGGACCGCTGATCAGAAAAATACGAGTCATATGCCGTTGCGAAGCTAACTCAATTCCCTACAACTCTCTAGTTCACACCGAGAGTATCTGAGGTCGTTTGGACTGTCAAATCAGTAGCCGAAGTCGGGGCTCAGTGGGCACCGCGTTTCGTAGAGACATTAGCTCGACGCTAATGTCTAAAGGAAACCTGGTCGCTACTGTCAGCACGCGTTTTAATGACGTCAGCAAACCCAAAACTTGGAAATTGAGCCCAAAAACAGATTTGGAAACCCAGTTTATTATAAATAAGAAGCTTGGGTTAGGGTGTCCATCATCCATCATTCTACGAAGATCAAGACGACTCTGGAGGAGAAGACGAAGCTTTCGACGAGAGAGAAGATTTTCCTACTTTTCATTATGTGTTTTTACATGATTATGTGTAGCTAAACTTTTAATTCAGTTTAGGGTTTGTATATTGTGACGAATGTTTTGAGGCTTTTTACTTAATGCTATTTTATGTTCCACTAGTTCTTTTGCTAATTTATCCCGGACTGAATTGCGAAGCTAAGTGGAGACTTGAAACGGTAAAGCTTAGCCGAGCGATTCAGCCCCTATATTTGCTGCTTGTTTGATACTAAACCGTTAGAACAAGTAGTCGCACTAAACTTAATATAACCTGAAACGGAGTATTAGGTTTGCTAGAACTAGAAGTCTATAACCTGAAACGGAGTAAATTGTGGTGTAGTGCTTGCAATGACCTACTTTAGGTTATAACCTGAAACGGAGTAACCACGCTTAGGAACATAGAATTAGATTATTAGCAGCCGAGGATAAACAAGTCAGAATAGAAAAACCCTAAGCTGAATATTCTCTCTGATTGAATTCTTTGTGTTATTTTCTCTTGTGCACTCTTATTTGCTCACAACCCCCCTTTATTTAATTGTTTCCAGTAACAGCTTCAGTAACACCAGCTCCCTTGGGTTCGACCCTGCTTGCCGCTACACTAGCTTATTGCAGGACATTTATAAATAGTAAATTTGACGCGTCAGACGACAGACGACGCGCGTCAATAGCGTTTCAAATTATTGAGGATTGTCCAGATGATGTAGTGGAAATGAACATGGATGAAGATGATGATATGTAAAATTACCCTTGAATGCCATTGTAAGTTCACATGTAATAAATATATATGTATTCATAAGTTTATTTCCACATGTTCTTTAAATTCATATCAAGTGCAACAAAGTGTACTTCTATCTTAAAACGGATGCAATAGTTTCCGAAGAGGTGTGGACACAAACTTGAAAAATCGTTAGATCATATATGTCTTATGCTTTTCTAAAAATTATTTAAAAAATTTAATTTTTTTATGAATAATAGGGTTGGAAACTATAAAAAAACTGGATTGACTTGAAAAAAAATTATATTATATTTTTTAACTTAAATTAATTTAAGTATATTTAACTGTACTGAACTTCATTAATTTAACTGTACTGAACTTTATTAAACTGTATTGAACTTAATTTAACTGTACTGAACTTTATTAAACTGTATTGAACTTAATTTAACTGTACTGAACTTTATTAAACTATATTGAACTTAATTTAACTGTACTGAACTTTATTGAACTGTATTGAACTTTATTAAACTGTATTGAACTTAATTTAATTTTACTGAACTTAATAAAACTGTATTGAAGTGCAAAAGAACAGAGCCTAACATTAGTATGAGACTAAAGTTTGTCTTTGTTCGTCCCAAGTAACTCCCGTTAGTCTCATTCTAAGATTTGTCTAAGTTCGTCCTTAGAAAGAGACTAACTTGGGACGAACCAAGACAAACCTTAGAATGAGACTTTCTTTGTTCGTCCCAACTTAGTCTCGTTAGTCTCATTCTAAGGTTTGGCTAAGTTCGTCCCTAGAAAGATACTAACTTGGGACAAACTTAGACAAACCTTAGAATGAGACTAAAGTTTGTCTTTGTTCGTCCCAAGTTATTCCCGTTAGTCTCATTCTTAGGTTTGTCTTGTCTCATTCTAAGGTTTCTCTAAGTTCGTCCATGGAAAGAGACTAACTTGGGACGGACTTAGACTAACCTTAGAATGAGACTAAAGTTTGTCTTGTTCGTCCCAAGTTAGTCTCGTTAGTCTCATTCAAAGGTTTGTCTAAGTTCGTCCTTAGGAAGAGACTATCTTGGGACGAACTTAGACTAACCTTAGAATGAGACTAAAGTTTGTCTTTGTTCGTCCCAAGTTATTCTCGTTAGTCTCATTCTAAGGTTTGTCGAAGTTCGTCCTTAGAAAGAAACTAACTTGGGAAGAATTTAGACAAACCTTAGAATAAGACTAAAGTTTGTCTTTGTTCTTCCCAAGTTAGTCTCGTTAGTCTCATTCTAAGGTTTGTCTAAGTTTGTCCTAAGAAAGAGAGTAACTGGGGACGAACTTAGACTAACCTTAGAATGAGACTAAAGTTTGTCTTTGTTCGTCCCAAGTTAGTCTCGTTAGTCTCATTCTAAGGTTTATCTAAGTTCGTCCTTAGAAAAAGACTAACTTGGGACGAACTTAGACTAACCTTAGAATGAGACTAAAGTTTGTCTTTGTTCGTCCCAAGTTACTCTCCTTAGTCTCATTCTAAGGTTTATCTAAGTTCGTCTTTAGAAAGAGACTAACTTGGGACGAACTTAGACAATCCTAAGAATGAGACTTTCTTTGTTCGTCCCAACTTAGTCTCGTTAGTCTCATTCTAAGGTTTGTCTAAGTTCGTCCTTAGAAAGAGAGTAACTTGGGACGAACTTAGAAAAAACTTAGAATGAGACTAAAATTTGTCTTTGTTCGTCCCAAGTTAGTCTCGTTAGTCTCATTCCAAGGTTTTTCTAAGTTCGTCCTTAGAAAGAGACTAACTTGGGACGAACTTAGACTAACCTTAGAATGCGAGTAAAGTTTGTCTTTGTTCGTGCCAAGTTAGTCACATTCCAAGGGTTGTCTAAGTTCGTCCTTAGAAAGAGACTATCTTGGGACGAACTTACACTCCCATTAGAATGAGACTAAAGTTTGTCTTTGTTCGTCCCAAGTTAGTCTCGTTAGTCTCATTCTAAGGTTTGTCTAAGTTCGTCCTTAGAAAGAGACTAACTTGGGACGAACTTAGACAAATCTTAAAATGAGACTAAAGTTTGTCTTTGTTCGTCCCAAGTTAGTCTCGTTAGTCTCATTCTAAGGTTTGTCTTAGTTCATCCTTAGAAAAAGACTAACTTGGGACAAACTTAGACTAACCTTAGAATGAGACTAAAGTTTGTCTTTGTTCGTCCCAAGTTAGTCTCGTTAGTCTCATTCTAAGGTTTATCTAAGTTCGTCCTTAGAAAGAGACTAACTTGGGACGAACTTAGACAAACCGTAGAATCAGACTTTCTTTGTTCGTCCCAACTTAGTCTCGTTAGTCTCATTCTAAGGTTTGGCTAAGTTTGTCCTTAGAAAGAGAGTAACTTGGGACGAACTTAGAAAAAACTTAGAATGAGACTAAAGTTTGTCTTTGTTCGTCCCAACTTAGTCTCGTTAGTCTCATTCCAAGGTTTTTCTAAGTTCGTCCTTAGAAAGAGACTAACTTGGGACGAACTTAGACTAACCTTAGAATGCGAGTAAAGTTTGTCTTTGTTCGTGCCAAGTTAGTCACATTCCAAGGGTTGTCTAAGTTCGTCCTTAGAAAGAGACTATCTTGGGACGAACTTACACTCCCATTAGAATGAGACTAACGTTTGTCTTTGTTCGTCCCAAGTTAGTCTCGTTAGTCTCATTCTAAGGTTTGTCTAAGTTCGTCCTTAGAAAGAGACTAACTTGGAACGAACTTAGACAAACCTTAGAATGAGACTAAAGTTTGTCTTTGTTCGTCCCAAGTTAGTCTCGTTAGCCTTATTCTAAGGGTTGTCTAAGTTCGTCCTTAGAAAGAGACTAACTTGGGACGAACTTAGACAAACCTTAGAATGAGACTAATGTTTGTCTTTGTTCATCCCAAGTTAGTCCCGTTAGTCTCATTCTAAGGTTTGTCTAAGTTCGTCCTTAGAAAGAGACTAACTTGGGACGAACTTAGACTAACCTTAGAAGGAGACTAAAGTTTGTCTTTGTTCGTCCCAAGTTACTCTCGTTAGTCTCATTCTAAGGTTTGTCTAAGTTCGTCCTAAGAAAGAGACTAACTTAGGACGAACGTAGACAAACCTTAGAATGAGACTTTCTTTGTTCGTCCCAACTTAGTCTCGTTAGTCTCATTCTAAGGTTTGGCTAAGTTCGTCCTCAGAAAGAGACTAACTTGGGACGAACTTAAACAAAACTTTGAATGGGACTAAAGTTTGTCTTTGTTGTCCCAAGTTAGTCTCGTTAGTCTCATTCTAATGTTTTTCTAAGTTCGTCCTTAGAAAGAGACTAACTTGGGACGAACTTAGACTAACCTTAGAATGAGGGTAAAGTTTGTCTTTGTTCGTCCCGAGTTAGTCTCATTCTAAGGTTTGTCTAAGTTCGTCGTTAGAAAGAGACTATCTTGGGACGAACTTAGACTAACCTTAGAATGAGATTAAAGTTTGTCATTGTTCGTCCCAAGTTAGTCTCGTTAGTCTCATTCCAAGGTTTGTCTATGTTCGTCCTTAGAAACAGATTAACATGGGACGAACCTAGACTAACCTTACTAACGTTTGTCTTTGTTCGTCCCAAGTTAGTCTCGTTTGTCTCGTTCTAAGGGTTGTCTAAGTTCGTCCTTAGAAAGAGACTAACTTGGGACGAACTTAGACAAACCTTAGAATGAGATTACGTTTGTCTTTGTCCGTCCCAAGTTAGTCCCGTTAGTCTCATTCTAAGGTTTGTCTAAGTTCATCCTTAGAAAGAGACAAACTTGGGACGAACTTAGACTAACCTTAGAATGAGACTAAAGTTTGTCTTTGTTCGACCCAAGTTACTCACGTTAGGCTTTTTTTTAAGTTTGACTAAGTTCGTCCTTAGAAAGAGACTAACTTGAGACGAACTTAGACAAACCTTAGAATGAGACTTTCTTTGTTCGTCCCTACTTAGTCTCGTTAGTCTCATTCTAAGGTTTGGCTAAGTTCGTCCTCAGAAAGAGACTAACTTGGGACGAACTTAGACAAAACTTTGAATGAGACTAAAGTTTGTCTTTGTGGTCCCAAGTTAGTCTCGTTAGTCTCATTCTAATGTTTGTCTAAGTTCGTCGTTAGAAAGAGACTATCTTGGGAAGAACTTAGACTAACCTTAGAATGAGACTAAAGTTTTTCTTTGTTCGTCCCAAGTTAGTCTCGTTAGTCTCATTCCAAGGTTTGTCTATGTTCGTCCTTAGAAAGAGATTAACTCGGGACGAGCCTAGACTAACCTTATAATGAGACTAACGTTTGTCTTTGTTCCTCCCAAGTTAGTCTCGTTTGTCTCATTCTATGGTTTGTCTAAGTTCGTCCTTAGAAAGTGACTAACTTGGGACGAACTTAGACAAACCTTAGAATGAAACTAAAGTTTGTCTTTGTTCGTCCCAAGTTAGTCTTGTTAGCCTCATTCTAAGGGTTGTCTAAGTTCGTCCTTAGAAAGAGACTAACTTGGGACGAACTTTGACAACCCTTAGAATGAGACTAATGTTTGTCTTTGTTCGTCCCAAGTTAGTCCTGTTAGCCTCATTCTAAGGTTTGTCTTAGTTCGTCCTTACAAAGAGACTAACTTGGGACGAACTTTGACAACCCTTAGAATGAGACAAAAGTTTGTCTTTTTTCGTCACAAGTTAGTCTCGTTAGTCTCATTCTAAGTTCGTCCTCAGAAAGAGACTAACTTGGGACGAACTTAGACTAACTTGGAACGCACTTAGAGAAACCTTAGAATGAGACTAGAGTTTGTCTTTGTTCGTCCCAAGTTAATCTCGTTAGTCTCATTCTAAGGTTTGTCTAAGTTCGTCCTTAGAAAGAGACTAACTTTGGGACGAACTTAGACTAACTTGGGACGAACTCAGAAAACCTTAGAATCAGACTAACGTTTGTCTTTGTTAGTCCCATGTTAGTCTCGTTAGTCTCATTCTAAGGTTTGTCTATGTTCGTCCTTAGAAAGAGACTAACTTGGGACGAACTTAGACTTATTTGGGGCGAACTTAGAAAACCTTAGAATGAGACTAACGTTTGTCTTTGTTCGTCCTAAGTAAGTCTCGTTAGTCTCATTCTAAGGTTTGTCTAAGTTCGTCCTCAGAAAGAGACTAACTTGGGACGAACTTAGACTAACTTGGGACGAACTTAGAGAAACCTTAGAATGAGACTAGAGTTTGTCTTTGTTCGTCCCAAGTTAGTCTCGTTAGTCTCATTATGAGGTTTGTCTAAGTTCGTCCTTAGACAGAGACTAACTTTGGGACGAACTTAGACTAACTTGGGACGAACTCAGAAAACCTTAGAATCAGACTAACGTTTGTCTTTGTTCGTCCCAAGTAAGTCTCGTTAGTCTCATTCTAAGATTGGTCTATGTTCATCCTTTGAAAGAGACTAACTTGGGACGAACTTGGACTAACTTGGGACGACCTTAGACTAACCTTATAATGAGACTAAAATTTGTCTCTCTTCGTCCCAAGTTAATCTCGTTAGTCTTATTCTAAGGTTTGTCTAAGTTCGTCCTTAGAAAGAGACTAACTTGGGACGAACTTAGACAAACCTTAGAATGAGACTAAAGTTTGTCTTTGTTCGTCCCAAGTTAGTCTCGTTAGTCTCATTCTAAGGTCTGTCTAAGTTCGTCCTTAGACAGAGACTAACTTTGGGACGAACTTAGACTAACATGGGACAAACTTAGACAACCCTTAGAATGAGACTAACGTTTGTCTTTGTTCGTCCCAAGTTAGTCTCGTTAACTCATTGTAAGGTTTGTCTATGTTCGTCCTTAGAAAGAGAGTAACTTGGGACGAACTTTGACTAACTTGGGACGAACTTAGACTAATTTTATAATGAGACTAACGTTTGTCTATGTTCGTCCCAAGTTAGTCTCGTTAGTCTGATTCTAAGGTTTGTCTAAGTTCGTCCTTAGAAAGACACTAACTTGGGACGTTGACGAACTATTCTTTTTCACCTCTAAATAGTATCAATGAAGAGAGGGTCGGTAGTAAGTCAAAACATTTATAATGACCGGTAGGGTACCGGGTCGAACCCAAAGGAGCAAGCCAAGCACACGCACTATTTAAGATTGTGTTTCCATTCGGCTATTCTAAACCAAAAATGTGTAAAAGGGTGTATATATCTAAATCCTATGTGGCGAGTAATTAGGGATGAAAGATAAGTAGGAGGTGTTTCGAGGGGTTACTCCCCTCCTTGGCAAATTCCAATGATCATGTATACAAGAGTTTAATCATTTAAGAGGTTGATAGGTTTAAAACCTAGCTTAGACTAGAATTGAACAAACCATGCATGTTTAATCCTAGTCAAGCCATCTTAGCTAGGATCTCACTAATTAAAGAGTATTGATCCACTATATAGCATTTACTCCCATAAATGCTACATGCATAAAGTTCTAGTTTACCTCTCACCATGCATTTACTCTCATAAACGTTGGTTAAGTTCAATTTTACTACATCCAAACCATCACTAAGCTCTTTCAATACTTAGATCAAAGTTCTTACACAAACATGTCACTTAGGCATTTTATCAAACACTTAGAGACATGTCTAAAATGAAGAGCATAGTAAAATGAAATCAACTTCAATAAATCCATTCAAATGTGTATACAATGATCATTGAGTACCAAGGAGGATCATAAGACCCTCAAAACACAAGATCCACTACTCACACATCATGTAAGACAACATGGTGTGAGTAGGGTTTTTACACAACAAGTAGAATAGAAGAGGGATAGAAATAGGATGATTAATCCTTGAACTCCCTTGATCCTCACTTCTCCTTGGTTGGATGATGATTGATGACCTTGGTTGACCTCTTTTCTTAATCTTCTTCTCCCCAAAAACCTCCACACTTTGGTCAAAAAGCCCTCTTTCTATTTATAGATTCGGCTGAAATCTGGGTGCAGAAATCTGAGTTTTTCATCCAGTCGGTCGACTGGGCTTTGCTTGACTCCCAGTCGGTCGACTGGGATGTGCAAGATATGATGAGCTCCTGAGTTTCAATCGAGTCGGTCGACTGGACTTTCAGTCGATCGACTGGTGGTCCTCTCGTCCGAATTTGGTCTTGGCGTCAACTAGAGAGTTGTAGCTCTTTGCGTTAGCTTTCCAACAAGCTTTGAATCAACCAAATCGGACACCGTATGCACCCTGGGCTGACTCGATGAAGAAGGTTACTCATATATTCCTTCTTCCGCTTTGTGAGATACGCTTCAGAATATTTGGGAATATTCCCGAAATATTTGATGGAGTTTATCTTGTGTGAATTAGGGTTTCGTCCAAGCATAAATGCAATGCAAGGGCAACCCTAATTCCTGTCGCTTCTGCTGAGAAAATAAACACGAGGAAAACTCTACTGATTGGAGAAGAAGCGACAGCCGTTTGAGTTCTCTCTACCAGAAACTCATCGGTGTAAGTGCAGTCTTAGCAAGTGCATCTCAGACTGCCTGGAAGTGATCATACTGCGCACACAACAAAGGGGAACAACTTGCTTTCAAGAGAAAGCATCCGAGCTTCAAGTAAAGTTCGAGAACGTTCGGATAGTAGATCTGGACGAAGGGGATCGAGGAGAGTTGCGACGAACCTCGGTTACAAATCTGAGAGACGGAGTGTTAGTGGTGAGGCCATTACAAGCAAAGGTGTTGTGTAAGTGTAAGACCTCTTGTGCCCTAAACTCGTAATAAAGATTTGTTGTCCCTTTTCCGGGTGTGGGAAATCCCCCAGAGTAGGCCTGGCCGAACTGGGTTATCATTCCGTGCGTGCTCCTGTCTTTGTTTGTTCTGTTGTGTTGAACTGTTGTGTAGAGAGTTCAAGGTCTGTCCAAACACGACCTAGAACACTTGCTTGAACAGGGGATATAATTACAAATGTTATCAGAGCAAACACTCGACACACTGAGTGGGATCCTAGAACTGTTCAAGATGACTCCAAAGGGAGGTCAAAACACAACCGAAGGTGACAAAGAATTTTCATGGAAAGCAGAGGTGTCTGAGGTGGTGTCAGAGACTGACAGCACTCCTCTTCAACTAAATACGCTGACTCGGAGGTTTGGCAGAATGGTCCGAAAACTCAATAAACGCAGATCTGAGCAAGACATTCCCCAATCAAGCATGCTTCATAACTGGGAGTCAGACGCAAAGGTCTGCAGAAATAACATCGTCTGCACTGTTGCCTTCAGCTCTTCAAGTCACATGGAAAAAGATCGCTGGTACTTCGACAGCGGATGCTCTGCACATATGACAGGTAACTCCAAGTTTCTCACTCATATTCGACCTGTCACGAAGAGGCAGTTCGTTACATTCGGTGATGGAGGAAAGGGTCAGGTGATCGGCTGTGGGACATTGAAGGTTCCGGATCTTCCTATACTCAATGATATCCTTCTAGTTGAAGGACTGAAAGTGAATCTCATTAGTATCAGCCAACTTTCTGATGGAGGATTTCACGTTCATTTCACTCATGACTCCTGCCATGTTCTGAACAAGGAAGGAGGGACGCTGATGAAGGGTTGTAGAGCAGACAACGACTGTTATCTTATAGGTTCTGCCAGAACAGCTACGTGTCTTTCTAGTCAAGCAGATGAGATGTCACTCTGGCACATGAGACTGGGTCATCTGAATCTCAAAACTCTGAAGAAGCTCAGCACGTCTGGTCTCATCCGAGGAATGCCCAAGGTTAAAGGAGACATAGATGTCTTATGTGGAGAATGCCAGATCGGTAAACAGACTAAAGCATCGCATTCGAACACCACCCAGATCAGTACCAGCAGACCGCTCGAACTAATCCATATGGATCTTATGGGGCCGATGCAGGTTGAGAGCAACGGTGGCAACAAGTATGTCCTGGTATGTGTGGACGACTTCACCAGGTTTTCATGGACCCGATTCCTTCGAGACAAGTCTGCAGCTGCACCTCAGTTCATTGAACTTGCTACCCTTCTCCAGAGAGAAAGAGAAGCCAGCGGAGAACGCCTGTGTCAGGAGTGATAACGGCACAGAATTCAAGAATGCCACTATAACCTCTTACTGTGTCAAACACGGGATTGCCCATCAGTTTTCTTCTGCAATCACTCCTCAGCAAAATGGCGTTGTTGAAAGGAAAAATCGCACAATTCAAGAAATGGCTCGCGTAATGATCCATGCCAAGAAGATTCCCCTGAAGTTCTGGTCAGAAGCAATGAACACGGCATGCCACATTATAAATCGGGTGACAATACGCACAGGTACGGAGATGACCTGCTATGAACTCTGGAAAGGGAAGAAGCCCACAGTCAAGTACTTTCACATCTTTGGGAGTGAGTGTTACATTTTGAATGACCGTGAGTACCGACAGAAGCTTGATCCTAAGAGTGATGAGGGATTCTTCCTTGGATATTCCTCGAACAGTCGAGCATACAGGGTGTTCAACAAACGCACAGGAACAGTTATGGAGTCTATCAATGTCAAGATCAAGGATGACGTTGTTGATCTTACTGCCCCAGATGATGCTGACGAAGCAGCCGGAACAGCATCTGGCACTGTTCCACCCTCTCATTCTACTGAGACTGACTCAACAGGGGGTGTCACGACAGCTATTGAACCAGTTGGAACAGCACCTGAAGCAGTGACACTGCCCATTCCGACTGTGACTGACTCGTCAGAAGATACTCGTATTGCTGATAATGCCATTGGGGACTCTTCCTCTGTTGTGGGTGAAGAGGTTGGTACTCAAGAGGAACGTGCTGCACTACAACCCTCTCGTCGAATCTCCAGAGACCACCCAATCTCTGAGATCATTGGTGCACCTAGTGATGGAATTCAAACTCGTGGAAATTACAGAAGACTCGCTGCCTGCTCATGCTTTCTGTCTTCAATTGAGCCCAAGAACGTAAAGGAAGCACTAGTTGATGAGTATTGGGTTCTCGCCATGCAGGAAGAACTGGAGGAATTTGCCCGCAATGACGTATGGGACTTAGTTCCAATACCTGATGGTGTAAACTTCATCGGCACAAAATGGATCTTTAAGAACAAATCAGATACATCAGGAAATATCACTAGAAATAAAGCTCGGCTTGTGGCTCAGGGGTTTTCTCAGATAGAGGGGATTGATTTTGATGAAACCTTCGCCCCTGTCGCACGACTTGAAGCCATTCGCCTGCTACTTGCCCTTGCGTGTCATCTGAAGTATCGTCTGTTTCAGATGGATGTTAAAAGTGCGTTCCTAAATGGACTTCTAAATGAAGAGGTTTTTGTGTCTCAGCCAAAAGGATTTGAGGATCCGCATCACCCTGCTCATGTGTATCGCCTCAAGAAGGCCCTGTACGGTCTCAAGCAGGCGCCCAGAGCCTGGTATGAGCGACTCACAGTGTTTCTCATCAACCATGGATATGTGCGAGGGGGAGTGGACAAGACCTTGTTCGTCAAACACACAAGGTCAGATTTTATTATCGCACAAATCTATGTTGATGATATTGTGTTCGGTTCGAACACTCAGACACTGGTAGATCAGTTCGTGGATCAGATGCAGAAAGAGTTCAAGATGAGCATGGTAGGAGAGATGAGCTACTTTCTGGGATTGCAGGTGACACAGAAAGAGGATGGGATATTCATCTCACAAAGTAAGTATGCCAAGACCCTGATTAAGAAATTTGATCTTGCAAAGGCAAGTCACAAACGAACACCTGCTGCAACTCATTTAAAGATCTCTAAAGACGAGGCTGGAGTCAAAGTTGATCAGACTCTATATAGAAGCATGATTGGAAGTCTCCTGTACTTAACCGCCAGCAGACCGGATATATCATATGCAGTCGGAGTCTGTGCAAGGTACCAGTCAGAACCAAAGGAAAGTCACCTTCTGCAAGTTAAAAGAATTATAAAATATGTGTGCGGGACTGTTGAATTTGGGATCTGGTACACCAAAGACACCAATCCACACCTGGTTGGCTTCTGTGACGCTGATTGGGCAGGAAACGCTGAAGATCGGAAGAGCACGTCTGGAGGATGTTTCTTATTGGGAAACAATTTGGTTTCATGGTTTAGCAAGAAACAAAACAGCATCTCGCTCTCTACGGCTGAAGCAGAATACATCGCTGCAGGAAGTTACTGCACTCAGCTCCTATGGATGAAACAGATGCTATCTGAATACGGAGTTGAGCAGAAAGAGATGACATTGTACTGTGACAATATGAGCGCGATCAGTATTTCCAAAAACCCGGTTCAGCACTCCATGACGAAGCACATCGACATCAGGCATCACTTCATCAGAGAACTGGTTGAACAGAAGGTTGTCACTCTGCAGCATGTCACAACGGACAAGCAATTAGCTGATATCTTTACCAAACCGCTTGATGCTGCCCAGTTTGAAACACTCAAATCCTCTTTGGGTCTGTGTGTTGTCGAGAACTAAGTGTTCCAGCCAGTGGTCAGTCAGATGCGAAACTCCAGCTAAACAGTTGGACTGATCACTCATGCAAGGGGCTGGGACAATCAGTATGAGTTTTTGAAATATATCCTGTTTCTCTTCGAAAATCTACTGGGATGATTAGGATAGATTCTCTGGCTATGGATCTTCAATGGAAGAAATTGTCTCCAACATAGGAAGTGTCCTGTTTACTCTGGATGGTGGAAGGCGGAAAGTATCCAGGTGAAGCCAGTTGTGCTATGATTGGGGCCCTGACGAGCAGCGAACTGGTACTATGAGTATAAAATCAGGTTCAGATAAGGAAGATGATGGGATGGAAGATCTATACAAAGACACTGATAATTGTCGTTGAGGACCTACAATAGGAGGATGCCTTTTGCTCCTGCTAAGTCAAGAGTTGATTGTCCCAGATCGTAGCGGTTGAAGAGGGAACAGTTGGAATTGTTGGTGATATCTCGGTTGATTCACCAGATGTTGTTCAAGAGGGTTTCCATGAAGACCGTATAAAGGCTACACTTAGATCCTTCTGATATTGAGATTGAAGTCGCCTTCCTCGTTGACTCTGAGGGGGAGAGCAAGTCTCCAGGGGGAGTCGTCCGCGACAAGAAAAGCAATCATAAGGTCCCTGCTATATCTGTTGAGGATCCCTCAGTCGTCACTTTTCAGAAAGGTGTATAGTTTGCTCTCAAGGATACCACACGAAAGTGGTTGACTGAGTGATAGATTTTGGTGCACTGACTACACGGATTGGAACTGCTCCAAAAAGGAGTTTTGACTAAAGGTACAGATCATCAGTTGTTCGAAGAGATAATCAGGCCTTGGTTGAGGGGGAGCAGATCAGATTCCTATTATCGAGAAGATCAGATTGGAGGATTTGACCCTTGCCAGTTTGTGGCAAAAAGGGGGAGAAGTTTGGATGGCTCTGGCTAGTGTGTCTAAAGCCTAGACAGATCGCAGATTTGGTTTTGCCAAAAATGCCAAGGGGGAGATTGATGTTCCCATGAATGGCATACTGTTTGGCAAAACGGCTTTAGAACTGTTCGAGGAAATGTTCAGGAAGAGTACGAACACATTCTGACTCTTCTGTACAGCGTAGAGCAGACGCAGAAGATATTCTCCGGAAGGTTCTGGATCCAATATCTTTTCGATTTGAAGACGGCCAGCGATGCATTCGATCTCCAGATATTCGAATGGATATTAACTCTAAACCGGTGTCTGACTTGGCAAGGTGGGTTTGTCTTGTCTCGTGGAAGATTCTGAAAAATCGAGGATCTTTAGATTCGAATATTTGGAGATTGGTCAGCAAGTTTTTCGAGCGTCAAATATTTGCATGAAGAGGACGTGGCTGACTCGATGAAGAAGGTTACTCATATATTCCTTCTTCCGCTTTGTGAGATACGCTTCAGAATATTTGGGAATATTCCCGAAATATTTAATGGAGTTTATCTTGTGTGAATTAGGGTTTCGTCCAAGCATAAATACAATGCAAGGGCAACCCTAATTCCTGTCGCTTCTGCTGAGAAAATAAACACGAGGAAAACTCTACTGATTGGAGAAGAAGCGACAGCCGTTTGAGTTCTCTCTACCAGAAACTCATCGGTGTAAGTGCAGTCTTAGCAAGTGCATCTCAGACTGCCTGGAAGTGATCATACTGCGCACACAACAAAGGGGAACAACTTGCTTTCAAGAGAAAGCATCCGAGCTTCAAGTAAAGTTCGAGAACGTTCGGATAGTAGATCTGGACGAAGGGGATCGAGGAGAGTTGCGACGAACCTCGGTTACAAATCTGAGAGACGGAGTGTTAGTGGTGAGGCCATTACAAGCAAAGGTGTTGTGTAAGTGTAAGACCTCCTGTGCCCTAAACTCGTAATAAAGATTTGTTGTCCCTTTTCCGGGTGTGGGAAACCCCCCAGAGTAGGCCTGGCCGAACTGGGTTATCATTCCGTGCGTGCTCCTGTCTTTGTTTGTTCTGTTGTGTTGAACTGTTGTGTAGAGAGTTCAAGGTCTGTCTAAACACGACCTACAACACTTGCTTGAACAGGGGATATAATTACAAAGTTCGTCCGTAGAAATTGACTAACTTGGGACGAACTTAGACAAACCTTAGAATGAGACTAATGTTTGTCTTTGTTCGTCCCAAGTTAGTCTCGTTAGTCTCATTCTAAGGTTTGTCTAAATTCATCCTTCGAAAGACACGAAGTTGGGACGAACTTAGCCAAACCTTAGAATGAGACTAAAGTTTGTCTTTGTTCGTCCCAAGTTAGTCTCGTTAGTCTCATTCTAAGGTTTGTCTAAGTTCGTTCTTAGAAAGAGACTAACTTGGGACGAACTTAGACAAACCTTAGAATGAGACTGACTTTTGTCTTTGTTTGTCCCAAGTTAGTCTCGTTAGTCTCATTCTAAGGTTTGTCTAAGCTCGTCCTTAGAAAGAGACTAACTTGGGAGGAACTTAGACAAACCTTAGAATGAGACTAACGTTTCTCTTTGTTCGTCCCAAGTTAGTCTCGGTAGTCTCTTTCTAAGGTATGTCTAAGTTCGTCCTTAGAAAGAGACTAACTTGGGACTAACTTAGACTAACTTGGGACGAACTTAGACAAACCTAAGAATGAGACTAAAGTGTGTCTTTTTTCGTCCCAAGTTAGTCTGGTCGTCTCATTCTAAGGTTTGTCTAAGTTTGTCCTTAGAAATTGACTAACTTTGGACGAACTTGGACTAACTTGGGACGAACTTAGACAAACCTTAGAATGAGACTAACGTTTGTCTTTGACCGTCCCAAGTTGGTCTCGTTAGTGTCATTCTAAGGTTTGTTTAAGTTCGTCCTTTGAAAGAGACTAACTTGGGACGAACTTAGACAAACCTCAGAGTGAGACTAACGTTTGTCTTTGTTCGTCCCAAGTTAGTCTCGTTAGTCTCATTCTAAGGTTTGTCTAAGTTCGTCCTTAGAAAGAGACTAACTTGGGACGAACTTAGACAAACCTTAGAATAAGACTAACGTTTGTCTTTGTTCGTCCCAAGTTAGTGTCATTCTATGGTTTGTCTAAGTTCGTCCTTAGAAAGAGACTAACTTGGGACTAACTTAGACTAACTTGGGACGAACTTAGACAAACCTAAGAATGAGACAAAAGTTTGTCTTTGTTCGTCCCAAGTTAGTCTCGTTAGTCTCATTCTAAGGTTTGTCTAAGTTTGTCCTTAGAAATAGACAAACTTGGGACGAACTTGGACTAACTTGGGACGAACTAAGACAAACCTTAGATTGACACTAACGTTTGTCTTTGACCGTCCCAAGTTGGTCTCGTTAGTCTGATTCTAAGGTTTGTTTAAGTTCGTCCTTAGGAAGAGACTAACTTGGGATGAACTTAGACAAACCTTAGAATGAGACAAAGGTTTGTCTTTGTTCATCCCAAGTTAGGCTCGTTAGTCTCATTCTAAGGTTTGTCCAAGTTCGTCCTTAGAAAGAGACTAACTTGGGACTAACTTAGACGAACTTGGGACGAACTTAGACAACCCTTAGAATGAGACTAAAGTTTGTCTTTGTTCGTCACAAGTTAGTGTCGTTAGTCTCAATCTAATGTTTGTATAAGTTCATCCTTTGAAAGAGACTAACTTGGGACGAAATTAGACAAACCTTAGAATGAGACTAACGTGTTTGTCTTTGTTCGTCCCAAGTTAGTCTCGTTAGTCTCATTCTAAGGTTTGTCTAAGTTCGCCCCTAAAAAGAGACTAACTTGGGACGAACTTAGAAAAACCTTAGAATGAGACTAACGTTTGTCTTTGTTCGTCCCAAGTCAGTCTCTTTAGTCTCATTCTACGGTTTGTCTAAGTTCGTCCTTAGAAAGAGACTAACTTTGGATGAACTTAGACTAACTTGGAACGAACTTAGACAAACCTTAGAATGAGACTAAAGTTTGTCTTTGTTCATCCCAAGTTAGTCTCCTTAGTCTCATTCTAAGGTATGTCTAAGTTCGTCTTTATAAATAGACTGACTTGGGACGAACTTAGACAAACCTTAGAATGAGACTAACGTTTGTCTTTGTTCATCCCATGTTTGTCTCGTTTGTCTCTTCTAAGGTTTGTCTAAGTTCGTCCTTAGAAAGAGACTAACTTTGGATGAACTTAGACTAACTTGGAACGAACTTAGACAAACCTTAGAATGAGACTAAAGTTTGTCTTTGTTCATCCCAAGTTAGTCTCGTTAGTCTCATTCTAAGGTTTAACTAAGTTCGTCCGTAGAAATTGACTAACTTGGGACGAACTTAGACAAACCTTAGAATGAGACTAATGTTTGTCTTTTTTCGTCCCAAGTTAGTCTCGTTTGTCTCTTCTAAGGTTTGTCTAAGTTCGTCCTTAGAAAGACACTAACTTTGGATGAACTTAGTCTAACTTGGGACGAACTTAGACAAACCTTAGATTGAGACTAACGTTTGTCTTTGTTCATCCCAAGTTAGTCTCGTTAGTCTCATTCTAAGGTTTGTCTAAGCTCGTCCTTAGAAAGAGACTAACTTGGGAGGAACTTAGACAAACCTTAGAATGAGACTAATGTTTGTCTTTGTTCGTCCCAAGTTAGTCTGGTCGTCTCATTCTAAGGTTTGTCTAAGTTTGTCCTTAGAAATTGACTAACTTGGGACGAACTTGGACTAACTTGGGACGAACTCAGACAAACCTTAGAATGAGACTAACGTTTGTCTTTGACCGTCCCAAGTTGGTCTCGTTAGTCTCATTCTAAGGTTTGTTTAAGTTCGTCCTTAGAAAGAGACTAACTTGGGACGAACTTAGACAAACCTTAGAATGAGACTAAGGTTTGTCTTTGTTCATCCCAAGTTAGGCTCGTTAGTCTCATTCGAAGGTTTGTCTAAATTCGTCCTTCGAAAGACACGAAGTTGGGACGAACATAGACAAACCTTAGAATGAGACTAAAGTTTGTCTTTGTTCGTCCCAATTTTGTCTCGTTAGTCTCATTCTATGGTTTGTCTAAGTTCGTTCTTAGAAAGAGACTAACTTGGGACGAACATAGACAAACCTTAGAATGAGACTGAAGTTTGTCTTTGTTTGTCCCAAGTTAGTTTCGTTAGTCTCATTCTAAGGTTTGTGTAAGTTCGTCCTTAGAAATAGACTTACTTGGGACGAACTTAGACAAACCTTAGAATGAGACTAACGTTTGTCTTTGTTCGTCCCAAGTTAGTCTCGTTAGTCCCATTCTAAGGTTTGTCTAAGTTTGTCCTTAGAAATAGACTAACTTGGGACGAAGTTGGACTAACTTGGGACGAACTAAGACAAACCTTAGAATGACACTAAAGTTTGTCTTTGACCGTCCCAAGTTGGTCTCGTTAGTCTCATTCTAAGGTTTGTTTAAGTTCGTCCTTAGAAAGAGACTAACTTGGGACGAACTTAGACAAACCTTAGAATGAGACTAAGGTTTGTCTTTGTTCATCCCAAGTTAGGCTCGTTAGTCTCATTCTAAGGTTTGTCTAAGTTCGTCCTTTGAAAGAGACTAACTTGGGACTAACTTAGACGAACTTGGGACGAACTTAGACAAACCTTAGAATGAGACTAAAGTTTGTCTTTGTTCGTCCCAAGTTAGTCTCTTTCTAAGGACGAACTTAAACAAACCTTAGAATGAGACTAACGAGACCAACTTGGGACGGTCAAAGACATGGTGGCTTTCTTGGTTTCTTCTGATGGCTTTCTAAGGACCAGCTGCATTTCGATCCTCGGGCGGTTCTTGGTTTCTTCTGATGGCCTCCCTATCACGAGCTCTTCTGTTTCTGATGAGTTGTTCCGGATCGTCGATAAATGGAAGTGGCACCTCATCATTTTGATCGTACAGGTTTATCTCGTCGTCATCCTGGTAGTCATGGTGGCTTTCTTCGCGAGACATGGTTGTTTCGAAGCGCGTGTTGATTCAAAGAACTTATTCGATTAATTAACTAATTCCCAGGCAACGGTGCCAATTTGACAGATGCTTGTCGTCAGAGCAAATGTACAAATAAATTTATAAGTCCGCTACTCGCGACTTCACTACTGGGTAGCCAGTGGTAAGTAGGGGTCGAACCCAAGGGAATTAGGGGGATACGTTGTTCTTTGAGGGATCGTACAGCGGGGGAGCGTGTTTTTTGGTTGATTGAGGTTTTACTACTAACAGCTAAGTGATTGGTTGGTTGGTTTTGGTTTTTAGTGCGGAAAAGTAAATGACATAAAAGTAAATACTGAAAGTAAAAAGAGACTTACAGCGGTTGTTGCGTGATCGGCAAGTCTTGCGGAACGTCAGCAGTTGAAAGGGCAGTTTATACTAAGGAAGTAAGTGCAGGTAGTGTTTTAATCTAAGGAAAGATTCGGTTTAGGGACTCTTCTTGTGACACATCTATCATTGACTCCAAATGATTTCTTCAACACTTCTAAGTGTGGTTGTCCCGACAAAGGTGACAACCCAAATACCCCGACAAAGGTGGTACTCCACACCCTTAACCTGTCAAGTTGTTATGTGGTTTCCCGACAAAGGTGACAACCCAAATACTCCGACAAAGGTGGTATTCCACAACAAGCTTGACAAAGCTTTAGGCTTCTAGTCTTTCGCTAGTTTGAACAACCAGACAAAGGTGTTACTCAAACTAGATCTCAAAGACTAGAGAAGTGTAAAATGACATAAGGTGCAAGAGTCTCAAGATGTGGGCACAAGGGTGAGAACCCTCAACCGAATATGGGTTTAGCTACGATTATCCATGGAAGAGGACATCATAGCTAAGTACTTTAAAAAGTAAAGGTTTTGAAAGTAAAGACAAGGAAAGTAAAGTTGCAGTTTTGAAAGACAGGAAAGTAAAGGTTTCGAAAGTAAAAGACAGTAAAGGAAAGGGGTGAGTACTTCAAGAACCGACAAGAGTACTCAAGAACAGTGAAAAGTAAGACAAGCTTGAGTACTTCAAGAACCGACAAGAGTACTCAAGAACTACTAGAATACTCAAGAACCAACAGGAGTATTATAGATTTCAAACCAAGCTTACAAAAGTGCCAAAATCTAGAGAGATAAGTGTTGTATGGATTGTGGGATGTGTAGAGAGATGAGCTCTCCACACTTTTGGATGATTTTACAAGTGAAGAGAAGATGTCTATTTATAGGCTAAGGGAGGCAAGGAGAGCCATACACTTGTCAAGGGAGGAGAGGCTTGTTGCTTGAGATCTCAACACATGGCATAAGGAGAGCAAAAGCCATCGGGGTGAGTCACCACTCCAAAAGCCATCGGAAGATATTTGTTTCTCAAAAGCCATCGGTTTGACCGGAATCTGACCGGAGCTTTGGCCGGAGCTTCTTGGATTTTGAAGAGTGTATTCTGAATGAAAATGTCATTCTAAGATGATCTCAAGAAGGAACCTAAGCCAAATTCTGCTTGGAACATGGTCGAAATCCCAAATCGGCTGAAATTGCCCATGTTTGGCTTTTACCGGGCTTGGTGCCTTTGCATTGCGTTCTTGTCCAAACGCCGACTGTTCTAGCATATTTGAATGATTCCAAGTCGGTTCCATGAAAGTTGTACAGTCGGAATCTGGTCGTGTCCTGACTCGTAATTCATTTTCAGCTTTAAAACTCCTCCTTAGCCTGTATTCTCTCTAGACTCCAAAATACCCTGTAGATAAATATCGGAACTAACAAGCAAAAGTTAAATAGACAAACAGTCTAATTTGGTAGGTTTAACTGTGTTTATGATTCATACAATTATGGTCCATCACAAAGTAATGTGGCGGGATGTCGTTGTACCCGTCAAAAATAATAATTTGTAATCCGACTAGCAAGTGGTAAGTCGGGTCGTATCCACAGAGATCGGTGTGAGAATCTGTTTCACTAAGTATAAAAGTAACAATGGGGGGTAAATTCCGAACAAGTCAAATAAAAACGCAAGTATCAAAACACGATCAATTATCAATAGAGAAATAGTCACACGAATTCGAGTATGTAATATCAAAGAGAAGTGCAAGCTAGAACTTTCCACTGTGATGCAAGACTAAATCATTGACAAATCCGTATTGATTTCTATTGTTTTACAACTTAGAGCTCCCCGCTAGGTTGTACTACCCGTTCTAGTTCTAGTACTCAATCTCGCGCTAGCGATAATCAAGACCCTAACTCGCTAGAGTTGCATGAAGAATTGAACAAGTTGTCCTAGGGTGTTTAATCCTAGTGGTCTATTACTCGTGTCCTAGTTCACTATCCCTGCTAGGTTGTTAGCAAACTTTGACAATTGAAATCAACAAACAAACAAAAGCTCCCCCGCTAGGGTTCCACTCATGCTAGCACATCAATTCCATGAATATTATACAGTAATATGACGCAAAACATAGAAATCGATAGAAGTCTCAAGTCAATACATCACAATTTGGAGTTCTAGCCTACACAAATGAGTTTAGCTACTCATCGTAATGGAATACATCGTCAAGTATTGAGTAAGAATGAAACGAAAATACTGTTGACGAATCCTCCACCAATCTGCAGCTCTACTCCAACGCTCAAACCCAGCAACGAGTCCTTAATCGAAATCCTACTCCAAGTAGTCTTCTCTCCAAACCGAAAACTTCGAACTCCCTAACCCTAGATCTGATTTTCTCTCCTTTCTCCAGATCCAGCCGCCTGGTTCTCTGTCCCCTCGAGTTCTCTGTTTTTCTCATTTCGAGATTGCAAACGAGAAATATTGAATTTCGACTGCCAGCTGTCATCCGCGGACGTCTTCTTCATTTAGTCTCCGCGGACGTCTCAACAATTACCATAAATATTCATACGTGCGCGCCGTAATTCCTCAAGGCCTCCGCGGACTGCACCGACTTCAATCTTCAATCTTTTCGGTCTTCATTTCTTTCCGCGCAAAACATCTTCTAATAGGCTCTCTTTAGCCGGTATTCCTTCCATGGTTTCCGAGTGTACCTGAGAATGAAAACTACACACAGGTAGTGAAATAATATACAGATAACACTAAGAGACGGGGTTTAAACATATAAAATAGTCATACAACTACGACTTATCAAACTACCCCACACTTGAACTTGTTCGTCCCGAACAAGAACAAAGCCATAGAATGAATTACAATGCACTAGTCATGCTAATCCTTACATCTCAATCCCAAATCCAGCAACTAATCTTATCATGCTTAAAATTCTAACAATGCGAGTAAAGATAGACTTTTCGATACTTGTTACCTCGCGAGTTGCAATTCAAACGACCTTGGATGTTAGGGAGATAGTCCCCTATAGGTACCACGGACATTGCATTCTTTTCTGAGTTTCGGTCTTTAGATTGAGTCAGTGGCTTTCTCCGACATGCGATTAATTCACTGCTTTCATACCATTGAGTTGGACTTTGATAAATGACACATCTTTGTTTGAATCAATCAGATTTCTGATTTTCTTCTCACTTGATGGATTGCCATCGGCTTTTGAATTTGTTTCTTGTCCACATAATCATTTGCGACTTCTGCTCTTTCTCATCCTCGTCCTTTTCACGCGAGTCAAGCCGAGGGTCGCTCGTCTGTTTTCCCGGCTACTCGGACTAGAGATTGGACGGTGTGATGTTCTCCCGTCCCACCTAACCGCATAAGCACTGCAGTGGCGGAGCAGACTCTCAGGATTAGGCTAGTGAAGCGTCAACCTCCACCGCTTTTCTCAATCATCAGAACCCAAAACTCAGAATTTCCTGCAACTTGCCGTACCTTTCTAGGACATTTCTGTCCACTCCACATCCCTGCATATCACAACTCACAAGAACAAAGCATCGAAAATTTTGAAATTTTGCATTTTTAGTCAAATGAGCACAATAATCATACAAAACTGGAAATGAGATTTTTTGACATAAAAGGAAAGCATAGCAGTACATCATCAGTTCATCAAGACACATGACATGCGACATAAAAATTGAAAAAAACAGACACGACTCACAACTGACTCAACAACATCCCACCCCACACTTAGACGGACCCGTGTCCTCACGGTACAATTCAAGAGATGAGATGTATAAACAAAACAGACTCAACAGACTCAAAATAAAAATAAAAATAAAAGAGGGAACTGGTACTCCCCTAATAGTCTGGTGGTGGCTGTGTGTACTCGGGTGGAATGGCATCTCCTGGGCGCCATCCTGGGGGAGCTGAAACTGGATAGAAGCCGCTACCCATCGCCATCATCATAGCCCTGTTCACATTAAAAAGATGGTCAATCTGCGCCTGTGAATACTGTCCGAGCTGTCTCTGCGCCTGCTCCTCTGGTGGTACTACGTTCAGCGGGACCTCTACCCCGTCCCTCTGACATCTCCTTCCCCTGCGGGTCCTCCACGCCCTGGCGGTCGCCCTCTCCGTCGCGGTGGGCTAGGTGGCGGCCTAAGAGCTGGATCAGCAAAATATGTCCAACGCACTGCACCCTCGCTGCTGAGTCTGAATGTCCTCCCAGAACCAACTCTCTCACTGTCAGCCAGTCCATAAGCCAGAATACTGTGGCCTGGAAGTGCATCCACGTCCGGATGAAGACTGCGTAGCAGATAAGTCACCATGCCACCCACACAAAGCGGCCCTCGAGGCCGAATCTGCTTCAAGTGCTCACAGAAAAAATGTCCCCAGTGTGGGACTACCCCTCTCACCAAAGAGCCCAGAAGCGTCAGATCTTGGAGAGACGGCTTATCATTACCGTTCGCCCTCGCAGTCAAAGTCCTCGTGAAAATAAAATGTACCATGTACCAGAAAGGATCTGTGAATGCTGAGGCTGTAGCGTCGCTCGGCCTGTAGCGTCTCGTCCCTGTAAGACTCATGTAGGTGTCGCTAATATCCATCGTATTGCTGTAATCGCAAAACATCCCATCTGCCACCTCTGGCCACCCAAAGACTTGACGCAACTGCGTCATCGTGTAATAGTGCTCTGCGCCTCTGAAGGTGTATCTGAATCCCTCAAATTCCCTGGGTCCAACGTAGTGATAACCGGTGAGGAACTCACAAGTATCATCCATATCAGCATCGCTGCGGAGCGTAAGCAACCCAGGCCAACCACACCTGTCCATCAGCTCTCTGAACCTCTCCAAAAGTCCGCAATGTTGCAGAAAGAACTGCTCAACCCACATGGGTTGCCTATGAACAACCGTCATGAATCTCTCAAATGTACTCGGCCCCTCCTCGACAACATCCGGAACTAGTGCTTCATCATCAACAGGCGGAGACGGGGCTCTTCGAGAGCGGGAGGAACTAGCACGATTCAATGAGCGCGACATTCTGAGTTGAAATCCAAAAATCTGAGATTTCCTGACAATTCCGCGTACCCCTCTTGATTTACTGCACCGCGGAGGTCTTGACAATTAGTGTAATTCTTCAGACGTCCGCGCCCGCTAATTACTGAGACGTCCGCGGAATAAAAACAAATGCCCAGATCTGAAACTCAGTCGACTCAGATTGCTTACCCGACTCAACCTTCTTCAAACGCCGCAATTCCACACTTCAAACCTCGCCAAATCTTCAATGGAGCACTCCTCTAGCACCGAATCGCCACGGGAAATGCGAAAATCGCCCCAGCCTTCGTCCCAATTCTGTTTTTCTTTTCTCGCTCGAACTCCAGATCTGAAACACGAGTTTGCCTTAAGTTTTACAAAGGCGCGGACGTCTCCTGGATTTCCTTGCCGCGGACGTCTGAGTATTTATCTTAATGCTTTAGACGTCCGCGCATTTAAATGTTCAGACGTGCGCCTGCGCGACTGAGTTGCGTTCCAATTCTTCATTCATTCACCTGAATCCACCAAAAACAAATGCGCTCGGGGCGCCTCATCATGGTACCAATTCCACTAACTAATCTACTAAAACATGTGTAAAATAAAAACACACCGGGTTGCCTCCCGGTAAGCGCCTTTGTTTTACGTCCTTGGCTGGACATTACCTCTACGGGATCACAAGTTAGGATCCCAAGGCTGCTCCAAGTCAAACTTACCGCTCAGCGCGCTCCTCTCCTCAGCACTTCCACAAGTTAATAGCTTCTCAATGCTCCGCCCGCCATCAGGTGGCTTCGATCTCCAGTTCTTTTCGGTATGTGTCCGCAACTTTTGCGCACCCACCCCACACTTTTGTTTCTTTACTCGCTTCTTATCTGGTGGGCGTGTTTTCCTTCTTACCTTCAGCTGCTTACTGACACCCTGAATCAAACGCAACGATTCAGCAGTTATATTATTAAAACAAGTCTTACCAGCTATCTCAGGTGGTTTCCCCGCACAAGGCTGGTGGTCATCCTCAAAGACACGAAACTCAGCCATCTTGCCACCATATTCGAGCATTATAATACCCTCAGCGACATCAATCTTCGCCTTCATCGCAAACAAGGTAGGTCGTCCTAGAATGAGTGTTGGCGACTCCTTAGTCCGGGTGTCCTCCATCTGCAAGACATAAAAATCTGCAGGCACAACAACGGCTCCAACATTCAAAGTTAAATTCTCAAGCAAACCGTAGGGATGAACACATGACTTGTTGCCTAACTCAATAGTTAACTTGGCCGGTTTCACCGGTCCAAGGTTCAATGAACAATATAGGTCATAAGGCATAACATTAATTGACGCTCCCAAATCAATCAAACAGTGAGGAATAAGCGTGTTACCAATACCACAGGTCACCGTGAAGGCACCTGGGTCTCTAGTTCGATTGGTCAGCGCTCCTTGTTGTTCTTGCCCCACTTCTTGCATTTCTGCGTTGATTCTCGTGTCCTCATACCCAGTCAGTTGAGTCTCATTGTGTATAGCTTCGTGACGCTCAATAACCTGCATGGGAAATGACGATGGCGCAAAAGGGTTAGAATTTGAAATTTCCTTACATGAGTTTGAAAAGCCCGCGTACGTCTCTTGCATTTCCTCCGCGTACGTCTCCGTAATTTGCATTAATGCATCAGACGTCCGTGGCATAATTGCTGAGACGTCCGCCTGAGCCAGGTAGAATCTTCATTCAGCTCCTTTTCCTTTCCTTCAGCCTTCATCTCCTCTTCATCCCTTACCACAATCACACTCACATTTTGCCTGGGATTGGGGATCGTTTGCGACGGCAGCTTCCCTTTGTCTTCTCGATTTTCGAAAACGGCGCTGGCAATCTGAGTCATTTGCTTGGACATCTCACTGATCGCTCCATCATGTTGATTAACCTTTTGCACTAGCCCTTTCATTGCTTCTTTAATTTCCTTGATATCCTTAGACATTGAAGCTTCATCATCCCCTTGTCTGAATTGTGGTGGTTTGTACGGCTGCTTTTGTGGATACGAGGATTGCCCCGCATCGTAATTGTTGCTCCTTTGCCAACCACCCTCATTTTGTCTCGGCTGCCATTTGTTGATGCCTTGGTATCCATCAGTCCTTCTTGGTGGCAAATCTCCCTTGTTTATGTATCCCACAATATTCACGTCTTCTGTTCTTTCCTGAAAAACAGCATTATCATTATTCATCGAATTATAAGTGGATTTGTTTACCTTGCACTCCACTTGTTGATTCCTTTGTGGTTGTTGCGTCACTAATTTAGCCACCATATCCTTCAGTTCCTGCAATTCAGAATGTACATTTACGTTAGAGACAGGTGCAGGTTTATAGGTTTCTTCTAAATACCTTGTGCCCTCCGCAACTTTCTCGATCAATATCTCCTCGGGATACATGTCAAGGATCGACCCTTGGGCTGAGGCATCTAGCATTCTTCTTTCCATGAGAATCATCCCATCCATAAAGTATTCAAGCAACATCCTTTGTGGGACTCCATGATTCGGGCAATTCTCTTCCAATAGCCTAAACCTCTCCAAATACTCGAACAACGTCTCTCCACGTCCTTGTCTAAGCATAGATAGCTCCTTTCTTGTTTGAGCCGCCTTCGAATGGGAGTAGTACTTGTCCATGAATTTCCTTTGCATTTGTTCCCAAGAAATAATAGAACCTGAAGGCAAAGACATCAACCAAGATTTAGCTTGACTTACTAAAGAAAAAGGAAATGTCTTTAATTTAAAGATTTCTTCCGGAACCGATGCTGATTTCATGGACATGCAAACTCCATGAAATTCCTTCAAGTGCCTTAGAGGGTTCTCATCGGGCATTCCTCCAAACTTGGGTAAGTGGTGTATCACCCCACTCTTTATCTCGATATCTTCTGCGTCTTCATCTAACCTTATGCACCAAGGTGCCTCATCAATATAAGGCGCAGAAACTCCTCTCATAGTGCGTCCCATATCCCGACGCCTAGCTGGCTGTCTATACTGATCCTCTACATCGAGATATTCCCTATCCAGCTCATCCTCATACTCGTCGCGTCTAGCTGCGCGGTTCCTAGCATCTCTGTTCACATGTTGTTGATTGATAGGGGGTAGTGCTCTTCTTTGATTCACGGGAGGCAATCCTTGCCTCTGATCTTGCATATTGTCTCCAAGCACACTCCCTCGCGCATCACTATCATGATCAACACTTCGCTGCGACATTGTAACTTCAACAGAAGATGATCAAGTGACAAAATAAAAGACAGTAAAATAAAACTAAAAAGAAGAAATACTTAGCGAGATTCTTCGTTACCAATCCCCGGCAACGGTGCCATTTTGGCGGGCTGTCGTTGTACCCGTCAAAAATAATAATTTGTAATCCGACTAGCAAGTGGTAAGTCGGGTCGTATCCACAGAGATGGGTGTGAGAATCTGTTTCACTAAGTGAAAAAGTAACAATGGGGGGTAAATTCCGAACAAGTCAAATAAAAACGCAAGTATCAAAACACGATCAATTATCAATAGAGAAATAGTCACACGAATTCGAGTATGTAATATCAAAGAGAAGTGCAAGCTAGAACTTTCCACTGTGATGCAAGACTAAATCATTGACAAATCCGTATTGATTTCTATTGTTTTACAACTTAGAGCTCCCCGCTAGGTTGTACTCCCCGTTCTAGTTCTAGTACTCAATCTCGCGCTAGCGATAATCAAGACCCTAACTCGCTAGAGTTGCATGAAGAATTGAACAAGTTGTCCTAGGGTGTTTAATCCTAGTGGTCTATTACTCGTGTCATAGTTCACTATCCCCGCTAGGTTGTTAGCAAACTTTGACAATTAAAATCAACAAACAAACAAAAGCTCCCCCGCTAGGGTTCCACTCATGCTAGCACATCAATTCCATGAATATTATACAGTAATATGACGCAAAACATAGAAATCGATAGAAGTCTCAAGTCAATACATCACAATTTGGAGTTCTAGCCTACACAAATGAGTTTAGCTACTCATCGTAATGGAATACATCGTCAAGTATTGAGTAAGAATGAAACGAAAATACTGTTGACGAATCCTCCACCAATCTGCAGCTCTACTCCAACGCTCAAACCCAGCAACGAGTCCTTAATCGAAATCCTACTCCAAGTAGTCTTCTCTCCAAACCGAAAACTTCGAACTCCCTAACCCTAGATCTGATTTTCTCTCCTTTCTCCAGATCCAGCCGCCTGGTTCTCTGTCCCCTCGAGTTCTCTGTTTTTCTCATTTCGAGATTGCAAACGAGAAATATTGAATTTCGACTGCCAGCTGTCATCCGCGGACGTCTTCTTCATTTAGTCTCCGCGGACGTCTCAACAATTACCATAAATATTCATACGTGCGCGCCGTAATTCCTCAAGGCCTCCGCGGACTGCACCGACTTCAATCTTTTCGGTCTTCATTTCTTTCCGCACAAAACATCTTCTAATAGGCTCTCTTTAGCCGGTATTCCTTCCATGGTTTCCGAGTGTACCTGAGAATGAAAACTACACACAGGTAGTGAAATAATATACAGATAACACTAAGAGACGGGGTTTAAACATATAAAATAGTCGTACAACTACGACTTATCATAATGCAGATCCGTAGGGAGCTGCAAGATCTCAAACAAGGGCCGAATGAGACGATGTACGATTATCTGTAGAAGTTCAATGCCCTAGAAGAGAGTTGCTGCAATCTTGGACTGCCCGAGAAGCTAATCGTGGAGTTTATGCTAGACGGATTGAGGCAACTCGACAGGAGCTTATTGGACGCCGCGGCTGGAGGAACCATCATGAATCTTTCCCCAGCCGATGTGCGAAGGAAGATCACAGAAGTGGCCGAGAATGCGAGGTTTCGAGACGAGTCCAACAAAGAAGAAGAATTCTGCCGAACCAGAAATGTCTCAAGGGCCGAGCCTCCATCAAACGCAATGGCCGAAGAGCTAAAACAAATAAAGGAGATGATGATTCAGATGATGAGGAGGCAGCCGGTCCAAGCAAAGCCATGCGAGTTTTGTGGTTCATTAGACCACAAAACGGATTCTTGTCCGACCATAGTAGAAGAAGACCAAGGCGAGGTCAATGCAGTAGACGGGTACCAAGGCTACAACAACCGGGCCGGATCAAATCGGCAATATGGACATGCCACAACCGGACAAGGGACCAACTGGCAGAATTGGAGGAATGACAACTAGCACAACCATGCCTCGAGGGAACAAGCGCAACATGCCTCATCCCAACCGGCCTAACAGCAGTACTACCGTCCACCATACCACCAACAGCAAGGAGGACAGAACGGGCCGAGCCAATATCAACAAAAGGGACCAAACCACAACCAGGCCGGCCCGAGCCAATAAGGTCCGAGCAAGTCCTTAGAGGACATCGTGAAAGAGCTGGCAGCTAGCACCCAGTAATTGGTCACCACTGTGCAACAAAATCAAGTGAAGACGGATGGAACTTTAGCAGAGTTGTCCAAGCAGATGTCTAACTTAGCCCAGACCGTTTCCGAGCTGAAGAGAGATCCAGGGAGGCTGCCGTCCCAGACAGTGCCTAATCCGAGAGGGAATGTCAGCATGATGGAAGTAGTGGACGTGGACGCGGCACTTAAGGAGTCCGCATATTGGGTAAACAAGATGCTCGCGATGGACAACACGGAGGCAAGAGACAGCGAGGAAGAGCCTAGCTCAGATTCCACCGGGCATACAGAAAACACTAGCAGGCCGCCAACGTCTGAAGAGGACGCACTCGAAACACCCAGGTCTGTCCCGGTCCTCACGGCCGAGAGTTCCTTCACTAATGTGCCTTCGTGTTCCATGCAGGTAATTGCTTCCGAAGGCCGTGTGACCCATAAGGAAGGGCTAGAAGGCAGAATGGAGGCAAGGCCTAAGCAGAACGACCCAATGATGGAGCGTCAACTCGCTACGAGCCATGAGTCGCCAAGAAAGAGTAAGGACCCAGGTGCCTTCACGGTCACCTGTGGTATCGGTGAGACTCAAATACATCACTGCTTAATTAATTTGGGTGCCGCTATTAATGCTATGCCTTATTCTTTATATTGCTCGTTGGGACTTGGTCCATTGAAACCGCCTAAGTTGTTGATTGAGTTAGGGGATAAATCTTGTATTCACCCGGTTGGTTTGCTAGAGGATCTAACCCTATATATAGGAGACCTTGTTGTTCCAGCAGATTTCTATGTCTTGCAGATGGGAGATGCTAGAAACGATGATCCTCCAGCACTTATCTTGGGACGGCCATTCCTCTTCGCCACCAAGACCAAGATCGACATGGGCTCAGACTTATTGTCACTTGCGTTTGGTGGCAGAACATCAGACTTCCACATCTATGAGGATGATGACCGTCCATGCACGAAGAAACCACCGGATATAGTGCACACGCCATATCTTGGTGCCATACCTCCGAACCTACCAGAAGAGACCACACATGAGACTAGACCAGTAGCTATGATCAAGGTGTCCTCACCATCTCGGGAGGATGTGAAGGAGAACCCGCCTGATCGATGGAGAGCAGACACGAGCACACCATTGTATGAGTATTTTGGGCAGACTGAAGGAGTAGCTGAGGCAAAATTTGACCTCACACGCCCATGGGATCCTAACTTGTGATCCCTAAAGAGGTATCGTCGAGCCAACGACGTAAAACAAAGGCGCTCGCAGGGAGGCAGCCCTGCAAAAATCTTGTTTCTCAGTCTTTATTTTATTTCGTTTCCGTTTATGTGAGTCTTGAGTCATGCTCGCAGGAAACATGCACCTCAGTGTGGAGCGCGCCGAGCCAGCACCGAGCATGCCTGGCTTAAGGCCCTGCGGGCGCAGAATCTGGGCATGGAGGAAATCCTCGAGCCAACCTGGCCAAATGGAGATTATGACTCGGCCATTAGTCTTAAAATGGCCAATTTATCGAGACATGTGAAGAATCCCATAGTGTCCTGGCAAAGTCGTCCGGAGGCCCAACCGCTGTGCGCACAGAATGGGCACACTGCCAGAATCCTCGACCCAAGTTCATTATCTGGAAATTCTGGCTCGACAGAAGTGTTTAGAATGACAAATAACTGTGGAAGAGCGATCAATATCATGCGACCACACGAGGGGAGTGCCTGTTCACTTTTTACTCTCTTCTTGTTTCCCTACGTTTGTTTGCTTGCATAGTTGTGTCTTTGAATTTAAGTCGTGCCGTGAGGACATGGCTTTGTTCAAAAGTGTGGGGTGGGAGAGTTAGTTTGTTGTGTCAGCACGTTTATTTCTTGCAACTGCATAGAGTCAGAACGTTTCCCTTAAAATTTTAAATTTTTTGTATAAGTTCTTCTCTATTTCCTAGATGTGCGGTATTGAATTTTGATGATGTGAAATAGATAGAGCCGATTACATACGCTTCTCTTGTGAAATTTGAATTGTGCAATTACATGTGAACTCAACCCTTTTCGTGCCTTTGAGTTGAGATAAACAGGGATGTGGAGTTGATAGAAACGTCCTAGAGAGACTTGACGAAGCATTCAAAGGACCGGATTTCAAGTTATATGGTTATATGGATTTCGTGGAGGCTAGCACTTCGAGACGACATGGTCCAGAGTTGACTCTGCCACTGCAGCGTCTATGAAGGAAGGCAGGACGAGAAAACAGACCGACCTATCTCTTGTCCGAAGTAGCCGGGAAAATAGATGAGCGACCCTCAGCTTGACTCGCGCCAAAAAGGACGAGGATGAGAAAGAGCGGGGAGGTATTTCCATATGCTTGCGGGCGATGATTGGACCTTCCTCAAAAGAAAAGGAAAGAAGGACAAGCAATTCACAATAAGGAGCAAAGCTCAAGAAAAATCAGCCAATTGTGAAAGTTCTACATGCAACAAAAAGTGAAGTACATCAATGTTTCATCAAGAGCCAAAGGCCAAAGAAATCACTACAAAAGCTGTCCAACAAAAGACGAAAGAAAAACTCAGAAAACCTTGAAGCTCGAACAAATCACGTGCAAGAAAAAGCAATGAACTATAACCATATAGCGAGAATTCGGAACCGCGAGTGCAGATCACGGGTCTAAAGAGGACTATCTCCCATTCATCCGAGTTGGTTTGCATCTCGGCTCAAAGGTAACACGTATCAATTACTTCCATGCTTGAGCACAATACTTTTAGTAACGATTGAGATATGCATAGAATTGTGATGTTGCAGTAGCAATATCTAGGATGCCGAAGAATTGTGATGTTGCAGTTTCGTTCCTCTTATGACCTAGTCCTTGTTCGGGACGAACAAGTTTAAGTGTGGGGTTGTTTGATGAGCCATATTTATACGACTCATCGAGTCAACAAATCCCACCAATTCCGACACTTTATTATGCGAACAAGTTACTTGTTAGTGTTGTTTTGCATTTCAGGTGTTTTGGAAGCTCTAGGAGGAAACGCGCGTTAAAGATGGCATTTTGTGCCAAAAACATCACAAGGCATCTTTGGCCGAGCAGCGTCCGAGGCCCCAGCCGAGCGGTCTAGCACTGAAATCAAGTCACTCGGGCAAACGAACTGATCTGACAATTCCGACTCGAGCAAGTTGATCAAAATAGCAGATAAGTCGGACGATGTCACTGAACCAAGTTGCTCGACCAGACCGGAGAATCTGGCAAATCCGGCTCGACCAAGTTGCTCGAAATACCCAAAAACTTGGACGATCTCACTTCCCAGACAAAGCGCCCTAGTGGAACCAGCCAGCCGAGTCCAAGCCATACAAATCTCAGCTCGTCAATACACAAGGGCGTGGCGGTTCTAGCATACTTGTTGGCAAAGTTTACTTGCAAGCCATGTTTACTTGCAAACCAAGCAAAGGCCAAGATTTGGACATATTTCCTAATTCGTTTTTGGACTTGTTCCAAATCCGAACTTGGAAGCCCTAGGACTTTTGCTATAAATAAGACCTCTCCTTTTTATTTAATAAATGATTTATTTATTGAAATGAAAAGACGAAACAGCGTACAATAGATCAAGACCAAACGAAGTTGGTATCTTTCTGTTTAGGGCGTGATCGACCAGAGGAGCGAGACCCCTTTTTTTTCGTCGATGGGATTGTTTCAGAAATTCAGACTGCTTCATCTGTCTAGTTTCATTAGCTTCATCCAAGGTTGGGAAAATATGTTTATCATCCTCGCCTTCTGTCCTACAGTGCATGTAAAAGGCTCTAGCGTCAACCGGACCACCAAGCACTTCACAATAAAACAGGGCACTACCATAGGAAGAAATTTTTTGAGCACTTTCCTCCGATATTTGCAATTCAGTATTCTGCATATCCTCATTGTGCTCTTCAGTACTTGCACTATCATCAGTACTCTGCATGTCCATAATATGCTCTTTAGTGGCATTCTTAGGGTCATCGTCATCATTTGTCACTAGCTGTCTAGATGACCCTTCCACCTCGATGGCCAGCTCCTTTGGCAGCGTCTCCACATTTGGAGTAGTAGTTTTGTGGGCATTACTGCTATACAAAACCATAGTAGAGACAGGATCTATGGAATCCTCTTCCACCTCTTGCTCTTCCACTTCATCATTTAAAATGGGATCCCTTTTAGCCCCAGCATTCTGACCACTGGGAGTGTTACTCTTCAACATAACCTCCTGAGGTACAATTGGCAACTCAGGAAGAGGGGGAGGTAGCCCTTCCTCAGCAACTACATTGTCACCTTTTTCTTGAACAACATCTCCTCAAGGCCAATAATGATCGTCAAACGTGGAGAGCTCATCTCTCTACAAATCCATCAGATCATCATCCTTCCATCGAGCAGCAATTTCGGCCATTCTCTCTTTAGTCTTCTACTTCGGCATAGAGAAGAATTCCTTTTTCTTTTATTACTATTGTATTTTGTTTCCATGGACATGTCTAGCTAAACCTCTTGTTCGGTTTAGGGTTCTAATATATTGTCACGTAGTTTTGAGATTCCATGCTTAATGCTATTTTTATGTTCTACTAGTTCTTGTGCATAATTGATGGATGCACAGTCGTTGTGTGCAAACGTCAAGAATAAATTTATAATAGTCCGCTACTCGCGACTTCACTACTGGGTAGCAAGTAGTAAGTAGGGGTCGAACCCAAGGAAATTAGGGGGATAGTTGCTCTTTGAGGTGATTTGTACAGCGAAGGAGCGTGTTTTTAGGTTGATTGAGGTTTTAGCGCTAACAACTACGTGACTTTTTTGATTGGTTTTGGTTTTTTTTGTGCGGAAAAGTAAATGACAGAAAATTAAATACTGAAAATACAAAGAAGACTTACAGCGGGTGATGCGTGATTGGCAAGTCCTCCGGTTAATGAGTGCAGTTGATTAAGGCAGTTATACTAAGAAAGTAAATACAGGTGGTGTTTGATTTCAAGGAAAACATTCAGTTTCGGGGGCTTTGTATCATAGCCTGTTTATCATTGACCTTTAGTGATCCTTCTAAGTATTCAAACGTGCATCAAGGCCATTCCAAGCACTCGATTTGCCACACTGTCTAGTCTTTTGCAAAAGTGTTCGAAAGTGTATCAAGGCCATTCCAAGCACTCGATTTGCACACACTGTCTAGACTTTTGCAAAAAACGTAGAGCCCTTGTTCTACTTAGACTAATACCCCATTCTAAGGTATATTAGCCTGTGTGCATCCATTTGATCAGTCATTCCCGAGCAATCAAATGGTGTTTGAGAGAGGTCAAACTCCTCAGATAAGCTTTGCCATTCCAAGCATCCACTTATCCGAGTATGTTTACGAACTTCCACGGAAGAGCTTTGTCATTCCAAGCATCCACTCAACCTTGGAAGTTCTGGCCTAATATATGGCACATAGAACAAGTTTTGAATACAGAGAAAAAATACTAAAGCAAGTCTAAAACATTTTATGATACAAGTACACCCCTTCAACCAAATGAAGAGTTTAGCTACGAATATCCATAGAGGTGGATACCATAGCTAAATACTCTGGGGTTTTTGAAAGACAGTAAGTAAAGGGGAATACTCAAGAACCAACAGGAGTATTCCCAATTCCTACTTGAATACTCAAGAACCAACAGGAGTATTCTCTAAAACTGTTATAATACTCAAGATCCAACAGGAGTATTATTTCAAAACCAAACTTACAAGTTGCCAAACTTAGAGAGATAAGTGATTTGTGATTTTTGGGATGTTTACAAATGAGGTTTGGCTTGGTATTTATAGCCAAACTTGAGAGAAATGGAGGGTGGAGATGGGGGGCATGTGTTTTTGATCCAAGGGAGGAGCAAGGAGGAGATGACACATGGGGGAGGAGCTCTAGCCGCCGGCGGCTTTGGGAGGAGGGAGGAGGAGCCGCCAAGTGGAGGGAGGAGAGTGGAGGAGAGGAGTTGTGAGGGAGGAGCCGCCCATGTGAGGAGGATGCTCCTCCCCTTCTAGCCGCCCATGTGAGGAGGAGCCTCCCTTGTGAGGAGGTTTTGTGAGTTTTGTGAAGTTTTCACAAAACTATCGGTCCATTCCTACCCCGGACTGACTTTGGTTGCTCTTCGGTTTGATTTGTTTTGAATAATTCCATGTCAGGATCTTTAGATTTCTTCAGTCAGCGTCTGATCGTGACCTTGGAATGACTCGTAACATCTTTTCTGCGTAAAATCCTCTCCTTAGCGTGTATTCTCTCTAAGCTTCAAAATACCCTGTAGAAATATATCGAAACTAACAAGCAAAAGTTAAATAGACAAACAGTCTAATTTAGTGGGCTTAACTGTGTTTTTGATTCGTATAATTATGGTCCATCAGATCACCCCACACTTTTAGTTGTTCGTCCCGAACAATGCTATTAAAGGGCGGCACTCTAAGTTGGTTTTGGAATATGAAATTTAGACTGTGGTACTTGATCTATCCTAATTCATGCATTACTACTTATTACCAAATTAAACTGCGTAAATAAATAGAAGAAACTTAATACTTGTACCTCCGTGCTGAGATGCAGATTATATTGGATGTTTCGGGAGATAGCCCTTTTTAGGCTCCTGGACTGCAATCTTGGGACCGTCTCGTACTATATGGTTTTCTTGTAGCTTTCTCTAGCACGTGATTCGGTTCGGGTTTCAATGGTTTGGTCTTTGATTTTCTTTCTTTTTTGGCGAGGGACAGCTTTTTTGTAGTGAATCGGCCTTTGGCATTTGATTTGACTTTTTGAGTACTTCACTTTTGTTCGGTTAAAACCTTCACAATTTTGGGCCTTTGGCCTCTTGATTTGCTTCTTCGAGCTTTTGCTTCTTTGTGACTTGCTAGTCCATTTTCTCAAGCCTTTTTGGGAGGTCCAATCATCGCCCGCGAGCATATGGAAATACCTCCCCGCTCCTCTCATCGTTGTCGTTTCGCGCGGGTCAAGATGAGGGTCGCTCATCTATTTTCTCGGCTACTTTGACTAGAGAGAGGACGGTCTGATTCCCGTCCTCGCCTTTTTTTCTTTTTGCATAAACACTGCATGGCGGAGATGACTTCAATCTTCACTGAAACCCGAAGTGTAGCCTCCACTGACTTCGAAAACCATATAGTTTGATTCGATCCTTCGATTGCTTGCCAAGCCCCTCTAGGGCAGTTTATGTCAACTCCACATCCCTAGTTTATCTTAGCACAAAGGAACAAATGAGAAGTTACATTCTAAGTTTTTAAACAGTTGAATTTTCACAAGGTTGACGCATGAATTATGATCTATCTTTTTCACATTCTTAAGTTCATATCTTCAAAAATATACTATTACTAAAAAAAGAAAACAGCAAGCATGTTATTTAACTATATAAAAAGGTGGTTCTCACCCCACACTTTTGAACGAAGGCGTGCCTTAGTTCAAAAGTCATGCAAGCTAATATATATATGTGAGAATGACTAAGACAGAAAATTAAATGACAGAATTTAAATGACAGAAAGTAAGATAGTGTCGGGTTACCTCCCGACCAGTGCACTTGTTTAACGTCGTTGGCTCGACAGTACCTCGTTGTGGATTACTGGTTTGGATCCCATGGGTGGCTCAGGTCAAATTTCGCCACCATTCCTGTGTTGCTTTTTGCCTTGCCTCTTCCTGACTTCTTGCCGGATGTCGTACTCGGGTCAGGACTCCTTTGTTTTGGGATCTTTTCTTTCCAATACCCCGGAGGGGGTGAGGGACCTTTCACTACTAGCCTTTTGAAGTTCTTGTATTTGGGACTGCCTAGTCCAGTTACGACGTAACACTGCTCCATCGAGGAGTCATTCTGCAGAGGCCCTTTTCCCATCCTCTTTTGAGTTTCTTCATTGATCCTATAGTTTTCTGCAACTTGCTCATTGATCAAGGGGAAAAGTCGGGAAAGCCTCAAGAGGCTTGGTTCTGCCTCGTTATGATTGTCAGTGAGGAACTGGTCGTAGATAGTCTCGGCTGCCCGGGTAATGATAGTCGGGTATGAATTGGGCAGTTCGTCAGTGGTATTCTGGACTCCAACCTCAATGCTTCCGGTGCTTTCCATATCTGATTCTTCTGATGGTTCAGGAGTCTCTTCTGACGGCTCGGTAGTTTCTTCTTTGTCTGCCTCAGGGTCAGCTTCATTTATCTGCATTTCCTCGTCAGTTTGGGGTGCTCGTCTTGTGGCAGCGGCCAGGCCAATTATAAGGTTCCACATGTCTGCAATGGTGAAGTTTCCGGCCGATCTTCTCATTGCTTCGTTAACTCTTCCCAGCTCTTCGGACCTCATCCCACGAAGAAATTTTTGGAGAAGACCTTTCTTCGTGAATCCATGGTACGGGCAGCTTGAGACGATGGCATCATAGTTCGTGTAGTATTCGTCCAAGGTCTCATCCCGGGATTGTTGAAGGCACATGATCTTCTCACGGGTTTTTTGGCGTAAGGATGGTGGGGAGAATTCCTTCAGGAATGGAACGCAGAGATCTACGTAACGTTCTGCACTGCAAGCGGTGGATGTGTAGTACCATATCGTGGCAAAGTCAGTTAGAGAGAATTTAAAGCATTTAAGCTTAAATTCCTCTAACACTTCATTTTCAGGTTTGATGTGGTGGCAACTTGGGACGAACTTAGACAAACCTTAGAATGAGACTAAAGGTTATCTTTGTTCGTCCCAAGTTAGTCTCGTTAGTCTCATACTAAGGTTTGTCTAAGTGCGTCCTTTGAAAGAGACTACCTTGGGACGAACTTAGACAACCTTAGAATGAGACTAACGTTTTTCGTCCCAAGTTAGTCTCGTTAGTCTCACTCAAAGGTTTGTCCAAGTTCGTCCTTAGAAAGAGACTAACTTGGGACGAAGTTAGACAAACCTTAGAATGAGACTAAAGTTTGTCTTTTGTTCGTCCCAAGTTAGTCTCGTTAGTCTCATTCTAAGGTTTATCTGAGTTCGTCCTTAGAAGGAGACTATTTTGGGACGAACTTGGACTAACTTGGGACGAGTTTAGACAAACCTTAGAATGAGACTTAAGTTTGTCTTTGTTCGTCCTAAATTAGTCTCGTTAGTCTCATTCTATGGTTTGTCTAGGTTCGTCCTTAGAAAGGGACTATTTTGGAACGAACTTAGACTAACTTGGGACGAACTTAGACAAACCTATGAATGAGACTAAATATTGTCTTTGTTCGTCCCAAGTTAGTCATGTTAGTCTCATTCTAAGGTTTGTCTAAGTTCGTCCTTAGAAAGAGACTAACTTGGGACGAACTTAGACTAACTTGGGACGAACTTAGAGAAACCTTAGAATGAGAATAAAGTTTGTCTTTGTTCTTCCCAAGTTAGTCTCGTTAGTCTCATTCTATGGTTTGTCAAAGTTCGTCCTAAGATAGAGACTAACTTTTGACGAACTTAGACTAACTTGGGACAAACTGACAGGTGTCGTTGTACCCGTCAAAAATAATATTTTTTATTCCGACTTGCAAGTGGTAAGTCGGGTCCTATCCACAGAGATTGATATGAGAATCTGTTCACTAAGTATGAAAGTGACAATGGGAAATTCAATTAAATAAATAAAACAAAAGCACAAGCAACAATGATCACTTATCAAGAGAGCAATCGTCACACAAATTCAAGTATATAATATCAAAGAGAAGTGCAAGCTAGAACTTTCGACTGTGATGCAAGGCCAAATCATTGACAAATCCGTTTTTATTTCTAATGTTCTATAACTTAGAGCTCCCCTGCTAAGGTTATACTCCCCGTTCTAGTTCTAGTACTTAATCTCGCCCTAGCGATAATCAAAACCCTAACTCGCTAGAGTTGCATGAAGATTTAAACAAGTTGTCCTAGGGTGTTTAATCCTAGTGGTATATTACTCGTGTCCTAGTTTGCTATCCCCGCTAGGTTGCTAGTAAACTTGACAATCGAAATCAACTAACAAACCAAAGCTCCCCCGCTAGGGTTCCACTCGTGTTAACAGAATCAATTCCATAAACAATGCACAGTAATATGACACAAAACACAGAAATCAATATAGGTCTCAAGTAAAAACATCACAATGTCGAGTTCTAGCCTACACATATGAGTTTAGCTACTCATCGTAAGGGAATACATAATCAAGTTTATGAATGGGATGAAACGAAAATACTGATGACGAATTCTCCACCAAGCTATAGCTCCACTCCAGTACTTGAATCCAGCAACGAATCCACGTTCAAGCTTCTTCAATTGGAATCCTACTCCGAAAGCTCTCTTCTCCAATCCTCTACTCTCAATTCCCCACTCCGAACGAACCCTAACCTTTCTAATTTTTTCCTTAAGTCCAGAGCCAGCCGCCTCTCTTCTGTCTCTTTGAAGTATGTCTGTTCTTCTCCCGAGATTGCAACTTCGAAATAATGAAATTCGACTGCCAGCTGTCTCCGCGGACGTCTTCGTAATTTAACTCCCGCGGAGGTCTGAACAATTATCGAAATTCAGTAGACCTCCGCGCATTTAATCCTTCAGGCCTTCGCGCCCAGCACTGACTCAGACTTCCAGCACTTTGGACTTCATTCCTTCGATGCAAAACATCTTCTAACAGGCTCTCTTTAGCCGGTATTCATTCCATGGTCTCTGAATGCACCTGAGAACGAAAACTACACACAGGTAGTGAAATAACATACAGGCAAACACTAAGAGACGGGGTTTTAACACAGAAAATAGTCGTACAACTACGACTTATCAAACTACCCCACACATGAACTTGTTCGTCCCGAACAAGAACAAAGCCATAGAAAGAATTACAACATACTAGTCATGTCAATCCTTACATCTCAATCCCAAATCCAGCCTATAATCGTATCATGCCTAAGATTCCAACAATGCGAGTATAGATAGATTTTTGATACTTGTTACCTCGCGAGTTGAAATCCAAATGTCCTTGGATGATTGGGAGATAGTGCCCTATAGGTACCACGGACATTGCATTCTTTTCTGAGTTCTGGTCTTTTTATTGAGTCAGCGGCTTTCTCTGACACATGATTAATTCACCGCTTTCATACCGTTGAGTCTTGAATTCCTTAAGTTGTATGGACTTTGATAAACGACACATTTTGCTTGAATCAATCAGATTTTGATTTTCTTCGTACTTGATGGTTTGCCTTCGGCTTTTGAATTTGTTTCTTGTCCCCATAATTGTTTGCGCCTTTGAACCACTCCAATCATAGCCTCCGGATAACAGCATAGGAGTGCGTCCTGCTCTTTTCTCATCCTCGTCTTTTCTGCATGAGGCAAGGTAGGGGTTACCCACCCATTCCCAGCTACTCCGACTAGAGATGGACAGTTTGTTTTCTCTGTCCCGCCACCAATGCGAACGCATGAATAAACTTGTATAACTCGGTGACGGAGCTACTCTCAGGACTAGGCTAGTGAAGCGTCAACCTCCACCGCTTTTCTCAATCATCAGAACCAAAACTCAGAACTTCCTGCAACTTGTCGTACCTTTCTAGGACATTTTTGTCAACTCCACATCCCTGCATATCACAACTCACAAGAACAAAGCATCGAAATTTTTGAAATTTCGCATTTTTTGTCAAATGAGCACAATAGTCATACAAAGCTGGAAATGAGATTTCGACATAGGAGGAAAGCATAGCAGTACATCATCAGTTCATCACGAGTTCATCAAGACACAAAACATGAAACATAAAAATTTAAAACAGACACGACACACGACTGACTCTATAACATCCCACCCCACACTTAAATTGACCCGTGTCCTCACGGAACGACTCAAGAGATAAGATGGACAAACAAAATAGACTCAAATAAAAATAAAATAGAGAAACTGGTACTCCCCTAATAGTCTGCCGAAACACCCAGATCTGGAAAATGAGCCCAATTTAAATTTTGCGATGTACCGCGGACGTCTTCATCATTGTTGTTCGCGGAGGTCTTATGATTTAGCATAATTATATAGGCGTCCGCGAATTAATTGTTTAGACGTGCGCCCAATCCACTGAGGCTGAATTCCTTTCTTCATTCAATCACCTGAAACCACCAGAAACAAAGATTTACCCGGGGCGCATTATCAGGGTACCAATTCCACTAATTAATCTACTCAAAACATGTGTAAAGTAAAAACACACCGGGTTGCCTACCGGTAAGCGCCTTTGTTTTACGTCCTTGGCTGGACATTACCTCTAGCTAGGTAGAATATACCGGCTCCGCCAGTTCAACATCCTCCGTGACTGCCCCAAACCCATCATAGTATGGCTTGACTCTTTGCCCATTCACTTTGAAACTCTCCCCTCCTTCGGGTCTTCGCAATTCCAATGCCCCATGATTGTACACCTTTACAACGACGTATGGACTCGTCCAACGAGAACGCAATTTTCCAGGCAATCTTGAGGAAAATAAAAGTACCTTTTGCCCTACTTCATAGTTGCGCCTCAGTATGTACTTGTCATGGTACATTTTCGCTCTCGCTTTGTAGTCTGACTGGCTCTCGTAAGCCTCTAAGCGGAGCTCCTCCAACTCACTCAACTGTGGCTTTCTTTCATCCCCTGCGTTGGTTAGATCAAAGTTGCATGTTTTAATTGCCCAGAAAGCTTTATGTTGAACCTCAACCGGGAGATGACAAGCCTTCCCATAAACCAGTCTAAAAGGCGACATTCCAATTGGCGTCTTGTAGGCGGTCCTGTAAGCCCACAATGCCTCTTCAAGTCTTATTGGCCAATCCTTTCTCGACGGCTTCACCATCTTCTCTAGTATAGACTTGATCTCTCGGTTCGACACTTCAGCTTGTCCATTAGTTTGAGGGTGGTAGGCGGTGGATACTCGATGATAAACACCAAAGTGTTTGAACACGGACGCGACGGAACGATTACAAAAGTGTGACCTTTGGTCACTGATCACCGCCTTTGGTACTCCATACCTACAAAAGATATTAGTACGCAAGAAATCCACCACCGTCTTACCATCATCATGTTTGGTGGCCTTAGCTTCAACCCACTTAGATACATAATCAACAGCAACCAATATATATTGAAAATTATACGCAGGGGGAAACGGTCCCATAAAATCAATACCCCATATATCAAATATCTCGTCATCAACAATGGGCATTTGAGGCATTTCATTTCTTGCAGAAATATTCCCTACGCGTTGACATCTATCACATGCTTTGCAATGGTTATATGCATCCCTAAACAAATGTGGCCAAAAGAAGCCACTATCAAGTATTTTCCTAGATGTTCTCTTCGGTCCAAAATGACCACCACACGCATGTTCATGACAAAAAGCAAGAACGGAAGAATCTCAGAATCAGGCACACACTTTCTAACAACTTGATCCGAACCAATTTTCCACAAATAAGGGTCATCCCAAATATAATATCTCGAATCATGCTTAAGCCTCAAACGTTGAGCAATAGTGAATGACGAAGGAAACTTACCTCCCACCAGGTAATTAACTATGTTAGCGTACCATGATGCTTTTTCTTTGACAGCAAATAAATACTCGTCCGGGAATGTTTCGGTTATAGCTCCGGTTTCCTCCTCTCTCACTATTCGGTTCAAGTGATCGGCCACGGTGTTGTCAATGCCCTTCTTGTCCTTTATTTCCACATCAAACTCATGTAGCAAGAGGATCCATCTAATCAGCCGCGGCTTGGACTCCTTTTTCGTCATCAAATAGCGAATAGCTGCATGATCAGAAAAGACAACAATTTTAGAACCAAGCAAATATGGGCGAAATTTTTCTAAAGCAAATATAACAGCTAAAAGCTCTTTTTCGGTTGTGGAATAATTTCGTTGAGCCGCATCAAGCGTCCTAGACGCATAATGGATCACCACAGGCTTCTTTTCCTTCCTTTGCCCGAGCACCGCTCCAACTGCGTAGTCGCTAGCATCACACATTATCTCGAAGGGTTGTGTCTAATCCGGTGCTTGAATGATGGGTGCACTAGTCAATGCCGCCTTAAGATCATCGAATGCCGCCTTGCATCCCACCGTAAACTCAAATGGTGCATTCTTTTGTAGCAATCTAGAGAGAGGCAGCGCCCTTTTTGAGAAGTCCTTTAAAAACCTGCGATAAAATCCTGCATGTCCCAAAAAAAGACTTCACGCCAGGCTGATCAGAAGGGTAAGGCAAGCTAATAATCATGTCAATTTTAGCCTTATCTACTTGTATTCCGTCTCCAGAAACAACATGTCCCAATACTATTCCGTGAGTGACCATAAAATGACATTTTTCATAATTCAAAACCAAGTTTGTCTCCTCACAACGTGCAAGCACTCTACCAACATTAAGCAAGCATTCATCAAAAGTATTTCCATACACAGTGAAGTCATCCATGAACACTTCAACACAGTCACTAATCAATTCCGAAAAAATACTCATTACCACACGCTGGAAGGTACCAGGCGCGTTGCACAAACCAAAAGACATGCGTCGAAATGCAAATGTACCGAATGGGCACGTGAAAGTAGTTTTGTCCTGGTCTTCGGCTGCAATCGGAATTTGATTATACCCAGAAAATCCATCTAAAAAACAAAAGTAAGGCTTACCTGTGAGCCTATCCAACATCTGGTCAATGAACGGCAAAGGAAAGTGATCCTTGCGTGTCACTGCATTTAGCTTTCTGTAGTCGATGCACACGCGCCATCCATTCTGGATTCTCTTTGTCACCAACTCACCTTGAGCATTAAGCTCCACTGTAATTCCTGTCTTCTTCGGTACTACATGTATGGGGCTTACCCATTGACTATCTGAAATGGAATAAATCACGTCAGCATCTAAGAGCTTTTGTACCTCCTTTTGAACCACCTCCATCATCAGTGGGTTCAATCTACGCTGCGGCTGCCTCACAGGTTTGGCTCCATCCTCGAGTAAAATCTGGTGCATGCACACGGTAGGGCTCACTCCCTTGATGTCCGCAAGTGTCTATCCAATCGCGGTCTTATGTTTCTTCAGTACCGCTGCCAATCTCTCCTCCTGATTAGGCTCCAAGCCAACGTCTCAACATCTCTCAAAAAGATATACTTTAAATGCTCGGGTAAGGGCTTAAGCTGCAACTCAGGTGCCTGTACAACAAATGGTACAGGTGTAGATTTATTAGTTAAAGTAACTTGATTAGCCTCATACCTTGGGGTTAATGGTCCCGAAACTCTAAGCTCCTGTAGCATGTCACTAGTGTCACGAAGCATCCCTATTGATGCGCTACGTGACTCAATAGCCTCCCTCAAAATTATTTCAAGCACATCATTCCCAAAGGGAATATCGGAAGATTCCACTAGCTCATCGATCGCATCCAAAGCGTGTACTCCTACATCATCAGGTGGATATTGCATAGCTTGATATATATTAAAGTTTATTACCTCACCTTCCACCTCCATGGAAAGCGTGCCACGATCCACATCGATCTTAGCTCTAGCCGTCTTCATGAATGGCCTACCAAATAGAATTGGTGGCTGATCTTGTGCTCCCTCATCATCCATTTTCAGCACATAGAAATCTGCAGGAAAAATAATATTTTCTACCTGCACCAAAACATCCTCGATCACACCCAAAGGTTGGGTGCATGATCGATCAGCCAATTGAATGGTCAAACCCGCGGGTTTCAGTGGACCAATACGCAAAGATAAGTACAAAGAGTAAGGAAGAACATTTATGGAACCACCAAGATCAAGCGTACAATTTTCGATCCTTACGTTACCAATAACACATGGAATAGTAAAAGTTCCGGGATCCTTACACTTTTTGGGCACCTTCCTTCGTATCGCTGCTGATACACTCTCTCCAAGCATGACCTGCTCATTCTTAGTCGTACCCCTACGGTTAGTACATAATTCCTTAAGAAATTTTGCGTACCTTGGAATTTGCCGAATAACTTCAATGAGTGGAATGTTGATTTCCACCTTGCTAAACAACTCCCAAACCTCATTGTCTGTGATAGACTTCTTGTTGGTCTTAGAAACCTGCATTGGGAATGGTAGGGGAGTGTTAGAATTTGGAATTTCTACCAGAGTCTGAGGAACCCGCGGACGTCTTCTGATTATCTTCCGCGGACGTCTCTGTATTTTGCAATTCATCAGGCGTCCGCGCTTTAATTGGTGAGACGTCCGCCTGCTCCACTGAGGTCGAATCTTCATTCAGCTTTTCTCCACCATTTTTCAACTGCTTACCACTCCTAAGCATTACAGCGCTAATGTTGGACTTTGGGTTGGGAATTGTTTGTGACGGCAGCTTTCCTTTGTCTTCTCGCCTTTCGTAAACGGCGCTGCCAATTTGAGACACTTGCTTTTTTAGCTCCTTAACGTCTCCAGCTTGTTGGCCCATCTTTTGAGTTAGTTCCTTGAACATGCCTCTCATTTCCTCTCTCAATTCCTTGATCGGGTCCTCGTCTCCTTGTTTGATGTGTGGGGGTTTGTACGGCGGCTTTTGTGGGTACGAGGATTGCCCCACATCGTAATTGTTGCTCCTTTGCCAATGACAGAGCGCACTGCACTGTCGTTAAGGTGCAATGTTCTCTGTACAAATAAATTTATATTTTCCGCTACTCGCGACTACACTACTGGGTAGTAAGTGGTAAGTAGGGGTCGAACCCAAGGGAATTAGGGGGATAAGTTGTTCTTTAAGTTGGACAATTTTGGGATTGGTTGGTTGGTTTTAAAGCTACCAGCTAAGTGATTGATTGGTTGGTTGGTTGGTTTTAGTACTGGAAAGTAACTGATAATTATTATAATTAAAAGAACGTGTTCGATTTCAGGGGCCTTGTATTATATCCTGTTTATCATTGACCCTTAGTGAATCTTCTAAGTATTCAAACGTGCATCAAGGCCATTCCAAGCACTCGATTTGCCACACTGTCTAGTCTTTTGCAAAAGTGTTCGATAGTGTATCAAGGCCATTCCAAGCACTCAATTTGCACACACCGTCTAGATTTTTGCAGAAAACGTAAAGCCCTTGTTCTATTTAGACTAATACCCCATTCCAAGGTATACTAGCCTTTGTGCATCCATTTGATCAGTCATTCCCGAGCAATCAAATGGTGTTTTAGAGAGGTCAAACTCCTCAGATAAGCTTTGCCATTCCAAGCATCCACTTATCCGAGTATGTTTACGAACTTCCACGGAAGAGCTTTGCCATTCCAAGCATCCACTCAACCTTGGAAGTTCTGGCCTAATATATGGCACATAGAACAAGTTTTGAATACAAAGACGAGACACTAAATTAACAGTCTAAAACATTTTATAATACAAGTCCACCCCTTCTACCGAACGACTAGTTTAGCTACTATTTATCGCGTTAAACATTATAACTAAGGAATTGGAAATTAAAGACAGTAATAAATATTAGAATACTTACTACCGTTGAAGCGCCAAGGGAGCAATCTTTATTTCCAAAGCCAAACTTACAAAATCTAGAGAGATAAGTGATTTTTGGATGAGAATGGGATGATTGAAATGAGGAGGAGGAGGTTGGTATTTATAGCCATAAGGGGAGGAGATGGGTGGTGGAGATGGTGGCACATGTCTTTTGATCCAAGGGATGAGGAGGAGGAGCAAGGAGGAGCTGCCACATGGGGAGGAGAAAGCCACCGGTCATATGGAGGAGGAGCCGCCGGTAGCAGGTGGTGGAATGGGGAGGAGCTCCTCCCTTGGCCACCTCCAAGCATGGTGGCCGGTCACCTTGTCCAAACGTGCATTTGGATAGTTGATTTTGAATGGACAAGTGATTCTAAGACTAATGGTCGAGTCTGAATTTCCAAATTCCATGTTTTGGTCGAGCAACTTGGTTTTGGTGCCTATGCGCGCGGCCTTTACTATGGAATTGGGCCAACTGCCAATCTGCTCGAGCGTTTTGTCTGAGAAGCGAGATTGTCCGACTTGTTGGGCATTCCAAACATCTTGGTCGAGCCAGCTTTGCAAGATTCGTCGGTTGGCTCGAGCAATTCGGTCATGGTGCCTAGTGTACGCGGAGTCTTTGCTTGGCATTGGGACAACTCTCAATTGGCTCGGGCATTCTCCTTGGTTTTCCGACATTGTCCACTTCATTTTCCATTTCAAACACTTTGGTCGAGGCGGAATAGTTAGATGAGGTGGTTTGCTCGAGCAACTTGAATCGAGTGTTTGGTCAGCTCGGCAAAGGGCCTGGATCTGCTTCATCCGGTCGGGTGGTTTCTGCGGCATTTTCTCACCCGGTCGGTTGAGTCTTCAATGCATATTCCTCTTCGGTTTGATTTGTTTGGAGTGATTCCATGTCAGGATCCTTGAGATTTCTTCAGTCTGCGTCTGATCTTGACCTTGGAATAACTCTTAATATCTTTTCAGCGTAAACCCCTCTCCTTAGCGTGTTTTCTCTCTAAGCGCCATAATACCCTGTAGAAATATATCGGAACTAACAAGCAAAAGTTAAATAGACAAAGTGTCTAATTAAGGGGGTTTTACGGTGTTTATGATTCGTATAATTTGGGTCCATCATATCACCCCACACTTTTAGTTGTTCGTCCCGAACAATGCTATTAAAGGGCGGCATTCTAAGTTGGCTTTGGAATATGAAAATTAGACTGTGGGACTCGATTTATCCTAGTTCATGCATTACTTACTTATTACCAAATTGAACTGTGTAAATAAATAGAAGTAACTTAATACTTGTACCTCCGTGCTGAGATGCAATTCATATTGGATGTTTCGGGAGATAGCCCTTTTTTGGTTCCTGGACTGCAACTTCGGGATCGGCTCGCACTATATGGTTTCCTTGTAGCTTTCTCTAGCACGTGATTTGGTTCGGGTTTCACTGGTTTGAGTACTTTGATTTTTCTTTTGGCGAGGGACTGCTTTTGTAGTGAATCGGCCTTTGGCCTTTGATTTGACTCTTTTGAGTACTTCACTTTTTTGTTCGGTTAAAACCTTCACAATGTTGGGCCTTTGGCCTCTTGAATTGCTTCTTCGAGCTTTTCGCCTTTTTGTGGCTTTGCTAGTCCATTTTCTCAAGCCTTTTTTGGGAGGTCCAATCATCGCCCGCAAGCCTATGGAAATACCTCCCCGCTCCTCTCATCGTTGTTGTTTCGCGCAGGTCAAGATGAGGGTCGCTCATCTATTTTCTCGGCTACTTTAACTAGAGAGAGGACGGTCTGATTCCCGTCATCGCCTTTTCTTTTCTTTTTGCATAAACACTGCATGGCGGAGATGACTTCAATCTTCACTGAAACCCGAAGTGCAGCCTCCACTGGCTTCGAAAACCATATAGTTTGATAAGATCCTTCGATTGCCTGCCAAGCCTTTCTAGGGCAGTTTATGTCAACTCCACATCTCTAGTTAATCTCAGCACAAAGGACAAATGAAAAGTTACGTCCTAAGTGTTTAGACAGTTGAATTTTCACAAGGTAAATGCATGAATTTCGGTCTATCTTTTTCACATTCTTAAGTTCATATTTTCAAAAAGATACTATTACTAAAAAAGAAAACAACAAGGATGTTATTTATATACAATGGTGGTTCTCACCCCACACTTTTGAACGAAGGCGTGCCTTAGTTCAAAAGTCATGCAAGCTAATATATATATGTGAGAATTACTAAGAATGAAAATTAAATGACAGAAAGTAAGATAGTGTCGGGTTACCTCCCGACCAGTGCACTTGTTTAACGTCATTGGCTCGACGATACCTCGTTGTGGATTACTGGTTTGGGTCCCATGGGTGGCTCAGGTCGAATTTTGCCACCGTTCCTGTGTTGCTTCTTGCATTGCCTTTTCCCGATTTCTTGCGAGATGATGTGCTTGGGTCAGGACTCCTTTGTTTTGGGATCTTTTCTTTCCAATACCCCGGAGGGTGTGAGGGACCTTTCACTACTAGCCCTTTGCAGTTTTTGTATTTGGGACTGTCTAGTCCAGCTACGGTGTAACACTACTCCATCGAGGAGTCATTCTGCAGAGGCCCTTTTCCCATCCTCTTTTTCGCCTCTTCATGGATCACATAGTTTTCAGCGATTTGACTATTGATCGAAGGGAAAAGTCGGGAAGCTTGCCTCTTGAGGCTTGGTTCTGCCTCGTTATGATCGTCAGTGAGGAACTGGTCGTAGATAGTCTCGGCTGCCCGGGTAATGATAGTCGGGTATGAATTGGGCAGTTCGTCAGTGGTGTTCTGGACTCCAACCTCGTTGCTTCCGGTGCTTTCCATATCTGATTCTTCTGATGGTTCAGGAGTCTCTTCTGACGGCTCGGTAGTTTCTTCTTTGTCTGCCTCAGGGTCAGCTTCATCTATCTGCATTTCCTCGTCAGTTTGGGGTACTCGTCTTGTGGCAGCGGCTAGGCCAATTATGAGGTACCACATGTCTGCAATGGTGAAGTTTCTGGCTGATCTTCTCATTGCTTCGTTAACTCTTCCCAGCTCTTTGGACCTCATCCCACGAAGAAAGTTTTGGAGAAGAATCTTCTTCGTGAATCCATGGTGCGGGCAGCTTGAGACGATGGCATCATAGTTCGTGTAATATTCGTCCAAGGTCTCATCCCGGGATTGTTGAAGGCACATGATTCTCTCACGGGTTTCTTGGCGTAAGGATAGTGGGGAGAATTCCTTCAGGAATGGAACGCAGAGATCTACGTAACGTTCTGCACTGCAAGCGGTAGATGTGTAGTACCAGATCGTTGCGAAATCATTTAGAGAGAATTTGAAGCATTTAAGCTTAAATTCCTCTAACATTTCATTAGCAGGTTTGATGTGGTGGCAAACGTGGTGGAAGTTTCGGCAGTGCTGTACTGGGTCTTCTCCCTCCGTTCCTCCGAACAGGGGCAGATATTGCGTTGTCCATGCATACGAAGGGGGTTGCGTCATGAGGACATAGGGGGGAAGAACAACTAATCCGATGGCTAATTCCCCGGCAACGGCGCCAATTTGACAGAGCGCACTGCACTGTCGTTAAGGTGCAATGTTCTCTGTACAAATAAATTTATATTTTCCGCTACTCGCGACTACACTACTGGGTAGTAAGTGGTAAGTAGGGGTCGAACCCAAGGGAATTAGGGGGATAAGTTGTTCTTTAAGTTGGACAATTTTGGGATTGGTTGGTTGGTTTTAAAGCTATTAGCTAAGTGATTGATTGGTTGGTTGGTTGGTTTTAGTACTGGAAAGTAACTGATAATTATTATAATTAAAAGAACGTGTTCGGTTTCAGGGGCCATGTATTTTATCCTGTTTATCATTGACCCTTAGTGAATCTTCTAAGTATTCAAACGTGCATCAAGGCCATTCCAAGCACTCGATTTGCCACACTGTCTAGTCTTTTGCAAAAGTGTTCGATAGTGTATCAAGGCCATTCCAAGCACTCAATTTGCACACACCGTCTAGATTTTTGCAGAAAACGTAAAGCCCTTGTTCTATTTAGACTAATACCCCATTCCAAGGTATACTAGCCTGTGTGCATCCATTTGATCAGTCATTCCCGAGCAATCAAATGGTGTTTTAGAGAGGTCAAACTCCTCAGATAAGCTTTGCCATTCCAAGCATCCACTTATCCGAGTATGTTTACGAACTTCCACGGAAGAGCTTTGCCATTCCAAGCATCCACTCAACCTTGGAAGTTCTGGCCTAATATATGGCACATAGAACAAGTTTTGAATACAAAGACGAGACACTAAATTAACAGTCTAAAACATTTTATAATACAAGTCCACCCCTTCTACCGAACGACTAGTTTAGCTACTATTTATCGCGCTAAACATTATAACTAAGGAATTGGAAATTAAAGACAGTAATAAATATTAGAATACTTACTACCGTTGAAGCGCCAAGGGAGCAATCTTTATTTCCAAAGCCAAACTTACAAAATCTAGAGAGATAAGTGATTTTTGGATGAGAATGGGATGATTGAAATGAGGAGGAGGAGGTTGGTATTTATAGCCATAAGGGGAGGAGATGGGTGGTGGAGATGGTGGCACATGTCTTTTGATCCAAGGGATGAGGAGGAGGAGCAAGGAGGAGCTGCCACATCGGGGAGGAGAAATCCACCGGTCATATGGAGGAGGAGCCGCCGGTAGCAGGTGGTGGAATGGGGAGGAGCTCCTCCCTTGGCCACCTCCAAGCATGGTGGCCGGTCACCTTGTCCAACCGTGCATTGTGATAGTTGATTCGGAATGGCCAAGTGATTCTAAGACTAATGGTCGAGTCAGAATTTCCAAATTCCATGTTTTGGTCGAGCAACTTGGTTTTGGTGCCTATGCGCGCGGCCTTTACTATGGAATTGGTCCAACTGCCAATCTACTCGAGCGTTTTGTCTGAGAAGCGAGATTGTCCGACTTGTTGGGCATTCCAAACATCTTGGTCGAGCCGGATTTGCAAGATTCGTCGGTTGGCTCGAGCAATTCGGTCATGGTGCCTAGTGTACGCGGAGTCATTGCTTGGCATTGGGCCAACTCTCAATTGGCTCGGGCATTCTCCTTGGTTTTCCGACATTGTCCACTTTATTTTCCATTTCAAACACTTTGGTCGAGGCGGAATTGTTAGAGGAGGTGGTTTGCTCGAGCAACTTGAATCGAGTGTTTGGTCAGCTCGGCAAAGGGCCTGGATCTGCTTCATCCGGTCGGGTGGTTTCTGCGGCATTTTCTCACCCGGTCGGTTGAGTCTTCAATGCATATTCCTCTTCGGTTTGATATGTTTGGAGTGATTCCATGTCAGGATCCTTGAGATTTCTCCAGTCTGCGTCTGATCTTGACCTTGGAATAACTCTTAATATCTTTTCAGCGTAAACCCCTCTCCTTAGCGTGTTTTCTCTCTAAGCGCCATAATACCCTGTAGAAATATATCGGAACTAACAAGCAAAAGTTAAATAGACAAAGTGTCTAATTAAGGGGGTTTTACGGTGTTTATGATTCGTATAATTTGGGTCCATCAGCCAACCACCATCATTTTGCCTAGGTTGCCATTTGTTGTTGCCTTGGTATCCATCATACCTCCTTGGTGGCAAATCTCCCTTGTTCACGTAGCCTACTATATTCACGTCTTCTGTTCTTTCCTGAAAAATAGCATTATCATTATTCATTGGATTAAAAGTGGACTTGTTTACCTTACACTCCACTTGTTGATTGCCTTGTGGTTTCTGCGTCACTATTTGAGCCATCATATTCTTCAGTTCCTGCAATTCAGAATGTACATTCACGTTAGCAACTGGTGCAGGTTTATATGTTTCTTCTAAATACCTTGTGCTCTCGGCAAGTCTCTCAATCAACTCCCATAACTCCTCGGGGTACATGTCAAGGATAGACCCTTGAGCCGAGACATCTAGCATTCTTCTTTCCATTAGAATCATCCCATCCATGAAGTATTCAAGCATTATCCTTTGTGGGATTCCATGATTCGGGCAATTCTCTTCCAATAGCCTAAACCTCTCCAAATAATCGAACAACGTTTGTCCACGTCCTTGTCTAAGCATAGAGAGCTCCTTTCTTGTTTGAGCCGCCTTCGAATGGGAGTAGTACTTGTCCATGAACTTCCTTTGCATTTGTTCCCATGAAATAATCGAACCTGAAGGCAAAGACATTAACCAAGATTTAGCTTGACTTACTAAAGAAAGAGGGAATGCATTTAATTTAAAAAGATTTTCCGGAACCGATGCCGATTTCATGGACGTGCAAACTCCATGAAATTCCTTCAAGTGCCTTAGGGGGTTCTCATCGGGCATTCCTCCAAACTTGGGCAAGTGGTGTATCACCCCACCCTTTATCTCGATATCTTATGCGTCCTCATCCAACCTAATGCACCAAGGTGCCTCATCAATATATGGCGCACAAACTCCTCTCATAGTGTGTCCCAAATCCCGACGCCTCGCTAACTGTCGATATTGGTTTCCTCCACCGAGGTATTCTCGATCCAACTCATCCTCGTAATCCTCGTGTCTAGCTCCACGAGGTCTAGCATACTCATTCACAAATCGCTGATTTCTGGGGGTGGTACTCTTTGATTAACAGGGGGCAGTCCTTGCCTCCGTTCTTGCATGTTATCTCCTATTACACTACTTCGCTCTTCTTGATCACGTTCAACACTTCTCTGTGACATTGTTACTTAAACAGAAAATAATCAAGTGACAAAGTAAAAGACAGTAAAATAAAACCAAGAGAAAGAAATACGTAGTGAGATTCTTTGTTACCAATCCCCGGCAACGGCGCCAAAATTTGACAGGTGTCGTTGTACCCGTCAAAAATAATATTTCTTATTCCGACTAGCAAGTGGTAAGTCGGGTCGTATCCACAGAGATTGATATGAGAATCTGTTCACTAAGTATGAAAGTGACAATGGGAAATTCAATTAAATAAATAAAACAAAAGCACAAGCAACAATGATCACTTATTAAGAGAACAATCGTCACACAAATTCAAGTATATAATATCAAAGAGAAGTGCAAGCTAGAACTTTCGACTGTGATGCAAGACCAAATGACAAATCCGTTTTGATTTCTAATGTTCTACAACTTAGAGCTCCCCCGCTAAGGTTATACTCCCCGTTCTAGTTCTAGTACTTAATCTCGCGCTAGCAATAATCAAGACCCTAACTCGCTAGAGTTGCATGAAAATTTAAACAAGTTGTCCTAGGGTGTTTAATCCTAGTGGTATATTACTCATGTCCTAGTTTGCTATCCCCGCTAGGTTGCTAGTAAACTTGACAATCGGAATCAACTAATAAACCAAAGCTCCCCCGCAAGGGTTCCACTCGTGTTAACAGAATCAATTCCATAAACAATGCACAGTAATATGACACAAAACAGAGAAATCAATATAGGTCTCAAGTCAAAACATCACAATGTCGAGTTCTAGCATACACATATGAGTTTAGCTACTCATCGTAAGGGAATACATCATCAAGTTTATGAATGGGATGAAACGAAAATACTGATGACGAATTCTCCACCAAGCTGCAGCTCCACTCCAGTACTTGAATCCAGCAACGAATCCACGTTCAAGCTTCTTCAATTGGAATCCTACTCCGAAAGCTCTCTTCTCCAATCCTCTACTCTCAATTCCCCACTTCGAACGAACCCTAACTGATGGACCCAAATTATACGAATCATAAACACCGTAAAACCCCCTTATTTAGACACTTTGTCTATTTAACTTTTGCTTGTTAGTTCCGTTATATTTCTACAGGGTATTTTGGCGCTTAGAGAGAAAACACGCTAAGGAGAGGAGTTTACGCTGAAAAGATATTAAGAGTTATTCCAAGGTCAAGATCAGACGCAGACTGAAGAAATCTCAAGGATCCTGACATGGAATCACTCCAAACAAATCAAACCGAAGAGGAATTTGCATTGAAGACTCAACCGACCGGGTGAGAAAATGCCGCAGAAACCACCCGACCGGATGAAGCAGATCCTGGCCCTTTGCCGAGCTGACCAAACACTCGATTCAAGTTGCTCGAGCAAACCACCTCATCTAACAATTCCGCCTCGACCAAAGTGTTTAAAATGGAAAATAAAGTGGACAATTTTGGAAAACCAAGGAGAATGCCCGAGCCAATTGAGAGTTGGCCCAATGCCAAGCAAAGACTCCGCGTACACTAGGCACCATGACCGAATTGCTCGAGCCAACCGACGAAGCTTGCAAATCTGGCTCGACCAAGATGTTTGGAATGCCCAACAAGTCGGACAATCTCGCTTCCCAGACAAAACGCTCGAGCAGATTGGCAGTTGGCCCAATTCCATAGTAAAGGCCGCGCGCATAGGCACCAAAACCAAGTTGCTCGACCAAAACATGGAATTTGGAAATTCTGACTCGACCATTAGTCTTAGAATCACTTGGCCATTCAAAATCAACTATCAAAATGCACGATTGGACAAGGTGACCGGCCACCATGCTTGGAGGTGGCCAAGGGAGGAGCTCCTCCCCATTCCACCACCTGCTACCGGCGGCTCCTCCTCCATATGACCGGTGGCTTTCTCCTCCCCCATGTGGCAGCTCCTCCTTGCTCCTCCTCCTCAACCCTTGGATCAAAAGACATGTGCCACCATCTCCACCACCCATCTCCTCCCCTTATGGCTATAAATACCATGCATCCCCTCCTCATTTGTATGATCCCATTCTCATCCAAAAATCACTTATCTCTCTAAAATTGTAAGTTTGGCTTTGGAAATAAAGATTGCTCCCTTGGCGCTTCAACGGTAGTAAGTATTTTAATATTTATTTACTGTTTTTAATTTCCAATTCCTTAGTTATAATGTTTAGCGCGATAAATAGTAGCTAAACCCATATTCGGTTGAGGGTTCTCACCCTTGTGCCCACATCTTGAGACTCTTGCACCTTATGTCATTATACACTTCTCTAGTCTTTGAGATCTAGTTTGAGTAACACCTTTGTCGGGTTGTTCTAACTAGCGAAAGACTAGAAGCCTAAAGCTTTGTCAAGCTTGTTGTGGAATACCACCTTTGTCGGAGTATTTGGGTTGTCACCTTTGTCGGGACAACCACATAACAACTTGACAGGTTAAGGGTGTGGAGTACCACCTTTGTCGGGGTATTTGGGTTGTCACCTTTGTCGGGACAACCACACTTAGAAGTGTAAAAGAAATCATTTGGAGTCAATGATAGATGTGTCACAAGAAGAGTCCCAAAACCGAATGCTTTCCTTAAATTAAAAACACCACCCGTATTTACTTTCTTAGTGTAAACTGCTCTATTAACTGCTCACCTTCCGGAGGACTTGCCAATCACGCATCACCCGCTGTAAGTCTTCTTTGTATTTTCAGTATTTAATTTTCAGTATTTACTTTTCCGCACAAAAAACCAACAAAACCAAAAAACTGTAGTTTAGTTAACCGCGATAAAATCCCAATCAACCTAAAACACGCTCCCTCGCTGTACGATCCCCTCAAAGAACGACTATCCCCCTAATTCCTTTGGGTTCGACCCCTACTTACCACTTACTACCCAGTAGTATAGTCGCGAGTAGCGGACTATAAATTTATTTGTACATTTGCTTTGACGACGAGCATCTGTCAAATTGGCGCCGTTGCCGGGGAGTTAGCAAATGGATAGTTGTTCTTTTGTCAGTTGTACATAATTCGCCATGTCATCATACTACGGAAACGAACCTTGGAATGATGGGGGCAGCAACCTTATATTTAAAATGCTCGACTGTCTCCCCAAATTCGAAGGTGCTCTTGGAGAAGATCCCGTGAAGCATACACAGACGTTCCATTCCATATGCAGCCACAAGAGGCCTAAAAATGAATCGCTAGAGGAGTTTAAACTTAAATGCTTTAAATTTTCTTTAACGAACTCCGCAATAGACTGGTATTACTCATGTGCTGTTTATGAAGGCAATTATGGGGATCTACGAACCAAATTTCTAGAAAGGTTTTGCCCACCATCTCTCCGACTTGAAACCCGCGAGAAAATTCTCAATCTTGAACAATCCCGGGACGAAACTTTGGACGAGTACTTGGCGTACTTCGACTCCATTGTGGCGAGCTGCCCGCACCATGGATTCACCAACCACTATCTTATTCAAAGGTTTCTTGCTGGAATGACGCCCCTTGAGTGGAAAAAGTTTAACGATGCGGCAGGAGGCTCAATCATGAAGTTAACCATGGCTGAAACTTGGGACCTCATAGACGAGTTGGCAGAAAGCACAAAACAAGGGCCGATGCACCAAACTGATGACGAAGCGCCGACAGAGGATGAAGACTCACAAATAACCGAATAAGAACCGGCCAGGACAGGCCCAGTCCTCACTGTCGAAGCACCCAACACGAGCCCATGCAATCTGCCCGAGGAAGTCCCGTACCTCACTACCAAATCAGCCGAGACATACATGGACCTCACTGCCGAACTAACCGAGAAAATCACGGCAGGCCCGGTCCTCACAGAAGAGCTGCTCGAGAAAGGCCCTGTCCTTATGGCCGAGAAGCCCCTACTTAACCCTTCATATTCTACGAAGATCACGGCCACCAAAGATGAGATGATCAATGATACAGTGCTAGGCGAGTTGGAGGAGAAGCATGAGCCAAAACAATCAACGCAGGAGCTCCCACTCGTCGCAAGCCAAGAAGAGCCTCCTGAAAGGTGTAAGGACCAAGGAAGGCCAATCATCTCTGCCACAAAGAAGAGGGTTAGCAAGGGCGCATGCTTGAGGTCGCTTGGCAAAAGACTGAACTGCCGAAACTGCAAGGATGCCAACCGACCATACATGAAGAAGCGGCAAAGACATGGGCCCAAAGAATGGAAACCCGGAAGGAGTAACAAGCGGGCACGACTCATTGGACCAGCAGCTATGGTCAAGAAAGCCTCACCCTCTCAAATCAAAAGAGCTACCGAGAAGAAATTCGACCTGAGCCACCCATGGGACCCAAACCAGTAATCCACAATGAGGTACTGTCGAGCCAACGACGTTAAACAAGTGCACTGGTCGGGAGGTAACCCGACACTATCTTACTTTCTGTCATTTAATTTTCTGTCTTAGTCATTCTCACGTATATATATTAGCTTGCATGACTTTTGAACTAAGGCACGCCTTCGTTCAAAAGTGTGGGGTGAGAACCACCGTTGTATATAAATAACATGCTTGCTGTTTTTTTTTTTTTTAGTAATAGTATCTTTTTGAAAATATGAACTTAAGAATGTGAAAAAGATAGACCAAAATTCATGCATTTACCTTGTGAAAATTCAACTGTCTAAAAACTTAGAACGTAACTTTTCATTTGTCCTTTGTGCTGAGATTAACTAGAGATGTGGAGTTGACATAAACTGCCCTAGAAAGGCTTGGCAAGCAATCGAAGGATCAGATCAAACTATATGGTTTTCGAAGTCAGTGGAGGCTGCACTTCGGGTTTCAGTGAAGATTGAAGTCATCTCCGCCATGCAGTGTTTATGCAAAAAGAAAAGAAAAGGCGAGGACGGGAATCAGACCGTCCTCTCTCTAGTTAAAGTAGCCGAGAAAAAAGATGAGCGACCCTCATCTTGACCCGCGCGAAACAACAACGATGAGAGGAGCGGGGAGGTATTTCCATAGGCTTGCGGGCGATGATTGGACCTCCCAAAAAAGGCTTGAGAAAATGGACTTGCAAAAGCCACAAAAAGGCGAAAAGCTCGAAGAAGCAAATCAAGAGGCCAAAGGCCCAAAATTGTGAAGGTTTTAACCGAACAAAAGTGAAGTACTCAAAAAGTCAAATCAAAGGCCAAAGGCCAATTCACTACAAAAGCAGTCCCTCGCCAAAAGAAAAAAATCAAAGTACTCAAACCAGTGAAACCCGAACCAAATCACGTGCTAGAGAAAGCTACAAGGAAACCATATAGTGCGAGACGATCCCGAAGTTGCAGTCCAGGAACCAAAAAAGGGCTATCTCCCAAAACATTCAATATGAATTGCATCTCAGCACGGAGGTACAAGTATTAAGTTACTTCTATTTATTTACACAGTTCAATTTGGTAATAAGTAAGTAATGCATGAACTAGGATAAATCGAGTCCCACAGTCTAATTTTCATATTCCAAAGCCAACTTAGAATGCCGCCCTTTAATAACATTGTTCGGGACGAACAACTAAAAGTGTGGGGTGATATGATGGACCCAAATTATACGAATCATAAACACCGTAAAACCCCCTTAATTAGACACTTTGTCTATTTAACTTTTGCTTGTTAGTTCCGTTATATTTCTACAGGGTATTTTGGCGCTTAGAGAGAAAACACGCTAAGGAGAGGAGTTTACGCTGAAAAGATATTAAGAGTTATTCCAAGGTCAAGATCAGACGCAGACTGAAGAAATCTCAAGGATCCTGACATGGAATCACTCCAAACAAATCAAACCGAAGAGGAATTTGCATTGAAGATTCAACCGACCGGGTGAGAAAATGCCGCATAAACCACCCGACCGGATGAAGCAGATCCTGGCCCTTTGCCGAGCTGACCAAACACTCGATTCAAGTTGCTCGAGCAAACCACCTCATCTAACAATTCCGCCTCGACCAAAGTGTTTAAAATGGAAAATAAAGTGGACAATTTTGGAAAACCAAGGAGAATGCCCGAGCCAATTGAGAGTTGGCCCAATGCCAAGCAAAGACTCCGCGTACACTAGGCACCATGACCGAATTGCTCGAGCCAACCGACGAAGCTTGCAAATCTGGCTCGACCAAGATGTTTGGAATGCCCAACAAGTCGGACAATCTCGCTTCCCAGACAAAACGCTCGAGCAGATTGGCAGTTGGCCCAATTCCATAGTAAAGGCCGCGCGCATAGGCACCAAAACCAAGTTGCTCGACCAAAACATGGAATTTGGAAATTCTGACTCGACCATTAGTCTTAGAATCACTTGGCCATTCAAAATCAACTATCAAAATGCACGATTGGACAAGGTGACCGGCCACCATGCTTGGAGGTGGCCAAGGGAGGAGCTCCTCCCCATTCCACCACCTGCTACCGGCGGCTCCTCCTCCATATGACCGGTGGCTTTCTCCTCCCCCATGTGGCAGCTCCTCCTTGCTCCTCCTCCTCAACCCTTGGATCAAAAGACATGTGCCACCATCTCCACCACCCATCTCCTCCCCTTATGGCTATAAATACCATGCATCCCCTCCTCATTTGTATGATCCCATTCTCATCCAAAAATCACTTATCTCTCTAAAATTGTAAGTTTGGCTTTGGAAATAAAGATTGCTCCCTTGGCGCTTCAACGGTAGTAAGTATTTTAATATTTATTTACTGTTTTTAATTTCCAATTCCTTAGTTATAATGTTTAGCGCGATAAATAGTAGCTAAACCCATATTCGGTTGAGGGTTCTCACCCTTGTGCCCACATCTTGAGACTCTTGCACCTTATGTCATTATACACTTCTCTAGTCTTTGAGATCTAGTTTGAGTAACACCTTTGTCGGGTTGTTCTAACTAGCGAAAGACTAGAAGCCTAAAGCTTTGTCAAGCTTGTTGTGGAATACCACCTTTGTCGGAGTATTTGGGTTGTCACCTTTGTCGGGACAACCACATAACAACTTGACAGGTTAAGGGTGTGGAGTACCACCTTTGTCGGGGTATTTGGGTTGTCACCTTTGTCGGGACAACCACACTTAGAAGTGTAAAAGAAATCATTTGGAGTCAATGATAGATGTGTCACAAGAAGAGTCCCAAAACCGAATGCTTTCCTTAAATTAAAAACACCACCCGTATTTACTTTCTTAGTGTAAACTGCTCTATTAACTGCTCACCTTCCGGAGGACTTGCCAATCACGCATCACCCGCTGTAAGTCTTCTTTGTATTTTCAGTATTTAATTTTCTGTATTTACTTTTCCGCACAAAAAACCAACAAAACCAAAAAACTGTAGTTTAGTTAACCGCGCTAAAATCCCAATCAGCCTAAAACACGCTCCCTCGCTGTACGATCCCCTCAAAGAACGACTATCCCCCTAATTCCTTTGGGTTCGACCCCTACTTACCACTTACTACCCAGTAGTATAGTCGCGAGTAGCGGACTATAAATTTATTTGTACATTTGCTTTGACGACGAGCATCTGTCACTAACCTTTCTGATTTTTTCCTTAAGTCCAGAGCTAGCCGCATCTCTTCTGTCTCTTCGAAATCTGTCTGTTCTTCTCCCGAGATTGCAAATTCGAAATAATGAAATTCGACTGCCAGCTGTCTCTGCGGACGTCTTCGTAATTTAACCCCCGCGGAGGTCTGAACAATTATCGAAATTCAGTAGACCTTCGCGCATTTAATCCTTCAGGCCTATGCGCCCAGCACTAACTCAGACTTCAAGCACTTTGGACTTCATTCCTTCGATGCAAAACATCGTCTAATAGGCTCTCTTTAGCCGGTATTCATTCCATGGTCTCCTAATGCACCTGAGAACGAAAACTACACACAGGTAGTGAACTAACATACAGGCAAACACTAAGAGACGGGGTTTTAACACAGAAAATAGTCAGACAACTACGACTTATCACAAACTTAGACAAACCTTAGAATGAGACTAAAGTTTGTCTTAGTTCTTCCCAAGTTAGTCTCGTTAGGCTCATTCTAAGGTTTATCTAAGTTCGTCCTTAGAAAGAGATAATTTTGGAACGAACTTAGACTAACTTGGGACGCAGTTAGACAAACCTTAGAATGAGACTAAAGTTTGTCTTTTTTCATCCCAAGTTAGTCTCGTTAGTCTCATTCTAAGGTTTGTCTAAGTTCGTCCTGAGAAAGAGACAAACTTGGGACTAACTGAAAATAACTTGGGATGAACTTAGTCAAACCTTAGAATGAGACTAACGTTTGTCTTTGTTCGTCCCAAATTAGTCTCGTTAGTGTCATTCAAAGGTTTGTCTAAGTTCGTCCTTAGAAAGAGACTAACTTAGGACGAAGTCAGACAAACCTTAGAATGAGATAAAAGTTTGTCTTTTGTTCGTCCCAAGTTAGTCCCGTTAGTCTCATTCTAAGGTTTATCTAAGTTCGTCCCAAGTTAGTCTCTTTCCAAGGACGAACTTAGACAAACCTTAGAATGAGACTAACGAGACTAACTTGGGATGAACGAACACAAACGTAAGTCTCATTCTAAGGTTTGTCTAAGTTCGTCCCAAGTTAGTCTATTTGTAAGGACGAACTTAGACAAACCATTGAATGAGACTAACTAGACTAACTTGGGATGAACAAAGACTACCTTTAGTCTCATTCTAAGGTTTGTCTAAGTTCGTCCCAAGTTAGTCTAAGTTCATCCCATGTTAGTCTATTTCTAAGGACGAACTTAGACAAACCTTAGAATGAGACTAATCAGACTAACTTGGGATGAAAAAAGACAAACGTTACTCTCATTCTAAAGTTTGTCTAAGTTCGTCCGAAGTTAGTCCAAGTTCGTCCCAAGTTAGTCTTTTTCTAAGGACGAACTTAGATAAACCTTAGAATAAGACTAACGAGACTAACTTGGGACGAACAAAAGACAAACTTTAGTCTCATTCTAAGGTTTGTCTAAGTTCGCCCCATGTTAGTCTCTTTCTAAGGACGAACTTAGACAAAGCTTAGAATGAGACTAACGAGACTAACTTTAGACGAACAAAGAAAAACTATAGTCTCATTCTAAGGTTTGTCTAAGTTCGTCCCAAGTTAGTCCATGTTCGTCCCAAGTTCGTCTCTTTCTAAGGACGAACATAAATACACCTTAGAATGAGACTAACGAGACTAACTTGGGACGAACCAAAGACAAACTTTAGTATCATTCTAAGGTTTGTCTAAGTTCGTCCCAAGTTAGTCTCTTTCTAAGGATAAACCTAGGCAAACCTTAGAATGAGACTAACGAGACTAACTTGGGACGAACAAAGACAAACTTTAGTTTCATCCTAAGGTTTGTCTAAGTTCATCCCAAGTTAGTCTAAGTTTGTCCCAAGTTAGTCTCTTTCTAAGGACGAACTTAGACAAACCTTAGAATGAGACTAACGAAAATAACTTGGAAGAACAAAGACAAACTTTGGTCTCATTCTAAGATTTGTCTAAGTTTGTCCCAAGTTAGTATAAGTTCGTTCCAAAATAGTCTCTTTCTAAGGACGAACTTAGACAAACCTTAAAATGAGACTAACGAGACTAACTTGGGAAGAACAAAGACAAACTTTAGTCTCATTTCTAAGGTTTGTCTAAGTTTGTCCCAAGTTAGTATAAGTTCGTTCCTAAATGGCCTCTTTCTAAGGACAAACTTAGACAAACCTTAGAATGAGACTAACGAGACTAACCTGGGAAGAACAAAGACAAACGTTAGTCTAAGTTCGTCCCAAGTTAGTCTTTTTCTAAGGACGAACTTTGACAAACCTTAGAATGAGACTAACTTGGGACGAACAATGACAAACTTTAGTCTCATTCTAAGGTTTGTCTAAATTCGTCCCAAGTTAGTTTAAGTTCGTCCCAAGTTAGACTCTTTCTAAGGACGAACTTAGAAAAACCTTAAATTAGACTAACGAGATTAACTTGGGACGAACAAAGACAAACGTAAGTCTCATTCTAAGGTTTGTCTAAGTTCGTCCCAAGTTAGTCTATTTGTAAGGACGAACTTAGACAAACCATAGAATGAGACTAACGAGAATAACTTGGGACGAACAAAGACTAACTTTAGTCTCATTCTAAGGTTTGTTTAAGTTCGTCCCAAGTTCATCCCATGTTAGTCTATTTCTAAGGACGAACTTAGACAAACCTTAGAATGAGACTAATGAGACTAACTTGGGACGAACAAAGACAAAAGTTAGTCTCATTCTAAAGTTAGTCAAAGTTTGTCCCAAGTTAGTCTCTTTCTACTTAGATACACCTTGGAATGAGACTAACGAGACTAACTTGGGACGAACCAAAAACAAACTTTAGTCTCATTCTAAAGTTTGTCTAAGTTCGCCCAAAGTTAGTCTCTTTCTAAGGACAAACTTAGACAAACCTTAGCATGAGACTTACGAGACTAACTTGGGACGAACAATGAAAAACTATAGTCTCATTCTAAGGTTTGTCTAAGTTCGTCCCAAGTTAGTCCATGTTCGTCCCAAGTTAGTCTCTTTCTAAAGACGAACTTAGATACACATTAGAATGAGACTAACGAGACTAACTTGGGACGGACAAAAGACAAACTTTAGTATCACTCTAAGGTTTGTCTAAGTTCGTCCCAAGTTAGTCTCATTCTAAGGATGAACTTAGACAAACCTTAGAATGAGACTAACGAGACTAACTTGGGACGAATAAAGACAAACTTTAGTCTCATTCTAAAGTTTGTCTAAGTTCGTCCCAAGTTAGTCTAAGTTTGTCCCAAGTTAGTCTCTTTCTAAGGGCGAACTTAGACAAACCTAAGAATGAAACTAGCGAGACTAACTTGGGAAGAACAATGACAAACTTTAGTCTCATTCTAAGGTTTGTCTAAGTTTGTCCCAAGTTAGTATAAGTTCGTTCCAAAATAGTCTCTTTCTAAGGACGAACTTAGACAAATCTTAGAATGAGACTAACGAGACTAACTTGGGAAGAACAAAGACAAACGTAAGTCTCATTCTAAGGTTTGTCTAAGTTCGTCCGAAGTTAGTCTCTTTCTAAGGGCAAACTTAGACAAACCTTAGAATGAGACTAACGAGACTAACTTGGGACGAACAAAGACAAACTTTAGTCTCATTCTAAGGTTTGTCTAAGTTCGTCACAAGTTAGTCCAAGTTCGTCCCAAGTTAGTCTCTTTCTATGGACGAACTTAGACAAACCTTAGAATGAGACTAAATTGGGACGAACAAAGACAAATTTTAGTCTCATTCTAAGGTTTGTCTAAGTTCGTCCCAAGTTAGTCTCTTTCTAAGGACGAACTTACACAAACCTTAGAATGAGACTGAAGTTAGTCTTTGTTCGTCCCAAGTTAGTCTCGTTAGTCTCATTCTAAGGTTTGTCTAAGTTCGTCCCAAGTTAGTCTCTTTCTAAGGACGAACTTAGAGAAACCTTAGAATGAGACTAACGAGACTAACATGGGACGAACAAAGACTAACTTTAGTCTGATTCTAAGGTTTGTCTAAGTTTGTCCCAAGTTAGTCTAAGTTCGTCCCAAATTAGTCTCTTTCTAAGGACGAACTTAGACAAACCTTAGAATGAGACTAACGAGACTAACTAGGGATGAACAAAGACAAACTTTACTCTCATTCTAAGTTTTGTCTAAGTTCGTCCCAGGTTAGTTTAAGTTCGTCCCAACTTAGTCTCTTTCTAAGGATGAACTTAGACAAACCTTAGAATGAAACAAACGAGACTAACTTGGGAGGATAAAGACAAACTTTAGTCTCATTCTTAGGTTTGTCTAAGTTCGTCCCAAGTTAGTTTAAGTTCGTCCCAAGTAAGGCTCTTTCTAAAGACGAACTTAGACAAACCTTAGAATGAGACTAACGAGACTAACTTGGGACGAACAAAGACAAACTTTAGTCTCATTCTAAGGTTTGTCTAAGTTCGTCCCAAGTTAGTCCCAAGTTAGTCTCTTTCTAAGGTTTGTCTTAGTTCGTCCTAAATTAGTCTCTTTCTAAGGACGAACTTAGACAAACCTTAAATGAGACTAACGACACTAACTTGGGACGAACAAAGACAAACTTTAGTCTCATTCTAAGATTTGTCTAAGTTCGTCCTAAGGTAGTCTCTTTCTAAGGGAGACTTAGACAAACTTTTGAACGAGACTAACGAGACTAACTTGGGAAGAACAAAGACAAACTTTAGTCTCATTCTAAGGTTTGTCTAAGTTCGTCCCAAGTTAGTCTAAGTTCGTTCCAAAATAGTCTCTTTCTAAGGACGAACTTAGACAAACCTTAGAATGAGACTAACGAGACTAACTTGGGACGAACAAAGACAAATGTAAGTCTCATTCTAATGTTTGTCTAAGTTCGTCACAAGTTGGTCCAAGTTCGTCCCAAGTTTGTCTCTTTCTAAGGACGAACTTAGACGAACCTTAGAATGAGACTAACGAGACTAACTAGGGACGAACAAAGACAAACTTTAGTCTCATTCTAAGGTTTGTCTAAGTTCGTCCCAAGTTAGTCTCTTTCTAAGGACGAACATGCACAAACCTTAGAATGAGACTAACGAGACTAACGTGGGACGAACAAAAACAAACGTTAGTCTCATTCTAAGGTTTGTCTACGTTCGTCCCAAGTTAGTCTCTTTCTAAGGACGAACTTAGACAAACCTTAGAATGAGACTAACGAGACTAACTTGGGACGAACAAAGACTAACTTTAGTCTCATTCTAAGGTTTGTCTAAGTTCGTCACAAGTTAGTCTAAGTTCCTCCCAAGTTAGTCTCTTTCTAAGGACGAACTTAGACAAACCTTAGAATGAGACTAACGAGACTAACTAGGGACGAACAAAGACAAACTTTAGTCTCATTCTAAGTTTTGTCTAAGTTCGTCCCAGGTTAGTTTAAGTTCGACCCAAGTTAGTCTCTTTCTAAGGACGAACTTAGACAAACCTTAGAATGAAACAAACGAGGCTAACTTGGGACGAACAAAGACAAACTTTAGTCTCATTCTAAGGTTTGTCTAAGTTCTTCCCAAGTTAGTTGAAGTTCGTCCCAAGTAAGGCTCTTTCTAAAGACGAACTTAGACAAACCTTAGAATGAGACTAACGAGACTAACTTGGGACGAACAAAGACAAACTTTAGTCTCATTCTAAGGTTTGTCTTAGTTCGTCCCAAATTAGTCTCTTTCTAAGGACGAACTTAGACAAACCTTAGAATGAGACTAACGACACTAACTTGGGACGAACAAAGACAAACGTTAGTCTCATTCTAAGGTTTGTCTAAGTTGGTCCTAAGGTAGTCTAAGTTCGTTCCAAAATAGTCTCTTTCTAAGGACGAACTTAGACAAACCTTAGAATGAGACTAACGAGACTAACTTGGGAAGAACAAAGACAAACTTTAGTCTCATTCTAAGGTTTGTCTAAGTTCGTCCCAAGTTAGTCTAAGTTCGTTCCAAAATAGTCTCTTTCTAAGGACGAACTTAGACAAACCTTAGAATGAGACTAACAACACTAATTTGGACGAACAAAGACAAACGTTAGTCTCATTCTAAGGTTTGTCTAAGTTCGTCCTAAGGTAGTCTCTTTCTAAGGGAGACTTAGACAAACCTTAGAATGAGACTAACGAGACTAACTTGGGATGAACAAAGACAAACGTTAGTCTCATTCTAAGTTTCGTTTAAGTTCGTCCCAAGTTAGTCTCTTTCTAAGGACGAACTTAGACAAACCGTAGAATGAGACTAACGAGACTAACTTGGGACGAACAAAGACAAACTTTAGACTCATTCTAAGGTATGTCTAAGTACGTCACAAGTTAGTCCAAGTTCGTCCCAAGTTAGTCTCTTTCTAAGGACGGACTTAGACAAACCTTAGAATGAGACTAACGAGACTAACTTGGGACGAACAAAGACAAACTATAGTCTCATTCTAAGGTTTGTCTAAGTTCGTCCCAAATTAGTCTAAGTTCGTCCCAAGTTAGTCTCTTTCTAAGGACGAACTTACACAAACCTTAGATTGAGACTAACGAGACTAACTTGAGACGAACAAAGACAAACTTTAGTCTCATTCTAAGGTTTGTCTAAGTTCATCCCAAGTTAGTCTCTTTCTAAGGACGAACTTAGACAAACCGTAGAACGAGACAAACGAGACTAACTTGGGACGAACAAAGACAAACTTTAGTCTCATTCTATGGTTTGTCTAAGTTCATCCCAAGTTTGTCCCAAGTTAGTCACTTTCTAAGGACGAACTTAGACAAACCTTAGAACGAGTCTAACGAGACTAACTTGGGACGAACAAAGACAAACTTTAATCTCATTCTAAGGTTATTCTAAGTTCGTCCCAAGTTATTCAAGTTCGTCCCAAGTTAGTCTCTTTTTAAGGACGAACTTAGACAAACCTTAGAATGAGACTAACGAGACTAACTTGGGACGCACAAAGACAAACGTTTGTCTCATTCAAAGGTTTTCTAAGTTCGTCCCAAGTTAGCTTAAGTTCGTCCCAAGTTAGTCTCTTTCTAAGGCCGAACTTAGACAAACCTTAGAATGAGACTAATGAGACTAACTTGGGACGAACTTTAGTCTCATTCTAAGGTTTGTCTAAGTTCGTCCAAAGTTTGTGTAAGTTCGTCCCAAGTTAAACTCTTTCTAAGGACGAACTTAGACAAACCTTAGAATGAGTCTAACGAGACTAACTTGGGACGAACAAAGACAAACTTTAATCACATTCTAAGGTTAGTCTAGGTTCGTCCCAAGTCAGTCTTTTTCTAAGGACGAACTTAGACAAACCTTAGAATGAGACTAACTTGGGACAAACAAAGACAAACTTTAGTCTCATTCTAAGGTTTGTTTAAGTCTTTCCCAAGTTTGTGTAAGTTCGTCCCAAGTTAGTCTCCTTCTAAGGACGAACTTAGACAAACCTTAGAATGAGTCTAACGAGACTAACTTGGGACGAGCAAAGACGAACTTTAATTTCATTCTAAGGTTTGTCTAAGTTCGTCCCAAGTTAGTCTCTTTCTAAGGACGAACTTAGACAAACCTTAGAATGAGACTAACGAGACTAACTTGGGACGAATAAAGAAAAACTATAGTCTCATTCTAAGGTTTGTGTAAGTTCGTACCACGTTAGTCCATGTTTGTCGCAAGTTAGTCCATGTTTGTCGCAAGTTAGTCTCTTTCTAATGACGAACTTAGATACACCTTAGAATGAGACTAACTTTGGACGAACAAAAGATAAACTTTAGTATCATTCTAAGGTTTGTTAAGTTCGTCCCAAGTTAGTCTCTTTCTAAGGATGAACTTAGACAAACCTTAGAATGAGACTAACGAGACTAACTTGGGACGAACAAAGACAAACATTAGTCTCATTCTAAGCATTGTCTAAGTTCGTCCCAAGTTAGTCTCTTTCTTAGGACGAACTTAGACAAACCTTAGAATGAGACTAACGAGACTAACTTGGGACGACCAAAGACAAACTTTAGTCTTATTCTTAGGTTTGTCCGAGTTCGTCCCAAGTTGGTTTAATTCCGTCCCAAGTTAGTCTCTTTCTAAGGACGAACTTAGACAAACCTTCGAATGAGACTAACGAGACTAACTTGGTACGAAAAGACAAACTTTAGTCTCATTCTAAGGTTTGTCTCAGTTCGTCCCAATTTAGTCTCTTTCTAAGGACGAACTTAGACAAACCTAAGAATGAGACTGACGGGACTAACCTGGGTCGAACACTGACAAACTTTAGTCTCATTCTAAGGTTTGTCTAAGTTCGTCCCAAGTTAGTCCAAGTTCGTCCAAAGTTAGTCCCTTTCTAAGGACGAACATAGATACACCTTAGAATGAGAGTAACGAGACTAACTTGAGACAAACAAAAGACAAACTTTAGTCTCATTCTAAGGTTTGTCTATGTTCGTCCAAGTTAGTCTCTTTCAAAGGGCGAACTTAGACAAACCTTAGAATGAGACTAACGAGAGTAACTTGGGACGAATAAAGACAAACGTTAGTCTCATTCCAAGGTTTGTCTAAGTTCGTCCCAAGGTAGTCTCTTTCTAAGGACGAACCTAGACAAACCTTAGAATGAGACTAACTTGGGACGAACAAAAACAAACTTTAGTCTCATTCTAAGGGTTGTCTAAGTTCGACCCAAGTTAGTCTAAGTTCATCCAAAGTTAGTCTCTTTCTAATGTGTTTCTAAGTTCTTCCCAAGTTAGTCTCTTTCTAAGGATGAACTTAAACAAACCTTAGAATGAGACTAAAGTTTGTCTTTGTTCGTCCGAAGTTAGTCTCGTAAGTCTCATCCTAAGGTTTGTCTAAGTTCGTCCTTAGAAAGAGACTAACTTGGGACGAACTCAGACAAACCTAAGAATGAGACTAACGTTTATAATTGTTCATCCGAAGTTAGTCTCGTTAGTCTCATTCTAAGGTTTGTCTAAGTTCGTTCTTAGAAAGAGACTAACTTGGGACGAACTTTGACAAACCTTAGAATGAGACTAAAGTTTGTCATTATTCGTCCCAAGTTAGTCTCTTTCTAAGGACTAACTTAGACAAACCTTAGAATGAGACTAACGGGACTAACATGGGATGAACAAAGATAAACGTTAGTCTCCTTCTAAGGTTTGTCTAAGTTCCTCCTAAGAAAGTTTGTGTTTGTTCGTCCCAAGTTAGTCCTGTTAGTCTCATTCTAAGGTTTGTCCATGTTCATCCTTAGAAAGATACTACCTAGGGACGAAGTTAGACAAACCTTAGAATGAGACTAACGTTTGTCTTTGTTCATCCCAAGTTAGTCTCGTAAGTCTCATTCTAAGGTTTGTGTAAGTTGGTCTTTAGAATGAGTCTATGTTGGGACAAACTTAGACAAACCTAAGAATGAGACTAACTTGGGACGAAATTAGACAAACCTTTGAATGAGACAAACGTTTGTCTTTGTTCGTCCCAAGTTAGTCTCATTAGTCTAATTCTAAGGTTAGTCTCGTTAGTCTAATTCTATGGTTAGTCTCGTTAGTCTAATTCTAAGGTTAGTCTAAGTTCGTACTTAGAAAGAGACTAACTAGGGACGAACTTGGAGTAACCTTAGAATAAGACTAAAGTTTATCTTTGTTAATCCCAAGTTAGTCACGTTAGTCTCATTCTAAGGTTTGCCAAAGTTCGTCCTTAGAAAGCGACTAACTTGGGATGCAATTATATAAACCATAGAATGAGAGTAACGTTTGTCTTTGTTCGTCACAAGTTAGTCTCGTTACTCGCATGCTAAGGTATGTCGAAGTTCGTCCATAGAAAGAGACTAACTTGGGACAAACTTATACAAACCTTGGGACGAACTTTGACAAACATTAGAATGAGACTATCTTGGGACGAACTTAGACAAACCTTCGAAAGAGACTAACTTGGAACGAACTTAGACAAACCTTAGAATGAGACAAACGTTTGTCTTTTTTCGTCCCAAGTTAGTCCCATTAGTCTCATTCTAAGGTTTGTCTAAGTTCGTCCTCAGAAAAAGACTAACTTGGAAAAAAGACTAACTTGGGACGAACTTAGACAAACCTTAGAATGAGACTAACGTTTATCTTTGTTCGTCCCAAGTTAGTCTCGTTAGTCTCATTCTAAGGTTTGTCAAAGTTCGTCCTCAGAAAGACACTAACTTGGGACGAACTTAGACAAACCTTAGAATGAGACTAACATTTGTCTTTGTTCGTCCCAAGTTAGCCTTGTTAGTCTCAATCTAACGTTTTTCTAAGTTAGTCCTTAGAAAGAGACTAACTTGGGACAGACAAAGACAAATTTAAGTCTCATTTTAAGGTTTGTCTAAGTTCGTCCTTAGAAAGAGACTAACTTGGGACGAACTAAGACTAACCTTAGAATGAGACTAACGTGACTAACTTGGGATGAACTTAGATAAATGTTAGTCTCATTCTAATTTAGTCCCGTTAGTCTCATTCTAAGGTTTGTCTAAGTTCGTCCCAAGTTAGTCTCTTTCTAAGGACGAAATTAGACAAACCTTAGAATGAGATTAAAGTTTGACAAACAAAGATGAACGTTAGTCTAATTCTAGGGTTTGTCCAAGTTCGTCCAAGTTAGTCTCTTTCGAAGGGCGAACCTAGACCACAAACCTTTGAAACTTTAGTCTCATTCTAAGGTTTGTCTAAGTTCGTCCTTAGAAAGAGAATAACTTGGGATGAACTTAGACAAACCTCAGAATGGGACTAACGTTTGTCTCGTTAGTCTCTTTCTAAGGACGAACTTAGACAATCCTTAGAATGAGACTAACGAGACTAACTTGGGACGAACAAAGACAAACGTTAGTCTCATTCTAAGGCTTGTCTAAGTTCGTCCCTAGTTAATCTCTTTCTAAGGACGAACTTAGACAAAACTTAGAATGAGACTAACGGGACTAACTTTGGACGAACAAGGAGAAACTTGCTTGGGAGGAACTTAGACAAACCTTAGAATGAGACTAACGTTAATCTTTGTTCGTCCCAAGTTAGTCCCGTTAGTCTCATTCTAAGGTTTTTCTAAGTACGTCCTTAGAAAGAGACTAACTGGGGACGAACTTAAATAAACCTTAGAATGAGACTAACGTTGTTCGTGCCAAGTTAGTGTCGTTAGTCTCATTCTGAGGTTTTTTTAAGTTCATCCTAAGTTAGTCTCATTCTAAGGTTAGTCTAAGTTCGTCCTTAGAAAGAGACAAACTTGGGACGAACTGAGACAAACCTTAGAATGAGACTAACGTTTTTCTTTATTCTTCCCAAGTTATTCTCGTTAGTCTCATTCTAAGGTTTGCCTATGTTCGCCCTTAGAAAAAGACTAACTTGGGACGACCAAAGACAAACTTTAGTCTCATTCTAAGGTTTGTCTAAGTTCGTCCCAAGTTAGTCTCTTTCTAAGGACGAACTTAAACAAACCTTAGAATAAGACTAACGGGACTAACTTGGGACGAACAAAGACAAACGTTAGACGAACCTTATAATGAGACTAACGAGACTAACTTGGGTCGAACAAAGACAAACTTTAGTCTCATTCTAAGGTTTGTCTAAGTTAGTCCCAAGTTAGACTCTTTCTAAGGACGAACTTAGACAAACCTTAGAATGAGACTAACGAGATAAACTTAAGACGAACAAAGACAAACTTTAGTCCGATTCTAAGGTTAGTCTAAGTTTGTCCCAAGTTAGTCTCTTTTTAAGGACGAACATAGACAAACCTTAGAATGAGACTAACGAGACTAACTTGGGACGAACAAAGACAAACGTTAGACGAACCTTATAATGAGACTAACGAGACTAACTTGGGACGAACAAAGACAGACTTTAGTCTTATTCTAAGGTTTGCCTAAGTTCGTCCGAGTTAGTCTCTTTCTAAGGACGAACTTAGACAAACCTTAGAATGAGACTAACGAGACTAACTTGGGACGAACAAAGACAAACTTTAGTCTCATTCTAAGGTTTGTCTAAGGGGCTGTTCTTTTGAGCTTTATTGAACTGGAACTTTATTGTACTGAACTTAATTAAATTGTATGGAGTTTAATTTAACTGTACTGAACTTAATTAAACTGTATCGAGTTTAATTTAACTGTACTGAACTTAATTAAACTCTCTCGAGTTTAATTTAACTGTACTGAACTTAATTAAACTGTATCGAGTTTAATTTAACTGTACTGAACTTAATTCAACTGTATCGAATTTAATTTAACTTAATTTTACTGAAATTGACATATATATATATATATATGTATTTTTTTTCAGTATATTTTAGGTATATTTTTATGATTATATTTTAGAAAGTATAAAATATAATAGTATGTAATAAAGTATTGCACATGAGTCATGCCTCAAGTGTCAGATGGGCGCCAAAATGATATAATTACTGATACCTTCACTTTGCACAAATTCATTCACATGCTTAATTTTTCAATACACATTTTAGCTAATGAGACCGTGCTGGGAAGAGCTGATTCAAATTTATATGATAAACAGCGAAAAGAGCTGATGAATCAAGTACGCAACATAATCATGTTTCAAATTATTGAGGATTGTCCAGATGATGTAGTGGAAATGAACATGGATGAAGGTGATGATATGTAAATGTCTCCATTGGTACTGCACATGAATGTCATTGTACGTTTCTATGTAAAATATATATTGTATTCATATGTTTATTTCCATATGTTCTTTAAATTCATATCAAGTGCAAAAAAGTTTACTTCCATTTTAAAACGAATGCAATAGTTTCCGAAGAGGTGTGTACACAAACTTGAAAAACCGTTAGATCATATATATCTTACGGTTTTCCAAAAAGTATTTTAAAAATCAAAAATAAATTAAAAGTTAGGGTTGGAAACTATAAAAACTGAATTGACTTCAAACAATTATATTAAATTTTTAACTTAAATTAATTTAAAGTATATTTAACTATACTGAACTTAATTAAACTGTATCGAATTTAATTTAACTGTACTGAACTTAATTAAACTGTATCGAGTTTAATTTTACTGTACTGAACTTAATAAAACTGTATCGACGTGCAAAAGAACGGACCCTAAGTTTGTCCCAAGTTAGTCTCTTTCTAAGGTTTGTCTAAGTTCGTCCCAAGTTAGTCAGTTTCTAAGGACAAACTTAGAAAAACCTTAGAATGAGACTAACGAGACTGACTTGGGACAAACAAAGACAAACGTTAGTCTCATTCTAAGGTTTGTCTAAGTTCGTCCCTATTTAGTATCTTTCTAAGGACGAACATAGACAAACCTTAGAATGAGACTAACGGGATTAATTTGGGATGAAAAAGGACAAACTTTCTTGGGACGTACTTAGACAAACCTTAGAATGAGAATAACGTTTGTCTTTGTTCGTCCCAAGTTAGTCTCGTTAATCGCATTCTGAGGTTTGTCTAAGTTCGTCTCTAGAATGAGACTTACGAGACTAACTTGGGACTAACTTAGAATGATACTATTGTTTATCTTTGGTCATCCCAAGTTAGTGTCGGCAGTCTCATTCTAAGGTTTGTCTAAGTTCATACTTAGAAAGAGACTAACTTGGGACGAAATTAGACAAACCTTAGAATGAGACTAACTTTTGTCTTTGTTCGTCCCAAGTTAGTCTCGTTAGTCTCATTTTAAGGTTTGTCTAAGTTCATCTTTAGAAAGAGACTAACTTGGGACGAACAAATACTAACGAGACTAACTTGTGGCGAACAAAGACAAACCTTAGAATGAGACTAACTTGGGACGAACTTTTACAAACCTTATAACGAGACTAACTTGGCACGAACTTAGTCAAACCTTAGAATGAGACTACCGTTTGTCTTTGTTCGTCCCAAGTTAGTCTCGCTAGTCTCATTATAAGATTCGTCTAAGTTCATCCTCAGAAAGAGACTAACTTGGGACGAACTTAGACAAACCTTAGAATGAGACTAACGTTTATCTTTGTTCGTCCCAAGCTAGTCTCGTTTGTCTCATTATAAGGTTTGTCTAAGTTCGTCCTTAGAAAGAGACTAAGTTTGGACGAACTTAGACAAACCTTAGAATGAGACTAACGTTTTTCTTTGTTCATCCCAAGTTAGTCTCGTTAGTCTAATTGTAAGGTTTGTCTAAGTTCGTCCCAAGTAAGTCTCTTTCTAAGGCCGAACTTAGACAAACCTTAGAATGAGACAAACGTGAACAAACCTGGGACGAACTTAGACTAGCCTTAGAATGAGACTAATGTTTATATTTGTTCGCACCAAGTTAGTCTCGTTAGTCCCATTCTAAGGTTTGTCTAAGTTCGTACATCGAAGGAGATTAACTTGGCACGAACTTAGACAAACCTTAGAATGAGACTAACGTTTGTCTTTGATCGTCCCAAGTTAGTCTCATTCTTAGGTTGGTCTAATGTCGTCCTTAGAATGAGACTTACAAGACTAACTTGGGACTAACTTAGAATGAGACTAACGTTTATCTTTGTTCGTCCCAAGTTTGTCTCGTTAGTCTCATTCTAACGTTTGTCTAAGTTCGTCCTTAGAAAGACACTAACTTGGGACGAACTTAGACAAACCTTAGAAAGAGACTAACTTGGGACAAACTTAGACAAACCTTAGAATGAGACTAACGTTTGTCTTTGTTCATTCCAACTTAGTCCCGTTAGTCTAATTCTAAGGTTTGTTTATGTTCGGCCTTAGAAAGAGACTTACTTGGGACGAACTTAGACAAACCTTAGAATGAGACTAACGTTTGTCTTTGTTTGTCCCAAATTAGTCCCGTTACTCTCATTCTAAGGTTTGTCTAAGTTCATCCATAGAAAGAGACTAACTTGGGACGAACTTAGACAAACCTTAGAATGAGACTAACGTTTGTCTTTTTTCATCCCAAGTTAGTCTCGTTAGTCTCATTATAAGGTTCGTCTGAGTTCGTCCTTAGAAACAGACTAACTTGGGACGAACTTAGACAAACCTTAGAATGAGACTAAAGTTTGGCTTTGTTCGTCCCAAGTTTGTCCCGTTTGTCTCATTCTAAGGTTTGTCTAAGTTCGTCCCAAGTAAGTCTCTTTCTAAGGCCGAACTTAGACAAACCTTAGAATGAGACAAACGTGGCGAACTTGGGACGAACAAAGACAAACGTTAGTCTCATTCTAAGGTTTGTCTAAGTTCGTCCCAAGGTAGTCTCTTTCTAAGGAAGAACTTAGACAAACTATAGAATTAGACTAACGAGATTAACTTGGGACGAGCAAAGACAAATGTTACTCTCATTCTAAGGTTTGTCTAAGTTCGTCCCAACTTAGTCTCTTTCTAAGGACGACCTTAGTGGAACCTTATAATGACACTAACGAGACTAACTTGGGACGAAAAAAGACAAACGTTAGTCTCATTCTAAGGTTTGTCTATCTTCGTCCCAAGTTAGTCTCTTTCTAAGGATGAACTTAGACGAACCTTAGAATGAGAGTAACGGGACTAACTTGGGACAAACAAAGACAAACGTTAGTCTCATTCTAAGGTTTGTCTAAGTTTGTCCCAAGTTATTCTCTTTCTAAGGTTTGTCTAAGTTCGTCCCAAGTTAGTCTCTTTCTAAGGACGAACTTAGACAAACCTTAGAATTAAACTAACGAGACAAACTTGGGACGAACAAAGATAAACGTTAGTCTCATTCTAAGTTAGTCCCAAGTTAGTCTCGTAAGTCTCATTCTAAGGACGACATTAGACAAACCACAGAATGAGACTAACTTGGGACGATCAAAGACAATCGTTAGTCTCATTCTAAGGTTTGTCTAAGTTCGTGCCAAGTTAATCTCTTTCTAAGTACGAACATAGACAAGCCTTAGAATGAGACTAACTGGACTAACTTGGGACGAACAAAGATAAACGTTAGTCTCATTCTTAGATTTGTCTAAGTTCGTCTCAAGAAAGTTTGTCTTTGTTCGTCCCAAGTTATTCCCGTCAGTCTCATTCTAAGTTTTATCTAAGTTTGTCCCAAGTGTCTTTTTCTAAGGACAAACTTAGACAAACCATAGAATGAGACTAACGAGACTAACTTGGGACGAACAAAGATAAACGTTAGTCTCATTCTAAGGTTTGTCTAAGTTTGGCCCAAGGTAGTCTCTTTCTAAGGACGAACTTAAATAAACCTTAGAATGAGAGTAACGGGACAAACTTGGGACGAACAAAGACAAACTTTAGTCTCATTCTATGGTTTGTCAAAGTTCGTCCCAAGTTAGTCTCTTTCTAAGGACGAACTTAGACAAACCCTAGAATGAGACTAAATTGGGACGAACTTAGACAAACCTTAGAAGGAGAGTAACGTTTATCGTTGTTCGTCCCAAGTTAGTCTCGTTAGTCTCATTATAAGGTTTGTCTAAGGCCAAGTTAGTCTCGTTAGTCTCATTATAAGGTTTGTCTAAGTTCGTCCTTAGATAGTGACAAACCTGGGACGAACTTAGACTAGCCTTAGAATGAGACTAATGTTTATATTTGTTCGCACCAAGTTAGTCTCGTTAGTCCCATTCTAAGGTTTGTCTAAGTTCGTACATCGAAGGAGATTAACTTGGCACGAACTTAGACAAACCTTAGAATGAGACTAACGTTTGTCTTTGATCGTCCCAAGTTAGTCTCATTCTTAGGTTGGTCTAATGTCGTCCTTAGAATGAGACTTACAAGACTAACTTGGGACTAACTTAGAATGAGACTAACGTTTATCTTTGTTCGTCCCAAGTTTGTCTCGTTAGTCTCATTCTAACGTTTGTCTAAGTTCGTCCTTAGAAAGAAACTAACTTGGGACGAACTTAGACAAACCTTAGAAAGAGACTAACTTGGGACAAACTTAGACAAACCTTAGAATGAGACTAACGTTTGTCTTTGTTCATTCCAACTTAGTCCCGTTAGTCTAATTCTAAGGTTTGTTTATGTTCGGCCTTAGAAAGAGACTTACTTGGGACGAACTTAGACAAACCTTAGAATGAGACTAACGTTTGTCTTTGTTTGTCCCAAGTTAGTCCCGTTACTTTCATTCTAAGGTTTGTCTAAGTTCATCCATAGAAAGAGACTAACTTGGGACGAACTTAGACAAACCTTAGAATGAGACTAACGTTTGTCTTTTTTCATCCCAAGTTAGTCTCGTTAGTCTCATTATAAGGTTCGTCTGAGTTCGTCCTTAGAAAGAGACTAAGTTGGGACGAACTGAGACAAACCTTAGAATGAGACTAAGGTTTGTCTTTGTTCGTCCCAAGTTAGTCTCGTTAGTCTAATTCTAGGGTTTGTCTAAGTTCCTTCTTAGAAAGGGACTAACTTAGGACGAACTTAGACAAACCTTAGAATGATACTAACGTTTGTCTTTGTTCATCCCAAGTTAGTCTCGTTAGTCTCATTCTATGGTTTGTCTAAGTTCCTCCCAAGTTAGTCTCTTTCTAAGGACGAACTTAGACAAACCTTATAATGAGACTAACGGGACTAACTTGGGACGAAAAAGACAAACTTTAGTCTCATTCTAAGGTTTGTCCAAGTTCGTCCCAATTTAGTCTCATTATAAGGTTTGTCTAAGTTCCTCCCAATTTAGTCTCATTCTAAGGTTTGTCTAAGTTCATCCTTAGAAACAGACTAACTTGGGACGAACTTAGACAAACCTTAGAATGAGACTAAAGTTTGGCTTTGTTCGTCCCAAGTTTGTCCCGTTTGTCTCATTCTAAGGTTTGTCTAAGTTCGTCCTTATAAAGAGACTAACTTGGGACGAACTTAGACAAAAACCTTAGAATGAGACTAACTTTTATCTTTGTTCGTCCCAAGTTAGTTGACAGCACTGCCTTGTCGCGAGGCAATGTGTACAAAATTAATTTATAAGTCCGCTACTCGTGACTTCACTGTTGGGTAGTAAAGCGGTAAGTAGGGGTCGAACCCAAGGGAATTAGTGGATAGTTGTTCTTTCGAGAATGGAAAATTGAATAAGACAGTTGGGGGTTGGTTGTGATTTTAGTACTGAAAAGTAAATGACTGAAAAGTAAATTGCTGGAACAGTCGAGTTCAATATCAACCAAACAACATACTTTTGGTTTGTCGCACGCTGTCTTTCAAGCGCAATACGTGCCAAAGTTATGTTGGATTGATGTTGAAAACGTCTGTAGTGAGCGGAAAGTAAATAACTGAAAGTAAAGTGCGGAAATGTAAAGACTGAAAAGTAAAGTACTGAAAGTAAACAGTTGATATTGAGACTGAAAGTAGAATGAAGAGTTGGTGTTTTATCAAAGGAAAGGATTCGGTTTTAGGGGCCTTGTATCATAAATCTGTTCATCATTGACCGCTAATGATCATACTATGTGTTCAAAGATGTATCAAGGCTATTTCTAGCACTCGACTTGCCACATCGTCTAGTCCTTTTCAAGACATAGAACACTTGTTCTACTTATGCTAATTCCTCCTTTCGAAGTATCTTAGCTTATGTGCATCCACCTCATCAATCATTTCCGATCAACCAAGTGGTGTTTAAGGAAGGTTGAACTCCTCGAATAAGCTTTGCTCTTTCGAGCCTCCACTTACCCGAGTATGTTCACGAACCTCATGGAAAAGCTTTGCTCTTTCGAGCCTCCACTCATCCATGAATGTTCTAACCTAATATGTGGCACATAGAACAAGTCTGAACACAATAGAAGCACTAGGAAAAGGGTCCAAAACATGTTTTGATACAAACACACCCCTTCAACCGAATGAAGGGTTTAGCTACGAATATCCATGGAAGAGGACATCATAGCTAAGTGCTTGAAAAGTAAAGGTTTTCGAAAGACAAAAAGTAAAGTTTTTGAAAGTAAAAGACAGGGAAAAGCTTGAGCACTTCAAGAACCAACAAGAGTACTCAAGAACAAGCTTGGAGCTTTCAATATCAAAGTTGAGTGTTTACAAGGATTGCGCCTAAAATCTAGAGAGATTCTCTACAAGGACTATGAGACTTGAGACTACAATTTTGGACATTGAACAAAGGAGAGGGAATGTGGTATTTATGGGCAAGGGGAGAGGAGGAGAGCAAAACACATGGCAAAGGAGGAGAGGAGGAGAGCAAAAGCCGCCGCCCATGAGGTGGAGGAAGTGAGTGGGAGTGGTTGTGATATTTTCCTCCAAAAGCCATCGGTTAGGTAGCTCCAAAAGCCGCCGGTTAGGTAGCTCCAAAAGCCGCCGGTTAGGTAGCTCCAAAAGCCGCCGGTTAGGTATCCTCTTCTCAAAGCCGCCGGCCATTTGCCCTAGTTTGGTCTTGATCGGGCTTGAGCTGATTCCACTCAGGCGCTTCGTCTAAGAAGTGAGATTGTCCAACTTGTTGGGCATTCCAAACAACGTGGTCGAGCCAGATTTTCCAGATTCACTTGTTTAGCCGAGCAACCTGGTTTGGTGCCTAGTGCGCGCGGGGCCTTTGCTTTGTACTTGGGCCAACTGCTAATCGGCTCGGGCGTTCTCCTTGGTTTTCCGACATTGTCCACCTCATTTGCCATTTTGATCATTTTGCTCGAGGCGGATTCGTCAGATCAGATGTTTTGTTCGGGCACTTGAATTTGGACTTGGACAGCTCGGCAGGTGCGCTGGAACGCTGGGGCGCGACCTGGTTCTGCTTCAGCCGGTCGGGTGGATCTGAGGTATTTTCCCAGCCGGTCGGGTGAATCTCCAACGCGATTCTTTTGGGCGCAATTCTCCCCTTTTAGGCATGTTTCTTCTCTAAACCTCAAAATAGCCTGTAGAACAAAAGTGAAACTAACAAGTAAAAGTTGTTAAGACAAAGCGTCGAATTTGGTGGGTTTAACTGTCTTAATGAATCATATAAGTATGGTCCATCATTAGTCTCGTGAGTCTCATTCTAAGGTTTGTCTAAGTTCGTCCTAAGAAAAAGACTAACTTGGGAGGAACTTAGATAAAGCTTCGAATGAGACTAACGGGACTAACTTGGGACGAACAAAGACAAACTTTCTTAGGACGAACTTTGACAAACATTAGAATGAGACTAACGTTTATCTTTGTTCGTCCCAAGTTAGTCCTGTTAGTCTCATTCTAAGGTTTGTCTAAGTTCGTCCTTCGAAAGAGATTAACTTGGCACGAACTTAGACAAACCTTAAAATGAGACTAACGTTTGTCTTTGATCGTCTCAAGTTAGTCTCGTTAGTCTCATTCCGAGGTTTTTCTAATGTCGTCCTTAGAATGAGACTAACGTTTATCTTTGTTCGTCCCAAGTTTATCTCGTTAGTCTCATTCTAAGGTTTGTCTAAGTTCGTCCTTAGAAGGAGACTAACTTGGGACGAACTTAGACAAACCTTAGAAAGAGAGTAACTTGGGACGAACTTAGACAAACCTTAGAATGATACTAACGTTTGTCTTTGTTCATCCCAAGTTAGTCCTGTTAGTCTAATTCTAAGGTTTGTTTAAGTTCGGCCTTAGAAAGACACTTACTTGGGATGAACTTAGACAAACCTTAGAATGAGACTAACGTTTGTCTTTTTTCGTCCCAAGTTAGTCTCGTTAGTCTCATTATAAGGTTTGTCTGAGTTCGTCCTTAGAAAGAGACTAAGTTGGGACGAACTTTGACAAACCTTAGAATGAGACTAAGGTTTGTCTAAGTTCCTCCCAATTTAGTCTAATTCTAAGGTTTGTCTAAGTTCGTCCTTAGAAAGAGACTAACTTAGGACAAACTTTGACAAACCTTAGAATGAGATAAACGTTTTTCTTTGTTCACCCCAAGTTAGTCTCGTTAGTCTCATTCTAAGGTTTGTCTAAGTTCCTCCCATGTTAGTCTCTTTCTATGGATGAACTTAGACAAACCTTATAATGAGACTAACGGGACTAACTTGGGATGAAAATGACAAACTTTAGTCTCATTCTAAGGTTTGTCTAAGTTCGTCCCAATTTTGTCTCATTCTAAGGTTTGTCTAAGTTCGTCCCAATTTAGTCTCATTCTAAGGTTTGTCTAAGTTCGTCCTTAGAAACAGAGTTAGTCTCATCCTAAGGTTGTCTAAGTTCGTCCCAAGTTAGTCTCTTTCTAAGGACGAACTTAGACAAACCTTGTGCAGCAAGGTGTTCAAGCGCAAAGTGGAACTCAGAAGCATCAAGTCGTTGAACACAAGGAAAAACAACTTTAAGTTGTTCAAGAATTAAAGACAAGGAGTTGTTCAAAGTCGTGGTTGAACTCTGAACGTTGTTCTAGACCGTGTTGGAACTCAGTCGTTGAACTCTGTTGAAGTTACCTGAAACAAACTACTTACAAGACATGATGTCGAAGGAGGTTTAGGAAGTCTTGTTCAAGATATACGACGTTGACAAATTCTGATAGCAGTTCTGACAAGGGCGGTGGAACTACTAGTGGTTCAAGATATACGACGCTGACAAATTCTGATAGATGTTCTGACAAGGGCGGTGGAACTGCTAGTGGTTCAAGATATATGGCACTGACAAGTGCTAACAGTTTTGATAGTTGTTTTGACAAGGGCGGTGGAACTGCTAGTGGAACAAGATATACGGCGCTGACAGTTCTGACAGTATGATGTTCTGACAAGGGCAGACAAACTGCTACTGGATCAATTTGGGCGGTGGACTTAGTTTCTGGATAAAGATTTCGGCGCTGACAGTTCCAGAGAATGCCACAACAACCGTCACAACAGACGTTGGACACTGTGACTGATAAAGAATAATAGATAATATTATTCAACATCTTCCTATAAAAAGCCTTGATGGGTTTCATTGAAGACATCCATCTCTAGAAGAAAAACATACATACACACTTAGAGAGAGAGATCATCGTTGAGCTGTCCGTTCCTTCAAAGGTGACTACCTTAGTCGAGCTCAACATGTACAAATCGATCTGTTCAACCTATTGTTCAGAGTGACTGTTGAACATACCTATCTCAGAAGCTAAACACTCATATCTCAGAAGCTAAACACTCATCCCAAGCTAGTCTCTTTCTAAGGACGAACTTGGGACGAACAAAGACAAACTTTAGTCTCATTCTAAGGTTAGTCTAATTTCGTCCCGAGTTAGTCTCTTTCTAAGGACGAACTTAGACAAACAGTAGAATGAGACTAACGAGACTAACTTGGGACGAACAAAGACAAACTTTAGTCTCATTCTAAGGTTTGTCTAAGTCCATCCCAGGTTAGTCTCTTTCTAAGGTTTGTCTAAGTTCGTCCCAAGTTAGTCTCTTTCTAAGGACGAACTTAGACAAACCTTAGAATGAGACTAACGGGACTAACTTGGGACGAACAAAGACAAACGTTAGTCTCATTCTAAGGTTTGTCTGAGTTCGTCCCAAGTAAGTCTCCTTCTAAGGACGAACTTAGACAAACCTTAGAATGAGACTAACGAGACTAACTTGGGATGAACAAATACAAACGTTAGTCTCATTCTAAGGTTTATCTAACTTCGTCCTTAGAAAGAAACTAACTTGGGAAGAACTTAGACAAACCTTAGAATGAGACTAACGTTTGTCTTTGTTCATCCCAAGTTAGTCTCGTTAGTCTCATTCTAAGATTTCTCTAAGTTCGTCCTTAGAAAGAGACTAACTTGGGACGAACTTAGACAAACCTCAGAATGAGACTAACGTTTATCTTTGTTCGTCCCTAGTTAGTCTCTTTAGTCTCATTCTAAGGACGAACTTAGACAAACCTTAAAATGAGACTAACGAGACTAACTTAGGACGAACAAAGACAAACGTTAGTCTCCTTCTAAGGTTTGTCTAAGTTCGTCCCAAGTTAGTCTCTTTCTAAGGATGAACTTAGACAAACCTTAGAATGAGACTAACGTAGGACTAACTATGAATGAGACTAACGTTTATCTTTGTTCGTCCCTATTTAGTCTCTTTAGTCTCATTCTAAGGACGAACTTAGACAAACCTTAGAATGAGACTAACAAGACTAACTTAGGTCGAACAAAGACAAACGAGCCTAATTCGAAGGTTTGTCTAAGTTCGTCCCATGTTAGTCTCTTTCTAAGGACGAACGTAGACAAACTTTAGAATGAGACTAACGTGTGTCTTTGTTTGTCCTTAGAAGGAGCCTAACTTGGGACCAACATAGACAATCGTTAGAATGAGACTAACGGGACTAACGAGACTAACGTTAGTCTCATTCTAAGGTTTGTCTAAGTTCGTCCTTAGAAACAGACTAACTTGGGACGAACAAAGACAAACGTTAGACTCATTCTAAGGTTTCTCTAAGTTTGTCCCAAGTTAGTCTTTTTGTGAGGACGGAATTAGACAAACCTTAGAATTAGACTAATTAACGGGACTAACTTGGTGCGAACAAAGATAAACGTTAATCTCATTCTAATGTTTGTCTAAGTTCGTCCTTAGTTAGTCTCTTTCCAAGGACGAACTTAGAAAACCCTTAGAATGAGACTAACGAGACTAACTTGGGACGAACAAAGACAAACGTTAGTCTCATTCTAAGGTTTGTCTAAGTTCGTCCCAAGTTAGTCTCTTTCTAAGGACGAACTTAGACAAACCTTAGAATGAGACTAACGAGACTAACTTGGGATGAACAAATACAAACGATAGTCTCATTCTAAGGTTTATCTAACTTCGTCCTTAGAAAGAAACTAACTTGGGAAGAACTTAGACAAACCTTAGAATGAGACTAACATTTGTCTTTGTTCATCCCAAGTTAGTCTCGTTAGTCTCATTCTCAGGTTTCTCTAAGTTCGTCCTTAGAAAAAGACTAACTTGGGACGAACTTAGACAAACCTCAGAATGAGACTAACGTTTATCTTTGTTCGTCCCTAGTTAGTCTCTTTAGTCTAATTCTAAGGACGAACTTAGACAAACCTTAGAATGAGACTAACGAGAATAATTAAGGTCGAACAAAGACAAACGAGTCTAATTCGAAGGTTCGTCTAAGTTCGTCCTAAGTTAGTCTCTTTCTAAGGACGAACTTAGACAAACTTTAGAATGAGACTAACGTTTGTCTTTGTTCGTCCTCAGAAGGAGCCTAACTTGGGACCAACATAGACAGTCGTTAGAATGAGACTAACGGGACTAAAGAGACTAACGTTAGTCACATTCCAAGGTTTGTCTTTGCTCGTCCCAAGTTAGTCTCGTTAGTCTCAATCTAAGGTTTTTCTAAGTTCGTCCTTAGAAAGAGAAAAAGAGACTAACTTGGGACGAACAAAGATAAAATTAAGTCTTATTTTAATGTTTATCAAAGTTCATCCTTAGAAAGAGACTAACTTGGGACGAACGTTAGTCTCATTCTATGGTTTGTCTTAGTTCGTCCCTAGTTAGTCTCTTTCTAAGGACGAACTTAGACAAACCTTTAATGAGACTAACGAGACTAACTTGGGACGGACAAAAACAAATTTTAGTCTCATTCTAAGGTTTGTCTAATTTCATCCCAAGTTAGTCTCCTTCTAAGCACGAACTTAGACAAACCTAAGAATAAGACTAACTTGGGACGAATAAAGATAAACATTAGTCTCATTCTAAGGTTTGTCTAACTTCGTCCGAAGTTAGTCTCTTTCTAAGCACGAACTTAGACTAACCTTAGAACGAGACTAACGCGACTAACTTGGGACAAACAAAGACAAAGGTTAGTGTCATTCCAAGGTTTGTCTAAGTTCGTCCCAAGTTAGTCTCTTTCTAAGGACGAAATTAGACAAACCTTAGAATGAGACTAATGAGACTAACTTGGGACGAACAAAGACAAACCTTAGAATGAGACTAAAGTTAGTCTCATTCTACGGTTTGTCTAAGTTCGTCCTTAGAAAGAGACTAACTTGGGACATACTTACACAAACCTTAGAATGAGACTAAAGTTTTGTCTTTGTTCGTCCCAAGTTAGTCTCGTTAGTCTCATTCTAAGGTTTGTCTAAGTTCGTCCTTAGAAAGAGACTAGATTGGGACGGACTAACTTGGGACGAACAAAGACAAATGGTAGTCTCATTCTAAGGTTTGTCTAAGTTCGTCCCAAGTTAGTCTCGTTAGTCTCATTCTAAGGTTTGTCTTAGTTCGTCCCAAGTCTGTCTCTTTCTTAGGACGAACTTAGACAAACCTTAGAATGAGACTAACGTTTGTATTGTTAGGAACCAATCTATCAGTGGTTTCAATTGAGCTGACAAAACTCATCAAGAAGAGTTGCATGACCAGTTGCAGAACCATGCACAAGTGTTTGAACAATTGGGAGGGCTTCCTCCTAAACGACCTTATGATCACAAAATCATATTACTTCTTGGAGCACCACCAGTATCAGTAAGGCCTTATCGTTACCCACGGTTCCAGGCGAGTGTGATTGATAATATGATCCAAGAGATGTTGACTGATGGGGTAATTCAGAAGAGTTCAAGTCCGTTTTCGTCGCCGGTATTATTAGTGAAAAAGAAAGATGGTATATGGCGATTTTGTGTGGATTATAGGGCCTTGAATGCAGTCACGTTTCGTGATAGATTTCCGATTCCTACTGTGGATGAGTTGTTTGATGAGTTACACGGTGCGACCATCTTTTCTAAGTTGGACGTCCGATCGGGTTATCATCAAATAAGGATGAATGAGGGGGACTTACATAAGACGGCATTCCGTACTCACGACGGGCACTATGAGTTTTTGGTCATGCCATTCGGCTTGACAAATGCGCCGTCGACTTTCTAGGCTGCTATGAATGAGATGTTGAGACCCTTTTTGAGGAAGTTCACTTTGGTGTTCATGGATGATATACTAATATACAGCAGGTCTTGGAGTGACCATCTAAGGCATTTAGATGCAGTCTTTACAAAGCTGGCAAAACATTCATTTGTGGCTAAGGCATCTAAATGTGATATTGGTAAGGCTTCTGTTCAATATTTGGGGCATATCATTCAAGCTGGCAGAATGGGGGTCGACCCTAGCAAGATGGAGATGGTCCAACAGTGGCCACAACCTACGACAGTGAAGCAGCTCCGGGGGTTCTTAGGCCTGGCTGGGTACCATCGGCGCTTTGTGCGTAACTATGCAAAGATAGCTGAGCCGTTAACTCGCTTGCTACGTAAAGATGCTTTTCTTTGGACAAATGAGGCCCATGAGGCATTTGGCCAGTTGAAATAAGCACTGACGACTACACCAATTCTAGCTCTACCGGATTTCACTCATCCATTTACTGTACAAACAGATGCGTCTGGTACTGGTATGATGGCGATTTTGACTCAACATGGACATCCAATTGCATTTTACAACAGACAATTCACACCAACGTTGCAGCGTTCTTGAGCTTATAACCGTGAGTTGGCCGCTATTGTAATGGCCGTGGCAAAGTGAAGACCATACCTCCTCGGTAGTAAGTTCCTTATTGAGACGGATCACCAGCCCCTGCGCGTTATTTTCACACAAACAATGCATACACCGGACCAGCAGAGGTGGATTAGTAAGTTGATGGGATATAAGTTTGAGGTGGTGTATAGGCCAGGCCGTGACAATGGCCTCGTGGATGCCATGTCCAGGTTGCCCGAATCTAGCATGCTGCAGGAAGAGGGTGCTTGCATGACTTTGGAGAATGTCTCTCGGCCTGTGTTGGGAGTGTTGCATGCTCTGAGGGCTTTGTACAAAGATAATACTGAAGCACGTGAGCTGATAACATCTATTATGGACAAGCCGAACGAACATGAGCATTTCCAGGTGCGTGATGGCTTAGTAGTATATAAGAATAAGTTGTGGGTAACGAATGACATCACCATTAAAGCCCTTTTATTGCATGACTTTCATGCTACGCTGATAGGCTGTCAGGCCGGAATCCGAAGAACTAATGCCAGGATTTCGGCCAACTTTCATTGGCCATGTTTGCGGACAGCGGTGGCTGAATATGTGAATCGCTGCACAGTTTGCCAACAAGCCAAAGTGCTTAACACGGCATCGCCGGGTACGCTTCAGCCATTACCTATTCCACACTAGGCATGGCATGATATTTCAATGGATTTTGTGACCCATTTGCCGCAGACAAAAGGAAAAACGGTGGTGCTTGTCATGGTGGATCGACTGTCTAAGTATGCCCACTTTTGTCCCATGGCGGCAGGTTTTACCTCGGAATTAGTGGTTGCGATTTTCGTTCGAGACATTGTTCGTCTGCATGGAGTGCCGGCCAGCATTGTATCAAACCGAGATCCGGTGTTTATGAGCACCTTTTGGAAGGAGCTTTTTCGTCGACAGGGAACGGTGTTAGCAAATAGCACTGCCTATCACGCTCAATCGGATGGCCAAACTGAGGTGATTAACCGCAATCTGGAGGATTATTTGCGGTGTTTTGTGGCGAAAATCAGTCCAGATGGTTATCAATGTTGCCATGTGCAGAATATCATTATAATACAGCAGTACACTCGGGCACATGTATCTCCCCATTTGAGGTAGTGTATGGTCGTCCCCCGTCGGCGGTGTTAGATTATGAGCCGGGTGCAGCTACGGTGGCTGCTGTAGATGAGCTGCTAGTGGACAGAAATCTGGTGTTGCAGCGCCTTAGGGCGAACTTGTTGCAAGCGAAGAATCGAATGGTCCAACAAGCTAACAAACACCGCACGGATGTTGACTATGCGGTTGGAGATTGGGTATTTGTTCGCCAGCAACCCTATCGTCAAACATCGTTGCGGCAGAATGGCACCCATAAGTTTGTCTAAGTTCGCCCTTAGTCTAATTCTAAAGTTCGCCTGCAACCCTATCGTCAACCCTTAGTCTAATTCTAAAGTTTGTCTAAGTTCGCCCTTAGAAAGAGACTAATTTGGGACGAACAAAGACAAACGTTAGTCTCATTCTAAGGTTTGTCTAAGTTCGTCCCAAGTTAGTTTCTTTCTAAGGACGAACTTAGACAAAACGTAGATTGAGACTAATGAGACTAACTTGGGACGAATATAGACAAGCCTTAGAATGAGACAAAAGTTTGTCTTTGTACGTCCCAAGTTAGTCTCGATAGTCTCATTCTAAGGTTTGTCTAAGTTCGTCCTTAGATAGAGACCAACTTGGGACGAACTTCGACAAACTTTAGAATCAGACTAACGTTTATCTTTGTTCGTCCCAAGTTAGTCTAGTTAGTGTCATTGTAAGGTTTGTCTAAGTTCGTCCTTAGAAAGAGACCAACTTGGGACGAACTTCGACAGACCTTAGAAAGAGACTAACGTTTATCTTTGTTCATCCCAAGTTAGTCTCGTTTGTCTCATTCTAAGGTTTCTCAAAGTTCGTCCTTAGAAAGAGACTAACTTGGGACGAACTTAGGCAAACAATAGAATGAGACTGATGAGACTAACTTGGGATTAACAAAGACAAACGTTAGTCTCATTCTAAGGTTTGTCTAAGTTCGTCCCATGTTAGTCTCCTTCTAAGGACGAACTTAGACAAACCTTAGATCGTCTCATTCTAAGGTAGTATAAGTTCGTCCTTAGAAAGAGATTAACTTGGGACGAACTTAGACAAACCTTATATTGTCTCATTCTAAGGTTAGTCTAAGTTCGTCCTTAAAAAGAGACTAACTTGGGACGAACTTAGACAAACCTTAGAAAGACACTAACTTTGGATGAACTTCGACAAACCTTAGAATGAGACTAAATTTTATCTTTGTTCGTCCCAAGTTAGTCCCCTTAGTCTCATTCTGAGGTTTGTGTAAGTTCATCCTTAGAAAGAGACTAACTTGGGACGAACTTCGACAAACCTTAGAACGAGACCAACTTGGCGAACTTAGACTAACCTTAGAATGAGACAATCTAAGGTTAGTCTAAGTTCGTCCCAAGTTAGTCTCTTTCTAAGGACGAACTTAGACGAACCTTAGAATGAGACAATCTAAGGTTTGTCTAAGTTCGTCCTTAGAAGGAGACTAAATTGGGACGAACTTAGAAAAACCTTTGAATGATACTAACGTTTGTCTTTGTTCGTCCCAAGTTAGTCTCGTTAGTCTCATTCAAAGGTTTTTCTAAGTTCGTCTTTTTTCGTCCCAAGTAAGTCTCGTTAGTCTCATTCTAAGGTTTGTCCAAGTTCGCCCTTAGAAAATGACTAACTTTGGACGAACTTAGACACACCTTACAATGAGACTAACGTTTATCTTTGTTCGGCCAAAGTTAGTCTCGTTATTCTCATTCTATGGTTTGTTTAAGTTCGTCCTTTAAAAGAGACTCACTTGGGACAAACTTAGCCTAACCTTAGTCTAACAAAGACAAACTTCAGTGTCATTCTAAGGGTAGTCTAAGTTCGTCCGAAGTTAGTCCCTTTCTAAGGTCGAACTACGACAAACCTTAGAATAAGACTAACGAGACTATTTTGGGACGAACAAAGATAAACGTTTGTCTCATTCTAAGGTTTGTCTAACTTCGTCCCAAGTTATTCCTTTGTCTTTGTTCGTCCCAAGTTAGTCTCGTTAGTCTCATTCTAAGGTTTGTCTAAGTTCGTCCCAAGTTAGTCTTTTTCTAAGGACGAACTTAGACAAACCTTAGAATGAGACTAACGAGACTAACATGTGGCGAACAAAGACAAACTTTAGGCTCATTCTAAGGTTAGTCTAAGTTCGTCCTAAGTTAGTCTCTTTCTAAGGACGAACTTAGACAAACCTTAGAATGAGACTAACGAGACTAATTGGGACGAACAAAGACAAACTTTAGTCTTATTCTAAGGTTTGTCTAAGTTCGTCCCAAGTTAGTCTCTTTCTAAGGATGACGTTGGACAAACTTTAGAATGAGACTAACGAGACTAAGTTGGGACAAACAACGACAAACGTTAGTCTCATTCAAAGGTTTGTCTAAGTTCGTCCCAAGTTAGTCTCCTTCCAAGGACAAACTTAGAAAAACCTTAGAATGAGATTAACGAGACTAACCTGGGACGAACAAAGACAAACATTAGTCTCATTCTAAGGTTTGTCTAAGTTCGTCCCAAGTTAGTCTCGTTAATCTCATTCTAAGATTTGTCTAAGTTCGTCTAGAAAAAGACTAACTTGGGACGAACTTAGACAAACCTTAGAATGAGACTAAAGTTTGTCTTTGTTTGTCCCAACTTAGTCTCGTTAGTCTCATTCTACGGTTAGTCTAAGGTCGTCCTTAGACAGAGACTAACTTGGGACGAACTTAGACAAACCTTAGAATAAGACTAAAGTTTGTCTTTGTTCGTCCCAAGTTAGTCTCGTTAGTCTCATTCTCAGGTTTGTCTAAGTACGTCCTTAGAAAGACACTAACTTGGGACGAACTTAGACTAACCTTAGAATGAGCCTAAAGTTTGCCTTTGTTCTTCCCATGTTTATCTCGTTAGTCTCTTTCTAAGGCTTGTCTAAGTTCGTCCTTAGAAAAAGACTAACTTGGGACGAACTTAGACAAACCTTAGAATGAGGCTAACGTTTGTCTTTGTTCTTTCCAAGTTAGTCCCGTTAGTCTCATTCTAAGGTTTGTCTAGTCTCATTCTAAGGGTTGTCTCAGTTCGTACTTAGAAAGAGACTAACTTGGGACGAACTTAGACAAAACTTAGAATGAGACTAAAGTTTGTCTTTGTTCGTCCCAAGTTAGTCTCGTTAGTCTCATTCTAAGGTTTTTCTAAGTTCATCATTGGAAAGAGACTAACTTGGGACGAACTTAGATAAACTTAGAATCAGACTAAAGTTTGTCTTTGTTCGTCCCAAGTTAGTCTCGTTAGTCTCATTCTAATGTTTTTCTAAGTTCGTCCTTAGAAAGAGACTAACTTGGGACGAACTTTGACCAACTTTAGAATGAGAGTAAAGTTTGTCTTTGTTCGTCCCAAGTTAGTCTCATTCTAAGGTTTGTCTAAGTTCGTCCTTAGAAAGAGACTATCTTGGGACGAACTTAGACAAACCTTATATTGTCTCATTCTAAGGTTAGTCTAAGTTCGTCCTTAAAAAGAGACTAACTTGGGGCGAACTTAGATAAACCTTAGAAATAGACTAAATTGGGATGAACTTCGCCAAACCTTAGAATGAGACAAACTTTTTCTTTATTCGTCACAATTAGTCCCCTTAGTCTCATTCTAAGGTTTGTGTAAGTTCGTCCTTAGAAAGAGACTAACTTGGGACGAACTTCGACAAACCTTAGAAAGAGACCAACTTGGGACGAACTTAGACTAACCTTAGATTGCAATCTAAGGTTTGTCTAAGTTCGTCCCAAGTTAGTCTCTTTCTAAGGAAGAACTTAGACGAACCTTAGAATGAGACAATCTAAAGTTTGTCTAAGTTCGTCCTTGGAAGGTGACTAACTTGGGACGAACTTAGAATAACCTTAGAATGAGACTAAAGTTTGTCTTTGTTTGTCCCAAGTTAGTCTCATTAGTCTCATTCTAAGGTTTGTCTAAGTTCGTCCTTAGAAAGAGATTAACTTGGGACGAACTTAGACAAACCTTAGAATGAGACTGTATTTGTTCGTCCCGACTTAGTCTTGTTAGTCTCATTCTAAGGTTTGTCTAAGTTCGTCCTTAGAAACAGACTAACTTGGGACGAACTTAGACAAACCTTAGAATGAGACTAAAGTTTGTCTTTGTTCGTCCCAAGTTAGTCTCGTTAATCTTATTCTAAGGTTTTTCTAAGTTCGTCCTTAGAAAGAGACTAACTTGGGACGAACTTAGACAAACCTTAGAAGGAGATTAACGTTTGTCTTTGTTCGTCCCATGTTAGTCTTGTTAGTCTCATTCTATGGTTTGTCTAAGTTCGTCCTTAGAAAGGGACTATCTTAGGATGAAATTCGACTAACCTTAGAATGAGACTAAAGTTTGTCTTTGTTTGTCCCAAGTTTTTTTTTAAACTGGACGGTGCTAGCGACTTTATTCGAAATAGGATCCAAAAAGCCAGAATCGTGGCAAATACACAAAAAGCCCTCAAGCGCCAGAGGAAGGTTATATTCCCTAACCCCTTAAAAACGCCGAACAAGCTAGCAATCGCCGAGACAAGGAACCAAGGTCTAGGCCTCTAACAACGCCGAACAAGCCAACAAAGGACACAAAAGAGCACAACCCAAGCCAACTAAGATCCAGGCTACACTGACTCGCCCATACCACCAAATACAAAACACAAGACCAATAGAAAGCAAGGCTAACACAACAAAGCACAAAAGCCAACACAGGAATGACCTAGCATGGCCACTCAACATAGACCTATAATCGAAGTCACCATACATATCGTTGTCCAAAAATGATGAGCCTCCTTTGCATGAGCTAGGAAGCTTCAGGTAATCACCAACCAAGGCCACATTGACATGTTTAGGAAACTCATTCAGAGACGAAAAGAACCCGACAGGACTCTTGGCAAAACATAAGGCTATTGTCGCCCCATTCACTGCTGGAGGGATATGGACAAACTGAAACTGGCCCAGCGCTTTCTTAATTTTTCTCCATTCAAAGAAAGCCTCCAGTGGAACACCAAAGATCTCTGCATGAGCCCAGAGGAACGACGGGTGCGAGCATTGGATAGAGCCGATTCTAAGCCCATGCTGGGAGCAAGCACACAGGACAGCACTGAGTGCCTCCAACAAGTCATCAGACTGCAGCTCCATTTTAATGCCCTACTTGAAAGTACCATTATGATTCCGGACAATGGCGCCAAGGCGATGATCATTAAGGGATATAGACAAGGTAAGAGCCTTCACTCTTGGACTCCAGCACCTACATCGACCATCCTTTGCGTGGCCCTTAGGTCTGACTTGAAGAATGTCCAAGGCCAGCTGATGATCAAAAGTGGGAGTAAACGACGCTTTGATTATGGGGCCAATTTTAGCTGCCCAGATTTTGAGCTGAGCAATAATGTTTCTACAACTCCCCTCGTGAATCATATGATTTCTGTAGAACCAAATCTCCCACACACAGCAATATGCAAGAGCAACATGCAAACAATTCATATAATTGTTTTTGTCATGTTTCCATAGCCATCCCACTGCAAGATCAAGTTTGGTCACATGCATCTCTCTATTAAAAAGCTTGCATATAAACTTCCGGCCTCGCCTTGCCACATCACTTTTAAAAAACAGATGGTCACTGGTTTCATTAGCAGGCTTATGACAGCACAGGCACTTCGAAGGAAGATAGATCCCAACTCTGGTAATATTCTCATCAGTAGGCACAATATTCCTAAACAGCTTCCAAACAATTGCCGAAACTTTAGGAGGGATCCAGGTCTGCCACAGGTTAGCAAAAACACGATTTTTGGGGAGCGGAGATCTAAAAGCATGAAAAGCCTTCTTCACTGAGAATTCCCCTGTCTGAGAGCCTCTCCACAACAACGCATCAGGCTTAGTAGAAAGTTGCACATCGTCAAGAATATCACTAGAGTCAGGAGGAAAGAGGCTCAAAAATTTCTCCCTGATCTCCACATTATTGATAACATCCTTAATACACCAGTCATCAGCTTCTTTGGGGAGCTTAACATTTAGCCATTCACTATAATGGCTGATCTTGGTAACACCATCTCCAAAAAGCCAGCAACTATTTTGCCTGATATTTTGTGTCAATGGATAGATAGCTCTCCAGAGCGCTGACCCGTGAGGCTTATTCTTATACCGGTGTCTAGCATAGCTAGCCCAAGCAGACTTGTTAAGAAGGTATTTCCAAGCCAACTTGGCCAGAACTGCCTTCCTAACCTCAGATAACTTTTTCACGCCCAGACCACCTTATTGACGCGGGGTACAAATTAAATCTCAACTAAGCCAATGCCTTCGAGTAGAGTAGCCACTATCCCACAGGAAGTTGGAGAGGAGCTTCTCAATATTGAGGAGACACTCCTTGGGGACAGGAAGAATGGACATAGTGTAGATGCTCATGGACGAGAGGACTGAAATAATAAGGGTAGCTCTACCGGTAAAGGAGAGGAAATGTTTAGCCCACCCAGAGATTTTGCCCCTGATTTTCTCCTCCAAATGTTGAAAATAAGAAATATATGCCCTTCCAGGAAAAAGGGGGACTCCCAGGTAGGGGGTGGGGAAGGTACCTTCTTTAAAGTGGGTATGGCGCAGCAACTCAGTCTTCCTGATCTGGCTAATATGCTTGCTAAAAAAATTCTACTTTTCTCTGGGCTTAATTGTTGACCAGAGAGCTTGCATAATTTTTTTATCAACTGAAGAAGCTTGATGATAGAGGTTTTCATGCCACTAGTAAAAATAAGCAGATCGTCTGCATATAGAAGATGCTGCAAACGGGTGCAAATACCCTTCACCTGGTAGGGGATCACCCTCCTTTGCAAAATAGACTGATTGAGCATCCTGCTAAAGTATTCCATGGACAGAATAAAGAGGCTAGGGGACAGGGGGTCACCATGCCTCACTCCTCTATTCGATTTTAAAAAGCCGTAAGAAGATCCTTCCCAAATCACAGAATACCAGCAATTAGAGATATTCATCTATATCAAATCACACCATTTGTCTGAGAAACCAAAAGCCCGCAACATTTTCATCAAAAAGCCTGTCGTAAGCTTTGGACATGTCCAGCTTGATGAGAACATTACCTCCAAAGATTTTATGGTTGATATCCCCAACCAAATCATGAGCCATTGCGACAGAGTCTTGAATATTTCTCCCCTCAAGAAAGCCTGATTGTTCAGGGCTGATGATGGTAGTAAGAACAGCCTTCAACCTATTATTCAAAATCTTGGACATGATCTTGTGCAAAAAGTTACACAAGCTAATAGGTCTTACCTGATCCAAAGATATAGCCTTGGGAACCTTCGTAAGAAGCACTATACTGGTGGAGGAGATGACTTTAGGGAGCTGCAGCCCATTGAAGAAAGCAGCAACGGCAGCAAAAAGATCCTCTTTCATGATATCCCAGCAGCCACTAAAAAATTTCCATGTAAATCCATCCGGACCTGGGGAGCTATTTGAGTTCATAGCAAAAATAGTTTCTCTAACCTCCTGCTCCGTAGGCTGAGCAACTAAGGCAGCATTATCAATATCAGAAATACAAGGAGCAATAAAATCAGAGACATCAATATCCCCTGCATCCGGAAAAGCACAAAAAAGGGATTTGAAATATTCTTCAGCCTTTTTACCAATCACTTCCCCGTCATCCGTATGGCTGCCGTCCTCCAATTGAAGCCAAACCGAATTTTGAACTCTATCAAGTCGTTCCCATATACAAGAATTACCTTGTTTGTTATTAGACCACGTATAGGGGCATCCAGTATAACCAGCATCAGCGACTCCGCTGTTGGCCATGAAGTCGACTTAGTCCCGGATATAGCTAGCATTCGGCCCGTTACCACCCCTTTTTTATAGGTGAGAGGCTATAATGTTAAAATCACCCATGATGAACCAGAGAAGAGAAACTTGCTGGGCCAATGAGCTCAGCTCCTCCCAAAGATCCTGTCTGATATTAGCCTCAGTAGAAGCATAGACAAAGCTGCACAAAAAGTTGATGTTCTTACTGCATATAGTGACTAGGACAGTGACATGCTGAGAGGAGTGATCAACGGGATCCAATCTAACCTTATCATCCCAGAGTAACCATAAGTGAGTATTCTCTGGATTGAAGTGTTTGTAGTTAGGGAACATAGTTTCTTGAGCCAACTTAGGGATACCCTCCCCCCCGGACTTAGGCTCCAAAATGGCACAAACGGACACTTTATGAGAAGCAAGCAAAAATTTAAGATAATCAAGAGTACCCCGGTTGAGCACTCCCCTTGCATTCCAGCAAAGAATTTTTTCTTTGATCATTGAGAACCGTCGGAAAGGTAGTACTTGCTACCTGGGATATCATCTTCTTCCTACACCTTGATTTTCGAAGCCTTTGCCTTGTCTTGGATCTCCATGAATCTAGGGAGGGCTGCTGGATGAACTAATACACCCAGCTCCTCACTGTATTAAATGGCATTAGGATTAATAGGCTCGCAGGACTGTTCTTCCTCACTGTTTTGGGAGGACTCCACACCAGAGGAAGTTTCAGCAGGATCCACAAATAAAGCCCCATTTTCATTCACCATGGTCCGGGGACTTCCTGCCTCTGCTCCTCCATCAGCCATAGATGATTCCTGTTGGATGGAAATAGGCGGAGCTTCATCCCTTCCATCGTGTAGAACCAAGGCTAGATTACCATTCTCCTCCAGGCTCAGATTCTCGTTTCCGTGAACTTTCTGAGTCTCCACATTATGACCTATCTCCCGCTCCTTCACGAATATTGGCTTGTTGACCTCTAAGATCAGAGCGTCATCTGATAGGTGACTGAAACGAGTGGCCTTCTTTTTAGGGAGTTTAATCCCTTTATACTTGAATTTTCTTATGCCCTTCATACCTAAATTATTAGGTTTCCCCATTGCCTCCTGGGGCACACTTGATACAGCATGAGATAAAAGTTTCTCAGGGAGAGACATGGGGGCCAAACCAGCCTCTTTTACCTGCATCCTTGCCTCCTGGGGCACCTGCCGGTGCTTAGTTTGAATGACCTTCCCCTTATACATCTTGCCTTTCTTTTTCCTATCAACAACTTGCCAGTGTTCCTCCTTTGCTGGGCCATTGGTTACCACAGCCGATACACTATTGCAAACTTTATTAATGCATGTCCCCTGTTGGGAACTAACCTTTTTAGCCTGGGCTTTAATGACTTTGCGGCACGTAGACACATCATGGCCATGCAGATTACACCTCTTGCAATATGGCATATTACCTTCAATAATAACATCTTGGAAAAAACCCCTATCCCCTAGCAGATTGATCCACACTTTGGCAGGAATGTATTTTGTAACATCCAGCTCAACACACGCTCTCACAAAGGATAAGGAGGTTACCTCTTTTGTCCTCGCATCAATGTCCAGGAAAGTAGCAAAGGCAGACACCAAAGATCTAGTAGCCTGTTTATCATAGAACTCTATAGGCAGTCCTGGGAAGCGAATCCATTTAGTGATCTTGGTGGATTCCTTCTTTGGATCATACTCTGAGGACCACCTAAACAAGCGAAACAATGTATGCCAAATCTTCCTCCATGGACAGGTGAGAGCTGAGTTAACATCGTTCTCAGAATCAAGAATAATCACAACTTACCGGTCATCCCAGTTGTTGGTAATGGTAACTCGACCATCAATTTTTTACTTCGACAGCATGAACTGGTTAACAGCTTCGAGCTGAGGACGTCCCACCTGGAACATGGAAATAAGAGTATGGTTGAAACGTTTCGACAGAGCTTGATATTCTGCAGCCGAGAAAGGAATCGATGGAACACCGTCCTTAGAACCATACTGTCTGGTGGCTAACAGAACTTCAGGGAAGTGAGGGGAGATGGATGGTGTCGACACCACGATCGCGAAGGAGAGCTTACTGGTCGTTACCTCCGAGTTCCGGGATGTCACCTGAGATAAAGATCCTACCTTTATGCCATTCGCAAGGGATAAAGGTGCTGCCTTTACGACTATCGCCGGAGATAAAGGTCCAACCTTAACGTCAGCATGAGCCGAATCTGGGGGTTTGAGAAACGGTGTATGCATCTCGGAGCTCCGAGATGTCCCCAGAGATAAAGATCCCACCTTTTCGCCGTTCTCAAGGGCTAAAGGTGTTGCCTTTACGACTGTTGCCGGAGCTAAAGGTCCCACCTTTGCGTCTGCATGAGCCGGATCTAAGGGCTTGATAAATGGAGTGTGCATCTGGTGAGGAAGGAGAGTAGTCATGAGGATGACGGGGCTTTCCGACCGGCCACTGAGAAGCCGACCGTTCAGAGGAGCCAAAACCCGCCAGAACACATCTCACTTGGTCCAAGACTAACTTGTTTGTCCCAAGTTAGTCTCATTCTAAGGTTTGTCTAAGTTCGTCCTAAGAAAGAGACTAACTTGGGACAAAGTTAGACAAACCATAGAATGAGACTAACGTTTGTCGTTGTTCGTCCCAACTTAGTCTCGTTAGTCTCATTCTAAGGTTTGTCTAAGTTCGTCCTTAGAATGAGACTAACTTGGGACGAACTTAGACAAACCTTAGAATAAGACTAAAGTTTGTCTTACTTCGTCCCAAGTTAGCCTCGTTAGTCTCATTCTAAGGTTTGTCTAAGTTCGTCCTTAGAAAGAGAATATCTTGGGACGAACTTAGACTAACCTTAGAATGAGACTAAAGTTTGTCTTTGTTCGTCCCAAGTTATTGTCGTTAGTATCATTCTAAGGTTTGTCTAAGTTCGTCCTTAGAAAGAGACTAACTTGGGAAGAAATTAGACAAACCTTAGAATGAGACTAAAGTTTGTCATTGTTCGTCCCAAGTTTGTCTCGTTAGTCTCATTCAAAGGTTTGCCTAAGTTCATCCTTAGAAAGAGACTAACTTGGGACGAACTTAGACTAACCTTAGAATGAGACTAAAGATTGTCTTTGTTCGTCCCAAGTTAGTCTCGATAGTCTCATTCAAAGGTTTGTCTAAGTTCGTCCTAATAAAGAGACAAACTTGGGACGAACTTAGACAAACCTTAGAATGAGACTAACGTTTGCCTTTGTTCGTCCCAACTTATTCTCGTTAGTCTAATTCTAAGTTTGTCTAAGTTCGTCCTTAGAAAGAGACTAACTTGGGACGAACTTAGACAAACCTTAGAATGAGACTAAAGTTTGTCTTTGTTCGTCCCAAGTTAGTCTCGTTAGTCTCATTCTAAGGTTTGTCTAAGTTCATCCTTAGAAAGAGACTAACTTGGGACAAACTTAGACTAACCTTAGAATGAGACTAAAGTTTGTCTTTCTTCGTCCCAAGTTAGTATCATTCTAAGGTTTGTCAAAGTTCGTCGTTAGAAAGAGACTATCTAGGGACGAACTTAGACTAACCTTAGAATGAGACTAAAGTTTGTCTTTGTTCGTCCCAAGTTAGTCTTGTTAGTCTCATTCTGAGGTTTGTCTAAGTTCGTCCTTAAAAAGAGACTAACTTGAGACGAACTTAGACTAACCTTAGAATGAGACTAAAGTTTCTCTTTGTTCGTCTTAAGTTACTCTCGTTAGTCTCATTCTAAGGTTTGTCTAAGTTCGTCCTTAGAATGAGACTAAATTGGGACGAACATAGACTAACCTCAGAATGAGACAAAAGATTGCCTTTGTTCGTCCCAAGTTAGTCTCGTTAGTCTCATTCAAAGGTTTGTCTAAGTTCGTCCTTAGAAAGAGACTATCTTGGGACGAACTTAGACTAACCTTAGAATGAGACTAAAGTTTGTCTTTGTTCGTCACATGTTACTCTCGTTAGTCTCATTCTAAGGTTTGTCTAAGTTCGTCCTTAAAAAGAGACTAACTTGGGACGAACTTAGACTAACCTTAGAATGAGACTAAAGTTTGTCTTTGTTCGTCCCAAGTTACTCTCGTTAGTCTCATTCTAAGGTTTGTCTAAGTTTGTCCTTAGAATGAGACTAACTTGGGACGAACTTAGACTAACCTTAGAATGAGACTAAAGATTGCCTTTGTTCGTCCCAAGTTAGTCTCGTTAGTCTCATTCAAAGGTTTGTCTAAGTTCGTCCTTAGAAAGAGACTATCTTGGGACGAACTTAGACTAACCTTAGAATGAGACTAAAGATTGTCTTTGTTCGTCCCAAGTTATTCACGTTAGTCTCATTGTAAGGTTTGTCTAAGTTCGTCATTAGAAAGAGAGACTAACTTGGGAAGAACTTAGACAAACCTTAGAATAAGACTAAAGTTTGTCTTTGTTCTTCCCAAGTTAGTCTCGTTAGTCTCATTCTAAGGTTTGTCTAAGTTCGTCCTTAGAAAGAGACTAAATTGGGACAAACTTAGACTAACCTTAGAATGAGACTAAAGTTTGTCTTTCTTCGTCCCAAGTTAGTCTCATTCTAAGGTTTGTCTAAGTTCGTCGTTAGAATGAGACTATTTAGGGACGAACTTAGACTAACCTTAGAATGAGACTAAAGTTTGTCTTTGTTCGTCCCAAGTTAGTCTTGTTAGTCTCATTCTGAGGTTTGTCTAAGTTCGTCCTTAGAATGAGACTAACTTGGGACGAACTTAGACAAACCTTAGAATGAGACTAAAGATTGCCTTTGTTCGTCCCAAGTTAGTCTCGTTAGTCTCATTCAAAGGTTTGTCTAAGTTCGTCCTTAGAAAGAGACTAACTTGGGAAGATCAAAGACAAACGTTAGTCTCATTCTAAGGTTTGTCTAAGTTCGTGCCAAGTTAATCTCTTTCTAAGTACGAACTTAGACAAGCCTTAGAATGAGACTAACTGGACTAACTTGGGACGAACAAAGATAAACGTTAGTCTCATTCTTAGATTTGTCTAAGTTCATCTCAAGAAAGTTTGTCTTTGTTCGTCCCAAGTTATTCCCGTCAGTCTCATTCTAAGTTTTATCTAAGTTTGTCCCAAGTGTCTTTTTCTAAGGACAAACTTAGACAAACCATAGAATGAGACTAACGAGACTAACTTGGGACGAACAAAGATAAACGTTAGTCTCATTCTAAGGTTTGTCTAAGTTCGTCCCAAGGTAGTCTCTTTCTAAGGACGAACTTAAACAAACCTTAGAATGAGAGTAACGGGACAAACTTGGGACGAACAAAGACAAACTTTAGTCTCATTCTATGGTTTGTCAAAGTTCGTCCCAAGTTAGTCTCTTTCTAAGGACGAACTTAGACAAACCCTAGAATGAGACTAAATTGGGACGAACTTAGACAAACCTTAGAAGGAGACTAACGTTTATCGTTGTTCGTCCCAAGTTAGTCTCGTTAGTCTCATTATAAGGTTTGTCTAAGTTCGTCCTTAGATAGTGACAAACCTGGGACGAACTTAGACTAGCCTTACAATGAGACTAATGTTTATATTTGTTCGCACCAAGTTAGTCTCGTTAGTCCCATTCTAAGGTTTGTCTAAGTTCGTACATCGAAGGAGATTAACTTGGCACGAACTTAGACAAACCTTAGAATGAGACTAACGTTTGTCTTTGATCGTCCCAAGTTAGTCTCATTCTTAGGTTGGTCTAATGTCGTCCTTAGAATGAGACTTACAAGACTAACTTGGGACTAACTTAGAATGAGACTAACGTTTATCTTTGTTCGTCCCAAGTTTGTCTCGTTAGTCTCATTCTAACGTTTGTCTAAGTTCGTCCTTAGAAAGACACTAACTTGGGACGAACTTAGACAAACCTTAGAAAGAGACTAACTTGGGACAAACTTAGACAAACCTTAGAATGAGACTAACGTTTGTCTTTGTTCATTCCAACTTTGTCCCGTTAGTCTAATTCTAAGGTTTGTTTATGTTCGGCCTTAGAAAGAGACTTACTTGGGACGAACTTAGACAAACCTTAGAATGAGACTAACGTTTGTCTTTGTTTGTCCCAAGTTAGTCCCGTTACTCTCATTCTAAGGTTTGTCTAAGTTCATCCATAGAAAGAGACTAACTTGGGACGAACTTAGACAAACCTTAGAATGAGACTAACGTTTGTCTTTTTTCATCCCAAGTTAGTCTCGTTAGTCTCATTATAAGGTTCGTCTGAGTTCGTCCTTAGAAAGAGACTAAGTTGGGACGAACTGAGACAAACCTTAGAATGAGACTAAGGTTTGTCTTTGTTCGTCCCAAGTTAGTCTCGTTAGTCTAATTCTAAGGTTTGTCTAAGTTCCTTCTTAGAAAGGGACTAACTTAGGACGAACTTAGACAAACCTTAGAATGAGACTAACGTTTGTCTTTGTTCATCCCAAGTTAGTCTCGTTAGTCTCATTCTATGGTTTGTCTAAGTTCCTCCCAAGTTAGTCTCTTTCTAAGGACGAACTTAGACAAACCTTATAATGAGACTAACGGGACTAACTTGGGACGAAAAAGACAAACTTTAGTCTCATTCTAAGGTTTGTCCAAGTTCGTCCCAATTTAGTCTCGTTCTAAGGTTTGTCTAAGTTCCTCCCAATTTAGTCTCATTCTAAGGTTTGTCTAAGTTCGTCCTTAGAAACAGACTAACTTGGGACGAACTTAGACAAACCTTAGAATGAGACTAAAGTTTGGCTTTGTTCGTCCCAAGTTTGTCCCGTTTGTCTCATTCTAAGGTTTGTCTAAGTTCGTCCTTATAAAGAGACTAACTTGGGACGAACTTAGACAAAAACCTTAGAATGAGACTAACTTTTATCTTTGTTCGTCCCAAGTTAGTTGACAGCACTGCCTTGTCGCGAGGCAATGTGTACAAAATTAATTTATAAGTCCGCTACTCGTGACTTCACTGTTGGGTAGTAAAGCGGTAAGTAGGGGTCGAACCCAAGGGAATTAGTGGATAGTTGTTCTTTCGAGAATGGAAAATTGAATAAGACAGTTGGGGGTTGGTTGTGATTTTAGTACTGAAAAGTAAATGACTGAAAAGTAAATTGCTGGAACAGTCGAGTTCAATATCAACCAAACAACATACTTTTGGTTTGTCGCACGCTGTCTTTCAAGCGCAATACGTGCCAAAGTTATGTTGGATTGATGTTGAAAACGTCTGTAGTGAGCGGAAAGTAAATAACTGAAAGTAAAGTGCGGAAATGTAAAGACTGAAAAGTAAAGTACTGAAAGTAGACAGTTGATATTGAGACTGAAAGTAGAATGAAGAGTTGGTGTTTTATCAAAGGAAAGGATTCGGTTTTAGGGGCCTTGTATCATAAATCTATTCATCATTGACCGCTAATGATCATACTATGTGTTCAAAGATGTATCAAGGCTATTTCTAGCACTCGACTTGCCACATCGTCTAGTCCTTTTCAAGACATAGAACACTTGTTCTACTTATGCTAATTCCTCCTTTCGAAGTATCTTAGCTTATATGCATCCACCTCATCAATCATTTCCGATCAACCAAGTGGTGTTTAAGGAAGGTTGAACTCCTCGAATAAGCTTTGCTCTTTCGAGCCTCCACTTACCCGAGTATGTTCACGAACCTCATGGAAAAGCTTTGCTCTTTCGAGCCTCCACTCATCCATGAATGTTCTAACCTAATATGTGGCACATAGAACAAGTCTGAACACAATAGAAGCACTAAGAAAAGGGTCCAAAACATGTTTTGATACAAACACACCCCTTCAACCGAATGAAGGGTTTAGCTACGAATATCCATGGAAGAGGACATCATAGCTAAGTGCTTGAAAAGTAAAGGTTTTCGAAAGACAAAAAGTAAAGTTTTTGAAAGTAAAAGACAGGGAAAAGCTTGAGCACTTCAAGAACCAACAAGAGTACTCAAGAACAAGCTTGGAGCTTTCAATATCAAAGTTGAGTGTTTACAAGGATTGCGCCTAAAATCTAGAGAGATTCTCTACAAGGACTATGAGACTTGAGACTACAATTTTGGACATTGAACAAAGGAGAGGGAATGTGGTATTTATAGGCAAGGGGAGAGGAGGAGAGCAAAACACATGGCAAAGGAGGAGAGGAGGAGAGCAAAAGCCGCCGCCCATGAGGTGGAGGAAGTGAGTGGGAGTGGTTGTGATATTTTCCTCCAAAAGCCATCGGTTAGGTAGCTCCAAAAGCCGCCGGTTAGGTAGCTCCAAAAGCCGCCGGTTAGGTATCCTCTTCTCAAAGCCGCCGGCCATTTGCCCTAGTTTGGTCTTGATCGGGCTTGAGCTGATTCCACTCAGGCGCTTCGTCTAAGAAGTGAGATTGTCCAACTTGTTGGGCATTCCAAACAACGTGGTCGAGCCAGATTTTCCAGATTCACTTGTTTAGCCGAGCAACCTGGTTTGGTGCCTAGTGCGCGCGGGGCCTTTGCTTTGTACTTGGGCCAACTGCTAATCGGCTCGGGCGTTCTCCTTGGTTTTCCGACATTGTCCACCTCATTTGCCATTTTGATCATTTTGCTCGAGGCGGATTCGTCAGATCAGATGTTTTGTTCGGGCACTTGAATTTGGACTTGGACAGCTCGGCAGGTGCGCTGGAACGCTGGGGCGCGGCCTGGTTCTGCTTCAGCCGGTCGGGTGGATCTGAGGTATTTTCCCAGCCGGTCGGGTGAATCTCCAATGCGATTCTTTTGGGCGCAATTCTCCCCTTTTAGGCATGTTTCTTCTCTAAACCTCAAAATAGCCTGTAGAACAAAAGTGAAACTAACAAGTAAAAGTTGTTAAGACAAAGCGTCGAATTTGGTGGGTTTAACTGTCTTAATGAATCATATAAGTATGGTCCATCATTAGTCTCGTGAGTCTCATTCTAAGGTTTGTCTAAGTTCGTCCTTAGAAAAAGACTAACTTGGGAGGAACTTAGATAAAGCTTCGAATGAGACTAACGGGACTAACTTGGGACGAACAAAGACAAACTTTCTTAGGACGAACTTTGACAAACATTAGAATGAGACTAACGTTTATCTTTGTTCGTCCCAAGTTAGTCCTGTTAGTCTCATTCTAAGGTTTGTCTAAGTTCGTCCTTCGAAAGAGATTAACTTGGCACGAACTTAGACAAACCTTAAAATGAGACTAACGTTTGTCTTTGATCGTCTCAAGTTAGTCTCGTTAGTCTCATTCCGAGGTTTTTCTAATGTCGTCCTTAGAATGAGACTAACGTTTATCTTTGTTCGTCCCAAGTTTGTCTCGTTAGTCTCATTCTAAGGTTTGTCTAAGTTCGTCCTTAGAAGGAGACTAACTTGGGACGAACTTAGACAAACCTTAGAAAGAGAGTAACTTGGGACGAACTTAGACAAACCTTAGAATGATACTAACGTTTGTCTTTGTTCATCCCAAGTTAGTCCCGTTAGTCTAATTCTAAGGTTTGTTTAAGTTCGGCCTTAGAAAGACACTTACTTGGGATGAACTTAGACAAACCTTAGAATGAGACTAACGTTTGTCTTTTTTCGTCCCAAGTTAGTCTCGTTAGTCTCATTATAAGGTTTGTCTGAGTTCGTCCTTAGAAAGAGACTAAGTTGGGACGAACTTTGACAAACCTTAGAATGAGACTAAGGTTTGTCTAAGTTCCTCCCAATTTAGTCTAATTCTAAGGTTTGTCTAAGTTCGTCCTTAGAAAGAGACTAACTTAGGACGAACTTTGACAAACCTTAGAATGAGATAAACTTTTTTCTTTGTTCACCCCAAGTTAGTCTCGTTAGTCTCATTCTAAGGTTTGTCTAAGTTCCTCCCATGTTAGTCTCTTTCTATGGATGAACTTAGACAAACCTTATAATGAGACTAACGGGACTAACTTGGGATGAAAATGACAAACTTTAGTCTCATTCTAAGGTTTGTCTAAGTTCGTCCCAATTTTGTCTCATTCTAAGGTTTGTCTAAGTTCGTCCCAATTTAGTCTCATTCTAAGGTTTGTCTAAGTTCGTCCTTAGAAACAGAGTTAGTCTCATCCTAAGGTTGTCTAAGTTCGTCCCAAGTTAGTCTCTTTCTAAGGACGAACTTAGACAAACCTTGTGCAGCAAGGTGTTCAAGCGCAAAGTGGAACTCAGAAGCATCAAGTCGTTGAACACAAGGAAAAACAACTTTAAGTTGTTCAAGAATTAAAGACAAGGAGTTGTTCAAAGTCGTGGTTGAACTCTGAACGTTGTTCTAGACCGTGTTGGAACTCAGTCGTTGAACTCTGTTGAAGTTACCTGAAACAAACTACTTACAAGACATGATGTCGAAGGAGGTTTAGGAAGTCTTGTTCAAGATATACGACGTGGACAAATTCTGATAGCAGTTCTGACAAGGGCGGTGGAACTACTAGTGGTTCAAGATATACGACGCTGACAAATTCTGATAGATGTTCTGACAAGGGCGGTGGAACTGCTAGTGGTTCAAGATATATGGCACTGACAAGTGCTAACAGTTTTGATAGTTGTTTTGACAAGGGCGGTGGAACTGCTAGTGGAACAAGATATACGGCGCTGACAGTTCTGACAGTATGATGTTCTGACAAGGGCAGACAAACTGCTACTGGATCAATTTGGGCGGTGGACTTAGTTTCTGGATAAAGATTTCGGCGCTGACAGTTCCAGAGAATGCCACAACAACCGTCACAACAGACGTTGGACACTGTGACTGATAAAGAATAATAGATAATATTATTCAACATCTTCCTATAAAAAGCCTTGATGGGTTTCATTGAAGACATCCATCTCTAGAAGAAAAACATACATACACACTTAGAGAGAGAGAGATCATCGTTGAGCTGTCCGTTCCTTCAAAGGTGACTACCTTAGTCGAGCTCAACATGTACGAATCGATCTGTTCAACCTATTGTTCAGAGTGACTGTTGAACATACCTATCTCAGAAGCTAAACACTCATATCTCAGAAGCTAAACACTCATCCCAAGCTAGTCTCTTTCTAAGGACGAACTTGGGACGAACAAAGACAAACTTTAGTCTCATTCTAAGGTTAGTCTAATTTCGTCCCGAGTTAGTCTCTTTCTAAGGACGAACTTAGTTAAACAGTAGAATGAGACTAACGAGACTAACTTGGGACGAACAAAGACAAACTTTAGTCTCATTCTAAGGTTGGTCTAAGTCCATCCCAGGTTAGTCTCTTTCTAAGGTTTGTCTAAGTTCGTCCCAAGTTAGTCTCTTTCTAAGGACGAACTTAGACAAACCTTAGAATGAGACTAACGGGACTAACTTGGGACGAACAAAGACAAACGTTAGTCTCATTCTAAGGTTTGTCTGAGTTCGTCCCAAGTAAGTCTCCTTCTAAGGGCGAACTTAGACAAACCTTAGAATGAGACTAACGAGACTAACTTGGGATGAACAAATACAAACGTTAGTCTCATTCTAAGGTTTATCTAACTTCGTCCTTAGAAAGAAACTAACTTGGGAAGAACTTAGACAAACCTTAGAATGAGACTAACGTTTGTCTTTGTTCATCCCAAGTTAGTGTCGTTAGTCTCATTCTAAGATTTCTCTAAGTTCGTCCTTAGAAAGAGACTAACTTGGGACGAACTTAGACAAACCTCAGAATGAGACTAACGTTTATCTTTGTTCGTCCCTAGTTAGTCTCTTTAGTCTCATTCTAAGGACGAACTTAGACAAACCTTAAAATGAGACTAACGAGACTAACTTAGGACGAACAAAGACAAACGTTAGTCTCCTTCTAAGGTTTGTCTAAGTTCGTCCCAAGTTAGTCTCTTTCTAAGGATGAACTTAGACAAACCTTAGAATGAGACTAACGTAGGACTAACTAAGAATGAGACTAACGTTTATCTTTGTTCGTCCCTATTTAGTCTCTTTAGTCTCATTCTAAGGACGAACTTAGACAAACCTTAGAATGAGACTAACAAGACTAACTTAGGTCGAACAAAGACAAACGAGCCTAATTCGAAGGTTTGTCTAAGTTCGTCCCATGTTAGTCTCTTTCTAAGGACGAACGTAGACAAACTTTAGAATGAGACTAACGTGTGTCTTTGTTCGTCCTTAGAAGGAGCCTAACTTGGGACCAACATAGACAATCGTTAGAATGAGTCTAACGGGACTAACGAGACTAACGTTAGTCTCATTCTAAGGTTTGTCTAAGTTCGTCCTTAGAAACAGACTAACTTGGGACGAACAAAGACAAACGTTAGACTCATTCTAAGGTTTCTCTAAGTTTGTCCCAAGTTAGTCTTTTTGTGAGGACGGAATTAGACAAACCTTAGAATTAGACTAATTAACGGGACTAACTTGGTGCGAACAAAGATAAACGTTAATCTCATTCTAATGTTTATCTAAGTTCGTCCTTAGTTAGTCTCTTTCCAAGGACGAACTTAGAAAACCCTTAGAATGAGACTAACGAGACTAACTTGGGACGAACAAAGACAAACGTTAGTCTCATTCTAAGGTTTGTCTAAGTTCGTCCCAAGTTAGTCTCTTTCTAAGGACGAACTTAGACAAACCTTAGAATGAGACTAACGAGACTAACTTGGGATGAACAAATACAAACGATAGTCTCATTCTAAGGTTTATCTAACTTCGTCCTTAGAAAGAAACTAACTTGGGAAGAACTTAGACAAACCTTAGAATGAGACTAACATTTGTCTTTGTTCATCCCAAGTTAGTCTCGTTAGTCTCATTCTCAGGTTTCTCTAAGTTCGTCCTTAGAAAAAGACTAACTTGGGACGAACTTAGACAAACCTCAGAATGAGACTAACGTTTATCTTTGTTCGTCCCTAGTTAGTCTCTTTAGTCTAATTCTAAGGACGAACTTAGACAAACCTTAGAATGAGACTAACGAGAATAATTAAGGTCGAACAAAGACAAACGAGTCTAATTCGAAGGTTCGTCTAAGTTCGTCCTAAGTTAGTCTCTTTCTAAGGACGAACTTAGACAAACTTTAGAATGAGACTAACGTTTGTCTTTGTTCGTCCTCAGAAGGAGCCTAACTTGGGACCAACATAGACAGTCGTTAGAATGAGACTAACGGGACTAAAGAGACTAACGTTAGTCACATTCCAAGGTTTGTCTTTGCTCGTCCCAAGTTAGTCTCGTTAGTCTCAATCTAAGGTTTTTCTAAGTTCGTCCTTAGAAAGAGAAAAAGAGACTAACTTGGGACGAACAAAGATAAAATTAAGTCTTATTTTAATGTTTATCAAAGTTCATCCTTAGAAAGAGACTAACTTGGGACGAACGTTAGTCTCATTCTATGGTTTGTCTTAGTTCGTCCCTAGTTAGTCTCTTTCTAAGGACGAACTTAGACAAACCTTTAATGAGACTAACGAGACTAACTTGGGACGGACAAAAACAAATTTTAGTCTCATTCTAAGGTTTGTCTAATTTCATCCCAAGTTAGTCTCCTTCTAAGCACGAACTTAGACAAACCTAAGAATAAGACTAACTTGGGACGAATAAAGATAAACATTAGTCTCATTCTAAGGTTTGTCTAACTTCGTCCGAAGTTAGTCTCTTTCTAAGCACGAACTTAGACTAACCTTAGAACGAGACTAACGCGACTAACTTGGGACAAACAAAGACAAAGGTTAGTGTCATTCCAAGGTTTGTCTAAGTTCGTCCCAAGTTAGTCTCTTTCTAAGGACGAAATTAGACAAACCTTAGAATGAGACTAATGAGACTAACTTGGGACGAACAAAGACAAACCTTAGAATGAGACTAAAGTTAGTCTCATTCTACGGTTTGTCTAAGTTCGTCCTTAGAAAGAGACTAACTTGGGACGAACTTACACAAACCTTAGAATGAGACTAAAGTTTTGTCTTTGTTCGTCCCAAGTTAGTCTCGTTAGTCTCATTCTAAGGTTTGTCTAAGTTCGTCCTTAGAAAGAGACTAGATTGGGACGGACTAACTTGGGACGAACAAAGACAAATGGTAGTCTCATTCTAAGGTTTGTCTAAGTTCGTCCCAAGTTAGTCTCGTTAGTCTCATTCTAAGGTTTGTCTTAGTTCGTCCCAAGTCTGTCTCTTTCTTGGGACGAACTTAGACAAACCTTAGAATGAGACTAACGTTTGTATTGTTAGGAACCAATCTATCAGTGGTTTCAATTGAGCTGACAAAACTCATCAAGAAGAGTTGCATGACCAGTTGCAGAACCATGCACAAGTGTTTGAACAATTGGGAGGGCTTCCTCCTAAACGACCTTATGATCACAAAATCATATTACTTCTTGGAGCACCACCAGTATCAGTAAGGCCTTATCGTTACCCACGGTTCCAGGCGAGTGAGATTGACAATATGATCCAAGAGATGTTGACTGATGGGGTAATTCAGAAGAGTTCAAGTTCGTTTTCGTCGCCGGTATTATTAGTGAAAAAGAAAGATGGTATATGGCGATTTTGTGTGGATTATAGGGCCTTGAATGCAGTCACGTTTCGTGATAGATTTCCGATTCCTACTGTGGATGAGTTGTTTGATGAGTTACACGGTGCGACCATCTTTTCTAAGTTGGACGTCCGATCGGGTTATCATCAAATAAGGATGAATGAGGGGGACTTACATAAGACGGCATTCCGTACTCACGACGGGCACTATGAGTTTTTGGTCATGCCATTCGGCTTGACAAATGCGCCGTCGACTTTCTAGGCTGCTATGAATGAGATGTTGAGACCCTTTTTGAGGAAGTTCACTTTGGTGTTCATGGATGATATACTAATATACAGCAGGTCTTGGAGTGACCATCTAAGGCATTTAGATGCAGTCTTTACAAAGCTGGCAAAACATTCATTTGTGGCTAAGGCATCTAAATGTGATATTGGTAAGGCTTCTGTTCAATATTTGGGGCATATCATTCAAGCTGGCAGAATGGGGGTCGACCCTAGCAAGATGGAGATGGTCCAACAGTGGCCACAACCTACGACAGTGAAGCAGCTCCGGGGGTTCTTAGGCCTGGCTGGGTACCATCGGCGCTTTGTGCGTAACTATGCAAAGATAGCTGAGCCGTTAACTCGCTTGCTACGTAAAGATGCTTTTCTTTGGACAAATGAGGCCCATGAGGCATTTGGCCAGTTGAAATAAGCACTGACGACTACACCAATTCTAGCTCTACCGGATTTCACTCATCCATTTACTGTACAAACAGATGCGTCTGGTACTGGTATGATGGCGATTTTGACTCAACATGGACATCCAATTGCATTTTACAGCAGACAATTCACACCAACGTTGCAGCGTTCTTGAGCTTATAACCGTGAGTTGGCCGCTATTGTAATGGCCGTGGCAAAGTGGAGACCATACCTCCTCGGTAGTAAGTTCCTTATTGAGACGGATCACCAGCCCCTGCGCGTTATTTTCACACAAACAATGCATACACCGGACCAGCAGAGGTGGATTAGTAAGTTGATGGGATATAAGTTTGAGGTGGTGTATAGGCCAGGCCGTGACAATGGCCTCGTGGATGCCATGTCCAGGTTGCCCGAATCTAGCATGCTGCAGGAAGAGGGTGCTTGCATGACTTTGGAGAATGTCTCTCAGCCTGTGTTGGGAGTGTTGCATGCTCTGAGGGCTTTGTACAAAGATAATACTGAAGCACGTGAGCTGATAACATCTATTATGGACAAGCCGAACGAACATGAGCATTTCCAGGTGCGTGATGGCTTAGTAGTATATAAGAATAAGTTGTGGGTGCCGAATGACATCACCATTAAAGCCCTTTTATTGCATGACTTTCATGCTACGCTGATAGGCTGTCAGGCCGGAATCCGAAGAACTAATGCCAGGATTTCGGCCAACTTTCATTGGCCATGTTTGCGGACAGCGGTGGCTGAATATGTGAATCGCTGCACAGTTTGCCAACAAGCCAAAGTGCTTAACACGGCATCGCCGGGTACGCTTCAGCCATTACCTATTCCACACTAGGCATGGCATGATATTTCAATGGATTTTGTGACCCATTTGCCGCAGACAAAAGGAAAAACGGTGGTGCTTGTCATGGTGGATCGACTGTCTAAGTATGCCCACTTTTGTCCCATGGCGGCAGGTTTTACCTCGGAATTAGTGGTTGCGATTTTCGTTCGAGACATTGTTCGTCTGCATGGAGTGCCGGCCAGCATTGTATCAAACCGAGATCCGGTGTTTATGAGCACCTTTTGGAAGGAGCTTTTTCGTCGATAGGGAACGGTGTTAGCAAATAGCACTGCCTATCACGCTCAATCGGATGGCCAAACTGAGGTGATTAACCGCAATCTGGAGGATTATTTGCGGTGTTTTGTGGCAAAAATCAGTCCAGATGGTTATCAATGTTGCCATGTGCAGAATATCATTATAATACAGCAGTACACTCGGGCACATGTATCTCCCCATTTGAGGTAGTGTATGGTCGTCCCCCGCCGGCGGTGTTAGATTATGAGCCGGGTGCAGCTACGGTGGCTGCTGTAGATGAGCTGCTAGTGGACAGAAATCTTGTGTTGCAGCGCCTTAGGGCGAACTTGTTGCAAGCGAAGAATCGAATGGTCCAACAAGCTAACAAACACCGCACGGATGTTGACTATGCGGTTGGAGATTGGGTATTTGTTCGCCTGCAACCCTGTCGTCAAACATCGTTGCGGCAGAATGGCACCCATAAGTTTGTCTAAGTTCGCCCTTAGTCTAATTCTAAAGTTTGCATGCAACCCTATCGTCAACCCTTAGTCTAATTCTAAAGTTTGTCTAAGTTCGCCCTTAGAAAGAGACTAATTTGGGACGAACAAAGACAAACGTTAGTCTCATTCTAAGGTTTGTCTAAGTTCGTCCCAAGTTAGTTTCTTTCTAAGGACAAACTTAGACAAAACGTAGATTGAGACTAATGAGACTAACTTGGGACGAACATAGACAAGCCTTAGAATGAGACAAAAGTTTGTCTTTGTACGTCCCAAGTTAGTCTCGATAGTCTCATTCTAAGGTTTGTCTAAGTTCGTCCTTAGATAGAGACCAACTTGGGACGAACTTCGACAAACTTTAGAATGAGACTAACGTTTATCTTTGTTCGTCCCAAGTTAGTCTAGTTAGTGTCATTGTAAGGTTTGTCTAAGTTCGTCCTTAGAAAGAGACCAACTTGGGACGAACTTCGACAGACCTTAGAAAGAGACTAACGTTTATCTTTGTTCATCCCAAGTTAGTCTCGTTTGTCTCATTCTAAGGTTTGTCAAAGTTCGTCCTTAGAAAGAGACTAACTTGGGACGAACTTAGGCAAACAATAGAATGAGACTGATGAGACTAACTTGGGATTAACAAAGACAAACGTTAGTCTCATTCTAAGGTTTGTCTAAGTTCGTCCCATGTTAGTCTCCTTCTAAGGACGAACTTAGACAAACCTTAGATCGTCTCATTCTAAGGTAGTATAAGTTCGTCCTTAGAAAGAGATTAACTTGGGACGAACTTAGACAAACCTTATATTGTCTCATTCTAAGGTTAGTCTAAGTTCGTCCTTAAAAAGAGACTAACTTGGGACGAACTTAGACAAACCTTAGAACGACACTAACTTTGGATGAACTTCGACAAACCTTAGAATGAGACTAAATTTTGTCTTTGTTCGTCCCAAGTTAGTCCCCTTAGTCTCATTCTGAGGTTTGTGTAAGTTCATCCTTAGAAAGAGACTAACTTGGGACGAACTTCGACAAACCTTAGAACGAGACCAACTTGGCGAACTTAGACTAACCTTAGAATGAGACAATCTAAGGTTAGTCTAAGTTCGTCCCAAGTTAGTCTCTTTCTAAGGACGAACTTAGACGAACCTTAGAATGAGACAATCTAAGGTTTTTCTAAGTTCGTCCTTAGAAGGAGACTAAATTGGGACGAACTTAGAAAAACCTTTGAATGATACTAACGTTTGTCTTTGTTCGTCCCAAGTTAGTCTCGTTAGTCTCATTCAAAGGTTTTTCTAAGTTCGTCTTTTTTCGTCCCAAGTAAGTCTCGTTAGTCTCATTCTAAGGTTTGTCCAAGTTCGCCCTTAGAAAATGACTAACTTTGGACGAACTTAGACACACCTTACAATGAGACTAACGTTTATTTTTGTTCGGCCAAAGTTAGTCTCGTTATTCTCATTCTATGGTTTGTTTAAGTTCGTCCTTTAAAAGAGACTCACTTGGGACAAACTTAGCCTAACCTTAGTCTAACAAAGACAAACTTCAGTGTCATTCTAAGGGTAGTCTAAGTTCGTCCGAAGTTAGTCCCTTTCTAAGGTCGAACTAAGACAAACCTTAGAATAAGACTAACGAGACTATTTTGGGACGAACAAAGATAAACGTTTGTCTCATTCTAAGGTTTGTCTAACTTCGTCCCAAGTTATTCCTTTGTCTTTGTTCGTCCCAAGTTAGTCTCGTTAGTCTCATTCTAAGGTTTGTCTAAGTTCGTCCCAAGTTAGTCTTTTTCTAAGGACGAACTTAGACAAACCTTAGAATGAGACTAACGAGACTAACATGGGGCGAACAAAGACAAACTTTAGGCTCATTCTAAGGTTAGTCTAAGTTCGTCCTAAGTTAGTCTCTTTCTAAGGACGAACTTAGACAAACCTTAGAATGAGACTAACGAGACTAATTGGGACGAACAAAGACAAACTTTAGTCTTATTCTAAGGTTTGTCTAAGTTCGTCCCAAGTTAGTCTCTTTCTAAGGATGACGTTGGACAAACTTTAGAATGAGACTAACGAGACTAAGTTGGGACAAACAACGACAAACGTTAGTCTCATTCAAAGGTTTGTCTAAGTTCGTCCCAAGTTAGTCTCCTTCTAAGGACAAACTTAGAAAAACCTTAGAATGAGATTAACGAGACTAACCTGGGACGAACAAAGACAAACATTAGTCTCATTCTAAGGTTTGTCTAAGTTCGTCCCAAGTTAGTCTCGTTAATCTCATTCTAAGATTTGTCTAAGTTCGTCCTTAGAAAAAGACTAACTTGGGACGAACTTAAACAAACCTTAGAATGAGACTAAAGTTTGTCTTTGTTTGTCCCAACTTAGTCTCGTTAGTCTCATTCTAAGGTTAGTCTAAGGTCGTCCTTAGACAGAGACTAACTTGGGACGAACTTAGACAAACCTTAGAATAAGACTAAAGTTTGTCTTTGTTCGTCCCAAGTTAGTCTCGTTAGTCTGATTCTCAGGTTTGTCTAAGTACGTCCTTAGAAAGACACTAACTTGGGACGAACTTAGACTAACCTTAGAATGAGCCTAAAGTTTGCCTTTGTTCTTCCCATGTTTATCTCGTTAGTCTTTTTCTAAGGCTTGTCTAAGTTCGTCCTTAGAAAAAGACTAACTTGGGACGAACTTAGACAAACCTTAGAATGAGGCTAACGTTTGTCTTTGTTCGTTCCAAGTTAGTCCCGTTAGTCTCATTCTAAGGTTTGTCTAGTCTCATTCTAAGGGTTGTCTCAGTTCGTACTTAGAAAGAGACTAACTTGGGACGAACTTAGACAAAACTTAGAATGAGACTAAAGTTTGTCTTTGTTCGTCCCAAGTTAGTCTCGTTAGTCTCATTCTAAGGTTTTTCTAAGTACATCCTTGGAAAGAGACTAACTTGGGACGAACTTAGATAAACTTAGAATCAGACTAAAGTTTGTCTTTGTTCGTCCCAAGTTAGTCTCGTTAGTCTCATTCTAATGTTTTTCTAAGTTCGTCCTTAGAAAGAGACTAACTTGGGACGAACTTTGACCAACTTTAGAATGAGAGTAAAGTTTGTCTTTGTTCGTCCCAAGTTAGTCTCATTCTAAGGTTTGTCTAAGTTCGTCCTTAGAAAGAGACTATCTTGGGACGAACTTAGACAAACCTTATATTGTCTCATTCTAAGGTTAGTCTAAGTTCGTCCTTAAAAAGAGACTAACTTGGGGCGAACTTAGATAAACCTTAGAAAGAGACTAAATTGGGATGAACTTCGCCAAACCTTAGAATGAGACAAACTTTTTCTTTATTCGTCACAATTAGTCCCCTTAGTCTCATTCTAAGGTTTGTGTAAGTTCGTCCTTAGAAAGAGACTAACTTGGGACGAACTTCGACAAACCTTAGAAAGAGACCAACTTGGGACGAACTTAGACTAACCTTAGATTGCAATCTAAGGTTAGTCTAAGTTTGTCCCAAGTTAGTCTCTTTCTAAGGAAGAACTTAGACGAACCTTAGAATGAGACACTCTAAAGTTTGTCGAAGTTCGTCCTTGGAAGGTGACTAACTTGGGACGAACTTAGAATAACCTTAGAATGAGACTAAAGTTTGTCTTTGTTTGTCCCAAGTTAGTCTCATTAGTCTCATTCTAAGGTTTGTCTAAGTTCGTCCTTAGAAAGAGATTAACTTGGGACGAACTTAGACAAACCTTAGAATGAGACTGTATTTGTTCGTCCCGACTTAGTCTTGTTAGTCTCATTCTAAGGTTTGTCTAAGTTCATATTTAGAAACAGACTAACTTGGGACGAACTTAGACAAACCTTAGAATGAGACTAAAGTTTGTCTTTGTTCGTCCCAAGTTAGTCTCGTTAATCTTATTCTAAGGTTTTTCTAAGTTCGTCCTTAGAAAGAGACTAACTTGGGACGAACTTAGACAAACCTTAGAAGGAGATTAACATTTGTCTTTGTTCGTCCCATGTTAGTCTTGTTAGTCTCATTCTATGGTTTGTCTAAGTTCGTCCTTAGAAAGGGACTATCTTAGGATGAACTTCGACTAACCTTAGAATGAGACTAAAGTTTGTCTTTGTTTGTCCCAAGTTTTTTTTTAAACTGGACGGTGCTAGCGACTTTATTCGAAATAGGATCCAAAAAGCCAGAATCGTGGCAAATACACAAAAAGCCCTCAAGCGCCAGAGGAAGGTTATATTCCCTAACCCCTTAAAAACGCCGAACAAGCTAGCAATCGCCGAGCCAAGGAACCAAGGTCTAGGCCTCTAACAACGCCGAACAGGCCAACAAAGGACACAAAAGAGCACAACCCAAGCCAACTAAGATCCAGGCTACACTGACTCGCCCATACCACCAAATACAAAACACAAGACCAATAGAAAGCAAGGCTAACACAACAAAGCACAAAAGCCAACACAGGAATGACCTAGCATGGCCACTCAACATAGACCTATAATCGAAGTCACCATACATATCGTTGTCCAAAAATGATGAGCCTCCTTTGCATGAGCTAGGAAGCTTCAGGTAATCACCAACCAAGGCCACATTGACATGTTTCGGAAACTCATTCAGAGATGAAAAGAACCCGACAGGAATCTTGGCAAAACATAAGGCTATTGTCGCCCCATTCACTGCTGGAGGGATATGGACAAACTGAAACTGGCCCAGCGCTTTCTTAATTTTTCTCCATTCAAAGAAAGCCTCCAGTGGAACACCAAAGATCTCTGCATGAGCCCAGAGGAACGACGGGTGCGAGCATTGGATAGAGCCGATTCTAAGCCCATGCTGGGAGCAAGCACACAGGACAGCACTGAGTGCCTCCAACAAGTCATCAGACTGCAGCTCCATTTTAATACCCTACTTGAAAGTACCATTATGATTCCGGACAATGGCGCCAAGGCGATGATCATTAAGGGATATAGACAAGGTAAGAGCCTTCACTCTTGGACTCCAGCACCTACATCGACCATCCTTTGCGTGGCCCTTAGGTCTGACTTGAAGAATGTCCAAGGCCAGCTGATGATCAAAAGTGGGAGTAAACGACGCTTTGATTATGGGGCCAATTTTAGCTGCCCAGATTTTGAGCTGAGCAATAATGTTTCTACAACTCCCCTCGTGAATCATATGATTTCTGTAGAACCAAATCTCCCACACACAGCAATATGCAAGAGCAACATGCAAACAATTCATATAATTGTTTTTGTCATGTTTCCATAGCCATCCCACTGCAAGATCAAGTTTGGTCACATGCATCTCTCTATTAAAAAGCTTGCATATAAACTTCCGGCCTCGCCTTGCCACATCACTTTTAAAAAACAGATGGTCACTGGTTTCATTAGCAGGCTTATGACAGCACAGGCACTTCGAAGGAAGATAGATCCCAACTCTGGTAATATTCTCATCAGTAGGCACAATATTCCTAAACAGCTTCCAAACAATTGCCGAAACTTTAGGAGGGATCCAGGTCTGCCACAGGTTAGCAAAAACACGATTTTTGGGGAGCGGAGATCTAAAAGCATGAAAAGCCTTCTTCACTGAGAATTCCCCTGTCTGAGAGCCTCTCCACAACAACGCATCAGGCTTAGTAGAAAGTTGCACATCGTCAAGAATATCACTAGAGTCAGGAGGAAAGAGGCTCAAAAATTTCTCCCTGATCTCCACATTATTGATAACATCCTTAATACACCAGTCATCAGCTTCTTTGGGGAGCTTAACATTTAGCCATTCACTATAATGGCTGATCTTGGTAACACCATCTCCAAAAAGCCAGCAACTATTTTGCCTGATATTTTGTGTCAATGGATAGATAGCTCTCCAGAGCGCTGACCCGTGAGGCTTATTCTTATACCGGTGTCTAGCATAGCTAGCCCAAGCAGACTTGTTAAGAAGGTATTTCCAAGCCAACTTGGCCAGAACTGCCTTCCTAACCTCAGATAACTTTTTCACGCCCAGACCACCTTATTGACGCGGGGTACAAATTAAATCTCAACTAAGCCAATGCCTTCGAGTAGAGTAGCCACTATCCCACAGGAAGTTGGAGAGGAGCTTCTCAATATTGAGGAGACACTCCTTGGGGACAGGAAGAATGGACATAGTGTAGATGCTCATGGACGAGAGGACTGAAATAATAAGGGTAGCTCTACCGGTAAAGGAGAGGAAATGTTTAGCCCACCCAGAGATTTTGCCCCTGATTTTCTCCTCCAAATGTTGAAAATAAGAAATATATGCCCTTCCAGGAAAAAGGGGGACTCCCAGGTAGGGGGTGGGGAAGGTACCTTCTTTAAAGTGGGTATGGCGCAGCAACTCAGTCTTCCTGATCTGGCTAATATGCTTGCTAAAAAAATTCTACTTTTCTCTGGGCTTAATTGTTGACCAGAGAGCTTGCATAATTTTTTTATCAACTGAAGAAGCTTGATGATAGAGGTTTTCATGCCACTAGTAAAAATAAGCAGATCGTCTGCATATAGAAGATGCTGCAAACGGGTGCAAATACCCTTCACCTGGTAGGGGATCACCCTCCTTTGCAAAATAGACTGATTGAGCATCCTGCTAAAGTATTCCATGGACAGAATAAAGAGGCTAGGGGACAGGGGGTCACCATGCCTCACTCCTCTATTCGATTTTAAAAAGCCGTAAGAAGATCCTTCCCAAATCACAGAATACCAGCAATTAGAGATATTCATCTATATCAAATCACACCATTTGTCTGAGAAACCAAAAGCCCGCAACATTTTCATCAAAAAGCCTGTCGTAAGCTTTGGACATGTCCAGCTTGATGAGAACATTACCTCCAAAGATTTTATGGTTGATATCCCCAACCAAATCATGAGCCATTGCGACAGAGTCTTGAATATTTCTCCCCTCAAGAAAGCCTGATTGTTCAGGGCTGATGATGGTAGTAAGAACAGCCTTCAACCTATTATTCAAAATCTTGGACATGATCTTGTGCAAAAAGTTACACAAGCTAATAGGTCTTACCTGATCCAAAGATATAGCCTTGGGAACCTTCGTAAGAAGCACTATACTGGTGGAGGAGATGACTTTAGGGAGCTGCAGCCCATTGAAGAAAGCAGCAACGGCAGCAAAAAGATCCTCTTTCATGATATCCCAGCAGCCACTAAAAAATTTCCATGTAAATCCATCCGGACCTGGGGAGCTATTTGAGTTCATAGCAAAAATAGTTTCTCTAACCTCCTGCTCCGTAGGCTGAGCAACTAAGGCAGCATTATCAATATCAGAAATACAAGGAGCAATAAAATCAGAGACATCAATATCCCCTGCATCCGGAAAAGCACAAAAAAGGGATTTGAAATATTCTTCAGCCTTTTTACCAATCACTTCCCCGTCATCCGTATGGCTGCCGTCCTCCAATTGAAGCCAAACCGAATTTTGAACTCTATCAAGTCGTTCCCATATACAAGAATTACCTTGTTTGTTATTAGACCGCGTATAGGGGCATCCAGTATAACCAGCATCAGCGACTCCGCTGTTGGCCATGAAGTCGACTTAGTCCCGGATATAGCTAGCATTCGGCCCGTTACCACCACTTTAGGGAGCTGCAGCCCATTGAAGAAATTTTTGGAGAAGAACTTTCTTCGTGAATCCATGGTGCGGGCAGCTTGAGACGATGGCATCATAGTTCGTGTAGTATTCGTCCAAGGTCTCATCCCGGGATTGTTGAAGGCACATGATCTTCTCACGGGTTTTTTGGCGTAAGGATGGGGGGGGAGAATTCCTTCAGGAATGGAACGTAGAGGTCCACAAAGTGTTCAGCATGCATAGCGGGTGATGTGTAGTACCAGATTGTCGCAAAGTCAGTCAGAGAAAATTTGAAGCATTTAAGCTTAAATTCCTCTAACATTTCATTCTCAAGTTTTATGTGGCAGCAAACGTGGTGAAAGTTTCGGCAGTGCTGTACTGGGTCTTCTCCCTCCGTTCCTCCGAACAGGGGTAGATATCGCGTTGTCCATGCATGCGTAGTGGGTAGTGTCATAGGGAAATGAAAAAGAACAACTATCCGACGGCTAATTCCCCGGCAACGGCGCCAATTTGACAGATGCTTGTCGTCAGAGCAAATGTACAAATAAATTTATAGTCCGCTACTCGCGACTACACTACTGGGTAGCAAGTGGTAAGTAGGGGTCGAACCCAAAGGAATTAGGGGGATAGTTGCTCTTTGAGGTGATTTATACAGCGAGGGAGCGTGTTTTAAGTTGATTGAGATTTTAGCGCGGAAAAGTAAGTAACTGGTTGGTTGGTTTGGGTTTTAGTGCGGAAAAGTAAATGACAGAAAATTAAATACTGAAAATACAAAGAAGACTTACAGCGAGTGATGCGTGATTGGCAAGTCCTCCGGATGATGAGTGCAGTTGATTAAGGCAGTTATACTAAGAAAGTAAGTGCAGGTGTTGTTTGATTTCAAGGAAAACATTCAGTTTCGGGGGTTTTGTATCATAGCCTGTTTATCATTGACCTTTAGTGATCCTTCTAAGTATTCAAACGTGCATCAAGGCCATTCCAAGCACTCGATTTGCCACACTGTCTAGTCTTTTGCAAAAATGTTCGAAAGTGTATCAAGGCCATTCCAAGCACTCGATTTGCACACACTGTCTAGACTTTTGCAAAAAACGTAGAGCCCTTGTTCTACTTAGACTAATACCCCATTCCAAGGTATATTAGCCTGTGTGCATCCATTTGATCAGTCATTCCCGAGCAATCAAATGGTGTTTGAGAGAGGTCAAACTCCTCAGATAAGCTTTGCCATTCCAAGCATCCACTTATCCGAGTATGTTTACGAACTTCCACGGAAGAGCTTTACCATTCCAAGCATCCACTCAACCTTGAAAGTTCTGGCCTAATATATGGCACATAGAACAAGTTTTGAATACAGAGAAAAAACACTAAAGCAAAGTCTAAAACATTTTATAATACAAATACACCCCTTCAACCGAATGAAGAGTTTAGCTACGAATATCCATAGAGGTGGATACCATAGCTAAATACTCGGGGGTTTTTGAAAGACAGTAAGTAAAGGGGAATACTCAAGAACCAACAGGAGTATTCCCAATTTCTACTTGAATACTCAAGAACCAACAGGAGTATTCTCTAAAACCGTTATAATACTCAAGAACCAACAAGAGTATTATTTCAAAACCAAACTTACAAATTGCCAAACTTAGAGAGATAAGTGATTTTGTGTTGTGAATGGGATAATTACAAATGAGGTTTGGCTTGGTATTTATAGCCAAACTTGAGAGAAATGGAGGGTGGAGATGGGGGGCATGTGTTTTTGATCCAAGGGAGGAGAAGGGAGGAGCAAGGAGGAGATGACACATGGGGGGAGCCAAAAGCCGCCGGTTGGGGGAGGTTGAGCCGCCGGTTGCCGGTTGCAAGGGGAGGAGAAGGGTGGCTTTGGCCACCTCCAAGCAAGGTGGCCGGTCACCTTGGTCCATGAGTGCATTTTGACAGTTTTGTGCAGTCTTTTCACAAAACTATCAGTCCAATTTCGCTCCGTCTGACTTTGATTGTTCCTTGGTTGGATTTGTTTTGAATGATTCCATGTCAGGATCTTTAGATTTCTTCAGTCGGAGTCTGATCGTGACCTTGGAATGACTCGTAACATCTTTTCTGCGTAAAATCCTATCCTTAGCGTGTATTCTCTCTAAGCTCAAAAATACCCTGTAGAAATATATCGGAACTAACAAGCAAAAGTTAAATAGACAAACAGTCTAATTTAGTGGGTTTAACTGTGTTTTTGATTCGTATAATTATGGTCCATCAACTAACCTTAGAATGAGACTAAAGTTTCTCTTTGTTCGTCCCAAGTTATTCTCGTTAGTCTCATTGTAAGGTTTGTCTAAGTTCGTCCTTAAAAAGAGACTAACTTGGGACGAACTTAGACTAACCTTAGAATGAGACTAAAGTTTCTCTTTGTTCGTCCCAAGTTATTCTCGTTAGTCTCATTGTAAGGTTTGTCTAAGTTCGTCCTTAAAAAGAGACTAACTTGGGAAGAACTTAGACAAACCTTAGAATAAGACTAAAGTTTGTCTTTGTTCTTCCCAAGTTAGTCTCGTTAGTCTCATTCTAAGGTTTTTCTAAGTTCGTCCTTAGAAAGAGACTAACTTGGGACGAACTTAGACTAACCTTAGAATGAGACTAAAGTTTGTCTTTGTTCGTCCCAAGTTACTCTCGTTAGTCTGAATCTAAGGTTTGTCTAAGTTCGTCCTTAGAAAGACTCTAACTTGGGACGAACTTAGACAAAACTTAGAATGAGACTAAAGTCTGTCTTTGTTCGTCCCAAGTTAGTCCCGTTAGTCTCAGTCCAAGGTTTTTCTAAGTTCGTCCTTAGATAGAGACTATCTTGGGACGAAGTTAGACAAACCTTAGAATGAGGCAAAAATTTTGTCTTTGTTCGTCCCAAGTTAGTCTCGTTAGTCTCATTCTAAGGTTTGTCTAAGTTCGTCCTTAGAAAGAGACTAACTTGGGACGAAATTAGACAAACCTTAGAATGAGACTAAAGTTTATCTTTGTTCGTCCCAAGTTAGTCTCGTTAGTCTCGTTAGTCTCATTCTAAGGTTTGTCTAAGTTCGTCCGTAGAAAGAGACTAACTTGGGACGAACTTAGACAAACCTTAGAATGAGACTAAAGTTTGTCTTTCTTCGTCCCAAGTAAGTCTCGTTAGTCTCATTCTAAGGTTTGTCTAAGTTCGTCCTTAGAAAGAGACTAACTTGGGACGAACTTAGACTAACCTTAGAATGAGACTTTCTTTGTTCGTCCCAACTTAGTCTCGTTAGTCTCATTCTATGGTTTGGATAAGTTCGTCCTCAGAAAGAGACTAACTTGGGACGAACTTAGACTAACCTTAGATTGAGACTAAAGTTTCTCTTTGTTCGTCCCAAGTTATTCCCGTTAGTCTCATTCTAAGGTTTGTCTAGTCTCATTCTAAGGTTTCTCTAAGTTCGTCCTTGGAAAGAGACTAACTTGGGACGGACTTAGACTAACCTTAGAATGAGACTAAAGTTTGTCTTTGTTCGTCCCAAGTTAGTCTCGTTAGTCTCATTCAAAGGTTTGTCTAAGTTCGTCCTTAGAAAGAGACTCTCTTGGGACGAACTTAGCCTAACCTTCGAATGAGACTAAAGTTTGTCTTTGTTCGTCCCAAGTTAGTCTCATACTAAGGTTTGTCTATGTTCGTCGTTAGAAAGAGACTATCTTGGGACGAACTTAGACAAACCTTAGAATGAGACTAAAGTTTCTCTTTGTTCGTCCCAAGTTATTCCCGTTAGTCTCATTCTAAGGTTTGTCTAGTCTCATTCTAAGGTTTCTCTAAGTTCGTCCTTGGAAAGAGACTAACTTGGGACGGACTTAGACTAACCTTAGAATGAGACTAAAGTTTGTCTTGTTCGTCCCAAGTTAGTCTCGTTAGTCTCATTCAAAGGTTTGTCTAAGTTCGTCCTTAGAAAGAGACTCTCTTGGGACGAACTTAGCCTAACCTTCGAATGAGACTAAAGTTTGTCTTTGTTCGTCCCAAGTTATTCTCGTTAGTCTCATTCTAAGGTTTGTCTCACTTAGTCCTTAGAAAGAGACTAACTTGGGAAGAACTTAGACAAACCTTAGAATAAGACTAAAGTTTGTCTTTGTTCTTCCCAAGTTAGTCTCGTTAGTCTCATTCTAAGGTTTGTCTAAGTTCGTCCTAAGAAAGAGGCTAACTCGGGACGAACTTAGATTAACCTTAGAATGAGACTGAAGTTTGTCTTTGTTCGTCCCAAGTTAGTTTCGTTAGCCTCATTTTAAGGTTTGTCTAAGTTCGTCCTTAGAATGAGACTAACTTGGGACGAACTTAGACTAACCTTAGAATGAGACTAAAGATTGCCTTTGTTCGTCCCAAGTTAGTCTCGTTTGTCTCATTCAAAGGTTTGTCTAAGTTCGTCCTTCGAAAGAGACTATCTTGGGACGAACTTAGACTAACCTTAGAATGAGACTAAAGTTTGTCCTTTTTCGTCCCAAGTTATTCTCGTTAGTCTCATTGTAAGGTTTGTCTAATTTCGTCCTTAGAAAGAGACTAACTTGGGAAGAACTTAGACTAACCTTAGAATAAGACTAATGTTTGTCTTTGTTCTTCCCAAGTTAGTCTCTTTCTAAGGACGAAATTAGACTGTCTTTGTTCTTCCCAAGTTAGTCTCGTTAGGCTCATTCTAAGGTTTGTCTAAGTTCGTCCTTAGAAATAGACTAACTTGGGACGAACTTAGACTAACCTTAGAATGAGACTAAAGTTTGGCTTAGTTCGTCCCAAGTTAGTCTCGTTAGTCTCATTCTAAGGTTTGTCTAAGTTCGTCCTTAGAATGAGACTAACTTGGGACGAACTTAGACAAAACTTAGAATGAGACTAAACATTGTCTTTGTTCGTCCCAAGTTAGTCTCGTTAATCTCATTCAAAGATTTGTCTAAGTTCGTCCTTATAACGAGACAAACTTGGGACGAACTTAGACAAACCTTAGAATGAGACTAACGTTTGTCTTTGTTTGTCCCAACTTTTTCTCGTTAGTCTAATTCTAAGGTTTATCTAAGTTCGTCCATAGAAAGAGACTAACTTGGGACGAACTTAGACAAACCTTAGAATGACACTAAAGTTTGTCTTTGTTCGTCCCAAGTAAGTCTCGTTAGTCTCATTCTAAGGTTTGTCTAAGTTCATCCTTAGAAAAAGACTAACTTGGGACAAACTTAGACTAACCTTAGAATGAGACTAAAGTTTGTCTTTGTTCGTCCCAAGTTAGTCTCGTTAGTCTCATTCTAAGGTTTGTCTAAGTTCATCCTTAGAAAAAGACTGACTTGGACGAACTTAGACTAACCTTAGAATGAGATTAAAGTTTGTCCTTGTTCGTCCCAAGTAAGTCTCGTTACTCTCATTCTAAGGTTTATCTAAGTTCATCCTCAGAAAGAGACTAACTTGGGACGAACTTAGATAAACCTTAGAATGAGACAAAAGTTTGTCTTTGTTCGTCCCAAGTTAGTCTCGTTAGTCTCATTCTAAGGTTTGTCTAAGTTCGTCCTTAGAAAGACACTAACTTGGGACGAACTTAGACTAACCTTAGAATGAGCCTAAAGTTTGTCTTTGTTCGTCCCAAGTTAGTCTCGTTAGTCTCATTCTAAGGTTTGTCTAAGTTCGTCCTTAGAAAGACACTAACTTGGGGCGAACTTAGACTAACCTTAGAATGAGCCTAAAGTTTGTCTTTGTTCGTCCCAAGTTAGTCTCGTTACTCTCATTCTAAGGTTTGTCTAAGTTCGTCCTTAGAAAAAGACTAACTTGGGACGAACTTAGACAAATCTTAGAATGAGACTAAAGTTTGTCTTTGTTCCTCCTAAGTTTGTCTCGTTAGTCTCATTCTAAGGTTTGTCTAAGTTCATCCTTAGAAAAAGACTAACTTGGGACGAACTTAGACTAACCTTAGAATGAGACTAAAGTTTGTCTTTGTTCGGCCCAAGTTACTCTCGTTAGTCTCATTCTAAGGTTTATCTAAGTTCGTCCTTAGAAAGAGACTAACTTGGGACGAAATTAGACATACCTTAGAATGAGACTTTCTTTATTCGTCCCAACTTAGTCTCGTTAGTCTCATTCTAAGGTTTGGCTAAGTTCGTCCTTAGAAAGAGAGTAACTTGGGACGAACTTTGACTAACCTTAGAATGCGAGTAAAGTTTGTCTTTGCTCGTGCCAAGTTAGACACATTCTAGGTGTTGTCTAAGTTCGTCCTTAGAAAGAGACTATCTTGGGACGAACTTAGACAAACCTTAGAATGAGACTAAAGTTTGTCTTTGTTCGTCCCAAGTTAGTCTCGTTAGTCTCATTCTAAGGTTTGTTTAAGTTCGTACTTAGAAAGAGACTAACTTGGGACGAACTTAGACTAACCTTAGAATGAGACTAAAGTTTGTCTTTGTTCGTCCCAAGTTACTCTAGTTAGTCTCATTCTAAGGTTTTTCTAAGTTCGTCCTTAGAAAGAGACTAACTTGGGACGAACTTAGACTAACATTTGTATGAGACTAAAGTTTGTCTTTGTTCGTCCCAAGTAACTCTCGTTAGTCTCATTCTAAGGTTTGTCTAAGTTCGTCCCTAGAAAGGGACTAACTTGGGACAAACTTAGACAAACCTTAGAATGAGACTAAAGTTTGTCTTTGTTCGTCCCAAGTTATTCCCGTTAGTCTCATTCTAAGGTTTGTCTAGTCTCATTCTAAGGTTTCTCTAAGTTCGTCCTTGGAAAGAGACTAACTTGGGACGGACTTAGACTAACCTTAGAATGAGACTAAAGTTTGTCTTGTTCGTCCCAAGTTATTCTCGTTAGTCTCATTCAAAGGTTTGTCTAAGTTCGTCCTTAGGAAGAGACTATCTTGGGACGAACTTAGACTAACCTTAGAATGAGACTAAAGTTTGTCTTTTTTCTTCCCAAGTTAGTCTCGTTAGTCTCATTCTAAGGTTTGTCTAAGTTCGTCCTAAGAAAGAGAGTAACTCGGGACGAACTTAGACTAACCTTAGAATGAGACTGAAGTTTGTCTTTGTTCGTCCCAAGTTAGTCTCGTTAGTCTCATTCAAAGGTTTGTCTAAGTTCGTCCTTAGAATGAGACTAACTTGGGAAGAACTTAGACTAACCTTAGAATGAGACTAAAGATTGCCTTTGTTCGTCCCAAGTTAGTCTCGTTAGTCTCATTCAATGGTTTGTCTAAGTTCGTCCTTAGAAAAAGACTATCTTGGGACGAACTTAGACTAACCTTAGAATGAGACTAAAGTTTGTCTTTGTTCGTCCAAAGTTATTCTCGTTAGTCTCATTGAAAGGTTTGTCTTAGTTCGTCCTTAGAAAGAGACTAACTTGGGAAGAACTTAGACAAACCTTAGAATAAAACTAAAGTTTGTCTTTGTTCTTCCCAAGTTAGTCTCGTTTGTCTCATTCTAAGGTTTGTCTAAGTTCGTCCTTAGAAAGAGACTAACTTGGGACCAAATTAGACTAACCTTAGAATGAGACTAAAGTTTGTCTTTGTTCGTTCCAAGTTAGTCTCGTTAGTCTCATTCTAAGGTTTGTCTAAGTTCGTCCTTAGAATGAGACTAACTTGGGACGAACTTAGACAAACCTTAGAATGAGAATAAAGTTTGTCTTTGTTCGTCCCAAGTTAGTCTCGTTAGTCTCATTCAAAGGTTTGTCCAAGTTCGTCCTTATAAAGAGACAAACTTTGGACGAACTTAGACAAACCTTAGAATGAGACTAAAGTTTGTCTTTGTTCGTCCCAAGTTAGTCTCGTTAGTGTCATTCTAAGATTTGTCTAAGTTCATCCTTATAAAAAGACTAAATTGGGATGAACTTAGACTAACCTTAGAAGGAGACTAAAGTTTGTCTTTGTTCGTCCCAAGTTAGTCTCGTTTGTCTCATTCTAAGGTTTGTCTAAGTTCGTCCTTAGAATGAGACTAACTTGGGACGAACTTAGACTTACCTTAGAATGAGACTAAAGATTGTCTTTGTTCGTCCCAAGTTAGTCTCGTTAGTCTCATTCAAAGGTTTGTCCAAGTTCGTCCTTATAAAGAGACAAACTTGGGACGAACTTAGACAAACCTTAGAATGAGACTAACCTTTGTCTTTGTTTGTCCCAACTTATTCTCGTTAGTCTTATTCTAAGGTTTATCTAAGTTCATCCTTAGAAAGAGACTAACTTGGGACGAACTTAGACAAACCTTAGAATGAGACTAAAGTTTGTCTTTGTTCGTCCCAAGTTAGTCTCGTTAGTCTCATTCTAAGGTTTGTCTAAGTTCATCCTTAGAAAAAGACTAACTTGGGACCAACTTAGTCTAACCATAGAATGAGACTAAAGTTTGTCTTTGTTCGTCCCAAGTTAGTCTCGTTAGTCTCATTCTAAGGTTTGTCTAAGTTCATCCTTAGAAAAAGAATAACTTGGGACGAACTTAGACTAACCTTAGAATGAGACTAAAGATTGCCTTTGTTCGTCCCAAGTTAGTCTCGTTTGTCTCATTCAAAGGTTTGTCTAAGTTCGTCCTTCGAAAGAGACTATCTTGGGACGAACTTAGACTAACCTTAGAATGAGACTAAAGTTTGTCCTTTTTCGTCCCAAGTTATTCTCGTTAGTCTCATTGTAAGGTTTGTCTAATTTCGTCCTTAGAAAGAGACTAACTTGGGAAGAACTTAGACAAACCTTAGAATAAGACTAATGTTTGTCTTTGTTCTTCCCAAGTTAGTCTCTTTCTAAGGACGAAATTAGACTGTCTTTGTTCTTCCCAAGTTAGTCTCGTTAGGCTCATTCTAAGGTTTGTCTAAGTTCGTCCTTAGAAATAGACTAACTTGGGACGAACTTAGACTAACCTTAGAATGAGACTAAAGTTTGTCTTAGTTCGTCCCAAGTTAGACTCGTTAGTCTCATTCTAAGGTTTGTTTAAGTTCGTACTTAGAAAGAGACTAACTTGGGACGAACTTAGACTAACCTTAGAATGAGACTAAAGTTTGTCTTTGTTCGTCCCAAGTTACTCTAGTTAGTCTCATTCTAAGGTTTTTCTAAGTTCGTCCTTAGAAAGAGACTAACTTGGGACGAACTTAGACTAACATTTGTATGAGACTAAAGTTTGTCTTTGTTCGTCCCAAGTAACTCTCGTTAGTCTCATTCTAAGGTTTGTCTAAGTTCGTCCCTAGAAAGGGACTAACTTGGGACAAACTTAGACAAACCTTAGAATGAGACTAAAGTTTGTCTTTGTTCGTCCCAAGTTATTCCCGTTAGTCTCATTCTAAGGTTTGTCTAGTCTCATTCTAAGGTTTCTCTAACTTCGTCCTTGGAAAGAGACTAACTTGGGACGGACTTAGACTAACCTTAGAATGAGACTAAAGTTTGTCTTGTTCGTCCCAAGTTATTCTCGTTAGTCTCATTCAAAGGTTTGTCTAAGTTCGTCCTTAGGAAGAGACTATCTTGGGACGAACTTAGACTAACCTTAGAATGAGACTAAAGTTTGTCTTTTTTCTTCCCAAGTTAGTCTCGTTAGTCTCATTCTAAGGTTTGTCTAAGTTCGTCCTAAGAAAGAGAGTAACTCGGGACGAACTTAGACTAACCTTAGAATGAGACTGAAGTTTGTCTTTGTTCGTCCCAAGTTAGTCTCGTTAGTCTCATTCAAAGGTTTGTCTAAGTTCGTCCTTAGAATGAGACTAACTTGGGAAGAACTTAGACTAACCTTAGAATGAGACTAAAGATTGCCTTTGTTCGTCCCAAGTTAGTCTCGTTAGTCTCATTCAATGGTTTGTCTAAGTTCGTCCTTAGAAAGAGACTATCTTGGGACGAACTTAGACTAACCTTAGAATGAGACTAAAGTTTGTCTTTGTTCGTCCAAAGTTATTCTCGTTAGTCTCATTGAAAGGTTTGTCTTAGTTCGTCCTTAGAAAGAGACTAACTTGGGAAGAACTTAGACAAACCTTAGAATAAAACTAAAGTTTGTCTTTGTTCTTCCCAAGTTAGTCTCGTTTGTCTCATTCTAAGGTTTGTCTAAGTTCGTCCTTAGAAAGAGACTAACTTGGGACCAAATTAGACTAACCTTAGAATGAGACTAAAGTTTGTCTTTGTTCGTTCCAAGTTAGTCTCGTTAGTCTCATTCTAAGGTTTGTCTAAGTTCGTCCTTAGAATGAGACTAACTTGGGACGAACTTAGACAAACCTTAGAATGAGAATAAAGTTTGTCTTTGTTCGTCCCAAGTTAGTCTCGTTAGTCTCATTCAAAGGTTTGTCCAAGTTCGTCCTTATAAAGAGACAAACTTTGGACGAACTTAGACAAACCTTAGAATGAGACTAAAGTTTGTCTTTGTTCGTCCCAAGTTAGTCTCGTTAGTGTCATTCTAAGATTTGTCTAAGTTCATCCTTATAAAAAGACTAAATTGGGATGAACTTAGACTAACCTTAGAAGGAGACTAAAGTTTGTCTTTGTTCGTCCCAAGTTAGTCTCGTTTGTCTCATTCTAAGGTTTGTCTAAGTTCGTCCTTAGAATGAGACTAACTTGGGACGAACTTAGACTTACCTTAGAATGAGACTAAAGATTGTCTTTGTTCGTCCCAAGTTAGTCTCGTTAGTCTCATTCAAAGGTTTGTCCAAGTTCGTCCTTATAAAGAGACAAACTTGGGACGAACTTAGACAAACCTTAGAATGAGACTAACCTTTGTCTTTGTTTGTCCCAACTTATTCTCGTTAGTCTTATTCTAAGGTTTATCTAAGTTCATCCTTAGAAAGAGACTAACTTGGGACGAACTTAGACAAACCTTAGAATGAGACTAAAGTTTGTCTTTGTTCGTCCCAAGTTAGTCTCGTTAGTCTCATTCTAAGGTTTGTCTAAGTTCATCCTTAGAAAAAGACTAACTTGGGACCAACTTAGACTAACCCTAGAATGAGACTAAAGTTTGTCTTTGTTCGTCCCAAGTTAGTCTCGTTAGTCTCATTCTAAGGTTTGTCTAAGTTCATCCTTAGAAAAAGACTAACTTGGGACGAACTTAGACTAACCTTAGAATGAGACTAAAGATTGCCTTTGTTCGTCCCAAGTTAGTCTCGTTTGTCTCATTCAAAGGTTTGTCTAAGTTCGTCCTTCGAAAGAGACTATCTTGGGACGAACTTAGACTAACCTTAGAATGAGACTAAAGTTTGTCCTTTTTCGTCCCAAGTTATTCTCGTTAGTCTCATTGTAAGGTTTGTCTAATTTCGTCCTTAGAAAGAGACTAACTTGGGAAGAACTTAGACAAACCTTAGAATAAGACTAATGTTTGTCTTTGTTCTTCCCAAGTTAGTCTCTTTCTAAGGACGAAATTAGACTGTCTTTGTTCTTCCCAAGTTAGTCTCGTTAGGCTCATTCTAAGGTTTGTCTAAGTTCGTCCTTAGAAATAGACTAACTTGGGACGAACTTAGACTAACCTTAGAATGAGACTAAAGTTTGTCTTAGTTCGTCCCAAGTTAGTCTCGTTAGTCTCATTCTAAGGTTTGTCTAAGTTCGTCCTTAGAATGAGACTAACTTGGGACGAACTTAGACTAACCTTAGAATGAGACTAAACATTGTCTTTGTTCGTCCCAAGTTAGTCTCGTTAATCTCATTCAAAGATTTGTCTAAGTTCGTCCTTATAACGAGACAAACTTGGGACGAACTTGGACAAACCTTAGAATGAGACTAACGTTTGTCTTTGTTTGTCCCAACTTATTCTCGTTAGTCTAATTCTAAGGTTTATCTAAGTTCGTCCATAGAAAGAGACTAACTTGGGACGAACTTAGACAAACCTTAGAATGACACTAAAGTTTGTCTTTGTTCGTCCCAAGTAAGTCTCGTTAGTCTCATTCTAAGGTTTGTCTAAGTTCATCCTTAGAAAAAGACTAACTTGGGACAAACTTAGACTAACCTTAGAATGAGACTAAAGTTTGTCTTTGTTCGTCCCAAGTTAGTCTCGTTAGTCTCATTCTAAGGTTTGTCTAAGTTCATCCTTAGAAAAAGACTGACTTGCGACGAACTTAGACTAACCTTAGAATGAGATTAAAGTTTGTCCTTGTTCGTCCCAAGTAAGTCTCGTTACTCTCATTCTAAGGTTTATCTAAGTTCGTCCGCAGAAAGAGACTAACTTGGGACGAACTTAGATAAACCTTAGAATGAGACAAAAGTTTGTCTTTGTTCGTCCCAAGTTAGTCTCGTTAGTCTCATTCTAAGGTTTGTCTAAGTTCGTCCTTAGAAAGACACTAACTTGGGACGAACTTAGACTAACCTTAGAATGAGCCTAAAGTTTGTCTTTGTTCGTCCCAAGTTAGTCTCGTTAGTCTCATTCTATGGTTTGTCTAAGTTCGTCCTTAGAAAGACACTAACTTGGGGCGAACTTAGACTAACCTTAGAATGAGCCTAAAGTTTGTCTTTGTTCGTCCCAAGTTAGTCTCGTTAGTCTCATTCAAAGGTTTGTCCAAGTTCGTCCTTATAAAGAGACAAACTTGGGACGAACTTAGACAAACCTTAGAATGAGACTAAAGTTTGTTTTTGTTCGTCCCAAGTTAGTCTCGTTAGTCTCATTCTAAGGTTTGTCTAAGTTCATCCTTAGAAAAAGACTAACTTGGGACGAACTTAGACTAACCTTAGAATGAGACTAAAGTTTGTCTTTGTTCGGCCCAAGTCACTCTCGTTAGTCTCATTCTAAGGTTTATCTAAGTTCGTCCTTAGAAAGAGACTAACTTGGGACGAAATTAGACAAACCTTAGAATGAGACTTTCTTTATTCGTCCCAACTTAGTCTCGTTAGTCTCATTCTAAGGTTTGGCTAATTTCGTCCTTAGAAAGAGAGTAACTTGGGACGAACTTTGACTAACCTTAGAATGCGAGTAAAGTTTGTCTTTGCTCGTGCCAAGTTAGACACATTCTAGGTGTTGTCTAAGTTCGTCCTTAGAAAGAGACTATCTTGGGACGAACTTAGACAAACCTTAGAATGAGACTAAAGTTTGTCTTTGTTCGTCCCAAGTTAGTCTCGTTAGTCTCATTCTAAGGTTTGTTTAAGTTCGTACTTAGAAAGAGACTAACTTGGGACGAACTTAGACTAACCTTAGAATGAGACTAAAGTTTGTCTTTGTTCGTCCCAAGTTACTCTAGTTAGTCTCATTCTAAGGTTTTTCTAAGTTCGTCCTTAGAAAGAGACTAACTTGGGACGAACTTAGACTAACATTTGTATGAGACTAAAGTTTGTCTTTGTTCGTCCCAAGTAACTCTCGTTAGTCTCATTCTAAGGTTTGTCTAAGTTCGTCCCAAGAAAGGGACTAACTTGGGACAAACTTAGACAAACCTTAGAATGAGACTAAAGTTTGTCTTTGTTCGTCCCAAGTTATTCCCGTTAGTCTCATTCTAAGGTTTGTCTAGTCTCATTCTAAGGTTTCTCTAAGTTCGTCCTTGGAAAGAGACTAACTTGGGATGGACTTAGACTAACCTTAGAATGAGACTAAAGTTTGTCTTGTTCGTCCCAAGTTATTCTCGTTAGTCTCATTCAAAGGTTTGTCTAAGTTCGTCCTTAGGAAGAGACTATCTTGGGACGAACTTAGACTAACCTTAGAATGAGACTAAAGTTTGTCTTTTTTCTTCCCAAGTTAGTCTCGTTAGTCTCATTCTAAGGTTTGTCTAAGTTCGTCCTAAGAAAGAGAGTAACTCGGGACGAACTTAGACTAACCTTAGAATGAGACTGAAGTTTGTCTTTGTTCGTCCCAACTTAGTCTCGTTAGTCTCATTCAAAGGATTGTCTAAGTTCGTCCTTAGAATGAGACTAACTTGGGAAGAACTTAGACTAACCTTAGAATGAGACTAAAGATTGCCTTTGTTCGTCCCAAGTTAGTCTCGTTAGTCTCATTCAAAGGTTTGTCTAAGTTCGTCCTTAGAAAGAGACTATCTTGGGACGAACTTAGACTAACCTTAGAATGAGACTAAAGTTTGTCTTTGTTCGTCCAAAGTTATTCTCGTTAGTCTCATTGAAAGGTTTGTCTTAGTTCGTCCTTAGAAAGAGACTAACTTGGGAAGAACTTAGACAAACCTTAGAATAAAACTAAAGTTTGTCTTTGTTCTTCCCAAGTTAGTCTCGTTTGTCTCATTCTAAGGTTTGTCTAAGTTCGTCCTTAGAAAGAGACTAACTTGGGACCAAATTAGACTAACCTTAGAATGAGACTAAAGTTTGTCTTTGTTCGTTCCAAGTTAGTCTCGTTAGTCTCATTCTAAGGTTTGTCTAAGTTCGTCCTTAGAATGAGACTAACTTGGGACGAAATTAGACTAACCTTAGAATGAGAATAAAGTTTGTCTTTGTTCGTCCCAAGTTAGTCTCGTTAGTCTCATTCAAAGGTTTGTCCAAGTTCGTCCTTATAAAGAGACAAACTTTGGACGAACTTAGACAAACCTTAGAATGAGACTAAAGTTTGTCTTTGTTCGTCCCAAGTTAGTCTCGTTAGTGTCATTCTAAGATTTGTCTAAGTTCATCCTTATAAAAAGACTAAATTGGGATGAACTTAGACTAACCTTAGAATGAGACTAAAGTTTGTCTTTGTTCGTCCCAAGTTAGTCTCGTTTGTCTCATTCTAAGGTTTGTCTAAGTTCGTCCTTAGAATGAGACTAACTTGGGACGAACTTAGACTTACCTTAGAATGAGACTAAAGATTGTCTTTGTTCGTCCCAAGTTAGTCTCGTTAGTCTCATTCAAAGGTTTGTCCAAGTTCGTCCTTATAAAGAGACAAACTTGGGACGAACTTAGACAAACCTTAGAATGAGACTAACCTTTGTCTTTGTTTGTCCCAACTTATTCTCGTTAGTCTTATTCTAAGGTTTATCTAAGTTCGTCCTTAGAAAGAGACTAACTTGGGACGAACTTAGACAAACCTTAGAATGAGACTAAAGTTTGTCTTTGTTCGTCCCAAGTTAGTCTCGTTAGTCTCATTCTAAGGTTTGTCTAAGTTCATCCTTAGAAAAAGACTAACTTGGGACCAACTTAGACTAACCATAGAATGAGACTAAAGTTTGTCTTTGTTCGTCCCAAGTTAGTCTCGTTAGTCTCATTCTAAGGTTTGTCTAAGTTCATCCTTAGAAAAAGACTAACTTGGGACGAACTTAGACTAACCTTAGAATGAGACTAAAGTTTGTCCTTGTTCGACCCAAGTAAGTCTCGTTACTCTCATTCTAAGGTTTGTCTAAGTTCGTCCTCAGAAAGAGACTAACTTGGGACGAACTTAGACAAACCTTAGAATGAGACAAAAGTTTGTCTTTGTTCGTCCCAAGTTAGTCTCGTTAGTCTCATTCTAAGGTTTGTCTAAGTTCGTGCTTAGAAAGAGACTAACTTGGGACGAACTTAGACAAATCTTAGAATGAGACTAAAGTTTGTCTTTGTTCGTCCCAAGTTAGTCTCATTAGTCTCATTCTAAGGTTTGTCTAAGTTCATCCTTAGAAAAAGACAAACTTGGGACGAACTTAGACTAACCTTAGAATGAGACTAAAGTTTGTCTTTGTTCGTCCCAAGTTACTCTCGTTAGTCTCATTCTAAGGTTTATCTAAGTTCGTCCTTAGAAAGAGACTAACTTGGGACGAAATTAGACAAACCTTAGAATGAGACTTTCTTTGTTCGTCCCAACTTAGTCTCGTTAGTCTCATTCTAAGGTTTGGCTAAGTTCGTCCTTAGAAAGAGAGTAACTTGGGACGAACTTAGAAAAAACATAGAATGATACTAAAGTTTGTCTTTGTTCGTCACAAGTTAGTCTCGTTAGTCTCATTCCAAGGTTTTTCTAAGTTCGTCCTTAGAAAGAGAGTAACTTGGGACGAACTTAGACTAACCTTAGAATGCGAGTAAAGTTTGTCTTTGCTCGTGCCAAGTTAGTCACATTCTAAGGGTTGTCTAAGTTCGTCCTTAGAAAGAGACTATCTTGGGACGAACTTAGACAAACCTTAGAATGAGACTAAAGTTTGTCTTTGTTCGTCCCAAGTTAGTCTCGTTAGTCTCATTCTAAGGTTTGTTTAAGTTCGTCCTTAGAAAGAGACTAACTTGGGACGAACTTAGACAAACCTTAGAATGAGACTAAAGTTTGTCTTTGTTCGTCCCAAGTTAGTCTCGTTAGTCTCATTCTAAGGTTTGTTTAAGTTCGTCCTTAGAAAGAGACTAACTTGGGACGAACTGAGACGAACCTTAGAATGAGACTAAAGTTTGTCTTTGTTCGTCCCAAGTTACTCTAGTTAGTCTCATTCTAAGGGTTGTCTAAGTTCGTCCTTAGAAAGAGACTAACTTGGGACGAACTTAGACTAACATTAGTATGAGACTAAAGTTTGTCTTTGTTCGTCCCAAGTTAGTCTCGTTAGTCTCATTCAAAGGTTTGTCCAAGTTCGTCCTTATAAAGAGACAAACTTGGGACGAACTTAGACAAACCTTAGAATGAGACTAAAGTTTGTCTTTGTTCGTCCCAAGTTAGTCTCGTTAGTCTCATTCTAAGGTTTGTCTAAGTTCATCCTTAGAAAAAGACTAACTTGGGACGAACTTAGACTAACCTTAGAATGAGACTAAAGTTTGTCTTTGTTCGGCCCAAGTCACTCTCGTTAGTCTCATTCTAAGGTTTATCTAAGTTCGTCCTTAGAAAGAGACTAACTTGGGACGAAATTAGACAAACCTTAGAATGAGACTTTCTTTATTCGTCCCAACTTAGTCTCGTTAGTCTCATTCTAAGGTTTGGCTAATTTCGTCCTTAGAAAGAGAGTAACTTGGGACGAACTTTGACTAACCTTAGAATGCGAGTAAAGTTTGTCTTTGCTCGTGCCAAGTTAGACACATTCTAGGTGTTGTCTAAGTTCGTCCTTAGAAAGAGACTATCTTGGGACGAACTTAGACAAACCTTAGAATGAGACTAAAGTTTGTCTTTGTTCGTCCCAAGTTAGTCTCGTTAGTCTCATTCTAAGGTTTGTTTAAGTTCGTACTTAGAAAGAGACTAACTTGGGATGAACTTAGACTAACCTTAGAATGAGACTAAAGTTTGTCTTTGTTCGTCCCAAGTTACTCTAGTTAGTCTCATTCTAAGGTTTTTCTAAGTTCGTCCTTAGAAAGAGACTAACTTGGGACGAACTTAGACTAACATTTGTATGAGACTAAAGTTTGTCTTTGTTCGTCCCAAGTAACTCTCGTTAGTCTCATTCTAAGGTTTGTCTAAGTTCGTCCCAAGAAAGGGACTAACTTGGGACAAACTTAGACAAACCTTAGAATGAGACTAAAGTTTGTCTTTGTTCGTCCCAAGTTATTCCCGTTAGTCTCATTCTAAGGTTTGTCTAGTCTCATTCTAAGGTTTCTCTAAGTTCGTCCTTGGAAAGAGATTAACTTGGGAGGGACTTAGACTAACCTTAGAATGAGACTAAAGTTTGTCTTGTTCGTCCCAAGTTATTCTCGTTAGTCTCATTCAAAGGTTTGTCTAAGTTCGTCCTTAGGAAGAGACTATCTTGGGACGAACTTAGACTAACCTTAGAATGAGACTAAAGTTTGTCTTTTTTCTTCCCAAGTTAGTCTCGTTAGTCTCATTCTAAGGTTTGTCTAAGTTCGTCCTAAGAAAGAGAGTAACTCGGGACGAACTTAGACTAACCTTAGAATGAGACTGAAGTTTGTCTTTGTTCGTCCCAAGTTAGTCTCTTTAGTCTCATTCAAAGGATTGTCTAAGTTCGTCCTTAGAATGAGACTAACTTGGGAAGAACTTAGACTAACCTTAGAATGAGACTAAAGATTGCCTTTGTTCGTCCCAAGTTAGTCTCGTTAGTCTCATTCAAAGGTTTGTCTAAGTTCGTCCTTAGAAAGACACTATCTTGGGACGAACTTAGACTAACCTTAGAATGAGACTAAAGTTTGTCTTTGTTCGTCCAAAGTTATTCTCGTTAGTCTCATTGAAAGGTTTGTCTTAGTTCGTCCTTAGAAAGAGACTAACTTGGGAAGAACTTAGACAAACCTTAGAATAAAACTAAAGTTTGTCTTTGTTCTTCCCAAGTTAGTCTCGTTTGTCTCATTCTAAGGTTTGTCTAAGTTCGTCCTTAGAAAGAGACTAACTTGGGACCAAATTAGACTAACCTTAGAATGAGACTAAAGTTTGTCTTTGTTCGTTCCAAGTTAGTCTCGTTAGTCTCATTCTAAGGTTTGTCTAAGTTCGTCCTTAGAATGAGACTAACTTGGGACGAAATTAGACTAACCTTAGAATGAGAATAAAGTTTGTCTTTGTTCGTCCCAAGTTAGTCTCGTTAGTCTCATTCAAAGGTTTGTCCAAGTTCGTCCTTATAAAGAGACAAACTTTGGACGAACTTAGACAAACCTTAGAATGAGACTAAAGTTTGTCTTTGTTCGTCCCAAGTTAGTCTCGTTAGTGTCATTCTAAGATTTGTCTAAGTTCATCCTTATAAAAAGACTAAATTGGGATGAACTTAGACTAACCTTAGAATGAGACTAAAGTTTGTCTTTGTTCGTCCCAAGTTAGTCTCGTTTGTCTCATTCTAAGGTTTGTCTAAGTTCGTCCTTAGAATGAGACTAACTTGGGACGAACTTAGACTTACCTTAGAATGAGACTAAAGATTGTCTTTGTTCGTCCCAAGTTAGTCTCGTTAGTCTCATTCAAAGGTTTGTCCAAGTTCGTCCTTATAAAGAGACAAACTTGGGACGAACTTAGACAAACCTTAGAATGAGACTAACCTTTGTCTTTGTTTGTCCCAACTTATTCTCGTTAGTCTTATTCTAAGGTTTATCTAAGTTCGTCCTTAGAAAGAGACTAACTTGGGACGAACTTAGACAAACCTTAGAATGAGACTAAAGTTTGTCTTTGTTCGTCCCAAGTTAGTCTCGTTAGTCTCATTCTAAGGTTTGTCTAAGTTCATCCTTAGAAAAAGACTAACTTGGGACGAACTTTGACTAACCTTAGAATGAGACTAAAGTTTGTCCTTGTTCGACCCAAGTAAGTCTCGTTACTCTCATTCTAAGGTTTGTCTAAGTTCGTCCTCAGAAAGAGACTAACTTGGGACGAACTTAGACAAACCTTAGAATGAGACAAAAGTTTGTCTTTGTTCGTCCCAAGTTAGTCTCGTTAGTCTCATTCTAAGGTTTGTCTAAGTTCGTGCTTAGAAAGAGACTAACTTGGGACGAACTTAGACAAATCTTAGAATGAGACTAAAGTTTGTCTTTGTTCGTCCCAAGTTAGTCTCATTAGTCTCATTCTAAGGTTTGTCTAAGTTCATCCTTAGAAAAAGACAAACTTGGGACGAACTTAGACTAACCTTAGAATGAGACTAAAGTTTGTCTTTGTTCGTCCCAAGTTACTCTCGTTAGTCTCATTCTAAGGTTTATCTAAGTTCGTCCTTAGAAAGAGACTAACTTGGGACGAAATTAGACAAACCTTAGAATGAGACTTTCTTTGTTCGTCCCAACTTAGTCTCGTTAGTCTCATTCTAAGGTTTGGCTAAGTTCGTCCTTAGAAAGAGAGTAACTTGGGACGAACTTAGAAAAAACATAGAATGATACTAAAGTTTGTCTTTGTTCGTCACAAGTTAGTCTCGTTAGTCTCATTCCAAGGTTTTTCTAAGTTCGTCCTTAGAAAGAGAGTAACTTGGGACGAACTTAGACTAACCTTAGAATGCGAGTAAAGTTTGTCTTTGCTCGTGCCAAGTTAGTCACATTCTAAGGGTTGTCTAAGTTCGTCCTTAGAAAGAGACTATCTTGGGACGAACTTAGACAAACCTTAGAATGAGACTAAAGTTTGTCTTTGTTCGTCCCAAGTTAGTCTCGTTAGTCTCATTCTAAGGTTTGTTTAAGTTCGTCCTTAGAAAGAGAGGTTTGTTTAAGTTCGTCCTTAGAAAGAGACTAACTTGGGACGAACTTAGACAAACCTTAGAATGAGACTAAAGTTTGTCTTTGTTCGTCCCAAGTTAGTCTCGTTAGTCTCATTCTAAGGTTTGTTTAAGTTCGTCCTTAGAAAGAGACTAACTTGGGACGAACTGAGACGAACCTTAGAATGAGACTAAAGTTTGTCTTTGTTCGTCCCAAGTTACTCTAGTTAGTCTCATTCTAAGGGTTGTCTAAGTTCGTCCTTAGAAAGAGACTAACTTGGGACGAACTTAGACTAACATTAGTATGAGACTAAAGTTTGTCTTTGTTCGTCCCAAGTTAGTCTCGTTAGTCTCATTCAAAGGTTTGTCCAAGTTCGTCCTTATAAAGAGACAAACTTGGGACGAACTTAGACAAACCTTAGAATGAGACTAAAGTTTGTCTTTGTTCGTCCCAAGTTAGTCTCGTTAGTCTCATTTTAAGGTTTGTCTAAGTTCATCCTTAGAAAAAGACAAAATTGGGATGAACTTAGACTAACCTTAGAATGAGACTAAAGTTTGTCTTTGTTCGTCCCAAGTTAGTCTCGTTTGTCTCATTCTAAGGTTTGTCTAAGTTCGTCCTTAGAATGAGACTAACTTGGGTCGAACTTAGACTAACCATAGAATGAGACTAAAGATTGTCTTTGTTCGTCCCAAGTTAGTCTCGTTAGTCTCATTCTAAGGTTTGGCTAAGTTCGTCCTTAGAAAGAGAGTAACTTGGGACGAACTTAGACTAACCTTAGAATGCGAGTAAAGTTTGTCTTTGCTCGTGCCAAGTTAGTCACATTCTAAGGGTTGTCTAAGTTCGTCCTTAGAAAGAGACTATCTTGGGACGAACTTAGACAAACCTTAGAATGAGACTAAAGTTTGTCTTTGTTCGTCCCAAGTTAGTCTCGTTGGTCTCATTCTAAGGTTTGTTTAAGTTCGTCCTTAGAAAGAGACTAACTTGGGACGAACTTAGACTAACCTTAGAATGAGACTAAAGTTTGTCTTTGTTCGTCCCAAGTTACTCTAGTTAGTCTCATTCTAAGGGTTGTCTAAGTTCGTCCTTAGAAAGAGACTAACTATGGACGAACTTAGACTAAGGTGATGTTCTTTTGAACTTAAGTTAACTGGAATTTTATTGTACTGAACTTAATTAAACTGTACTGAACTTAACTAAACTGTACTGAACTTTATTAAACTGTATTGAACTTAATTTAACTGTACTGAACTTAATTTAACTGTATCGAATTTTATTTAACTTTACTGAACTGCACTGAACTTAATTTACTGTATCGAATTTATTTAACTTAACTTTACTGAACTTAATTTGCTGAAATAGAAAAATTATATATATGTATAGTATATTTATATATGTGTGTATTTGTCATAATTTTTTCAAAAAGATAAAATTATATAATTCATTAAATTAACTTGCTCAAAAAAGTTTCATCTTTTTTTCAAACTGATAAATATATATGTATTTTTTTAAACTATACTTGCTAAAAAATTGCGTGAAGCCCAAAACGTTTCATTTTTTAAAAATTGTACGACTAATTTTTTTCAAACTATACTTGGTGAAGCAGAATTGTTGGAATCATATGATGAGTTCATGAATCTTCTTGTGTTTTGTTGGAATCTTGTGGTATCAGAATTGTTGGAATGCTGCTGTGTGTTGCCGAGGTTGTCATGAATTATATGATGATTTAAGGTTACATATTTTGTTCTTGAATGAGAAACTGATTGCTTACATTGAGTTGGTCACTTTCGTAAATTTTATTATAAGGTTCTAGTTTTGTTTATAGAAATTTTAATGCATTTGTGGCGTTATCATACATTAGCTAGATATGTATATGTGGTGGGGTCCTGAAGAAAGTAGAAGGGTAATGGAGGTTGTGCTCGAATCAATGAAGCCCGGAGTTCCTATTGCTCACACTTCGGGAAACGGTGGCAGAGGTTTATAAAGCACGATCAAAGCATGCCGTGGCACCAAAACAAATCAACAACCATTATAACCAATGTCGTTCGAAATGGGTAGCATGGAATGCAATGAGTCAAATGACTGGCATTGCCTTAACTGATGATGGATTGCCCACTGAAATTGAGCTTCAAAGTGATAGAATGAAACAATTTTTGCAGGTATAATTTCATTTTCAAGTTGCATTTATGTACTATTTGTTGTAACTATTCTGTTGTTAACACTATAACAACTTCTGTTATGAATGATAAGCTGTGACAGTTGGTGAACTCGTTTATGTTTCTAAAAATGAAACTTATCACTCTTTGAAAAACTGGTGCTATTGTTTTCATTTTATTGTGAAACAATGGTTTATCTCACAAAAATTTATCGGTTCTTGTTGTAACTGCAGAAGTATAAGTGTGGATCTTATGTCACAAAGCATAAACTTCCTGACTTGGATCTTTGGAATTCTATATTCTCTGGAAGATGTGTAACTGGTGCAAAAAGTTATTCACCCGCTTCGGCCAGAGCTGAATTTGAATCGCACAAGAGAAAAGCAAATGGAAAGCGTCACGTGCTTGATGATGAAGAAGAGGGATCTGGAGATAGTGAAGACCATCAGCATACCCCTGAACCATATGTGATTTCTGAGGAACCCGCTGAAAGTAGATCACCGCCTAACACTACTAGTTCAAAAAAACAGAAGCGTGGTTCTACTTCTACTTCTGTTTCAAAACCAAGACCGACTAACGACCTGAACAAAGCACTTACCATTTTGAAGATGGTTGATGGTAAAGAGAGTCATGAAAGAAAATTATATCTTGCAGTGAAGAATATGGAACAAGTGAAAATGCGAGGTTTAGCTTTCCATGCACGAGCCATATTCTATCTTACAGAGAAGAATATTGGGAAAATGTTTTTGGAGTTTGAAACAGATGAAGAAAAATGGGAGTGGCTCAAAGTTCTTGACAATGATTTTCCTTAGGGTTCATTTCGAAAATTAAAAAACATGTCTGCTGTAATGTTTGGTTTTCTATGTTTTAATGTGTTCTGACTATGTTTGTTTGTTTGTATTGTTGTTTTTTTGGGTACGTATTCTGATGGGTTGTGAACTCCTGTTTGCATGAAAGAATAGTGTGAACTTCATTTTGATGTTTCTTCTACCTTTTTAATGTGACTGCTGTAATGTTTGTTTCTATGTTTTAATGTGTTCTGAACTTCATGTTTCTTCATTTTGAGCCACTACTGATTTAATCTCTTTTTTTATAGAATGAATGAAGAGGTGATCGAACATTGCAGGAGAATAGCAATCGATACGTTAAGAAGATTGACATCTAAACCCAAACGTCAAAGATTAAGAACCGGAGGTGAGACTGGGAATGAGTACATGTATAGACTGGTGAATACACATCCACAACTTTGTCAGGAGCAACTTAGATTATCCAGCGAGCAACTTACCCACTTGGTTAACATATTGAAATCACGACAACTCTTGAGAGATTCAAAATTTATTACGGTGACTGAACAAGTTGGCATGTGCTTATATGTATTGGCTAAAGGAGCTTCTTATAGGGATGTGGCTGATACATTCAAACATTCAATATTGACCATTTCAAAATATCTTCGCAAGGTGTTTCGTGCTCTAAAAAGGTTATCGTTTGATATCGTAAGACCTCATACATCTTTGGAAGAAGTACCTCCGAAGATACTGAATAGCAGCTTGTATTCACCTTATTTTAAGGTAAATTAGTATGAAATAAAAAATTGTCACTATGTTTTCATCGGAAAATGATTGTGTTTATTGTGTTTAGGATTGTATTGGAGCATTGGATGGCACTCACATTCAAGCAAGTTTGGCAGATGACAAAGGAAATCAATATCGAGGTCGCAAAGGAACAAAAACTTGGAATGTTCTTGCTTGTTGCTCGTTCGACATGATTTTTTCATATGTCCATGTTGGGTGGGAAGGAAGTGTTCATGATCAGACGGTTTGGACTGATGCAATTACTCAATCAAAATATTGTTTTCCACATCCGCCTCGAGGTGAAATTTAACATTAGTATTTTATTTTGAACCACTGATTTAATTTAATTGTGTTTAATAACATTTATTATTTTACAGGAAAGTATTATTTGGTTGACTCTGGCTATCCAAATACAATTGGTTATCTGGCACCTTATAAAGATAAAAGAGTTCGATATCATATGCCAACGTTTCGTAACGGTGATCAACCTACCGGAGTATATGAAAAATTCAACTATCGACACTCATCTTTACGAACCACCATTGAAAGAGCATTTGACATCTTAAAGAAATCGTGGAAGATACTCAAAGTCATGCCTCAAGTATCTGATGAGCGCCAAAGTGATATAATTACTGCTGCATTTACTATGCACAACTTTATTCGCATGCATAATTGTTCAATACCCATTTTAGCTAATGAGACCGTGCTGGGAAGAGCAGATTCAAATTTATTTGATCAACAGCGAAAAGAGCAGATGAATCAAGTACGGGACATGATAGTGATGAGTCGTATTTATACGACTCGTCGAATCAATTAATCCCATTTATTTCGACACTTTATTATGCGAACAATTACTTTTTAGTATGGTTTTGCATCTCAGGTGTTTTGGAAGCTCTAGGAGGAAACGCGCATAAAAGACGGCATTTCATGCCAAAAACATCACAATGGCAGATTTGACCTTTGGATGTTCAACGGAGCGCTGGGAATGGACCGCTGATCAGAAAAATACGAGTCATATGCCGTTGCGAAGCTAACTCAATTCCCTACAACTCTCTAGTTCACACCGAGAGTATCTGAGGTCGTTTGGACTGTCAAATCAGTAGCCGAAGTCGGGGCTCAGTGGGCACCGCGTTTCGTAGAGACATTAGCTCGACGCTAATGTCTAAAGGAAACCTGGTCGCTACTGTCAGCACGCGTTTTAATGACGTCAGCAAACCCAAAACTTGGAAATTGAGCCCAAAAACAGATTTGGAAACCCAGTTTATTATAAATAAGAAGCTTGGGTTAGGGTGTCCATCATCCATCATTCTACGAAGATCAAGACGACTCTGGAGGAGAAGACGAAGCTTTCGACGAGAGAGAAGATTTTCCTACTTTTCATTATGTGTTTTTACATGATTATGTGTAGCTAAACTTTTAATTCAGTTTAGGGTTTGTATATTGTGACGAATGTTTTGAGGCTTTTTACTTAATGCTATTTTATGTTCCACTAGTTCTTTTGCTAATTTATCCCGGACTGAATTGCGAAGCTAAGTGGAGACTTGAAACGGTAAAGCTTAGCCGAGCGATTCAGCCCCTATATTTGCTGCTTGTTTGATACTAAACCGTTAGAACAAGTAGTCGCACTAAACTTAATATAACCTGAAACGGAGTATTAGGTTTGCTAGAACTAGAAGTCTATAACCTGAAACGGAGTAAATTGTGGTGTAGTGCTTGCAATGACCTACTTTAGGTTATAACCTGAAACGGAGTAACCACGCTTAGGAACATAGAATTAGATTATTAGCAGCCGAGGATAAACAAGTCAGAATAGAAAAACCCTAAGCTGAATATTCTCTCTGATTGAATTCTTTGTGTTATTTTCTCTTGTGCACTCTTATTTGCTCACAACCCCCCTTTATTTAATTGTTTCCAGTAACAGCTTCAGTAACACCAGCTCCCTTGGGTTCGACCCTGCTTGCCGCTACACTAGCTTATTGCAGGACATTTATAAATAGTAAATTTGACGCGTCAGACGACAGACGACGCGCGTCAATAGCGTTTCAAATTATTGAGGATTGTCCAGATGATGTAGTGGAAATGAACATGGATGAAGATGATGATATGTAAAATTACCCTTGAATGCCATTGTAAGTTCACATGTAATAAATATATATGTATTCATAAGTTTATTTCCACATGTTCTTTAAATTCATATCAAGTGCAACAAAGTGTACTTCTATCTTAAAACGGATGCAATAGTTTCCGAAGAGGTGTGGACACAAACTTGAAAAATCGTTAGATCATATATGTCTTATGCTTTTCTAAAAATTATTTAAAAAATTTAATTTTTTTATGAATAATAGGGTTGGAAACTATAAAAAAACTGGATTGACTTGAAAAAAAATTATATTATATTTTTTAACTTAAATTAATTTAAGTATATTTAACTGTACTGAACTTCATTAATTTAACTGTACTGAACTTTATTAAACTGTATTGAACTTAATTTAACTGTACTGAACTTTATTAAACTGTATTGAACTTAATTTAACTGTACTGAACTTTATTAAACTATATTGAACTTAATTTAACTGTACTGAACTTTATTGAACTGTATTGAACTTTATTAAACTGTATTGAACTTAATTTAATTTTACTGAACTTAATAAAACTGTATTGAAGTGCAAAAGAACAGAGCCTAACATTAGTATGAGACTAAAGTTTGTCTTTGTTCGTCCCAAGTAACTCCCGTTAGTCTCATTCTAAGATTTGTCTAAGTTCGTCCTTAGAAAGAGACTAACTTGGGACGAACCAAGACAAACCTTAGAATGAGACTTTCTTTGTTCGTCCCAACTTAGTCTCGTTAGTCTCATTCTAAGGTTTGGCTAAGTTCGTCCCTAGAAAGATACTAACTTGGGACAAACTTAGACAAACCTTAGAATGAGACTAAAGTTTGTCTTTGTTCGTCCCAAGTTATTCCCGTTAGTCTCATTCTTAGGTTTGTCTTGTCTCATTCTAAGGTTTCTCTAAGTTCGTCCATGGAAAGAGACTAACTTGGGACGGACTTAGACTAACCTTAGAATGAGACTAAAGTTTGTCTTGTTCGTCCCAAGTTAGTCTCGTTAGTCTCATTCAAAGGTTTGTCTAAGTTCGTCCTTAGGAAGAGACTATCTTGGGACGAACTTAGACTAACCTTAGAATGAGACTAAAGTTTGTCTTTGTTCGTCCCAAGTTATTCTCGTTAGTCTCATTCTAAGGTTTGTCGAAGTTCGTCCTTAGAAAGAAACTAACTTGGGAAGAATTTAGACAAACCTTAGAATAAGACTAAAGTTTGTCTTTGTTCTTCCCAAGTTAGTCTCGTTAGTCTCATTCTAAGGTTTGTCTAAGTTTGTCCTAAGAAAGAGAGTAACTGGGGACGAACTTAGACTAACCTTAGAATGAGACTAAAGTTTGTCTTTGTTCGTCCCAAGTTAGTCTCGTTAGTCTCATTCTAAGGTTTATCTAAGTTCGTCCTTAGAAAAAGACTAACTTGGGACGAACTTAGACTAACCTTAGAATGAGACTAAAGTTTGTCTTTGTTCGTCCCAAGTTACTCTCCTTAGTCTCATTCTAAGGTTTATCTAAGTTCGTCTTTAGAAAGAGACTAACTTGGGACGAACTTAGACAATCCTAAGAATGAGACTTTCTTTGTTCGTCCCAACTTAGTCTCGTTAGTCTCATTCTAAGGTTTGTCTAAGTTCGTCCTTAGAAAGAGAGTAACTTGGGACGAACTTAGAAAAAACTTAGAATGAGACTAAAATTTGTCTTTGTTCGTCCCAAGTTAGTCTCGTTAGTCTCATTCCAAGGTTTTTCTAAGTTCGTCCTTAGAAAGAGACTAACTTGGGACGAACTTAGACTAACCTTAGAATGCGAGTAAAGTTTGTCTTTGTTCGTGCCAAGTTAGTCACATTCCAAGGGTTGTCTAAGTTCGTCCTTAGAAAGAGACTATCTTGGGACGAACTTACACTCCCATTAGAATGAGACTAAAGTTTGTCTTTGTTCGTCCCAAGTTAGTCTCGTTAGTCTCATTCTAAGGTTTGTCTAAGTTCGTCCTTAGAAAGAGACTAACTTGGGACGAACTTAGACAAATCTTAAAATGAGACTAAAGTTTGTCTTTGTTCGTCCCAAGTTAGTCTCGTTAGTCTCATTCTAAGGTTTGTCTTAGTTCATCCTTAGAAAAAGACTAACTTGGGACAAACTTAGACTAACCTTAGAATGAGACTAAAGTTTGTCTTTGTTCGTCCCAAGTTAGTCTCGTTAGTCTCATTCTAAGGTTTATCTAAGTTCGTCCTTAGAAAGAGACTAACTTGGGACGAACTTAGACAAACCGTAGAATCAGACTTTCTTTGTTCGTCCCAACTTAGTCTCGTTAGTCTCATTCTAAGGTTTGGCTAAGTTTGTCCTTAGAAAGAGAGTAACTTGGGACGAACTTAGAAAAAACTTAGAATGAGACTAAAGTTTGTCTTTGTTCGTCCCAACTTAGTCTCGTTAGTCTCATTCCAAGGTTTTTCTAAGTTCGTCCTTAGAAAGAGACTAACTTGGGACGAACTTAGACTAACCTTAGAATGCGAGTAAAGTTTGTCTTTGTTCGTGCCAAGTTAGTCACATTCCAAGGGTTGTCTAAGTTCGTCCTTAGAAAGAGACTATCTTGGGACGAACTTACACTCCCATTAGAATGAGACTAACGTTTGTCTTTGTTCGTCCCAAGTTAGTCTCGTTAGTCTCATTCTAAGGTTTGTCTAAGTTCGTCCTTAGAAAGAGACTAACTTGGAACGAACTTAGACAAACCTTAGAATGAGACTAAAGTTTGTCTTTGTTCGTCCCAAGTTAGTCTCGTTAGCCTTATTCTAAGGGTTGTCTAAGTTCGTCCTTAGAAAGAGACTAACTTGGGACGAACTTAGACAAACCTTAGAATGAGACTAATGTTTGTCTTTGTTCATCCCAAGTTAGTCCCGTTAGTCTCATTCTAAGGTTTGTCTAAGTTCGTCCTTAGAAAGAGACTAACTTGGGACGAACTTAGACTAACCTTAGAAGGAGACTAAAGTTTGTCTTTGTTCGTCCCAAGTTACTCTCGTTAGTCTCATTCTAAGGTTTGTCTAAGTTCGTCCTAAGAAAGAGACTAACTTAGGACGAACGTAGACAAACCTTAGAATGAGACTTTCTTTGTTCGTCCCAACTTAGTCTCGTTAGTCTCATTCTAAGGTTTGGCTAAGTTCGTCCTCAGAAAGAGACTAACTTGGGACGAACTTAAACAAAACTTTGAATGGGACTAAAGTTTGTCTTTGTTGTCCCAAGTTAGTCTCGTTAGTCTCATTCTAATGTTTTTCTAAGTTCGTCCTTAGAAAGAGACTAACTTGGGACGAACTTAGACTAACCTTAGAATGAGGGTAAAGTTTGTCTTTGTTCGTCCCGAGTTAGTCTCATTCTAAGGTTTGTCTAAGTTCGTCGTTAGAAAGAGACTATCTTGGGACGAACTTAGACTAACCTTAGAATGAGATTAAAGTTTGTCATTGTTCGTCCCAAGTTAGTCTCGTTAGTCTCATTCCAAGGTTTGTCTATGTTCGTCCTTAGAAACAGATTAACATGGGACGAACCTAGACTAACCTTACTAACGTTTGTCTTTGTTCGTCCCAAGTTAGTCTCGTTTGTCTCGTTCTAAGGGTTGTCTAAGTTCGTCCTTAGAAAGAGACTAACTTGGGACGAACTTAGACAAACCTTAGAATGAGATTACGTTTGTCTTTGTCCGTCCCAAGTTAGTCCCGTTAGTCTCATTCTAAGGTTTGTCTAAGTTCATCCTTAGAAAGAGACAAACTTGGGACGAACTTAGACTAACCTTAGAATGAGACTAAAGTTTGTCTTTGTTCGACCCAAGTTACTCACGTTAGGCTTTTTTTTAAGTTTGACTAAGTTCGTCCTTAGAAAGAGACTAACTTGAGACGAACTTAGACAAACCTTAGAATGAGACTTTCTTTGTTCGTCCCTACTTAGTCTCGTTAGTCTCATTCTAAGGTTTGGCTAAGTTCGTCCTCAGAAAGAGACTAACTTGGGACGAACTTAGACAAAACTTTGAATGAGACTAAAGTTTGTCTTTGTGGTCCCAAGTTAGTCTCGTTAGTCTCATTCTAATGTTTGTCTAAGTTCGTCGTTAGAAAGAGACTATCTTGGGAAGAACTTAGACTAACCTTAGAATGAGACTAAAGTTTTTCTTTGTTCGTCCCAAGTTAGTCTCGTTAGTCTCATTCCAAGGTTTGTCTATGTTCGTCCTTAGAAAGAGATTAACTCGGGACGAGCCTAGACTAACCTTATAATGAGACTAACGTTTGTCTTTGTTCCTCCCAAGTTAGTCTCGTTTGTCTCATTCTATGGTTTGTCTAAGTTCGTCCTTAGAAAGTGACTAACTTGGGACGAACTTAGACAAACCTTAGAATGAAACTAAAGTTTGTCTTTGTTCGTCCCAAGTTAGTCTTGTTAGCCTCATTCTAAGGGTTGTCTAAGTTCGTCCTTAGAAAGAGACTAACTTGGGACGAACTTTGACAACCCTTAGAATGAGACTAATGTTTGTCTTTGTTCGTCCCAAGTTAGTCCTGTTAGCCTCATTCTAAGGTTTGTCTTAGTTCGTCCTTACAAAGAGACTAACTTGGGACGAACTTTGACAACCCTTAGAATGAGACAAAAGTTTGTCTTTTTTCGTCACAAGTTAGTCTCGTTAGTCTCATTCTAAGTTCGTCCTCAGAAAGAGACTAACTTGGGACGAACTTAGACTAACTTGGAACGCACTTAGAGAAACCTTAGAATGAGACTAGAGTTTGTCTTTGTTCGTCCCAAGTTAATCTCGTTAGTCTCATTCTAAGGTTTGTCTAAGTTCGTCCTTAGAAAGAGACTAACTTTGGGACGAACTTAGACTAACTTGGGACGAACTCAGAAAACCTTAGAATCAGACTAACGTTTGTCTTTGTTAGTCCCATGTTAGTCTCGTTAGTCTCATTCTAAGGTTTGTCTATGTTCGTCCTTAGAAAGAGACTAACTTGGGACGAACTTAGACTTATTTGGGGCGAACTTAGAAAACCTTAGAATGAGACTAACGTTTGTCTTTGTTCGTCCTAAGTAAGTCTCGTTAGTCTCATTCTAAGGTTTGTCTAAGTTCGTCCTCAGAAAGAGACTAACTTGGGACGAACTTAGACTAACTTGGGACGAACTTAGAGAAACCTTAGAATGAGACTAGAGTTTGTCTTTGTTCGTCCCAAGTTAGTCTCGTTAGTCTCATTATGAGGTTTGTCTAAGTTCGTCCTTAGACAGAGACTAACTTTGGGACGAACTTAGACTAACTTGGGACGAACTCAGAAAACCTTAGAATCAGACTAACGTTTGTCTTTGTTCGTCCCAAGTAAGTCTCGTTAGTCTCATTCTAAGATTGGTCTATGTTCATCCTTTGAAAGAGACTAACTTGGGACGAACTTGGACTAACTTGGGACGACCTTAGACTAACCTTATAATGAGACTAAAATTTGTCTCTCTTCGTCCCAAGTTAATCTCGTTAGTCTTATTCTAAGGTTTGTCTAAGTTCGTCCTTAGAAAGAGACTAACTTGGGACGAACTTAGACAAACCTTAGAATGAGACTAAAGTTTGTCTTTGTTCGTCCCAAGTTAGTCTCGTTAGTCTCATTCTAAGGTCTGTCTAAGTTCGTCCTTAGACAGAGACTAACTTTGGGACGAACTTAGACTAACATGGGACAAACTTAGACAACCCTTAGAATGAGACTAACGTTTGTCTTTGTTCGTCCCAAGTTAGTCTCGTTAACTCATTGTAAGGTTTGTCTATGTTCGTCCTTAGAAAGAGAGTAACTTGGGACGAACTTTGACTAACTTGGGACGAACTTAGACTAATTTTATAATGAGACTAACGTTTGTCTATGTTCGTCCCAAGTTAGTCTCGTTAGTCTGATTCTAAGGTTTGTCTAAGTTCGTCCTTAGAAAGACACTAACTTGGGACGTTGACGAACTATTCTTTTTCACCTCTAAATAGTATCAATGAAGAGAGGGTCGGTAGTAAGTCAAAACATTTATAATGACCGGTAGGGTACCGGGTCGAACCCAAAGGAGCAAGCCAAGCACACGCACTATTTAAGATTGTGTTTCCATTCGGCTATTCTAAACCAAAAATGTGTAAAAGGGTGTATATATCTAAATCCTATGTGGCGAGTAATTAGGGATGAAAGATAAGTAGGAGGTGTTTCGAGGGGTTACTCCCCTCCTTGGCAAATTCCAATGATCATGTATACAAGAGTTTAATCATTTAAGAGGTTGATAGGTTTAAAACCTAGCTTAGACTAGAATTGAACAAACCATGCATGTTTAATCCTAGTCAAGCCATCTTAGCTAGGATCTCACTAATTAAAGAGTATTGATCCACTATATAGCATTTACTCCCATAAATGCTACATGCATAAAGTTCTAGTTTACCTCTCACCATGCATTTACTCTCATAAACGTTGGTTAAGTTCAATTTTACTACATCCAAACCATCACTAAGCTCTTTCAATACTTAGATCAAAGTTCTTACACAAACATGTCACTTAGGCATTTTATCAAACACTTAGAGACATGTCTAAAATGAAGAGCATAGTAAAATGAAATCAACTTCAATAAATCCATTCAAATGTGTATACAATGATCATTGAGTACCAAGGAGGATCATAAGACCCTCAAAACACAAGATCCACTACTCACACATCATGTAAGACAACATGGTGTGAGTAGGGTTTTTACACAACAAGTAGAATAGAAGAGGGATAGAAATAGGATGATTAATCCTTGAACTCCCTTGATCCTCACTTCTCCTTGGTTGGATGATGATTGATGACCTTGGTTGACCTCTTTTCTTAATCTTCTTCTCCCCAAAAACCTCCACACTTTGGTCAAAAAGCCCTCTTTCTATTTATAGATTCGGCTGAAATCTGGGTGCAGAAATCTGAGTTTTTCATCCAGTCGGTCGACTGGGCTTTGCTTGACTCCCAGTCGGTCGACTGGGATGTGCAAGATATGATGAGCTCCTGAGTTTCAATCGAGTCGGTCGACTGGACTTTCAGTCGATCGACTGGTGGTCCTCTCGTCCGAATTTGGTCTTGGCGTCAACTAGAGAGTTGTAGCTCTTTGCGTTAGCTTTCCAACAAGCTTTGAATCAACCAAATCGGACACCGTATGCACCCTGGGCGTCCAAAACAAGTCGCAAAGGTCACGAAGAACACAGTCTGAGGAGCTGCTGAGTTGTTTAAACAGTCGATCGACTGGACTCCCAGTCGATCGACTGGTGGTCCTCCCGTCCGAATTTGGTCTTGGCATCAACTGGAGAGTTGTATCCCTTTGAGTTAGCTTTCCAACAAGCTTTGAATCAACCAATTCGGACACCGTATGCGCCCTGGGCGTCCAAAACAAGTTGCAAAGGTCAATATGCTCGGTATTGCCCCGAAACTCCTTGTTTTTGCGCCGAAACTCAACCAATCTTCACATTTAGGCATTGACCATGGGGGAAACTTGTTTTCTACCTGAAATGTAGAGATAGAGGTCAAATGACATCAAAATATCGTCAGAAACGATTCAAAACTATAGTGAAGAATGACCATAAATGAGTCGAAAACTCGACTCATCAACACTCCACACTTAAGTTTTGTTCGTCCCGAACAAAGTATGAGAATATGTCAAGGTCATGCAAATGTCGAAATGCTAGTGGTGCTATGTTTTTCGTCTATTTGCCTCACTAGATTTCACAAGGTCTCGATCATTATTCCTAATCATGGTATTGAAAGGTAAATGACAAGTATGTACAATCTAACTAGCTCCTTTTCGTAGGCGTTACGAATGCATTTAGCGTATGCATTAAGCCTTTAAACCCCTAGGCTACCCTAGTGGACGAGTTATAGTCTCGTGAGAGTTTTCAGAAAAGGGAATACTCACAAATCCCATATGCACCTATCCCATGAGAATGAATGCAAGAGTGCTCAACCAAGGCGAGGATTTCTCAAAACCAATCCCTCACCCCAAACTAGGACTACCATCACAATATCATCAAAAGAACTTTTGAACCATTTGAGTACCCATGAGGTTGTGCATTCAAGATCATCAATACTAGAGCTATCAAATGTCTCATCCAAAGGTCTACTCATTTTCAAGGCAATACAATAGAAGCAAAGTTAATAGTTTTGCACAAAAGAGTGTCAACAGCTCACCTATGCTAGCTAGGGCTAGTCCATTGGCTCACGACATGGAACCCATTCCCAAGTTTTAGGCGCTTAAGCCATAATCCATAAGGGAAGAGGAGTTCGACACTAGAGTTCTTAATAAACAAGCATAGACCAAATGATAACTCCCGTGCAAGCACATGGGTCGTCCAAAAGTCATTCTAACAAGCACACAATGCAAATGATGAATCCCGCACAAATGAAGAATGGAGGAAAACATAGAGTCAAGTTTTAAGTGCTTCTTATTTTCTGTTTGAAATGGCCTTTGGCCTACAAATGCTTTCGAGGGGGAACTTTTCTTCCTAACCCCCGGCATTTGTATCATTTTTAAAGCGAAACTTCTCTAGCACTTTGAGAGAGTTTTTAGTCGGGGCTTTGCCCTCTTTGACCACAAAAACTTTTTTGTTGGGGTCTATTTTTCGCCCTCTTTTGACTCCACACTTAAAACTTGACAATATGTTCAAAAAGCGTATGGAATGTGTGGGAAGCAATCATAAGCATGGCACTAAATTAGAAAACTCAAGTCACAAAGGAGCAAACAAAAGGTCTACGTTTTTCGTGAAAATTTTAAAAGTGCTTGATAAAACTCAATCCAAGGTATTTCAACGAAAATACTTAGAGAATTGGATAGACAAGGGATAGCAATTATATTGATTCACAAGAATGCACATTCATAGGACTAGGTCGGTTCTAAGTTCAAGATCCAATAAATGTGAATAATAGGCTAGATGTGATTTATAGGGATTTAGAGCCGATAGTCACAAGCCTATGTGGTTGAAAACACTCTCATGTTAGGGATAGAATACATGAATGCAAGTGCTCATTCTACAATGCTAGGCATGGCATAATATGAGTGAACTATGCGACTACCCACTCCACACTTAAAAGGTAGCTTAGTCCCTAAGCGCAAACAATGAAGAAAATGAGATAAAGGCGCATAGGAACTCCCCTCGTTTGTAGATGTGCCCCACCAATAGAAAAGATGACATTGTGCTAAGCTTGAATGTGCATGATGCGAATAACTTCCTTGATGACAAGAACACATGAGAGGTTAAAAGCAACAAGTGACATACAAGGTTATGTAAAACTCATGTATGAGCAAGATAGCATCACAAGTCACATAATAACATCATGGCACAATTTTCATAGAATTCAAACAAGGAAGTTGATCCACACCCTCTAAAACATGCACAAGGTTTCCTAAGTGCCCCAAATGTGAAACTAGAGTCATAGTATGATATCACAAATTAGTTCCACTCTAGTAAACACCAATAAAGCATATGAGCACTATGGGCAACATCATTAAGCATAGAAAGATCAAGGGGAAAGTGGAGGGCTTGGCAATGTGAAGTGGAATTGGAGTGAGTAGACCTCACTCCAAACTTAAAATTTTAGCCACTAATCACACATTTCACATTCCATATTTTAGAGCCTTAGCTACTCAAAATCATGCCAAACACTTGAACATACAAAAGAACAAGAATGAAACAACTTACAACCCGGGTTACCTCCCGCGGGGGCCTAGTTTTTCCCGTCTTGGCAAAGACGTAGCAAAGCGCCCCATAGAATCACTCGTCGAGAAGTCCTTTGCTAGGATCCCTTCTCGCGGGGCCTTGGGGTTGGTCGTGTCAATCCACCTTCAAATCCCATTTGAATTTCTTCCCATCAAGCCTACAATGGACTTTCCTTTGGGAGCATGACCCCTTCAAATATGAAGATCCCTTTAGAACAAAGGGGTCATGGGAGCTTCCTTCCAAAAATCTTGCAAAATAAGGCACAAAGCTCCAAAACTTGTCTCGAGACGAAATGGTGAAGAAAGGGTCTTCATAACTTGTCTCGAGCTTGATGGGCACACCTTCCTTTAATCTTTCAATGATGTCCATGGGTGCCCATTCCTCAATATCCCTTTCTAAGCTTGTGTTTTCTTGTATGCGAGAAGACTCTTTAGCTTGATCCATATAGACCTCAACAAAGTCTTCATACCCCCGAGATCCTTTTCTCTCAATAGGCTCTTCCTCTATCTTATCCTCATCAAGAAGTTCGGGCTCACATTCAAACTTGCTTGTGCCGGGAGGGAGGAGTTCTTCTTCACCAATAAAAGTTGTTTCATCTATGCAAGAGGCATCATCATTGAAGAATTCCTCATCGGAGAGCGTTAATACAATGGTGAACTCTTGTGCGTTCTCATCCAAATGATCATGAGATGTGCTAGTAGTGAAGGATGCTTCACTTTTGCATTCCATCTCGTCTTCATTACAAGGTTCACCATCCCTTGTCTTGTAATAAGCTTCGGTGGCGGCTCTCCAAAATTTATCCTCCAATTCTCGATCCCGTTCTTCCCTTGAGGCATTAGATTCAAGGACTTCTTCTTTGGATACCTCCTCTTCCTCTTCTAAGTTCTCAAATTCAACGGCTTGTTGTGCCAACTTGGCTTGAAGCATATCCATGTGACCATGCATATCTTGTTGGGTTTGCTTCACTTCCTTCAATTCTTGTCCCATCTCATTTTGGCTAGCAAGGAGTTTAGCAAGCATGACTTCTATATTGGAGGGCTCACTTGTGGGTAGAGGAGGTTGAGGGTATGGAGGGTAGGAGTCTTCAACTTCATAGCATTGGCTATCATCCCAATTCGGAGTGTAGTAACTTGTCGGATAGTCATGCTCTTGATAATAAGAATTTATGTGCTCCTCCTCTTGGTGGTATCTCTCATTAGAAAAGACTTGTTGGTTGTGGTTGTACATCCAATAGTCTTCACAATGGGCATTTGGTTGTTCCTCTTCATAATAATCTCCATTGTTCATGACTTGTTGGTTGTAGTGATCCATCCTCGCAAAACAAGATAAACGAAGTTAGTAAGGAATATGAGTAGAAAAAGAAGAATATACAAGTATAAGAAAAAAGAAAAATATTCACAAGAATAGTCGGAACTTCCACACAATCTAGTCTAGGGATGTGCTAACTAGTTGCTCCCCGGCAACGGCGCCATTTGACGAACTATTCCTTTTCACCTCTAAATAGTATCAATGAAGAGAGGGTCGGTAGTAAGTCAAAACATTTATAATGACCGGTAGGGTACCGAGTCGAACCCAAAGGAGCAAGCCAAGCACACGCACTATTTAAGATTGTGTTTCCATTCGGCTATTCTAAACAAAAAATGTGTAAAAGGGTGTATATATCTAAATCCTATGTGGCGAGTAATTAGGGATAAAAGATAAGTAGGAGGTGTTTCGAGGGGTTACTCCCCTCCTTGGCAAATTCCAATGATCATGTATACAAGAGTTTAATCATTTAAGAGGTTGATAGGTTTAAAACCTAGCTTAGACTAGAATTGAACAAACCATGCATGTTTAATCCTAGTCAAGCCATCTTAGCTAGGATCTCACTAATTAAAGAGTATTGATCCACTATATAGCATTTACTCCCATAAATGCTACATGCATAAAGTTCTAGTTTACCTCTCACCATGCATTTACTCTCATAAACGTTGGTTAAGTTCAATTTTACTACATCCAAACCATCACTAAGCTCTTTCAATACTTAGATCAAAGTTCTAACACAAACATGTCACTTAGGCATTTTATCAAACACTTAGAGACATGTCTAAAATGAAGAGCATAGTAAAATGAAATCAACTTCAATAAATCCATTCAAATGTGTATACAATGATCATTGAGTACCAAGGAGGATCATAAGACCCTCAAAACACAAGATCCACTACTCACACATCATGTAAGACAACATGGTGTGAGTAGGGTTTTTACACAACAAGTAGAATAGAAGAGGGATAGAAATAGGATGATTAATCCTTGAACTCCCTTGATCTTCACTTCTCCTTGGTTGGATGATGATTGATGACCTTGGTTGACCTCTTTTCTTAATCTTCTTCTCCCCAAAAACCTCCACACTTTGGTCAAAAAGCCCTCTTTCTATTTATAGATTCGGCTGAAATCTGGGTGCAGAAATCTGAGTTTTTCATCCAGTCGGTCGACTGGGCTTTGCTTGACTCCCAGTCGGTCGACTGGGATGTGCAAGATATGATGAGCTCCTGAGTTTCAATCGAGTCGGTCGACTGGTGGTCCTCTCGTCCGAATTTGGTCTTGGCGTCAACTAGAGAGTTGTAGCCCTTTGCGTTAGCTTTCCAACAAGCTTTGAATCAACCAAATCGGACACCGTATGCACCCTGGGCGTCCAAAACAAGTCGCAAAGGTCACGAAGAACACAGTCTGAGGAGCTGCTGAGTTGTTTAAACAGTCGATCGACTGGACTCCCAGTCGATCGACTGGTGGTCCTCCCGTCCGAATTTGGTCTTGGCATCAACTGGAGAGTTGTATCCCTTTGAGTTAGCTTTCCAACAAGCTTTGAATCAACCAATTCGGACACCGTATGCGCCCTGGGCGTCCAAAACAAGTTGCAAAGGTCAATATGCTCGGTATTGCCCCGAAACTCCTTGTTTTTGCGCCGAAACTCAACCAATCTTCACATTTAGGCATTGACCATGGGGGAAACTTGTTTTATACCTGAAATGTAGAGATAGAGGTCAAATGACATCAAAATATCGTCAGAAACGATTCAAAACTATAGTGAAGAATGACCATAAATGAGTCGAAAACTCGACTCATCAGACGTACTTAGACTAACTTGGGACGAACTTAGATAACCTTAGAATGAGACTAAAGTTTGTCTTTGTTCGTCCCAAGTTAGTCTCGTTAGTCTCATTCTAAGGTTTGTCTAAGTTCGTCCTTAGAAAGAGACAAACTTGGGACGAACTTAGACTAACCTTATAATGAGACTAGCTTTTGTCTTTGTTCGTCCCAAGTTAGTCTCGTTAGTCTCATTCTAAGGTTTGTCTAAGTTAGTCCTTAGAAAGAGACTAACTTGGGACGAACTTAGACAAACCCTAGAATGAGACTAAAGTTTGTCTTTGTTCGTCCCAAGTTGGTCTCGTTAGTCTCATTCTAAGGTTTGTCTAAGTTCGTCCTTAGAAAGAGACTAACATGGGACATAATTAGACTAACTAGGGACGAACTTAGAAAACCTTAGAATGAGACTAACGTTTGTCATTGTTCGTCCCAAGTTAGTCTCATTAGTCTCATTCTAAGGTTTGTCTAAGTTCGTCCAGAGAAAGACACTAACTTGGGACGTTGACGAACTATTCTTTTTCACCTCTAAATAGTATCAATGAAGAGAGGGTCGGTAGTAAGTCAAAACATTTATAATGACCGGTAGGGTACCGGGTCGAACCCAAAGGAGCAAGCCAAGCACACGCACTATTTAAGATTGTGTTTCCATTCGGCTATTCTAAACCAAAAATGTGTAAAAGGGTGTATATATCTAAATCCTATGTGGCGAGTAATTAGGGATGAAAGATAAGTAGGAGGTGTTTCGAGGGGTTACTCCCCTCCTTGGCAAATTCCAATGATCATGTATACAAGAGTTTAATCATTTAAGAGGTTGATAGGTTTAAAACCTAGGTTAGACTAGAATTGAACAAACCATGCATGTTTAATCCTAGTCAAGCCATCTTAGCTAGGATCTCACTAATTAAAGAGTATTGATCCACTATATAGCATTTACTCCCATAAATGCTACATGCATAAAGTTCTAGTTTACCTCTCACCATGCATTTACTCTCATAAACGTTGGTTAAGTTCAATTTTACTACATCCAAACCATCACTAAGCTCTTTCAATACTTAGATCAAAGTTCTTACACAAACATGTCACTTAGGCATTTTATCAAACACTTAGAGACATGTCTAAAATGAAGAGCATAGTAAAATGAAATCAACTTCAATAAATCCATTCAAATGTGTATACAATGATCATTGAGTACCAAGGAGGATCATAAGACCCTCAAAACACAAGATCCACTACTCACACATCATGTAAGACAACATGGTGTGAGTAGGGTTTTTACACAACAAGTAGAATAGAAGAGGGATAGAAATAGGATGATTAATCCTTGAACTCCCTTGATCTTCACTTCTCCTTGGTTGGATGATGATTGATGACCTTGGTTGACCTCTTTTCTTAATCTTCTTCTCCCCAAAAACCTCCACACTTTGGTCAAAAAGCCCTCTTTCTATTTATAGATTCGGCTGAAATCTGGGTGCAGAAATCTGAGTTTTTCATCCAGTCGGTCGACTGGGCTTTGCTTGACTCCCAGTCGGTCGACTGGGATGTGCAAGATATGATGAGCTCCTGAGTTTCAATCGAGTCGGTCGACTGGACTTTCAGTCGATCGACTGGTGGTCCTCTCGTCCGAATTTGGTCTTGGCGTCAACTAGAGAGTTGTAGCCCTTTGCGTTAGCTTTCCAACAAGCTTTGAATCAACCAAATCGGACACCGTATGCACCCTGGGCGTCCAAAACAAGTCGCAAAGGTCACGAAGAACACAGTCTGAGGAGCTGCTGAGTTGTTTAAACAGTCGATCGACTGGACTCCCAGTCGATCGACTGGTGGTCCTTCCGTCCGAATTTGGTCTTGGCATCAACTGGAGAGTTGTATCCCTTTGAGTTAGCTTTCCAACAAGCTTTGAATCAACCAATTCGGACACCGTATGCGCCCTGGGCGTCCAAAACAAGTTGCAAAGGTCAATATGCTCGGTATTGCCCCGAAACTCCTTGTTTTTGCGCCGAAACTCAACCAATCTTCACATTTAGGCATTGACCATGGGGGAAACTTGTTTTCTACCTGAAATGTAGAGATAGAGGTCAAATGACATCAAAATATCGTCAGAAACGATTCAAAACTATAGTGAAGAATGACCATAAATGAGTCGAAAACTCGACTCATCAACACTCCACACTTAAGTTTTGTTCGTCCCGAACAAAGTATGAGAATATGTCAAGGTCATGCAAATGTCGAAATGCTAGTGGTGCTATGTTTTGCGTCTATTTGCCTCACTAGATTTCACAAGGTCTCGATCATTATTCCTAATCATGGTATTGAAAGGTAAATTACAAGTATGTACAATCTAACTAGCTCCTTTTCGTAGGCGTTACGAATGCATTTAGCGTATGCATTAAGCCTTTAAACCCCTAGGCTACCCTAGTGGACGAGTTATAGTCTCGTGAGAGTTTTTAGAAAAGGGAATACTCACAAATCCCATATGCACCTATCCCATGAGAATGAATGCAAGAGTGCTCAACCAAGGCGAGGATTTCTCAAAACCAATCCCTCACCCCAAACTAGGACTACCATCACAATATCATCAAAAGAACTTTTGAACCATTTGAGTACCCATGAGGTTGTGCATTCAAGATCATCAATACTAGAGCTATCAAATGTCTCATCCAAAGGTCTACTCATTTTCAAGGCAATACAATAGAAGCAAAGTTAATAGTTTTGCACAAAAGAGTGTCAACTGCTCACCTATGCTAGCTAGGGCTAGTCCATTGGCTCACGACATGGAACCCATTCCCAAGTTTTAGGCGCTTAAGCCATAATCCATAAGGGAAGAGGAGTTCGACACTAGAGTTCTTAATAAACAAGCATAGACCAAATGATAACTCCCGTGCAAGCACATGGGTCGTCCAAAAGTCATTCTAACAAGCACACAATGCAAATGATGAATCCCGCACAAATGAAGAATGGAGGAAAACATAGAGTCAAGTTTTAAGTGCTTCTTATTTTCTGTTTGAAATGGCCTTTGGCCTACAAATGCTTTCGAGGGGGAACTTTTCTTCCTAACCCCCGGCATTTGTATCATTTTTAAAGCGAAACTTCTCTAGCACTTTGAGAGAGTTTTTAGTCGGGGCTTTGCCCTCTTTGACCACAAAAACTTTTTTGTTGGGGTCTATTTTTCGCCCTCTTTTGACTCCACACTTAAAACTTGACAATATGTTCAAAAAGCGTATGGAATGTGTGGGAAGCAATCATAAGCATGGCACTAAATTAGAAAACTCAAGTCACAAAGGAGCAAACAAAAGGTCTACGTTTTTCGTGAAAATTTTAAAAGTGCTTGATAAAACTCAATCCAAGGTATTTCAACGAAAATACTTAGAGAATTGGATAGACAAGGGATAGCAATTATATTGATTCACAAGAATGCACATTCATAGGACTAGGTCGGTTCTAAGTTCAAGATCCAATAAATGTGAATAATAGGCTAGATGTGATTTATAGGGATTTAGAGCCGATAGTCACAAGCCTATGTGGTTGAAAACACTCTCATGTTAGGGATAGAATACATGAATGCAAGTGCTCATTCTACAATGCTAGGCATGGCATAATATGAGTGAACTATGCGACTACCCACTCCACACTTAAAAGGTAGCTTAGTCCCTAAGCGCAAACAATGAAGAAAATGAGATAAAGGCGCATAGGAACTCCCCTCGTTTGTAGATGTGCCCCACCAATAGAAAAGATGACATTGTGCTAAGCTTGAATGTGCATGATGCGAATAACTTCCTTGATGACAAGAACACATGAGAGGTTAAAAGCAACAAGTGACATACAAGGTTATGTAAAACTCATGTATGAGCAAGATAGCATCACAAGTCACATAATAATATCATGGCACAATTTTCATAGAATTCAAACAAGGAAGTTGATCCACACCCTCTAAAACATGCACAAGGTTTCCTAAGTGCCCCAAATGTGAAACTAGAGTCATAGTATGATATCACAAATTAGTTCCACTCTAGTAAACACCAATAAAGCATATGAGCACTATGGGCAACATCATTAAGCATAGAAAGATCAAGGGGAAAGTGGAGGGCTTGGCAATGTGAAGTGGAATTGGAGTGAGTAGACCTCACTCCAAACTTAAAATTTTAGCCACTAATCACACATTTCACATTCCATATTTTAGAGCCTTAGCTACTCAAAATCATGCCAAACACTTGAACATACAAAAGAACAAGAATGAAACAACTTACAACCCGGGTTACCTCCCGCGGGGGCCTAGTTTTTCCCGTCTTGGCAAAGACGTAGCAAAGCGCCCCATAGAATCACTCGTCGAGAAGTCCTTTGCTAGGATCCCTTCTCGCGGGGCCTTGGGGTTGGTCGTGTCAATCCACCTTCAAATCCCATTTGAATTTCTTCCCATCAAGCCTACAATGGACTTTCCTTTGGGAGCATGACCCCTTCAAATATGAAGATCCCTTTAGAACAAAGGGGTCATGGGAGCTTCCTTCCAAAAATCTTGCAAAATAAGGCACAAAGCTCCAAAACTTGTCTCGAGACGAAATGGTGAAGAAAGGGTCTTCATAACTTGTCTCGAGCTTGATGGGCACACCTTCCTTTAATCTTTCAATGATGTCCATGGGTGCCCATTCCTCAATATCCCTTTCTAAGCTTGTGTTTTCTTGTATGCGAGAAGACTCTTTAGCTTGATCCATATAGACCTCAACAAAGTCTTCATACCCCCGAGATCCTTTTCTCTCAATAGGCTCTTCCTCTATCTTATCCTCATCAAGAAGTTCGGGCTCACATTCAAACTTGCTTGTGCCGGGAGGGAGGAGTTCTTCTTCACCAATAAAAGTTGTTTCATCTATGCAAGAGGCATCATCATTGAAGAATTCCTCATCGGAGAGCGTTAATACAATGGTGAACTCTTGTGCGTTCTCATCCAAATGATCATGAGATGTGCTAGTAGTGAAGGATGCTTCACTTTTGCATTCCATCTCGTCTTCATTACAAGGTTCACCATCCCTTGTCTTGTAATAAGCTTCGGTGGCGGCTCTCCAAAATTTATCCTCCAATTCTCGATCCCGTTCTTCCCTTGAGGCATTAGATTCAAGGACTTCTTCTTTGGATACCTCCTCTTCCTCTTCTAAGTTCTCAAATTCAACGGCTTGTTGTGCCAACTTGGCTTGAAGCATATCCATGTGACCATGCATATCTTGTTGGGTTTGCTTCACTTCCTTCAATTCTTGTCCCATCTCATTTTGGCTAGCAAGGAGTTTAGCAAGCATGACTTCTATATTGGAGGGCTCACTTGTGGGTAGAGGAGGTTGAGGGTATGGAGGGTAGGAGTCTTCAACTTCATAGCATTGGCTATCATCCCAATTCGGAGTGTAGTAACTTGTCGGATAGTCATGCTCTTGATAATAAGAATTTATGTGCTCCTCCTCTTGGTGGTATCTCTCATTAGAAAAGACTTGTTGGTTGTGGTTGTACATCCAATAGTCTTCACAATGGGCATTTGGTTGTTCCTCTTCATAATAATCTCCATTGTTCATGACTTGTTGGTTGTAGTGATCCATCCTCGCAAAACAAGATAAACGAAGTTAGTAAGGAATATGAGTAGAAAAAGAAGAATATACAAGTATAAGAAAAAAGAAAAATATTCACAAGAATAGTCGGAACTTCCACACAATCTAGTCTAGGGATGTGCTAACTAGTTGCTCCCCGGCAACGGCGCCATTTGACGAACTATTCTTTTTCACCTCTAAATAGTATCAATGAAGAGAGGGTCGGTAGTAAGTCAAAACATTTATAATGACCGGTAGGGTACCGGGTCGAACCCAAAGGAGCAAGCCAAGCACACGCACTATTTAAGATTGTGTTTCCATTCGGCTATTCTAAACCAAAAATGTGTAAAAGGGTGTATATATCTAAATCCTATGTGGCGAGTAATTAGGGATAAAAGATAAGTAGGAGGTGTTTCGAGGGGTTACTCCCCTCCTTGGCAAATTCCAATGATCATGTATACAAGAGTTTAATCATTTAAGAGGTTGATAGGTTTAAAACCTAGCTTAGACTAGAATTGAACAAACCATGCATGTTTAATCCTAGTCAAGCCATCTTAGCTAGGATCTCACTAATTAAAGAGTATTGATCCACTATATAGCATTTACTCCCATAAATGCTACATGCATAAAGTTCTAGTTTACCTCTCACCATGCATTTACTCTCATAAACGTTGGTTAAGTTCAATTTTACTACATCCAAACCATCACTAAGCTCTTTCAATACTTAGATCAAAGTTCTAACACAAACATGTCACTTAGGCATTTTATCAAACACTTAGAGACATGTCTAAAATGAAGAGCATAGTAAAATGAAATCAACTTCAATAAATCCATTCAAATGTGTATACAATGATCATTGAGTACCAAGGAGGATCATAAGACCCTCAAAACACAAGATCCACTACTCACACATCATGTAAGACAACATGGTGTGAGTAGGGTTTTTACACAACAAGTAGAATAGAAGAGGGATAGAAATAGGATGATTAATCCTTGAACTCCCTTGATCTTCACTTCTCCTTGGTTGGATGATGATTGATGACCTTGGTTGACCTCTTTTCTTAATCTTCTTCTCCCCAAAAACCTCCACACTTTGGTCAAAAAGCCCTCTTTCTATTTATAGATTCGGCTGAAATCTGGGTGCAGAAATCTGAGTTTTTCATCCAGTCGGTCGACTGGGCTTTGCTTGACTCCCAGTCGGTCGACTGGGATGTGCAAGATATGATGAGCTCCTGAGTTTCAATCGAGTCGGTCAACTGGTGGTCCTCTCGTCCGAATTTGGTCTTGGCGTCAACTAGAGAGTTGTAGCCCTTTGCGTTAGCTTTCCAACAAGCTTTGAATCAACCAAATCGGACACCGTATGCACCCTGGGCATCCAAAACAAGTCGCAAAGGTCACGAAGAACACAGTCTGAGGAGCTGCTGAGTTGTTTAAACAGTCGATCGACTGGACTCCCAGTCGATCGACTGGTGGTCCTCCCGTCCGAATTTGGTCTTGGCATCAACTGGAGAGTTGTATCCCTTTGAGTTAGCTTTCCAACAAGCTTTGAATCAACCAATTCGGACACCGTATGCGCCCTGGGCGTCCAAAACAAGTTGCAAAGGTCAATATGCTCGGTATTGCCCCGAAACTCCTTGTTTTTGCGCCGAAACTCAACCAATCTTCACATTTAGGCATTGACCATGGGGGAAACTTGTTTTATACCTGAAATGTAGAGATAGAGGTCAAATGACATCAAAATATCGTCAGAAACGATTCAAAACTATAGTGAAGAATGACCATAAATGAGTCGAAAACTCGACTCATCAGACGTACTTAGACTAACTTGGGACGAACTTAGATAACCTTAGAATGAGACTAAAGTTTGTCTTTGTTCGTCCCAAGTTAGTCTCGTTAGTCTCATTCTAAGGTTTGTCTAAGTTCGTCCTTAGAAAGAGACAAACTTGGGACGAACTTAGACTAACCTTATAATGAGACTAGCTTTTGTCTTTGTTCGTCCCAAGTTAGTCTCGTTAGTCTCATTCTAAGGTTTGTCTAAGTTAGTCCTTAGAAAGAGACTAACTTGGGACGAACTTAGACAAACCCTAGAATGAGACTAAAGTTTGTCTTTGTTCGTCCCAAGTTGGTCTCGTTAGTCTCATTCTAAGGTTTGTCTAAGTTCGTCCTTAGAAAGAGACTAACATGGGACATAATTAGACTAACTAGGGACGAACTTAGAAAACCTTAGAATGAGACTAACGTTTGTCATTGTTCGTCCCAAGTTAGTCTCATTAGTCTCATTCTAAGGTTTGTCTAAGTTCGTCCAGAGAAAGACACTAACTTGGGACGTTGACGAACTATTCTTTTTCACCTCTAAATAGTATCAATGAAGAGAGGGTCGGTAGTAAGTCAAAACATTTATAATGACCGGTAGGGTACCGGGTCGAACCCAAAGGAGCAAGCCAAGCACACGCACTATTTAAGATTGTGTTTCCATTCGGCTATTCTAAACCAAAAATGTGTAAAAGGGTGTATATATCTAAATCCTATGTGGCGAGTAATTAGGGATGAAAGATAAGTAGGAGGTGTTTCGAGGGGTTACTCCCCTCCTTGGCAAATTCCAATGATCATGTATACAAGAGTTTAATCATTTAAGAGGTTGATAGGTTTAAAACCTAGCTTAGACTAGAATTGAACAAACCATGCATGTTTAATCCTAGTCAAGCCATCTTAGCTAGGATCTCACTAATTAAAGAGTATTGATCCACTATATAGCATTTACTCCCATAAATGCTACATGCATAAAGTTCTAGTTTACCTCTCACCATGCATTTACTCTCATAAACGTTGGTTAAGTTCAATTTTACTACATCCAAACCATCACTAAGCTCTTTCAATACTTAGATCAAAGTTCTTACACAAACATGTCACTTAGGCATTTTATCAAACACTTAGAGACATGTCTAAAATGAAGAGCATAGTAAAATGAAATCAACTTCAATAAATCCATTCAAATGTGTATACAATGATCATTGAGTACCAAGGAGGATCATAAGACCCTCAAAACACAAGATCCACTACTCACACATCATGTAAGACAACATGGTGTGAGTAGGGTTTTTACACAACAAGTAGAATAGAAGAGGGATAGAAATAGGATGATTAATCCTTGAACTCCCTTGATCTTCACTTCTCCTTGGTTGGATGATGATTGATGACCTTGGTTGACCTCTTTTCTTAATCTTCTTCTCCCCAAAAACCTCCACACTTTGGTCAAAAAGCCCTCTTTCTATTTATAGATTCGGCTGAAATCTGGGTGCAGAAATCTGAGTTTTTCATCCAGTCGGTCGACTGGGCTTTGCTTGACTCCCAGTCGGTCGACTGGGATGTGCAAGATATGATGAGCTCCTGAGTTTCAATCGAGTCGGTCGACTGGACTTTCAGTCGATCGACTGGTGGTCCTCTCGTCCGAATTTGGTCTTGGCGTCAACTAGAGAGTTGTAGCCCTTTGCGTTAGCTTTCCAACAAGCTTTGAATCAACCAAATCGGACACCGTATGCACCCTGGGCGTCCAAAACAAGTCGCAAAGGTCACGAAGAACACAGTCTGAGGAGCTGCTGAGTTGTTTAAACAGTCGATCGACTGGACTCCCAGTCGATCGACTGGTGGTCCTTCCGTCCGAATTTGGTCTTGGCATCAACTGGAGAGTTGTATCCCTTTGAGTTAGCTTTCCAACAAGCTTTGAATCAACCAATTCGGACACCGTATGCGCCCTGGGCGTCCAAAACAAGTTGCAAAGGTCAATATGCTCGGTATTGCCCCGAAACTCCTTGTTTTTGCGCCGAAACTCAACCAATCTTCACATTTAGGCATTGACCATGGGGGAAACTTGTTTTCTACCTGAAATGTAGAGATAGAGGTCAAATGACATCAAAATATCGTCAGAAACGATTCAAAACTATAGTGAAGAATGACCATAAATGAGTCGAAAACTCGACTCATCAACACTCCACACTTAAGTTTTGTTCGTCCCGAACAAAGTATGAGAATATGTCAAGGTCATGCAAATGTCGAAATGCTAGTGGTGCTATGTTTTGCGTCTATTTGCCTCACTAGATTTCACAAGGTCTCGATCATTATTCCTAATCATGGTATTGAAAGGTAAATTACAAGTATGTACAATCTAACTAGCTCCTTTTCGTAGGCGTTACGAATGCATTTAGCGTATGCATTAAGCCTTTAAACCCCTAGGCTACCCTAGTGGACGAGTTATAGTCTCGTGAGAGTTTTTAGAAAAGGGAATACTCACAAATCCCATATGCACCTATCCCATGAGAATGAATGCAAGAGTGCTCAACCAAGGCGAGGATTTCTCAAAACCAATCCCTCACCCCAAACTAGGACTACCATCACAATATCATCAAAAGAACTTTTGAACCATTTGAGTACCCATGAGGTTGTGCATTCAAGATCATCAATACTAGAGCTATCAAATGTCTCATCCAAAGGTCTACTCATTTTCAAGGCAATACAATAGAAGCAAAGTTAATAGTTTTGCACAAAAGAGTGTCAACTGCTCACCTATGCTAGCTAGGGCTAGTCCATTGGCTCACGACATGGAACCCATTCCCAAGTTTTAGGCGCTTAAGCCATAATCCATAAGGGAAGAGGAGTTCGACACTAGAGTTCTTAATAAACAAGCATAGACCAAATGATAACTCCCGTGCAAGCACATGGGTCGTCCAAAAGTCATTCTAACAAGCACACAATGCAAATGATGAATCCCGCACAAATGAAGAATGGAGGAAAACATAGAGTCAAGTTTTAAGTGCTTCTTATTTTCTGTTTGAAATGGCCTTTGGCCTACAAATGCTTTCGAGGGGGAACTTTTCTTCCTAACCCCCGGCATTTGTATCATTTTTAAAGCGAAACTTCTCTAGCACTTTGAGAGAGTTTTTAGTCGGGGCTTTGCCCTCTTTGACCACAAAAACTTTTTTGTTGGGGTCTATTTTTCGCCCTCTTTTGACTCCACACTTAAAACTTGACAATATGTTCAAAAAGCGTATGGAATGTGTGGGAAGCAATCATAAGCATGGCACTAAATTAGAAAACTCAAGTCACAAAGGAGCAAACAAAAGGTCTACGTTTTTCGTGAAAATTTTAAAAGTGCTTGATAAAACTCAATCCAAGGTATTTCAACGAAAATACTTAGAGAATTGGATAGACAAGGGATAGCAATTATATTGATTCACAAGAATGCACATTCATAGGACTAGGTCGGTTCTAAGTTCAAGATCCAATAAATGTGAATAATAGGCTAGATGTGATTTATAGGGATTTAGAGCAGATAGTCACAAGCCTATGTGGTTGAAAACACTCTCATGTTAGGGATAGAATACATGAATGCAAGTGCTCATTCTACAATGCTAGGCATGGCATAATATGAGTGAACTATGCGACTACCCACTCCACACTTAAAAGGTAGCTTAGTCCCTAAGCGCAAACAATGAAGAAAATGAGATAAAGGCGCATAGGAACTCCCCTCGTTTGTAGATGTGCCCCACCAATAGAAAAGATGACATTGTGCTAAGCTTGAATGTGCATGATGCGAATAACTTCCTTGATGACAAGAACACATGAGAGGTTAAAAGCAACAAGTGACATACAAGGTTATGTAAAACTCATGTATGAGCAAGATAGCATCACAAGTCACATAATAACATCATGGCACAATTTTCATAGAATTCAAACAAGGAAGTTGATCCACACCCTCTAAAACATGCACAAGGTTTCCTAAGTGCCCCAAATGTGAAACTAGAGTCATAGTATGATATCACAAATTAGTTCCACTCTAGTAAACACCAATAAAGCATATGAGCACTATGGGCAACATCATTAAGCATAGAAAGATCAAGGGGAAAGTGGAGGGCTTGGCAATGTGAAGTGGAATTGGAGTGAGTAGACCTCACTCCAAACTTAAAATTTTAGCCACTAATCACACATTTCACATTCCATATTTTAGAGCCTTAGCTACTCAAAATCATGCCAAACACTTGAACATACAAAAGAACAAGAATGAAACAACTTACAACCCGGGTTACCTCCCGCGGGGGCCTAGTTTTTCCCGTCTTGGCAAAGACGTAGCAAAGCGCCCCATAGAATCACTCGTCGAGAAGTCCTTTGCTAGGATCCCTTCTCGCGGGGCCTTGGGGTTGGTCGTGTCAATCCACCTTCAAATCCCATTTGAATTTCTTCCCATCAAGCCTACAATGGACTTTCCTTTGGGAGCATGACCCCTTCAAATATGAAGATCCCTTTAGAACAAAGGGGTCATGGGAGCTTCCTTCCAAAAATCTTGCAAAATAAGGCACAAAGCTCCAAAACTTGTCTCGAGACGAAATGGTGAAGAAAGGGTCTTCATAACTTGTCTCGAGCTTGATGGGCACACCTTCCTTTAATCTTTCAATGATGTCCATGGGTGCCCATTCCTCAATATCCCTTTCTAAGCTTGTGTTTTCTTGTATGCGAGAAGACTCTTTAGCTTGATCCATATAGACCTCAACAAAGTCTTCATACCCCCGAGATCCTTTTCTCTCAATAGGCTCTTCCTCTATCTTATCCTCATCAAGAAGTTCGGGCTCACATTCAAACTTGCTTGTGCCGGGAGGGAGGAGTTCTTCTTCACCAATAAAAGTTGTTTCATCTATGCAAGAGGCATCATCATTGAAGAATTCCTCATCGGAGAGCGTTAATACAATGGTGAACTCTTGTGCGTTCTCATCCAAATGATCATGAGATGTGCTAGTAGTGAAGGATGCTTCACTTTTGCATTCCATCTCGTCTTCATTACAAGGTTCACCATCCCTTGTCTTGTAATAAGCTTCGGTGGCGGCTCTCCAAAATTTATCCTCCAATTCTCGATCCCGTTCTTCCCTTGAGGCATTAGATTCAAGGACTTCTTCTTTGGATACCTCCTCTTCCTCTTCTAAGTTCTCAAATTCAACGGCTTGTTGTGCCAACTTGGCTTGAAGCATATCCATGTGACCATGCATATCTTGTTGGGTTTGCTTCACTTCCTTCAATTCTTGTCCCATCTCATTTTGGCTAGCAAGGAGTTTAGCAAGCATGACTTCTATATTGGAGGGCTCACTTGTGGGTAGAGGAGGTTGAGGGTATGGAGGGTAGGAGTCTTCAACTTCATAGCATTGGCTATCATCCCAATTCGGAGTGTAGTAACTTGTCGGATAGTCATGCTCTTGATAATAAGAATTTATGTGCTCCTCCTCTTGGTGGTATCTCTCATTAGAAAAGACTTGTTGGTTGTGGTTGTACATCCAATAGTCTTCACAATGGGCATTTGGTTGTTCCTCTTCATAATAATCTCCATTGTTCATGACTTGTTGGTTGTAGTGATCCATCCTCGCAAAACAAGATAAACGAAGTTAGTAAGGAATATGAGTAGAAAAAGAAGAATATACAAGTATAAGAAAAAAGAAAAATATTCACAAGAATAGTCGGAACTTCCACACAATCTAGTCTAGGGATGTGCTAACTAGTTGCTCCCCGGCAACGGCGCCATTTGACGAACTATTCTTTTTCACCTCTAAATAGTATCAATGAAGAGAGGGTCGGTAGTAAGTCAAAACATTTATAATGACCGGTAGGGTACCGGGTCGAACCCAAAGGAGCAAGCCAAGCACACGCACTATTTAAGATTGTGTTTCCATTCGGCTATTCTAAACCAAAAATGTGTAAAAGGGTGTATATATCTAAATCCTATGTGGCGAGTAATTAGGGATAAAAGATAAGTAGGAGGTGTTTCGAGGGGTTACTCCCCTCCTTGGCAAATTCCAATGATCATGTATACAAGAGTTTAATCATTTAAGAGGTTGATAGGTTTAAAACCTAGCTTAGACTAGAATTGAACAAACCATGCATGTTTAATCCTAGTCAAGCCATCTTAGCTAGGATCTCACTAATTAAAGAGTATTGATCCACTATATAGCATTTACTCCCATAAATGCTACATGCATAAAGTTCTAGTTTACCTCTCACCATGCATTTACTCTCATAAACGTTGGTTAAGTTCAATTTTACTACATCCAAACCATCACTAAGCTCTTTCAATACTTAGATCAAAGTTCTAACACAAACATGTCACTTAGGCATTTTATCAAACACTTAGAGACATGTCTAAAATGAAGAGCATAGTAAAATGAAATCAACTTCAATAAATCCATTCAAATGTGTATACAATGATCATTGAGTACCAAGGAGGATCATAAGACCCTCAAAACACAAGATCCACTACTCACACATCATGTAAGACAACATGGTGTGAGTAGGGTTTTTACACAACAAGTAGAATAGAAGAGGGATAGAAATAGGATGATTAATCCTTGAACTCCCTTGATCTTCACTTCTCCTTGGTTGGATGATGATTGATGACCTTGGTTGACCTCTTTTCTTAATCTTCTTCTCCCCAAAAACCTCCACACTTTGGTCAAAAAGCCCTCTTTCTATTTATAGATTCGGCTGAAATCTGGGTGCAGAAATCTGAGTTTTTCATCCAGTCGGTCGACTGGGCTTTGCTTGACTCCCAGTCGGTCGACTGGGATGTGCAAGATATGATGAGCTCCTGAGTTTCAATCGAGTCGGTCGACTGGTGGTCCTCTCGTCCGAATTTGGTCTTGGCGTCAACTAGAGAGTTGTAGCCCTTTGCGTTAGCTTTCCAACAAGATTTGAATCAACCAAATCGGACACCGTATGCACCCTGGGCGTCCAAAACAAGTCGCAAAGGTCACGAAGAACACAGTCTGAGGAGCTGCTGAGTTGTTTAAACAGTCGATCGACTGGACTCCCAGTCGATCGACTGGTGGTCCTCCCGTCCGAATTTGGTCTTGGCATCAACTGGAGAGTTGTATCCCTTTGCGTTAGCTTTCCAACAAGCTTTGAATCAACCAATTCGGACACCGTATGCGCCCTGGGCGTCCAAAACAAGTTGCAAAGGTCAATATGCTCGGTATTGCCCCGAAACTCCTTGTTTTTGCGCCGAAACTCAACCAATCTTCACATTTAGGCATTGACCATGGGGGAAACTTGTTTTCTACCTGAAATGTAGAGATAGAGGTCAAATGACATCAAAATATCGTCAGAAACGATTCAAAACTATAGTGAAGAATGACCATAAATGAGTCGAAAACTCGACTCATCAGACGTACTTAGACTAACTTGGGACGAACTTAGATAACCTTAGAATGAGACTAAAGTTTGTCTTTGTTCGTCCCAAGTTAGTCTCGTTAGTCTCATTCTAAGGTTTGTCTAAGTTCGTCCTTAGAAAGAGACAAACTTGGGACGAACTTAGACTAACCTTATAATGAGACTAGCTTTTGTCTTTGTTCGTCCCAAGTTAGTCTCGTTAGTCTCATTCTAAGGTTTGTCTAAGTTAGTCCTTAGAAAGAGACTAACTTGGGACGAACTTAGACAAACCCTAGAATGAGACTAAAGTTTAACTTTGTTCGTCCCAAGTTGGTCTCGTTAGTCTCATTCTAAGGTTTGTCTAAGTTCGTCCTTAGAAAGAGACTAACATGGGACATAATTAGACTAACTAGGGACGAACTTAGAAAACCTTAGAATGAGACTAACGTTTGTCATTGTTCGTCCCAAGTTAGTCTCCTTAGTCTCATTCTAAGGTTTGTCTAAGTTCGTCCAGAGAAAGAGACTAACTTCGGACGAACTTAGACTAACTTGGGACGAACTTAGACTAACCTTATAATGAGACTAACGTTTGTCTTTGTACGTCCCAAGTTTGTCTCGTTAGTCTCCTTTTAAGGTTGGTCTAAGTTCGTCCTTAGAAAGAGAGTAACTTGGGACGAACTTAGAATTACTTGGGACGAACTTAGACAAACCTTAGAATGAGACTAAATTTGTCTTTGTAAATCCCAAGATAGTCTCGTTAGTCTCATTCCAAGGTTTGTCTATGTTCGTCCTTAGAAAGAGATTACCTTGGGACGAACTTAGACTAACCTTATAAGGAGACTAACATTTGTCTTTGTTCGTCCCAAGTTAGTCTCGTTAACTCATTCTAAGGTTTGTCTATGTTCGTCCTTAGAAAGAGAGTAACTTGGGATGAACTTAGACAAACCTTAGAATGAGACTAAAGTTTGTCTTTGTTCGTCCCAAGTTAGTCACGTTAGTCTCATTCAAACGTTTGTCTAAGTTCGTCCTTTAAAGATACTAACTTGGGACGAACTTAGACAAACCTTAGAATGAGACTAACGTTTATCTTCGTCCCAAGTTAGTCTCGTTAACTCATTCTAAGGTATGTCTATGTTCGTCCTCAGAAAGAGAGTAACTTGGGACGAACTTAGACTAACTTGGGGACGAACATAGACAAACCTTAGAATGAGACTAAAGTTTGTCTTTGTTCGTCCCAAGTTAGTCTCGTTAGTCTCATTCTAAGGTTTGTCTAAGTTCGTCCTTAGAAAGAGACTAACTTGGGACGAACTTAGACTAACCTTAGAATGAGACTAAAGTTTGTCTTTGTTCGTCCCAAGTTAGTCTCGTTAGTCTCATTCTAAGCTTTATCTAAGTTCGTCCTTAGAAAGAGACTAACTTGGGACGAACTTAGACAAACCGTAGAATCAGTCTTTCTTTGTTCGTCCCAACTTAGTCTCGTTAGTCTCATTCTAAGGTTTGGCTAAGTTTGTCCTTCAAAAGAGAGTAACTTGGGACGAACTTAGAAAAAACTTAGAATGAGACTAAAGTTTGTCTTTGTTCGTCCCAAGTTAGCCTCGTTAGTCTCATTCCAAGGTTTTTCTAAGTTCGTCCTTAGAAAGAGAGTAACTTGGGACGAACTTAGACTTACCTTAGAATGCGAGTAAAGTTTGTCTTTGTTCGTGCCAAGTTAGTCACATTCCAAGGGTTGTCTAAGTTCGTCCTTAGAAAGAGACTATCTTGGGACGAACTTACACTCCCATTTGAATGAGACTAAAGTTTGTCTTTGTTCGTCCCAAGTTAGTCTTGTTAGTCTCATTCTAAGGTTTGTCTATGTTCCTCCTCAGAAAGAGACTAACTTGGGACGAACTTAGATAAATCTTAAAATGAGACTAAAGTTTGTCTTTGTTCGTCCCAAGTTAGTCTCGTTAGTCTCATTCTAAGGTTTGTCTAAGTTCATCCCTAGAAAAAGACTAACTTGGGACGAACTTAGACTAACCTTAGAATGAGACTAAAGTTTGTCTTTGTTCGTCCCAAGTTACTCTCCTTAGTCTCATTCTAAGGTTTATCTAAGTTCGTCTTTAGAAAGAGACTAACTTGGGACGAACTTAGACAATCCTAAGAATGAGACTTTCTTTGTTCGTCCCAACTTAGTCTCGTTAGTCTCATTCAAAGGTTTGGCTAAGTTCGTCCTTAGAAAGAGAGTAACTTGGGACGAACTTAGAAAAAACTTAGAATGAGACTAAAATTTGTCTTTGTTCGTCCCAAGTTAGTCTCGTTAGTCTCATTCCAAGGTTTTTCTAAGTTCGTCCTTAGAAAGAGACTAACTTGGGACGAACTTAGACTAACCTTAGAATGCGAGTAAAGTTTGTCTTTGTTCGTGCCAAGTTAGTCACATGCCAAGGGTTGTCTAAGTTCGTCCTTAGAAAGAGACTATCTTGGGACGAACTTACACTCCCATTAGAATGAGACTAACGTTTGTCTTTGTTCGTCCCAAGTTAGTCTCGTTAGTCCCATTCTAAGGTTTGTCTAAGTTCGTCCTTAGAAAGAGACTAACTTGGGACGAACTTAGATAAATCTTAAAATGAGACTAAAGTTTGTCTTTGTTCGTCCCAAGTTAGTCTCGTTAGTCTCATTCTAAGGTTTGTCTTAGTTCATCCTTAGAAAAAGACTAACTTGGGACAAACTTAGACTAACCTTAGAATAAGACTAAAGTTTGTCTTTGTTCGTCCCAAGTTAGTCTCGTTAGTCTCATTCTAAGGTTTATCTAAGTTCGTCCTTAGAAAGAGACTAACTTGGGACGAACTTAGACAAACCGTAGAATCAGACTTTCTTTGTTCGTCCCAACTAAGTCTCGTTAGTCTCATTCTAAGGTTTGGCTAAGTTTGTCCTTAGAAAGAGAGTAACTTGGGACGAACATAGAAAAAACTTAGAATGAGACTAAAGTTTGTCTTTGTTCGTCCCAACTTAGTCTCGTTAGTCTCATTCCAAGGTTTTTCTAAGTTCGTCCTTAGAAAGAGACTAACTTGGGACTAATTTAGACTAACCTTAGAAGGCGAGTAAAGTTTGTCTTTGTTCGTGCCAAGTTAGTCACATTCCAAGGGTTGTCTAAGTTCGTCCTTAGAAAGAGACTATCTTGGGACGAACTTACACTCCCATTAGAATGAGACTAACGTTTGTCTTTGTTCGTCCCAAGTTAGTCTCGTTAGTCTCATTCTAAGGTTTGTCTAAGTTCGTCCTTAGAAAGAGACTAACTTGGGACGAACTTAGACCAACCTTAGAATGAGACTAAAGTTTGTCTTTCTTCGTCCCAAGTTAGTCTCGTTAGCCTTATTCTAAGGGTTGTCTAAGTTCGTCCTTAGAAAGAGACTAACTTGGGACGAACTTAGACAAACCTTAGAATGAGACTAACGTTTGTCTTTGTTCATCCCAAGTTAGTCCCGTTAGTCTCATTCTAAGGTTTGTCTAAGTTCGTCCTTAGAAAGAGACTAACTTGGGACGAACTTAGATTAACCTTAGAATGAGACTAAAGTTTGTCTTTGTTCGTCCCAAGTTACTCTCGTTAGTCTCATTCTAAGGTTTGTCTAAGTTCGTCCTAAGAAAGAGACTAACTTGGGACGAACGTAGACAAACCTTAGAATGAGACTTTCTTTGTTCGTCCCAACTTAGTCTCGTTAGTCTCATTCTAAGGTTTGGCTAAGTTCGTCCTCAGAAAGAGACTAACTTGGGACGAACTTAAACAAAACTTTGAATGAGACTAAAGTTTGTCTTTGTTGTCCCAAGTTAGTCTCGTTAGTCTCATTCTAATGTTTTTCTAAGTTCGTCCTTAGAAAGAGACTAACTTCGGACGAACTTAGACTAACCTTAGAATGAGGGTAAAGTTTGTCTTTGTTCGTCCCGAGTTAGTCTCATTCTAAGGTTTGTCTAAGTTCGTCGTCAGAAAGAGACTATCTTGGGACAAACTTAGACTAACCTTAGAATGAGATTAAAGTTTGTCATTGTTCGTCCCAAGTTAGTCTCGTTAGTCTCATTCCAAGGTTTGTCTATGTTCGTCCTTAGAAAGAGTCTAACTTGGGACGAACTTAGACTAACCTTAGAATGAGGGTAGAGTTTGTCTTTGTTCGTCCCAAGTTCCTCTCATTCTAAGGTTTGTCTAAGTTCGTCGTTAGAAGGAGACTATCTTGGGAAGAACTTAGACTAACCTTAGAATGAGACTAAAGTTTTTCTTTGTTCGTCCCAAGTTAGTCTCGTTTGTCTCATTCCAAGGTTTGTCTATGTTCGTCCTTAGAAAGAGATTAACTCGGGACGAGCCTAGACTAACCTTATAATGAGACTAACGTTTGTCTTTGTTCCTACCAAGTTAGTCTCGTTTGTCTCATTCTATGGTTTGTCTAAGTTCGTCCTTAGAAAGTGACTAACTTGGGACGAACTTAGACAAACCTTAGAATGAAACTAAAGTTTGTCTTTGTTCGTCTCAAGTTAGTCTCGTTAGCCTCATTCTAAGGGTTGTCTAAGTTCGTCCTTAGAAAGAGACTAACTTGGGACGAACTTTGACAACCCTTAGAATGAGACTAATGTTTGTCTTTGTTCGTCCCAAGTTAGTCCTGTTAGCCTCATTCTAAGGTTTGTCTTAGTTCGTCCTTACAAAGAGACTAACTTGGGACGAACTTTGACAACCCTTAGAATGAGACTAAAGTTTGTGTTTTTTCGTCACAAGTTAGTCTCGTTAGTCTCATTCTAAGTTCGTCCTCAGAAAGAGACTAACTTGGGACGAACTTAGACTAACTTGGGACGAACTTAGAGAAACCTTAGAATGAGACTAGAGTTTGTCTTTGTTCGTCCCAAGTTAATCTCGTTAGTCTCATTCTAAGGTTTGTCTAAGTTCGTCCTTAGAAAGAGACTAACTTTGGGACGAACTTAGACTAACTTGGGACGAACTCAGAAAACCTTAGAATCAGACTAACGTTTGTCTTTGTTAGTCTCGTTAGTCTCATTTTAAGGTTTGTCTATGTTCGTCCTTAGAAAGAGACTAACTTGGGACGAACTTAGAGTTATTTGGGGCGAACTTAGAAAACCTTAGAATGAGACTAGAGTTTGTCTTTGTTCGTCCCAAGTTAGTCTCGTTAGTCTCATTCTAAGGTTTGTCTAAGTTCGTCCTTAGACAGAGACTAACTTTGGGACGAACTTAGACTAACTTGGGACGAACTCAGAAAACCTTAGAATCAGACTAACGTTTGTCTTTGTTCGTCCCAAGTAAGTCTCGTTAGTCTCATTCTAAGATTTGTCTATGTTCATCCTTTGAAAGAGACTAACTTGGGACGAACTTAGACTAACTTGGGACGAACTTAGACTAACCTTATAATGAGACTAAAATTTGTCTTTCTTCGTCCCAAGTTAATCTCGTTAGTCTTTTTCTAAGGTTTGTCTATGTTCGTCCTTAGAAAGAGACTAACTTGGGACGAACTTAGACAAACCTTAGAATGAGACTAAAGTTTGTCTTTGTTCGTCCCAAGTTAGTCTCGTTAGTCTCATTCTAAGGTCTGTCTAAGTTCGTCCTTAGACAGAGACTAACTTTGGGATGAACTTAGACTAACATGGGACAAACTTAGACAACCCTTAGAATGAGACTAACGTTTGTCTTTGTTCGTCCCAAGTTAGTCTCGTTAACTCATTGTAAGGTTTGTCTATGTTCGTCCTTAGAAAGAGAGTAACTTGGGACGAACTTTGAGTAACTTGGGACTAATTTTATAATGAGACTAACGTTTGTCTTTGTTCGTCCCAAGTTAGTCTCGTTAGTCTGATTCTAAGGTTTGTCTAAGTTCGTCCTTAGAAAGACACTAACTTGGGACGTACTTAGACTAACTTGGGACGAACTTAGATAACCTTAGAATGAGACTAAAGTTTGTCTTTGTTCGTCCCAAGTTAGTCTGGTTAGTCTCATTCTAAGGTTTGTCTAAGTTCGTCCTTAGAAAGAGACTAACTTGGGACGAACTTAGACTAACCTTATAATGAGACTAGCTTTTGTGTTTGTTCGTCCCAAGTTAGTCTCGTTAGTCTCATTCTAAGGTTTGTCTAAGTTAGTCCTTAGAAAGAGACTAACTTGGGACGAACTTAGACAAACCCTAGAATGAGACTAAAGTTTGTCTTTGTTCGTCCCAAGTTGGTCTCGTTAGTCTCATTCTAAGGTTTGTCTAAGTTCGTCCTTAGAAAGAGACTAACATGGGACATAATTAGACTAACTAGGGACGAACTTAGAAAACCTTAGAATGAGACTAACGTTTGTCATTGTTCGTCCCAAGTTAGTCTCCTTAGTCTCATTCTAAGGTTTGTCTAAGTTCGTCCATAGAAAGAGACTAACTTCGGACGAACTTAGACTAACTTGGGTGGAACTTAGACTAACCTTATAATGAGACTAACGTTTGTCTTTGTACGTCCCAAGTTTGTCTCGTTAGTCTCCTTTTAAGGTTGGTCTAAGTTCGTCCTTAGAAAGAGAGTAACTTGGGACGAACTTAGAATTACTTGGGACGAACTTAGACAAACCTTAGAATGAGACTAAATTTGTCTTTGTAAATCCCAAGATAGTCTCGTTAGTCTCATTCCAAGGTTTGCCTATGTTCGTCCTTAGAAAGAGATTACCTTGGGACGAACTTAGACTAACCTTATAAGGAGACTAACATTTGTCTTTGTTCGTCCCAAGTTAGTCTCGTTAACTCATTCTAAGGTTTGTCTATGTTCGTCCTTAGAAAGAGAGTAACTTGGGATGAACTTAGACAAACCTTAGAATGAGACAAAAGTTTGTCTTTGTTCGTCCCAAGTTAGTCACGTTAGTCTCATTCTAACGTTTGTCTAAGTTCGTCCTTTAAAGAGACTAACTTGGGACGAACTTAGACAAACCTTAGAATGAGACTAACGTTTATCTTCGTCCCAAGTTAGTCTCGTTAACTCATTCTAAGGTATGTCTATGTTCGTCCTCAGAAAGAGAGTAACTTGGGACGAACTTAGACTAACTTGGGGACGAACATAGACAAACCTTAGAATGAGACTAAAGTTTATCTTTGTTCGTCCCAAGTTAGTCTCGTTAGTCTCATTCTAAGGTCTGTCTAAGTTCGTCCCCAGAAAGAGACTAACTTGGGACGAACTTAGACTAACTTGCGACGAACTTAGAGAAACCTTAGAATGAGACTAGAGTTTGTCTTTGTTCGTCCCAAGTTAGTCTCGTTAGTCTCATTCTAAGGTTTGTCTAAGTTCGTCCTTAGAAAGAGACTAACTTTGGGACGAACTTAGACTAACTTGGGACCAACTTAGAAAACCTTAGAATGAGACTAACGTTTGTCTTTGTTCGTCCCAAGTTTGTCTCGTTAGTCTCATTCTAAGGTTTGTCTATGTTCGTCCTTAGAAAGAGACTAACTTGGGACGAACTTCAACTTACTTGGGATGAACTTAGAAAACCTTAGAATGAGACTAACGTTTGTATTTGTTCGTCCCAAGTTTATCTCGTTAGCCTCATTCTAAAATTTGTCTATGTTCGTCCTTTGAAAGAGACTAACTTGGGACGAACTTAGACTAACTTGCGACGAACTTCGACTAACCTTATAATGAGACTAACATTTGTCATTCTTCGTCCCAAGTTAGTCTCGGTAGTCTTATTCTAAGGTTTGTCAAAGTTCGTCCTCAGAAAGAGACTAACTTGGGACGTACTTAGACTAACTTGGGACGAATTTTAAAAACCTTAGAATGAGACTAAAGTTAGTCTTTGTTCGTCCCAAGTTAGTCTCGTTAGTCTCATTCTAAGGTTTGTCTAAGTTCGTCCTTAGAAAGAGACTAACTTGGGACGAACTTAGAATAACCTTATAATGAGACTAGCTTTTGTCTTTGTTCGTCCCAAGTTAGTCTCGTTAGTCTCATTCTAAAGTTTGTCTAAGTTCGTCCTCAGAAAGAGACTAACTTGCGACGAACTTATACAAACCTTAGAATGAGACAAAAGTTTGTCTTTGTTCGTCCCAAGTTAGTCTCGTTAGTCTCATTCTAAGGTTTGTATAAGTTCGTCCTTAGAAAGAGACTAACTTCGGACGAACTGAGACTAAGTTGGGACGAACTTAGAAAACCTTAGAATGAGACTAACGTTTGTCTTTGTTCGTCCCAAGTTAGTCTCGTTAGTCTCATTCTAAGGTTTGTCTATGTTCGTCGTTAGAAAGAGACTAACTTGGGACGAACTTAGAAAACCTTAGAATGAGACTAACGTTTGTCTTTGTTCGTCCCAAGTTAGTCTCGTTAGTCTCATTCTAAGGTTTGTCTATGTTCGTCCTTCGAAAGAGACTAACTTAGGACGAACTTAGACTGACCTTGACTAACGTTTGTCTTTGTTCATCCCATGTTAATCTCGTTAGTCTTATTCTAGGGTCTGTCTAAGTTCGTCCTTAGAAAGAGACTAACTTGGGACGTACTTAGACTAACTTGGGACCCACTTTGAAAACCTTAGAATGAGACTAAAGTTTGTCTTCGTTCGTCCCAAGTTAGTCTCGTTAGTCTCATTCTAAGGTTTGTCTAAGTTCATCCTTAGAAAGAGACTAACTTGGGACGAACTTAGACTAACCTTATAATGAGACTAGCTTTTGTCTTTGTTCGTCCCAAGTTAGTCTCGTTAGTCTCATTCTAAGGTTTTCAAAGTTGGTCCCAAGTTGGTCTCGTTAGTCTCATTCTAAGGTTTGTCTAATTCGTCCTTAGAAAGAGACTAACTTCGGACGAACTTAGACAAACCCTAGAATGAGACTAAAGTTTGTCTTTGTTCGTCCCAAGTTGGTCTCGTTAGTCTCATTCTAAGGTTTGTCTAAGTTCGCCCTTAGAAAGAGACTAACATGGGACATAATTAGACTAACTTGGGACGAACTTAGAAAACCTTAGAATGAGACTAAAGTTTGTCTTTGTTCTTCCCAAGTTAGTCTGCTTAGTCTCATTCTAAGATTTGTCTAAGTTCGTCCTTAGAAAGAGACTAACTTGGGACGAACTTAGACTAACCTTATAATGAGACTAACGTTTGTCTTTGTTCGTCCCAAGTTTGTCTCGTTAGTCTCCTTTTAAGGTTTGTCTAAGTTCGTCCTTAGAAAGAGAGTAACTTGGGGTGAACTTAGAATGACTTGGGACGAGCTTAGTGATGAGTCGTAGTTGTACGACTATTTTATTGGTTGAAACCCCGTCTTTTAGTGTTTGCCTGTATGTTATTTCACTACTTGTGTGTAGTTTTCGTTCTCAGGTACATTCGGAGACCATGAAAGGAATATCGGCTAAAGAGAACCTGTAGAAGATGTTTTGCATCGAAGGAATGAAGTCCAAGTGTTTGAAGGCAGACTCAGTCTTGGGGGCGGACGTCTGAACAATTACAGGCGCGGAGGTCTACTGATTTACGGTAATTGTTGAGACCTCCGCGGAGGATAAATGGAGAAGACGTCCGCGGATGACAGCTGGCAGTCGAAATCATTATTTCACATTTGCAATCTCGAAAGGAGAGAACACATAACACGAGGGGACAGAGAAGAGAGGCGGCCAGACCTCGATTTTCAGTGTTGAAAAGAGACACGGTTCGGGAAGAAACAAGAGACAAGTTCGAAGTTCGTTTTTGGAGAGAAGAGCTCTTGGAGTAGGATTCCGATTGAGGGTTCGTTGCTGGATTCGAGTGTTGGAGTAGAGCTGCAGCGTAGTGGAAAAGTTGTCAACAGTATTTTCATTTCATTCCCATTCAAATACTTGATGATGTATTCCATTACGATGAGTAGCTAAACTCATATGTGTAGGCTAGAACTCCAAATTGTGATGTATTGACTTGAGACTTCTATTGATTTCTACGCTTTGCGTCATATTACTATACTATGTTCATGGAATTGATGTGCTAGCATGAGTGGAACCCTAGCAGGGGAGCTTTTGTTTGTTTGTTGATTTCGATTGTCAAGTTTACTGGCAACCTAGCGGGGATAGCAAACTAGGACACGAGTAATATACCACTAGGATTAAACACCCTAGGACAACTTGTTTACACGTTCATGCAACTCTAGCGAGTTAGGGTCTTGATTATCGCTAGCGCGAGATTAAGTACTAGAACAAGAACGGGGAGTGTAACCCTAGCGGGGAAGCTCTAAGTTGTAGAACATTAGGAATCAAAACGGATTTGTCAATGATTTAGTCTTGCATCACAGTCGAAAGTTCTAGCTTGCACTTCTCATTGATATTACATACCTGAATTCGTGTGACGATTGCTCTCTTGATAAGTGATAATTGTTGCTTGTGTTTTGTGTTTTCCATTTACGTGTTTGAATACTTAGTGAAAAGATTCTCAGATCAATCTCTGTGGATACGACCCGACTTACCACTTGCTAGTCGGAGATAAAAGAAACAATTTATTTTTGACGGGTACAACGACGCCCGCCACTTAGACAAACCTTAGAATGAGACAAAAGTTTGTCTTTGTTCGTCCCAAGTTAGTCTCGTTAGTCTCATTCCAAGGTTTGTCTATGTTCGTCAGTAGAAAGAGATTAACTTGGGACGAACTTAGACTAAACTTATAATGAGACAAACATTTGTCTTTGTTCGTCCCAAGTTAGTCTCGTTATCTCATTCTAAGGTTTGTCTATGTTCGTCCTTAGAAAGAGAGTAACTTGGGACAAACTTAGAAAACCTTAGAAGGAGACTAACGTTTGTCTTTGTTCGTCCCAAGTTAGTCTCGTTAGTCTCATTCTAAGGTTTGTCTATGTTCGTCATTAGAAAGAGACTAACTTGGGACGAACTTAGAAAACCTTAGAATGAGACTAACGTTTGTCTTTGTTCGTCCCAAGTTAGTCTCGTTAGTCTCATTCTAAGGTTTGTCTATGTTCGTCTTTAGAAAGAGACTAACTTGGGACGAACTTAGACTAACCTTATAATGAGACTAACGTTTGTCTTTGTTCGTCCCAAGTTTGTCTCGTTAGTCTTATTCTAAGGTTTGTCTAAGTTCGTCCTTAGAAAGAGACTAACTTGGGACGTCCTTAGACTAACTTAGGACGAACTTTGAAACCTTAGAATGAGACTAAAGTTAGTCTTTGTTCGTCCCAAGTTAGTCTCGTTAGTCTCTTTCGAAGGTTTGTCTAAGTTCGTCCTTAGAAAGATACTAACTTGCGACGCACTTAGACTAACCTTATAATGAGACTAGCTTTTGTCTTTGTTCGTCCCAAGTTTGTCTCCTTAGTCTCATTTTAAGATTTGTCTAAGTTCGTCCTTAGAAAGAGACTAACTTGGGACGAACTTAGACTAACCTTATAATGAGACTAACGTTTGTCTTTGTTCGTCCCAAGTTTGTCTCGTTAGTCTCCTTTTAAGGTTTGTCTAAGTTCGTCCTTAGAAAGAGAGTAACTTGGGACGAACTTAGAATAACTTGGGACGAAGTTAGACAAACCTTAGAATGAGACTAAAGTTTGTCTTTGTTCGTCCCAAGTTAGCCTCTTTAGTCTCATTCCAAGGTTTGTCAATGTTCGTCCTTAGAAAGAGATTAACTTGGGACGAACTTAGACTAACCTTATAATGAGACTAACATTTGTCTTTGTTCGTCCCAAGTTAGTCTCGTTAACTCATTCTAAGGTTTGTCTATGTTCATCCTTAGAAAGAGAGTAACTTGGGACGAACTTAGACAAACCTTAGAATGAGACTAAAGTTTGTCTTTGTTCGTCCCGAGTTAGTCTCGTTAGTCTCATTCTACGGTTTGTCTATGTTCGTCCTTAGAAAGAGATTAACTTGGGACGAACTTAGACTAACCTTATAATGAGACTAACATTTGTCTTTGTTGGTCCCAAGTTAGTCTCGTTAACTCATTCTAAGGTTTCTCTACGTTCGTCCTTAGAAAGAGAGTAACTTGGGACGAACTTAGAAAACCTTAGAATGAGACTAACGTTTGTCTTTGTTCGTCCCAAGTTAGTCTCGTTAGTCTCATTCAAAGATTTGTCTATGTTCGTCCTTTAAAAGAGACTAACTTGGGACGAACTTAGACTAACTTGGGACGAACTTAGACTAACCTTATAATGAGACTAACATTTGTCTTTCTTCGTCCCAAGTTAGTCTCGTTAGTCTTATTCTAAGGTTTGTCTAAGTTCGTCCTTAGAAAGAGACTAACTTGGGACGAACTTAGACAATCCTTAGAATGAGACTAAAGTTTGTCTTTGTTTGTCCCAAGTTAGTCTCGTTAGTCTCATTCTAAGGTTTGTCTAAGTTCGTCCTTAGAAAGAGACTAACTTGGGACGAACTTAGACTAACATGGGACAAACTGAGACAAACCGTAGAATGAGACTAACGTTTGTCTTTGTTCGTCCCATGTTAGTCTCGTTAACTCCTTCTAAGGTTTGTCTATGTTCGTCTTTCTAAGGTTTGTCTATGTTCGTCCTTAGAAAGAGAGTAACTTGGGACGAACTTAGACTAACTTGGGGACGAACATAGACAAACCTTTGAATGAGACTAAAGTTTGTCTTTGTTCGTCCAAAGTTAGTCTCGTTAGTCTCATTCTAAGGTTTTTCTAAGTTCGTCCTCAGAAAGAGACTAACTTGGGACGAACTTAGACTAACTTGCGACGAACTTAGAGAAACCTTAGAATGAGACTAGAGTTTGTCTTTGTTCGTCCCAAGTTAGTCTCGTTAGTCTCATTCTAAGGTTTGTCTAAGTTCGTCCTTAGAAAGAGACTAAGTTGGGACGAACTTAGACTTACTTGGGATGAACTTAGAAAACCTTAGAATGAGACTAACGTTTGTCTTTGTTCCTCCCAAGTTAGTCTCGTTAGTCTCATTCTAAGATTTGTCTATGTTCGTCCTTTAAAAGAGACTAACTTGGGACGAACTTAGACTAACCTTATAATGAGACTAACATTTGTCTTTCTTCGTCCCAAGTTAGTCTCATTAGTCTTATTCTAAGGTTTGTCTAAGTTCGTCCTTAGAAAGAGACTAACTTGTGACGAACTTAGACTAACTTGGGACGAACTTAGACAAAACTTAGAATGAGACAAAATTGTCTGTGTTCGTCCCAAGTTAGTCTCGTTAGTCTCATTCTAAGGTTTGTATAAGTTCGTCCTTAGAAAGAGACAAATTTGGAACGAACTTAGACTAACTTGGGACGAACTTAGAAAACCTTAGAATGACACTAACGTTTGTCTTTGTTCGTCCCAAGTTAGTCTCGTTAGTCTCATTCTAAGGGACGAACTTAGAAAACCTTAGAATGACACTAACGTTTGTCTTTGTTCGTCCCAAGTTAGTCTCGTTAGTCTCATTCTAAGGTTTGTCTATGTTCGTCCTTAGAAAGAGACTAACTTGGGACGAACTTAGACTAGCGTGGGACGAACTTAGAAAACCTTAGAATGAGACTAACGTATGTCTTTGTTCGTCCCAAGTTAGTCTCGTTAGTCTTATTCTAAGGTTTGTCTATGTTCGTCCTTAGAAAGAGACTAACTTGGGACGTACTTAGACTAACTTGGGACGAACTTTAACAACCTTAGAATGAGACTAAAGTTAGTCTTTGTTCGTCCCAAGTTAGTCTCGTTAGTCTCATTCTAAGGTTTGTCTAAGTTCGTCCTTCGAAAGAGACTAACTTGGGACGAACTTAGACTAACCTTATAATGACACCAGCTTTTCTCTTTGTTCGTCCCAAGTTACTCTCGTTAGTCTCATTCTATGGTTTGTCTAAGTTCGTCCTTAGAGAGAGACTAACTTGGGACGAACTTAGACAAACCTTAGAATGAGACTAAAGTTTGTCTTTGTTCGTCCCAAGTTGGTCTCGTTTGTCTCATTCTAAGGTTTGTCTAAGTTTGTCCTTAGAAAGAGACTAACTTGGGACGAAATTAGACTAACTTGGGACGAACTTAGACTAACCTTATAATGAGACTAACGTTTGTCTTTGTTCGTCCCAAGTTTGTCTCGTTAGTCTCCTTTTAAGGTTTGTCTAAGTTCGTCCTTAGAAAGAGACTAACTTGGGACGAACTTAGAAAACCTTAGAATGAGACTAACGTTTGTCTTTGTTCGTCCCAAGTTAGTCTCGTTAGTCTCATTCAAAGATTTGTCTATGTTCGTCCTTTGAAAGAGACTAACTTGGGACGAACTTAGACTAACTTGGGACGAACTTAGAAAACCTTAGAATGAGACTAAAGTTTGTCTTTGTTCGTCCGAAGTTAGTCTCATTAGTCTCATTCTAAGGTTTGTCTAAGTTCGTCCTTAGAAAGAGACTAACAGGGAACAAACTTAGACTAACCTTATAATGAGACTAGCTTTTGTCTTTGTTCATCCCAAGTTAGTCTCGTTAGTCTCATTAGTCTCATTCTAAGGTTTGTCTAAGTTCGTCCTTAGAAAGAGACTAACTTGGGACGAACTTAAAGAAACCTTAGAATGAGGCTAAAGTTTGTCTTTGTTCGTCCCAAGTTGGTCTCGTTAGTCACATTCTAAGGTTTGTCTAAGTTCGTCCTTAGAAAGAGACTAACTTGGGACGAAATTAGACTAACTTGGGACGAACTTAGAAAACCTTAGAATGAGACTAACGTTTGTCTTTGTTCGTTCCAAGTTTGTCTCGTTAGTCTCATTCTAAGGTTTGTCTAAGTTTAGCCGTAGAAAGAGACTAACTTGGGACGAACTTAGACTAACTTGGGACGAACTTAGACTAACCTTATAATGAGACTAACGTTTGTCTTTGTTCGTCCCAAGTTTGTCTCGTTAGCCTCCTTCTAAGGTTTGTCTAAGTTCGTCCTTAGAAAGATATTAACTTGGGACGAACTTAGACTAACCTTATAATGAGACTAACATTTGTCTTTATTCGTCCCAAGTTAGTCTTGTTAACTCATTCTAAGGTTTGTCTATGTTCGTCATTAGAAAGAGAGTAACTTGGGACGAACTTAGACAAACCTTAGAATGAGACTAAAGTTTGTCTTTGTTCGTCCCAAGATAGTCTCATTCTATGGTTTGTCTAAGTTCGTCCTTAAAAGAGACTAACTTGGGACGAACTTAGAAAACCTTAGAATGAGACTAACGTTTGTCTTTGTTCGTCCCAAGTTAGTCTCGTTATTCTCATTCAAAGATTTGTCTATGTTCGTCCTTTGAAAGAGATTAACTTGGGACGAACTTAGACTAACCTTAGAATGAGACTAAAGTTTGTCGTTGTTCGTCCCAAGTTAGTCTCGTTAGTCTCATTCTAAGGTTTGTCTAAGTTCATCCTTAGAAAGAGACTAACTTAGGACGAACTTAGACTAACCTTATAATGAGACTAACGTTTGTCTTTGTTCGTCCCAAGTTTGACTCGTTAATCTCCTTTTAAGGTTTGTCTAAGTTCGTCCTTCGAAAGAGAGTAACTTGGGACGAACTTAGAATAACTTGGGACGAACTTAGACAAACCTTAGAATGTGACTAAAATTTATCTTTGTTCGTCCCAAGTTAGTCTCGTTAGTCTCATTCCATGGTTTGTCTATGTTCGTCCTTAGAAAGAGATTAACATGGGATGAACTTAGACTAACCTTATAATGCGACTAACGTTTGTCTTTATTCGTCCACAGTTAGTCTCGATTGTCTCATTCTAAGGTTTGTCTAAGTTCGTCCTTAGAAAGAGACTAACTTGGGACGAACTGGGACAAACCATTGAATGAGACTAAAGTTTGTCTTTGTTCGTCCCAAGTTTGTTTCGTTAGTCTCATTCTAAGGTTTGTCTAAGTTCGTCCTTAGAAAGAGACTAATTTAGGATGAACTTAGACAAAACTTAGAATGAGACTAAATTGTTAGTCCTAAGTTAGTCTCATTCTATGGTTTGTCTAAGTTCTACCTTAGAAAGAGACTAACTTGGGACGAACTTAGACTAACTTGCGACGAACTTAGACAAACCTTAGAATGAGACTAAAGTTTGTCTTTGTTCGTCCCAAGTTAGTCTCGTTAGTCTCATTCTAAGGTTTGTCTAAGTTCATCCTTAGAAAGAGACTAACTTGGGACAAACTTAAACTAACTTGGGACAAACTTAGACAAACCTTAGAAAGAGACTAAAGTTTGTCTTTGTTCGTCCCAAGTTAGTCTCGTTAGTCTCATTCTAAGGCTTGTCTATGTTCGTCCTTAGAAAGAGACTAACTTGGGACGAAGTTAGACAAACCTTAGAATCAGACAAAAGTTTGTCTTTGTTCGTCCCAAGTTAGTCTCGTTAGTCTCATTCTAAGGCTTGTCTAAGTTTGTCCTTAGAAAGAGACTAACTTGGGACGAAGTTAGACAAACCTTAGAATGAGACTAAAGTTTGTCTTTGTTCATCCCAAGTTACTCTCGTTAGTCTCATTCTAAAGTTTGTCTAAGTTCGTCCTTAGAAAGAGACTAACTTGGGACGAACTTAGACAAACCTTAGAATGAGACTAAAGTTTGTCTTTATTCGTCCCAAGTTTGTCTCGTTAGTCTCATTTAAGGTTTTTCTATGTTCGTCCTTAGAAATAGACAAACTTGGGACGAACTTAGACTAACTTGGGATGAACTTAGAAAACCTTAGAATGAGACTAACGTTTGTCTTTGTTCGTCCCAAGTTAGTCTCGTTGGTCTCATTTTAAGGTTTGTCTAAGTTCGTCCTTAGAAAGAGACTAACTTAGGACGAACTTAGACAAACTTGGGACGAACTTAGACAAACCTTAGAATGAGAATAAAGTTTTTCTTTATTCGTCCCAAGTTAGTCTCGTTAGTCTCATTCTAAGGTTTCTCTAAGTTCGTCATTAGAAATAGACTAACTTGGGATGAACTTAGACTAACTTGGGACGAATTTAGACAAACCTTAGAATGAGACTAAAATTTGTCGTTGTTCGTCCCAAGTTAGTCTCGTTAGTCTCATTCTAAGGTTTGCCTAAGTTCGTCCTTAGAAAGAGACTAACTTGGGACGAACTTAGACTAACCTTATAATGAGACTAACGTTTGTCTTTGTTCGTCCCAAGTTTGTCTCGTTAGTCTCCTTTTAAGGTTTGTCTAAGTTCGTCCTTCGAAAGAGAGTAACTTGGGACGAACTTAGAATACTTGGGACGAACTTAGACAAACCTTAGAATGTGAGTAAAATATATCTTTGTTCGTCCCAAGTTAGTCTCGTTAGTCTCATTCCATGGTTTGAATATGTTCGTCCTTAGAAAGAGATTAACATGGGATGAAGTTAGACTAACCTTATAATGCGACTAACGTTTGTCTTTATTCGTCCACAGTTAGTCTCGATTGTCTCATTCCAAGGTTTGTCTAAGTTCGTCCTTAGAAAGAGACTAACTTGGGACGAACTTGGACAAACCATAGAATGAGACTAAAGTTTGTCTTTGTTCGTCCCAAGTTTGTCTCGTTAGTCTCATTCTAAGGTTTGTCTAAGCTCGTCCTTAGAAAGAGACTAATTTAGGACGAACTTAGACAAACCTTAGAATGAGACTAAATTGTTAGTCCCAAGTTAGTCTCATTCTATGGTTTGTCTAAGTTCTACCTTAGAAAGAGACTAACTTGGGACGAACTTAGACTAACTTGCGACGAACTTAGACAAACCTTAGAATGAGACTAAAGTTTGTCTTTGTTCGTCCCAAGTTAGTCTCGTTAGTCTCATTCTAAGGTTTGTCTAAGTTCATTCTTAGAAAGAGACTAACTTGGGACAAACTTAAACTAACTTGGGACGAACTTAGACAAATCTTAGAATGTGACTAAAATTTATCTTTGTTCGTCCCAAGTTAGTCTCGTTAGTCTCATTCCATGGTTTGTCTATGTTCGTCCTTAGAAAGAGATTAACATGGGATGAACTTAGACTAACCTTATAATGCGACTAACGTTTGTCTTTATTCGTCCACAGTTAGTCTCGATTGTCTCATTCTAAGGTTTGTCTAAGTTCGTCCTTAGAAAGAGACTAACTTGGGACGAACTTAGACAAACCTTAGAATGAGACTAAAGTTTGTCTTTGTTCGTCCCAAGTTTGTCTCGTTAGTCTCATTCTAAGGTTTGTCTAAGTTCGTCCTCAGAAAGAGACTAATTTAGGATGAACTTAGACAAACCTTAGAATGAGACTAAATTGTTAGTCCTAAGTTAGTCTCATTCTATGGTTTGTCTAAGTTCTACCTTAGAAAGAGACTAACTTGGGACGAACTTAGACTAACTTGCGACGAACTTAGACAAACCTTAGAATGAGACTAAAGTTTGTCTTTGTTCGTCCCAAGTTAGTCTCGTTCGTCTCATTCTAAGGTTTGTCTAAGTTCATCCTTAGAAAGAGACTAACTTGGGACAAACTTAAACTAACTTGGGACAAACTTAGACAAACCTTAGAAAGAGACTAAAGTTTGTCTTTGTTCGTCCCAAGTTAGTCTCGTTAGTCTCATTCTAAGGCTTGTCTATGTTCGTCCTTAGAAAGAGACTAACTTGGGACGAAGTTAGACAAACCTTAGAATCAGACAAAAGTTTGTCTTTGTTCGTCCCAAGTTAGTCTCGTTAGTCTCATTCTAAGGCTTGTCTAAGTTTGTCCTTAGAAAGAGACTAACTTGGGACGAAGTTAGACAAACCTTAGAATGAGACTAAAGTTTGTCTTTGTTCGTCCCAAGTTACTCTCGTTAGTCTCATTCTAAAGTTTGTCTAAGTTCGTCCTTAGAAAGAGACTAACTTGGGACGAACTTAGACAAACCTTAGAATGAGACTAAAGTTTGTCTTTATTCGTCCCAAGTTTGTCTCGTTAGTCTCATTTAAGGTTTTTCTATGTTCGTCCTTAGAAATAGACAAACTTGGGACGAACTTAGACTAACTTGGGATGAACTTAGAAAACCTTAGAATGAGACTAACGTTTGTCTTTGTTCGTCCCAAGTTAGTCTCGTTGGTCTCATTTTAAGGTTTGTCTAAGTTCGTCCTTAGAAAGAGACTAACTTAGGACGAACTTAGACAAACTTGGGACGAACTTAGACAAACCTTAGAATGAGAATAAAGTTTTTCTTTATTCGTCCCAAGTTAGTCTCGTTAGTCTCATTCTAAGGTTTCTCTAAGTTCGTCCTTAGAAATAGACTAACTTGGGATGAACTTAGACTAACTTGGGACGAATTTAGACAAACCTTAGAATGAGACTAAAATTTGTCGTTGTTCGTCCCAAGTTAGTCTCGTTAGTCTCATTCTAAGGTTTGCCTAAGTTCGTCCTTAGAAAGAGACTAACTTGGGACGAAGTTAGACAAACCTTAGAATCAGACAAAAGTTTGTCTTTGTTCGTCCCAAGTTAGTCTCGTTAGTCTCATTCTAAGGTTTGTCTAAGTTCGTCCTTAGAAAGAGACTAACTTGGGACGAACTTAGACAAACCTTAGAATGGGACTAAAGTTTGTCTTTGTTCGTCCCAAGTTTGTCTCGTTAGTCTCATTCTAAAGTTTGTCTAAGTTCGTCCTTAGAAATAGACTAACTTGGGACGAACTTAGACGAAGTTGGGACGAACTTAGACAAACCTTAGAATGAGACTAAAGTTTGTCTTTGTTCGTCCCAACTTATTCTCGTTAGTCTCATTCTAAGGTTTGTCTAAGTTCCTCCTTAGAAAGAGACTAACTTGGGACAAACTTGAACTAACTTGGGACGAACTTAGACAAACCTTAGAATGAGACTAAAGTTTGTCTTTGTTCGTCCCAAGTTAGTCTCGTTAGTCTCATTCTAAGGCTTGTCTAAGTTTGTCCTTAGAAAGAGACTAACTTGGGACGAAGTTAGACAAACCTTAGAATGAGACTAAAGTTTGTCTTTGTTCGTCCCAAGTTACTCTCGTTAGTCTCATTCTAAGGTTTGTCTAAGTTCGTCCTTAGAAAGAGACTAACTTGGGACGAACTTAGACAAACCTTAGAATGAGACTAAAGTTTGTCTTTATTCGTCCCAAGTTTGTCTCGTTAGTCTCATTTAAGGTTTTTCTAAGTTCGTCCTTAGAAATAGACAAACTTGGGACGAACTTAGACTAACTTGGGATGAACTTAGAAAACCTTAGAATGAGACTAACGTTTGTCTTTGTTCGTCCCAAGTTAGTCTCGTTGGTCTCATTTTAAGGTTTGTCTAAGTTCGTCCTTAGAAAGAGACTAACTTAGGACGAACTTAGACAAACTTGGGACAAACTTAGACAAACCTTAGAATGAGAATAAAGTTTTTCTTTGTTCGTCCCAAGTTAGTCTCGTTAGTCTCATTCTAAGGTTTCTCTAAGTTCGTCCTTAGAAATAGACTAACTTGGGATGAACTTAGACTAGCTTGCGACGAATTTAGACAAACCTTAGAATGAGACTAAATTTTGTCGTTGTTCGTCCCAAATTAGTCTCGTTAGTCTCATTCTAAGGTTTGTCTAAGTTCGTCCTTAGAAAGAGACTAACTTGGGACGAACTTAGACTAACCTTATATTGAGACTAACGTTTGTCTTTGTTCGTCCCAAGTTTGTCTCGTCAGTCTCCTTTTAAGGTTTTGTCTAAGTTCGTCCACCGAAAGAGAGTAACTTGGGACGAACTTAGAATAACTTGGGACGAAGTTAGACAAACCTTAGAATCAGACAAAAGTTTGTCTTTGTTCGTCCCATGTTAGTCTCGTTAGTCTCATTCCATGGTTTGTCTATGTTCGTCCTTAGAAAGAGATTAACTTGGGATGAACTTAGACTAACCTTATAATGCGACTAACGTTTGTCTTTATTCGTCCACAGTTAGTCTCGATTGTCTCATTCTAAGGTTTGTCTAAGTTCGTCCTTAGAAAGAGACTAACTTTGGACGAACTTCGACGAACCATAGAATGAGACTAAAGTTTGTCTTTGTTCGTCCCAAGTTTGTCTCGTTAGTCTCATTCTAATGTTTGTCTAAGTTCGTCCTTAGAAAGAGACTAATTTGGGACAAACTTAGACAAACCTTAGAATGAGACTAATTGGTTAGTCCCAAGTTAGTCTCATTCTATGGTTTGTCTAAGTTCTACCTTAGAAAGAGACTAACTTGGGACGAACTTAGACTAACTTGGGACGAACTTAGACAAACCTTAGAATGAGACTAAAGTTTGTCTTTGTTCGTCTCAAGTTAGTCTCGTTAGTCTCATTCTAAGGTTTGTCTAAGTTCCTCCTTAGAAAGAGACTAACTTGGGACAAACTTAAACTAACTTGGGACGAACTTAGACAAACCTTAGAATGAGACTAAAGTTTGTCTTTGTTCGTCTCAAGTTAGTCTCTTTAGTCTCATTCTAAAGTTTGTCTAAGTTCGTCCTTAGAAAGAGACTAACTTGGGACGAAGTTAGACAAACCTTAGAATCAGACAAAAGTTTGTCTTTGTTCGTCCCAAGTTAGTCTCGTTAGTCTCATTCTAAGGTTTGTCTAAGTTCGTCCTTAGAAAGAGACTAACTTGGGACGAACTTAGACAAACCTTAGAATGAGACTAAAGTTTGTCTTTGTTCGTCCCAAGTTTGTCTCGTTAGTCTCATTCTACAGTTTGTTTAAGTTCGTCCTTAGAAATAGACTAACATGGGACGAACTTAGACTAACTTGGGACGAACTTAGACAAACCTTAGAATGAGAGTAAAGTTTGTCTTTGTTCGTCCCAACTTATTCTCGTTTGTCTCATTCTAAGGTTTGTCTAAGTTCCTCCTTAGAAAGAGACTAACTTGGGACAAACTTAAACTAACTTGGGACGAACTTAGACAAACCTTAGAATGAGACTAAAGTTTGTCTTTGTTTGTCCCAAGTTAGTCTCGTTAGTCTCATTCTAAGGCTTGTCTAAGTTTGTCCTTAGAAAGAGACTAACTTGGGACGAAGTTAGACAAACCTTAGAATGAGACTAAAGTTTGTCTTTGTTCGTCCCAAGTTACACTCGTTAGTCTCATTCTAAGGTTTGTCTAAGTTCGTCCTTAGAAAGAGACTAACTTGGGACGAACTTAGACAAACCTTAGAATGAGACTAAAGTTTGTCTTTGTTCGTCCCAAGTTAGTCTCGTTAGTCTCATTCTAAGGTTTGTCTAAGTTCATCCTTAGAAAGAGACTAACTTGGGACAAACTTAAACTAACTTGGGACGAACTTAGACAAACCTTAGAAAGAGACTAAAGTTTGTCTTTGTTCGTCCCAAGTTAGTCTCGTTAGTCTCATTCTAAGGCTTGTCTATGTTCGTCCTTAGAAAGAGACTAACTTGGGACGAAGTTAGACAAACCTTAGAATCAGACAAAAGTTTGTCTTTGTTCGTCCCAAGTTAGTCTCGTTAGTCTCATTCTAAGGTTTGTCTAAGTTCGTCCTTAGAAAGAGACTAACTTGGGACGAACTTAGACAAACCTTAGAATGAGACTAAAGTTTGTCTTTGTTCGTCCCAAGTTTGTCTCGTTAGTCTCATTCTAAAGTTTGTCTAAGTTCGTCCTTAGAAATAGACTAACTTGGGACGAACTTAGACGAAGTTGGGACGAACTTAGACAAACCTTAGAATGAGACTAAAGTTTGTCTTTGTTCGTCCCAACTTATTCTCGTTAGTCTCATTCTAAGGTTTGTCTAAGTTCCTCCTTAGAAAGAGACTAACTTGGGACAAACTTGAACTAACTTGGGACGAACTTAGACAAACCTTAGAATGAGACTAAAGTTTGTCTTTGTTCGTCCCAAGTTAGTCTCGTTAGTCTCATTCTAAGGCTTGTCTAAGTTTGTCCTTAGAAAGAGACTAACTTGGGACGAACTTAGACAAACCTTAGAATGAGACTAAAGTTTGTCTTTATTCGTCCCAAGTTTGTCTCGTTAGTCTCATTTAAGGTTTTTCTAAGTTCGTCCTTAGAAATAGACAAACTTGGGACGAACTTAGACTAACTTGGGATGAACTTAGAAAACCTTAGAATGAGACTAACGTTTGTCTTTGTTCGTCCCAAGTTAGTCTCGTTGGTCTCATTTTAAGGTTTGTCTAAGTTCGTCCTTAGAAAGAGACTAACTTAGGACGAACTTAGACAAACTTGGGACAAACTTAGACAAACCTTAGAATGAGAATAAAGTTTTTCTTTGTTCGTCCCAAGTTAGTCTCGTTAGTCTCATTCTAAGGTTTCTCTAAGTTCGTCCTTAGAAATAGACTAACTTGGGATGAACTTAGACTAGCTTGGGACGAATTTAGACAAACCTTAGAATGAGACTAAAGTTTGTCGTTGTTCGTCCCAAATTAGTCTCGTTAGTCTCATTCTAAGGTTTGTCTAAGTTCGTCCTTAGAAAGAGACTAACTTGGGACGAACTTAGACTAACCTTATATTGAGACTAACGTTTGTCTTTGTTCGTCCCAAGTTTGTCTCGTCAGTCTCCTTTTAAGGTTTTGTCTAAGTTCGTCCACCGAAAGAGAGTAACTTGGGACGAACTTAGAATAACTTGGGACGAAGTTAGACAAACCTTAGAATCAGACAAAAGTTTGTCTTTGTTCGTCCCATGTTAGTCTCGTTAGTCTCATTCCATGGTTTGTCTATGTTCGTCCTTAGAAAGAGATTAACTTGGGATGAACTTAGACTAACCTTATAATGCGACTAACGTTTGTCTTTATTCGTCCACAGTTTGTCTCGATTGTCTCATTCTAAGGTTTGTCTAAGTTCGTCCTTAGAAAGAGACTAACTTTGGACGAACTTCGACGAACCATAGAATGAGACTAAAGTTTGTCTTTGTTCGTCCCAAGTTTGTCTCGTTAGTCTCATTCTAATGTTTGTCTAAGTTCGTCCTTAGAAAGAGACTAATTTGGGACAAACTTAGACAAACCTTAGAATGAGACTAATTGGTTAGTCCCAAGTTAGTCTCATTCTATGGTTTGTCTAAGTTCTACCTTAGAAAGAGACTAACTTGGGACGAACTTAGACTAACTTGGGACGAACTTAGACAAACCTTAGAATGAGACTAAAGTTTGTCTTTGTTCGTCTCAAGTTAGTCTCGTTAGTCTCATTCTAAGGTTTGTCTAAGTTCCTCCTTAGAAAGAGACTAACTTGGGACAAACTTAAACTAACTTGGGACGAACTTAGACAAACCTTAGAATGAGACTAAAGTTTGTCTTTGTTCGTCTCAAGTTAGTCTCTTTAGTCTCATTCTAAAGTTTGTCTAAGTTCGTCCTTAGAAAGAGACTAACTTGGGACGAAGTTAGACAAACCTTAGAATCAGACAAAAGTTTGTCTTTGTTCGTCCCAAGTTAGTCTCGTTAGTCTCATTCTAAGGTTTGTCTAAGTTCGTCCTTAGAAAGAGACTAACTTGGGACGAACTTAGACAAACCTTAGAATGAGACTAAAGTTTGTCTTTGTTCGTCCCAAGTTTGTCTCGTTAGTCTCATTCTACAGTTTGTCTAAGTTCGTCCTTAGAAATAGACTAACATGGGACGAACTTTGACTAACTTGGGACGAACTTAGACAAACCTTAGAATGAGACTAATGTTAGTCTTTGTTCGTCTCAAGTTAGTCTCGTTAGTCTCATTCTAAGGCTTGTCTAAGTTCGTCCTTAGAAAGAGACTAACTTGGGACGAAGTTAGACAAACCTTAGAATCAGACAAAAGTTTGTCTTTGTTCGTCCCAAGTTAGTCTCGTTAGTCTCATTCTAAGGTTTGTCTAAGTTCGTCCTTCGAAAGAGACTAACTTGGGACGAACTTAGACAAACCTTAGAATGAGACTAAAGTTTGTCTTTGTTCATCCCAAGTTTGTCTCGTTAGTCTCATTCTACAGTTTGTCTGAGTTCGTCCTTAGAAATAGACTAACATGGGACGAACTTAGACTAACTTGGGACGAACTTAGACAAACCTTAGAATGAGAGTAAAGTTTGTCTTTGTTCGTCCCAACTTATTCTCGTTTGTCTCATTCTAAGGTTTGTCTAAGTTCCTCCTTAGAAAGAGACTAACTTGGGACAAACTTAAACTAACTTGGGACGAACTTAGACAAACCTTAGAATGAGACTAAAGTTTGTCTTTGTTTGTCCCAAGTTAGTCTCGTTAGTCTCATTCTAAGGCTTGTCTAAGTTTGTCCTTAGAAAGAGACTAACTTGGGACGAAGTTAGACAAACCTTAGAATGAGACTAAAGTTTGTCTTTGTTCGTCCCAAGTTACACTCGTTAGTCTCATTCTAAGGTTTGTCTAAGTTCGTCCTTAGAAAGAGACTAACTTGGGACGAACTTAGACAAACCTTAGAATGAGACTAAAGTTTGTCTTTGTTCGTCCCAAGTTTGTCTCGTTAGTCTCATTTAAGGTTTTTCTAAGTTCGTCCTTAGAAATAGACTAATGATGGACCATATTTATATGATTCATTAAGACAGTTAAACCCACCAAATTGAATGCTTTATCTTGACAACTTTTGCTTGTTAGTTCCGATATTTATCTACAGGGTATTTTTAAGTCAAGAGAGAATACAAGCTAAGGAGGAGTTTTAAAGCTGAAAATGGATTACGAGTCAGGACACGATCAGATCCCGACTGTACAACTTTCATGATCCTGACATGGAATCACTCAAAACAAGTCCAACCGAAGAGCAACCAGAGTCAGTCCAGAGCTGAAAAGGACCCGATGGCTTTTGGAAAAAGTCACAAAATCACACAAACTCTCTTCTCTCCTCCACCTAGCCGGCGGCTAAGCTCTCCCCCTCTCCCCTTGCGCCACCTACACGGCGGCTTTGCTTCCTCCACCTAACCCGGCGGCTTTGGAGCTCCTCCTCCCATCTTGTGCCATGTGTTGTGATCTCCTTGCCTCCCTTAGCCTATAAATAGACATCTTCTCTTCACTTGTATATCATCCTCATTCAATCACAACATCTCATAGTCACTTATCTCTCTAGATTGAGAGCACAATCCTTGTAATACTTTCGCTTTGAATCAAAACTCCTGTTTGTTCTTGAGTATTTGAACTAGTTCCTGAGTTTACTCCTGTCGGCTCTTGAGTATTCTCCTTTTACTTTTCCTGTCTTTCAAACCCTTTACTTTTCAAGTACTTAGCTATGATGTCCTGTTCCATGGATATTCGTAGCTAAACCCTTCATTCGGTTGAAGGGGTGTACTGGTATCATACAATGTTTTAGACCCTTCTCTTAAGTGCCTCTATGTGTTCAAAACTTGTTCTATGTGCCACATATTAGGTTAGAACTTCCAAGGTTGAGTGGATGCTTTAACGGGCAAAACTCTTCCGTGGGGTTCGTGAACATACTCGGGTAAGTGGATGCTTTAACGGGCAAAGCTTATCAGAGGAGTTCGACCTCTTTCAAAAACCATTTGGTTGATCGTAACTGAAGATCAAATGGATGCACATAAGGCTAAGATACTTCGAAAGGAGGAATTAGTCTAAGTAGAACAAGTGTTCTAAATCATGTTGCAAGTCCTGTGCTAGAAATAGCCTTGATTCATCTTTGAACACATAGTATGATCATTAGAGGTCAATGATAAACAAACTATGATACAAGGACCCTGATACCGAATCCTTCCTTCAATTGCAATATCACCTGTTACTTTACTTTCAGTACCATATCAACTGCTTACTTTCAGCACTTTAATTTCTGCAAGACTTGTCCTTCGAGCACTTTAATTTCTGCAAGTCTTGTCCTTCAAGCACTTTAATTTCCGCAAGTCTTGTCCTTCAAGCACTTTACTTTTCAGTTATTCACTTTCAGTACTAAAATCACAACCAACCCACGCTACTCTCAGTACTAAAATCACAACCAACCCCCAACTGTCTTACTTTAAGAACAACTTTTCACCTGACTCCCTTGGGTTCGACCCCTACTTACCCTTTACTACCCACTAGTAGAGTACGAGTAGCGGAGATATAATTTTATTTTGCACAGAGACATTGCACCTTAACGACAGTGCAGTGCGCTCCGTCAAAATTGGCGCCGTTGCCGGGGAGTTAGCTTCAGATTAGTTGTTCTTTTCTTTCCCTTTCATTTCTTCATCACACTTTCCACCATGTATGAATGGATGGCTCAGCATCTTCCTCAGTTTGGAGGTACCACCGGAGAAGACCCAGTAATACACTGCCAACATTTCCACCATATAAGTCGTCACATGAAACCTGAAAATGTAACGTTAGAAGAGTTTCAATTAAAATGTTTTGAACACTCTTTAACTGACTTCGCGACAGTATGGTATTACACATCAACTGCTCATTGTGCAGGATATTATATGGACCTTCGCGCTAAATTCCTGAAAGAATTCTCCCACCCATCCTTACGACATAACACCCGTGAGAAAATCATCTGCCTTCAGCAATCCCGGGATGAGACTTTGGACGAATACTACACGTACTATGACACCGTCGTCTCACGCTGCCCGCACCATTGATTCACGGAAGTGTTTCTTCTTCAAAAATTCCTCTGTGGAATGAGGGCTGATGAGCAGACAAGGTTTGACGACGCAGTAGGAGGATCAACCTTGCACTTAACCATAATTCAAATATGGGATATTATAGACGACATGGCCAAAGCCACAAAACGAAGGCCAATGCCCCGACCTAATAGAGGAATACAGAGGATAGAGGTTAGTCCAGAAAGAAATGAAGAAGGCATTACAGAGGACGAGATGGACGAATCAGATGCAGAAAGCTCTGAAGAAGAGCCTACATTGGAGATCACACCTGAGCCATCAGAACAAACTCCCGAGCCATCAGAAGAATCAGATATAGAAAGCACCGGAAGCAACGAGGAAAAGCCTTCATGGGGACTTGAGACCGTGCCATCAGAGGAGGAAGCCCAGAACACCACTGGCAAGCTGCCCGAGTCATACCCAACTATCATTACCGAAGCAGCCAAAACCATCCGAGATCTGATCCTCACAGACAGACAGGACGGGACAGAACCAAGCCTTAAGATGCAAGCTTCCCAACTTTTTCCCTTGATCAATAAACAAATTGCAGAAAACTATGTGATCAATGAAGAGGCTAAAAGAAGGATGGAAGAAGGGCCTAATCAGAACGACTCCTTGATGGAGCAATTTTTCGCCACAACTAGACAAGGCAGCCCTGAACAGAAGAAAACCCAATTCAAGAGACTAGTAGTGAAAGGTCCCTCGCCTTCTCAGAGACGATGGAAGGAGAAACCACCAGAACCATGGGAACTGGACCCAAGCCCATCATCCCCCAAAAACCCGTCAAAAGTCAAGGCAAGAATGAAAGTAGGCGCTCCGCAACACTACAACCTAAGCTACCCATGGGATCCCACCTTATGATCCAGGAATGAGGTACTGTCGAGCTAACGACGTTAAACAAATGCACTGGTCGGGAGGTAACCCGACACCTATCTTACTTTCAGTCATTTAATTTCTGTCATTTAATTTTTGCCTTAAGTCATTCTCACCTTACCTGTAAATATTTGCTTGCATGACTTTTGAACTAAGTTGTGCTGTGAGGCACGCCTTCGTTCAAAAGTGTGGGGTGAGAACCACCTTTGTACATAGTTAATTAACATGTTTTTCTTTTTCCTTTTCCCTTAATATTATCTTTTTGAAAATATGAACTTGAGAATGTGAAAAAATAGATCTAAATTCATGCATTTACCTTGTGAAATCTCAACTGTATAAAAACTTAGGATGTAACTTCTCATTTGTCCCTTTGTGCTGAGATATACAGGGGATGTGGAGTTGACATAAACTGCCCTAGAGAGGCTTGGCAAGCACTCGAAGGATCGAATCTAACTATATGGTTTTCGAAGTCAGTGGAGGCTGCACTTCGGGTTTCAGTAGAGATTGAAGTCATCTCCGCCATGCAGTGTTTATGCAAGAGGCGGGACGGGAATCAAACCGTCCTATCTCTAGTCAGAGTAGCCGGGAAAATAAATGAGCAACCCTCATTTTGACCCTCGCGAAACGGCGAGGATGAGAAAGAGCGGGGAGGTATTTCCATATGCTTGCGGGCGACGATTGGACCTCCCAAAAAGGCTGAGAAAATGGACTAGCAAGTCACAAAGAAGTAAAAGCTCAAAGAAGCTAATCAAAGGCCAAAGGCCAAAATTGTGAAGGTTTTAACCAAACAAAAGTGAAGAAACTCCAACTCAATATCAAAGGCCAAAGGCCGATTCACTACAGAAGCTGTCCCTCGCCAAAAAGAAATCAAAGTGCTCAACTCAGTGAAACCCGAACCGAATCACGTGCTAGAGAAAGCTACAAGGAAACCATATAGTGCGAGTCGATCCCGAGAATGCAGTCCAGGAGCCTGAAAAGGGCTATCTCCCGAAACATCCAAATTAATTTGCATCTCGGCCCGAAGGTACAAGTATCAAGTTTCTTCTAAGTATTTACACAGTTTAGTTTGGTAATAAGTAAGTAATGCATGAATAAGATAAATCTAGTCCCACAATCTCACTTTCATGTTTGAAGTTTTTACTTGGATCGTGTACCGCCCTTAAAAAGCACTGTTCGGGACGAACAACTAAAAGTGTGGGGTGATCTGATGGACCATATTTATATGATTCATTAAGACAGTTAAACCCACCAAATTGAATGCTTTATCTTGACAACTTTTGCTTGTTAGTTCCGATATTTATCTACAGGGTATTTTTAAGTCAAGAGAGAATACAAGCTAAGGAGGAGTTTTAAAGCCGAAAATGGATTACGAGTCAGGACACAACCAGATTCCGACTGTACAACTTTCATGATCCTGACATGGAATCACTCAAAACAAGTCCAACCAAAGAGCAACCAGAGTCAGTCCGGAGCTGAAAAGGACCCGATGGCTTTTGGAAAAAGTCACAAAATCACACAAACTCTCTTCTCTCCTCTCCCCTTGCGCCACCTAGCCGGCGGCTTTGCTTCCTCCACCTCACCCGGCGGCTTTGGAGCTCCTCCTCCCATCTTGTGCCATGTGTTGTGATCTCCTTGCCTCCCTTAGCTTATAAATAGACATCTTCTCTTCACTTGTATATCATCCTCATTCAATCACAACATCTCATAGTCACTTATCTCTCTAGATTGAGAGCACAATCCTTGTAATACTTTCGCTTTGAATCAAAACTCCTGTTTGTTCTTGAGTATTTGAACTAGTTCCTGAGTTTACTCCTGTCGGTTCTTGAGTATTCTCCTTTTACTTTTCCTGTCTTTCAAACCCTTTACTTTTCAAGTACTTAGCTATGATGTCCTGTTCCATGGATATTCGTAGCTAAACCCTTCATTCGGTTGAAGGGGTGTACTGGTATCATACAATGTTTTAGACCCTTCCCTTAAGTGCCTCTATGTGTTCAAAACTTGTTCTATGTGCCACATATTAGGTTAGAACTTCCAAGGTTGAGTGTATGCTTTAACGGGCAAAACTCTTCCGTGGGGTTCGTGAACATACTCGGGTAAGTGGATGCTTTAACGGGCAAAGCTTATCAGAGGAGTTCGACCTCTTTCAAAAACCATTTGGTGGATCGTAACTGAAGATCAAATGGATGCACATAAGGCTAAGATACTTCGAAAGGAGGAATTAGTCTAAGTAGAACAAGTGTTCTAAATGATGTTGCAAGTCATGTGCTAGAAATAGCCTTGATTCATCTTTGAACACATAGTATGATCATTAGAGGTCAATGATAAACAAACTATGATACAAGGCCCCTGATACCGAATCCTTCCTTCAATTGCAATATCACCTGTTACTTTACTTTCAGTACCATATCAACTGCTTACTTTCAGCACTTTAATTTCTGCAAGACTTGTCCTTCAAGCACTTTAATTTCTGCAAGTCTTGTCCTTCAAGCACTTTAATTTCCGCATGTCTTGTCCTTCAAGCACTTTACTTTTCAGTTATTTACATTCAGTACTAAAATCACAACCAACCCACGCTACTCTCAGTACTAAAATCACAACCAACCCCCAACTGTCTTACTTTAAGAACAACTTTTCACCTGACTCCCTTGGGTTCGACCCCTACTAACCCTTTACTACCCACTAGTAGAGTACGAGTAGCGGAGATATAAATTTATTTTGCACAGAGACATTGCACCTTAACGGCAATGCAGTCCGCTCCGTCAACTAACTTGGGATGAACTTAGACTAACTTGGGATGAACTTAGAAAACCTTAGAATGAGACTAACGTTTGTCTTTGTTCGTCCCAAGTTAGTCTCGTTGGTCTCATTTTAAAGTTTGTCTAAGTTCGTCCTTAGAAAGAGACTAACTTAGGACGAACTTAGACAAACTTGGGACGAACTTAGACAAACCTTAGAATGTGACTAAAGTTTATCTTTGTTCGTCCCAAGTTATTCTCGTTAGTGTCATTCCATGGTTTGTCTATGTTCGTCCTTAGAAAGAGATTAACTTGGGATGACCTTAGACTAACCTTATAATGCGACAAACGTTTGTCTTTATTCGTCCACAGTTAGTCTCGATTGTCTCATTCTAAGGTTTGTCTAAGTTCGTCCTTAGAAAGAGACTAACTTGGGACGAACTTGGACGAACCATAGAATGGGACTAAAGTTTGTCTTTGTTCGTCCCAAGTTTGTCTCGTTAGTCTCATTCTAAGGTTTGTCTAAGTTCGTCCTGAGAAAGAGACTAATTTGGGACGAACTTAGACAAACCTTAGAATGAGACTAATTTGTTAGTCCCAAGTTAGTCTCATTCTATGGTTTGTCTAAGTTCTACCTTAGAAAGAGACTAAGTTGGGACGAACTTAGACTAACTTGGGACGAACTTAGACAAACCTTAGAATGAGACTAAAGTTTGTCTTTGTTCGTCCCAAGTTAGTCTCGTTAGTCTCATTCTAAGGTTTGTCTAAGTTCATCCTTAGAAAGAGACTAACTTGGGACAAACTTAAACTAACTTGGGACGAACTTAGACAAACCTTAGAATGAGACTAAAGTTTGTCTTTGTTCGTCCCAAGTTAGTCTCGTTAGTCTCATTCTAAGGCTTGTCTAAGTTCGTCCTTAGAAAGAGACTAACTTCGGACGAAGTTAGACAAACCTTAGAATCAGACAAAAGTTTGCCTTTGTTCGTCCCAAGTTAGTCTCGTTAGTCTAGTTCTAAGGTTTTTCTAAGTTCGTGCTTAGAAATAGACTAACTTGGGACGAACTTAGACTAACTTGGGACGAACTTAGAAAACCTTAGAATGAGACTAACGTTTGTCTTTGTTCGTCCCATGTTAGTCTCGTTGGTCTCGTTTTAAGGTTTGTCTAAGTTCGTCCTTAGAAAGAGACTAACTTAGGACGAACTTAGACAGACTTGGGACGAACTTAGACTAACCTTAGAATGAGACTAATGTTTGTCTTTGTTCGTCCCTAGTTTGTCTCGTTAGTCTCCTTTTAAGGTTTGTCTAAGTTCGTCCTTCGAAAGAGAGTAACTTGGGACGAACTTAGAATAACTTGGGACGAACTTAGACAAACCTTAGAATGTGACTAAAGTTTGTCTTTGTTCGTCCCAACTTAGTCTCGTTAGTATCATTCTAAGGTTTGTCTAAGTTCATCCTTAGAAAGAGACTAACTTGGGACAAACTTAAACTAATTGGGACGAACTTAGACAAACATTAGAAAGAGACTAAAGTTTGTCTTTGTTCGTCCCAAGTTAGTCTCGTTAGTCTCATTCTAAGGCTTGTCTAAGTTCGTCCTTAGAAAGAGACTAACTTGGGACGAAGTTAGACAAACCTTAGAATCAGACAAAAGTTTGTCTTTGTTCGTCCCAAGTTAGTCTCGTTAGTCTCATTCTAAGGTTTGTCTAAGTTCGTCCTTAGAAAGAGACTAACTTGGGACGAACTTAGACAAACCTTAGAATGAGACTAAAGTTTGTCTTTGTTCGTCCCAAGTTTGTCTCGTTAGTCTCATTCTAAAGTTTGTCTAAGTTTGTCCTTAGAAATAGACTAACTTGGGACGAACTTAGACAAACCTTAGAATGAGACTAAAGTTTGTCTTTGTTCGTCCCAACTTATTCTCGTTAGTCTCATTCTAAGGTTTGTCTAAGTTCCTCCTTAGAAAGAGACTAACTTGGGACAAACTTAAACTAACTTGGGACGAACTTAGACAAACCTTAGAATGAGACTAAAGTTTGTCTTTGTTCGTCCCAAGTTAGTCTCGTTAGTCTCATTCTAAGGCTTGTCTAAGTTTGTCCTTAGAAAGAGACTAACTTGGGACGAAGTTAGACAAACCTTAGAATGAGACTAAAGTTTGTCTTTGTTCGTCCCAAGTTACTCTCGTTAGTCACATTCTAAGGTTTGTCTAAGTTCGTCCTTAGAAAGAGACTAACTTGGGACGAACTTAGACTAACTTGGGATGAACTTAGAAAACCTTAGAATGAGACTAACGTTTGTCTTTGTTCCTCCCAAGTTAGTGTCGTTGGTCTCATTTTAAGGTTTGTCTAAGTTCGTCCTTAGAAAGAGACTAACTTAGGACGAACTTAGACAAACTTGGGACGAACTTAGACTAACCTTTTAATGAGACTAACGTTTGTCTTTGTTCGTCCCAAGTTTGTCTCGTTAGTCTCCTTTTAAGGTTTGTCTAAGTTCGTCCTTCGAAAGAGAGTAACTTGGGACGGACTTTGAGTAACTTGGGACGAACTTAGAATAACTTGGGACGAACTTAGACAAACCTTAGAATGTGACTAAAGTTTATCTTTGTTCGTCCCAAGTTAGTCTCGTTAGTCTCATTCCATGGTTTGTCTATGTTCGTCCTTAGAAAGAGATTAACTTGGGATGAACTTAGACTGACCTTATAATGCGACTAACGTTTGTCTTTATTCGTCCACAGTTAGTCTCGATTGTCTCATTCTAAGGTTTGTCTATGTTCGTCCTTAGAAAGAGACTAACTTGGGACGAACTTGGACGAACCATAGAATGAGACTAAAGTTTGTCTTTGTTCGTCCCAAGTTTGTCTCGTTAGTCTCATTCTCAGGTTTGTCTAAGTTCGTCCTTAGAAAGAGACTAATTTGGGACGAACTTAGACAAACCTTAGAATGAGACTAATTTGTTAGTCCCAAGTTAGTCTCATTCTATGGTTTATCTAAGTTCTACCTTAGAAAGAGACTAACTTGGGACGAACTTAGACTAACTTGGGACGAACTTAGACAAACCTTAGAATGAGACTAAAGTTTGTCTTTGTTCGTCTCAACTTAGTCTCGTTAGTCTCATTCTAAGGTTTGTCTAAGTTCATCCTTAGAAAGAGACTAACTTGGGACAAACTTAAACTAACTTGGGACGAACTTAGACAAACCTTAGAATGAGACTAAAGTTTGTCTTTGTTCGTCCCAAGTTAGTCTCGTTAGTCTCATTCTAAGGCTTGTCTAAGTTCGTCCTTAGAAAGAGACTAACTTGGGACGAAGTTAGACAAACCTTAGAACCAGACAAAAGTTTGCCTTTGTTCGTCCCAAGTTAGTCTCGTTAGTCTCATTCTATGGTTTTTCTAAGTTCGTCCTTAGAAATAGACTAACTTGGGACGAACATAGACTAACTTGGGACGAACTTAGAAAACCTTAGAATGAGACTAACGTTTGTCTTTCTTCGTCCCAAGTTAGTCTCGTTAGTCTCATTCTAAGGTTTCTCTAAGTTCGTCCTTTGAAATAGACTAACTTGGGATGAACCTAGACCAACTTGGGACGAATTTAGACAAACCTTAGAATGAGACTAAAGTTTGTCGTTGTTCGTCCCAAGTTGGTCTCGTTAGTCTCATTCTAAGGTTTGTCTAAGTTCGTCCTTAGAAAGAGACTAACTTGGGACGAACTTAGACTAACCTTAGAATGAGACTAACGTTTGTCTTTGTTCGTCCCAAGTTTGTCTCGTTAGTCTCCTTTTAAGGTTTGTCTAAGTTCGTCCTTCGAAAGAGAGTAACTTGGGACGAACTTAGAATAACTTGGGACGAACTTAGACAAACCTTAGAATGTGACTAAAGTTTAGCTTTGTTCGTCCCAAGTTAGTCTCGTTAGTCTCATTCCATGGTTTGTCTATGTTCGTCCTTAGAAAGAGATCTCGTTAGTCTCTTTCTAAGGCTTGTCTAAGTTCGTCCTTAGAAAGAGACTAATTCGGGACGAACTTAGACAAACCTTAGAATGTGACTAAATTGTTAGTCCCAAGTTAGTCTCATTCTAAGGTTTGTCTAAGTTCTACCTTAGAAAGAGACTAACTTGGGACGAACTTAGACTAACTTGGGACGAACTTAGACAAACCATAGAATGAGACTAAAGTTTGTCTTTGTTCGTCCCAAGTTGTTCTCGTTAGTCTCATTCTAAGGTTTGTCTAAGTTCATCCTTAGAAAGAGACTAACTTGGGACAAACTTAAACTAACTTGAGACGAACTTAGACAAACCTTAGAATGCGACTAACGTTTGTCTTTATTCATCCTCAGTTAGTCTCGATTGTCTCATTCTAAGGTTTGTCTAAGTTCGTCCTTAGAAAGAGACTAACTTGGGACGAACTTAGACAAACCTTAGAATGAGACTAAAGTTTGTCTTTGTTCGTCTCAAGTTAGTCTCGTTAGTCTCATTCTAAGGCATGTCTAAGTTCGTCCTTAGAAAGAGACTAACTTGGGACGAAGTTAGACAAACCTTAGAACCAGACAAAAGTTTGCCTTTGTTCGTCCCAAGTTAGTCTCGTTAGTCTCATTCTAAGGTTTTTCTAAGTTCGTCCTTAGAAATAGACTAACTTGGGACGAACTTAGAAAACCTTAGAATGAGACTAACGTTTGTCTTTGTTCGTCCCATGTTAGTCTCGTTGGTCTCGTTTTAAGGTTTTGTCTAAGTTCGTCCTTAGAAAGAGACTAACTTAGGACGAACTTAGACAAACTTGGGACGAACTTAGACAAACCTTAGAATGAGAATAAAGTTTGTCTTTGTTCATCCCAAGTTAGTCTCGTTAGTCTCATTCTAAGGTTTCTCTACGTTCGTCCTTAGAAATAGACTAACATGGGATGAACTTAGACTAACTTGGGACGAACAAAGACAAACTTTATTCTCATTCTAAGATTTGTCTAAGTTCGTCCCAAGTTTGTCTAAGTTCGTCCTAAGTTAGTCTCTTTCTAAGGACGAACTTAGACAAACCTTAAAATGAGACCAAGGAGACTAACTTGGGAGGAACAAAGACAAACGTTAGTCTCATTCTAAGGTTTTTCTAAGTTCGTCCTTAGAAATAGACTAACTTGGGACGAACTTAGAAAACCTTAGAATGAGACTAACGTTTGTCTTTGTTCGTCCCATGTTAGTCTCGTTGGTCTCGTTTTAAGGTTTTGTCTAAGTTCGTCCTTAGAAAGAGACTAACTTAGGACGAACTTAGACAAACTTGGGACGAACTTAGACAAACCTTAGAATGAGAATAAAGTTTGTCTTTGTTCATCCCAAGTTAGTCTCGTTAGTCTCATTCTAAGGTTTCTCTACGTTCTTCCTTAGAAATAGACTAACCTGGGATGAACTTAGACTAACTTGGGACGAACAAAGACAAACTTTATTCTCATTCTAAGATTTGTCTAAGTTCGTCCCAAGTTAGTTTAAGTTCGTCCCAAGTTAGTCTCTTTCTAAGGACGAACTCAGACAAACCTTAGAATGAGACTAACGTTTGTCTTTGTTCGTCCCAAGTTAGTCTCGTTAGTCTCATTCTAAGGCTTGTCTAAGTTTGTCCTTAGAAAGAGACTAACTTGGGACGAAGTTAGACAAACCTTAGAATGAGACTAAAGTTTGTCTTTGTTCGTCCCAAGTTACTCTCGTTAGTCTCATTCTAAGGTTTGTCTAAGTTCGTCCTTAGAAAGAGACTAACTTGGGACGAACTTAGACTAACTTGGGATGAACTTAGAAAACCTAAGAATGAGACTAACGTTTGTCTTTGTTCGTCCCAAGTTAGTCTCGTTGGTCTCATTTTAAGGTTTGTCTAAGTTCGTCCTTAGAAAGAGACTAACTTAGGACGAACTTAGACAAACTTGGGACGAACTTAGACAAATCTTAGAATGAGAATAAAGTTTGTCTTTGTTCGTCCCAAGTTAGTCTCGTTAGTCTCATTCTAAGGTTTCTCTAAGTTCGTCCTTAGAAAGAGACTAACTTGGGACGAACTTAGACTAACCTTATAATGAGACTAACGTTTGTCTTTGTTCGTCCCAAGTTTGTCTCGTTAGTCTCCTTTTAAGGTTTGTCTAAGTTCGTCCTTCGAAAGAGAGTAACTTGGGACGGACTTAGAGTAACTTGGGACGAACTTAGAATAACTTGGGACGAACTTAGACAAACCTTAGAATGTGACTAAAGTTTATCTTTGTTCGTCCCAAGTTAGTCTCGTTAGTCTCATTCCATGGTTTGTCTATGTTCGTCCTTAGAAAGAGATTAACTTGGGATGAACTTAGACTAACCTTATAATGCGACTAACGTTTGTCTTTATTCGTCCACAGTTAGTCTCGATTGTCTCATTCTAAGGTTTGTCTATGTTCGTCCTTAGAAAGAGACTAACTTGGGGCGAACTTGGACGAAGCATAGAATGAGACTAAAGTTTGTCTTTGTTCGTCCCAAGTTTGTCTCGTTAGTCTCATTCTAAGGTTTGTCTAAGTTCGTCCTTAGAAAGAGACTAATTTGGGACAAACTTAGACAAACCTTAGAATGAGACTAATTTGTTAGTCCCAAGTTAGTCTCATTCTATGGTTTGTCTAAGTTCTACCTTAGAAAGAGACTAACTTGGGACGAACTTAGACTAACTTGGGACGAACTTAGACAAACCTTAGAATGAGACTAAAGTTTGTCTTTGTTCGTCTCAAGTTAGTCTCGTTAGTCTCATTCTAAGGTTTGTCTAAGTTCATCCTTAGAAAGAGACTAACTTGGGACAAACTTAAACTAACTTGGGGCGAACTTAGACAAACCTTAGAATGACACTAAAGTTTGTCTTTGTTCATCCCAAGTTAGTCTCGTTAGTCTCATTCTAAGGCTTGTCTAAGTTCGTCCTTAGAAAGAGACTAACTTGGGACGAAGTTAGACAAACCTTAGAACCAGACAAAAGTTTGCCTTTGTTCGTCCCAAGTTAGTCTCGTTAGTCTCATTCTAAGGTTTTTCTAAGTTCGTCCTTAGAAATAGACTAACTTGGGACGAACTTAGACTAACTTGGGACGAACTTAGAAAACCTTAGAATGAGACTAACGTTTGTCTTTCTTCGTCCCAAGTTAGTCTCGTTAGTCTCATTCTAAGGTTTCTCTAAGTTCGTCCTTAGAAATAGACTAACTTGGGATGAACCTAGACTAACTTGGGACGAATTTAGACAAACCTTAGAATGAGACTAAAGTTTGTCGTTGTTCGTCCCAAGTTAGTCTCGTTAGTCTCATTCTAAGGTTTGTCTAAGTTCATCCTTAGAAAGAGACTAACTTGGGACGAACTTAGACTAACCTTAGAATGAGACTAACGTTTGTCTTTGTTCGTCCCAAGTTTGTCTCGTTAGTCTCCTTTTAAGGTTTGTCTAAGTTCGTCCTTCGAAAGAGAGTAACTTGGGACGAACTTAGAATAACTTGGGACGAACTTAGACAAACCTTAGAATGTGACTAAAGTTTATCTTTGTTCGTCCCAAGTTAGTCTCGTTAGTCTCATTCCATGGTTTGTCTATGTTCGTCCTTAGAAAGAGATCTCGTTAGTCTCTTTCTAAGGCTTGTCTAAGTTCGTCCCTAGAAAGAGACTAATTCGGGACGAACTTAGACAAACCTTAGAATGAGACTAAATTGTTAGTCCCAAGTTAGTCTCATTCTAAGGTTTGTCTAAGTTCTACCTTAGAAAGAGACAAACTTGGGACGAACTTAGACAAACCTTAGAATGAGAATAAAGTTTGTCTTTGTTCGTCCCAAGTTAGTCTCGTTAGTCTCATTCTAAGGTTTCTCTACGTTCGTCCTTAGAAATAGACTAACCTGGGATGAACTTAGACTAACTTGGGACGAATTTAGACAAACCTTAGAATGAGACTAAAGTTTGTCGTTGTTCGTCCCAAGTTAGTCTCGTTAGTCTCATTCTAAGGTTTGTCTAAGTTCGTCCTTAGAAAGAGACTAACTTGGGACGAACTTAGACTAACCTTATAATGAGACTAACGTTTGTCTTTGTTCGACCCAAGTTTGTCTCGTTAGTCTCCTTTTAAGGTTTGTCTAAGTTCGTCCTTCGAAAGAGAGTAACTTGGGACGAACTTAGAATAACTTGGGATGAACTTAGACAAACCGTAGAATGTGACTAATGTTTATCTTTGTTCGTCCCAAGTTAGTCTCGTTAGTCTCATTCCATGGTTTGTCTATGTTCGTCCTTAGAAAGAGATCTCGTTAGTCTCTTTCTAAGGCTTGTCTAAGTTCGTCCTTAGAAAGAGACTAATTCGGGACGAACTTAGACAAACCTTAGAATGAGACTAAATTGTTAGTCCCAAGTTAGTCTCATTCTAAGGTTTGTCTAAGTTCTACCTTAGAAAGAGACTAACTTGGGACGAACTTAGACTAACTTGGGACGAACTTAGACAAACCATAGAATGAGACTAAAGTTTGTCTTTATTCGTCCCAAGTTGTTCTCGTTAGTCTCATTCTAAGGTTTGTCTAAGTTCATCCTTAGAAAGAGACTAACTTGGGACAAACTTAAACTAACTTGGGGCGAACTTAGACAAACCTTAGAATGCGGCTAACGTTTGTCTTTATTCATCCACAGTTAGTCTCGATTGTCTCATTCTTAGGTTTGTCTAAGTTCGTCCTTAGAAAGAGACTAACTTGGGACGAACTTAGACAAACCTTAGAATGAGACTAAAGTTTGTCTTTGTTCGTCCCAAGTTAGTCTCGTTAGTCTCATTCTAAGGCATGTCTAAGTTCGTCCTTAGAAAGAGACTAACTTGGGACGAAGTTAGACAAACCTTAGAACCAGACAAAAGTTTGCCTTTGTTCGTCCCAAGTTAGTCTCGTTAGTCTCATTCTAAGGTTTTTCTAAGTTCCTCCTTAGAAATAGACTAACTTGGGACGAACTTAGACTAACTTGGGACGAACTTAGAAAACCTTAGAATGAGACTAACGTTTGTCTTTCTTCGTCCCAAGTTAGTCTCGTTAGTCTCATTCTAAGGTTTCTCTAAGTTCGTCCTTAGAAATAGACTAACTTCGGATGAACCTAGACTAACTTGGGACGAATTTAGACAAACCTTAGAATGAGACTAAAGTTGGTCGTTGTTCGTCCCAAGTTAATCTCGTTAGTCTCATTCTAAGGTTTGTCTAAGTTCGTCCTTAGAAAGAGACTAACTTGGGACGAACTTAGACTAACCTTAGAATGAGACTAACGTTTGTCTTTGTTCGTCCCAAGTTTGTCTCGTTAGTCTCCTTTTAAGGTTTGTCTAAGTTCGTCCTTCGAAAGACAGTAACTTGGGACGAACTTAGAATAACTTGGGACGAACTTAGACAAACCTTAGAATGTGACTAAAGTTTATCTTTGTTCGTCCCAAGTTAGTGTCGTTAGTCTCATTACATGGTTTGTCTATGTTCGTCCTTAGAAAGAGATCTCGTTGGTCTCTTTCTAAGGCTTGTCTAAGTTCGTCCTTAGAAAGAGACTAATTCGGGACGAACTTAGACAAACCTTAGAATGAGACTAAATTGTTAGTCCCAAGTTAGTCTCATTCTAAGGTTTGTCTAAGTTCTACCTTAGAAAGAGACTAACTTGGGACGAACTTAGACTAACTTGGGACGAACTTAGACAAACCATAGAATGAGACTAAAGTTTGTCTTTGTTCGTCCCAAGTTGTTCTCGTTAGTCTCATTCTAAGGTTTGTCTAAGTTCATCCTTAGAAAGAGACTAACTTGGGACAAACTTAAACTAACTTGGGGCGAACTTAGACAAACCTTAGAATGCGACTAACGTTTGTCTTTATTCATCCACAGTTAGTCTCGATTGTCTCATTCTAAGGTTTGTCTAAGTTCGTCCTTAGAAAGAGAATAACTTGGGACGAACTTAGACAAACCTTAGAATGAGACTAAAGTTTGTCTTTGTTCGTCCCAAGTTAGTCTCGTTAGTCTCATTCTAAGGCATGTCTAAGTTCGTCCTTAGAAAGAGACTAACTTGGGGCGAAGTTAGACAAACCTTAGAACCAGACAAAAGTTTGCCTTTGTTCGTCCCAAGTTAGTCTCGTTAGTCTCATTCTAAGGTTTTTCTAAGTTCGTCCTTAGAAATAGACTAACTTGGGACGAACTTAGACTAACTTGGGACGAACTTAGAAAACCTTGGAATGAGACTAACGTTTGTCTTTGTTCGTCCCATGTTAGTCTCGTTGGTGTCGTTTTAAGGTTTGTCTAAGTTCGTCCTTAGAAAGAGACTAACTTAGGACGAACTTAGACAAACTTGGGACGAACTTAGACAAACCTTAGAATGAGAATAAAGTTTGTCTTTGTTCGTCCCAAGTTAGTCTCGTTAGTCTCATTCTAAGGTTTCTCTACGTTCGTCCTTAGAAATAGACTAACCTGGGATGAACTTAGACTAACTTGGGACGAATTTAGACAAACCTTAGAATGAGACTAAAGTTTGTCGTTGTTCGTCCCAAGTTAGTCTCGTTAGTCTCATTCTAAGGTTTGTCTAAGTTCGTTCTTAGAAAGAGACTAACTTGGGACGAACTTAGACTAACCTTATAATGAGACTAACGTTTGTCTTTGTTCGACCTAAGTTTGTCTCGTTAGTCTCCTTTTAAGGTTTGTCTAAGTTCGTCCTTCGAAAGAGAGTAACTTGGGACGAACTTAGAATAACTTGGGATGAACTTAGACAAACCGTAGAATGTGACTAATGTTTATCTTTGTTCGTCCCAAGTTAGTCTCGTTAGTCTCATTCCATGGTTTGTCTATGTTCGTCCTTAGAAAGAGATCTCGTTAGTCTCTTTCTAAGGCTTGTCTAAGTTCGTCCTTAGAAAGAGACTAATTCGGGACGAACTTAGACAAACCTTAGAATGAGACTAAATTGTTAGTCCCAAGTTAGTCTCATTCTAAGGTTTGTCTAAGTTCTACCTTAGAAAGAGACTAACTTGGGAGGAACTTAGACTAACTTGGGACGAACTTAGACAAACCATAGAATGAGACTAAAGTTTGTCTTTGTTCGTCCCAAGTTGTTCTCGTTAGTCTCATTCTAAGGTTTGTCTAAGTTCATCCTTAGAAAGAGACTAACTTGGGACAAACTTAAACTAACTTGGGGCGAACTTAGACAAACCTTAGAATGCGGCTAACGTTTGTCTTTATTCATCCACAGTTAGTCTCGATTGTCTCATTCAAAGGTTTGTCTAAGTTCGTCCTTAGAAAGAGACTAACTTGGGACGAACTTAGACAAACCTTAGAATGAGACTAAAGTTTGTCTTTGTTCGTCCCAAGTTAGTCTCGTTAGTCTCATTCTAAGGCATGTCTAAGTTCGTCCTTAGAAAGAGACTAACTTGGGACGAAGTTAGACAAACCTTAGAACCAGACAAAAGTTTGCCTTTGTTCGTCCCAAGTTAGTCTCGTTAGTCTCATTCTAAGGTTTTTCTAAGTTCGTCCTTAGAAATAGACTAACTTGGGACGAACTTAGACTAACTTGGGACGAACTTAGAAAACCTTAGAATGAGACTAACGTTTGTCTTTGTTCGTCCCATGTTAGTCTCGTTGGTCTCGTTTTAAGGTTTGTCTAAGTTCGCCCTTAGAAAGAGACTAACTTAGGACGAACTTAGACAAACTTGGGACGAACTTAGACAAACCTTAGAATGAGAATAAAGTTTGTCTTTGTTCGTCCCAAGTTAGTCTCGTTAGTCTCATTCTAAGGTTTCTCTACGTTCGTCCGTAGAAATAGACTAACCTGGGATGAACTTAGACTAACTTGGGACGAATTTAGACAAACCTTAGAATGAGACTAAAGTTTGTCGTTGTTCGTCCAAAGTTAGTCTCGTTAGTCTCATTCTAAGGTTTGTCTAAGTTCGTCCTTAGAAAGAGACTAACTTGGGACGAACTTAGACTAACCTTATAATGAGACTAACGTTTGTCTTTGTTCGACCCAAGTTTGTCTCGTTAGTCTCCTTTTAAGGTTTGTCTAAGTTCGTCCTTCGAAAGAGAGTAACTTGGGACGAACTTAGAATAACTTGGGACGAACTTAGACAAACCGTAGAATGTGACTAATTTTTATCTTTGTTCGTCCCAAGTTGTTCTCGTTAGTCTCATTCTAAGGTTTGTCTAAGTTCATCCTTAGAAAGAGACTAACTTGGGACAAACTTAAACTAACTTGGGGCGAACTTAGACAAATCTTAGAATGCGACTAACGTTTGTCTTTATTCATCCACAGTTAGTCTCGATTGTCTCATTCTAAGGTTTGTCTAAGTTCGTCCTTAGAAAGAGAATAACTTGGGACGAACTTAGACAAACCTTAGAATGAGACTAAAGTTTGTCTTTGTTCGTCCCAAGTTAGTCTCGTTAGTCTCATTCTAAGGCATGTCTAAGTTCGTCCTTAGAAAGAGACTAACTTGGGGCGAAGTTAGACAAACCTTAGAACCAGACAAAAGTTTGCCTTTGTTCGTCCCAAGTTAGTCTCGTTAGTCTCATTCTAAGGTTTTTCTAAGTTCGTCCTTAGAAATAGACTAACTTGGGACGAACTTAGACTAACTTGGGACGAACTTAGAAAACCTTAGAATGAGACTAACGTTTGTCTTTGTTCGTCCCATGTTAGTCTCGTTGGTGTCGTTTTAAGGTTTGTCTAAGTTCGTCCTTAGAAAGAGACTAACTTAGGACGAACTTAGACAAACTTGGGACGAACTTAGACAAACCTTAGAATGAGAATAAAGTTTGTCTTTGTTCGTCCCAAGTTAGTCTCGTTAGTCTCATTCTAAGGTTTCTCTACGTTCGTCCTTAGAAATAGACTAACCTGGGTTGAACTTAGACTAACTTGGGACGAATTTAGACAAACCTTAGAATGAGACTAAAGTTTGTCGTTGTTCGTCCCAAGTTAGTCTCGTTAGTCTCATTCTAAGGTTTGTCTAAGTTCGTTCTTAGAAAGAGACTAACTTGGGACGAACTTAGACTAACCTTATAATGAGACTAACGTTTGTCTTTGTTCGACCTAAGTTTGTCTCGTTAGTCTCCTTTTAAGGTTTGTCTAAGTTCGTCCTTCGAAAGAGAGTAACTTGGGACGAACTTAGAATAACTTGGGATGCACTTAGACAAACCGTAGAATGTGACTAATGTTTATCTTTGTTCGTCCCAAGTTAGTCTCGTTAGTCTCATTCCATGGTTTGTCTATGTTCGTCCTTAGAAAGAGATCTCGTTAGTCTCTTTCTAAGGCTTGTCTAAGTTCGTCCTTAGAAAGAGACTAATTCGGGACGACATTAGACAAACCTTAGAATGAGACTAAATTGTTAGTCCCAAGTTAGTCTCATTCTAAGGTTTGTCTAAGTTCTACCTTAGAAAGAGACTAACTTGGGACGAACTTAGACTAACTTGGGACGAACTTAGACAAACCATAGAATGAGACTAAAGTTTGTCTTTGTTCGTCCCAAGTTGTTCTCGTTAGTCTCATTCTAAGGTTTGTCTAAGTTCATCCTTAGAAAGAGACTAACTTGGGACAAACTTAAACTAACTTGGGGCGAACTTAGACAAACCTTAGAATGCGGCTAACGTTTGTCTTTATTCATCCACAGTTAGTCTCGATTGTCTCATTCAAAGGTTTGTCTAAGTTCGTCCTTAGAAAGAGACTAACTTGGGACGAACTTAGACAAACCTTAGAATGAGACTAAAGTTTGTCTTTGTTCGTCCCAAGTTAGTCTCGTTAGTCTCATTCTAAGGCATGTCTAAGTTCGTCCTTAGAAAGAGACTAACTTGGGACGAAGTTAGACAAACCTTAGAACCAGACAAAAGTTTGCCTTTGTTCGTCCCAAGTTAGTCTCGTTAGTCTCATTCTAAGGTTTTTCTAAGTTCGTCCTTAGAAATAGACTAACTTGGGACGAACTTAGACTAACTTGGGACGAACTTAGAAAACCTTAGAATGAGACTAACGTTTGTCTTTGTTCGTCCCATGTTAGTCTCGTTGGTCTCGTTTTAAGGTTTGTCTAAGTTCGCCCTTAGAAAGAGACTAACTTAGGACGAACTTAGACAAACTTGGGACGAACTTAGACAAACCTTAGAATGAGAATAAAGTTTGTCTTTGTTCGTCCCAAGTTAGTCTCGTTAGTCTCATTCTAAGGTTTCTCTACGTTCGTCCGTAGAAATAGACTAACCTGGGATGAACTTAGACTAACTTGGGACGAATTTAGACAAACCTTAGAATGAGACTAAAGTTTGTCGTTGTTCGTCCAAAGTTAGTCTCGTTAGTCTCATTCTAAGGTTTGTCTAAGTTCGTCCTTAGAAAGAGACTAACTTGGGACGAACTTAGACTAACCTTATAATGAGACTAACGTTTGTCTTTGTTCGACCCAAGTTTGTCTCGTTAGTCTCCTTTTAAGGTTTGTCTAAGTTCGTCCTTCGAAAGAGAGTAACTTGGGACGAACTTAGTATAACTTGGGACGAACTTAGACAAACCGTAGAATGTGACTAATGTTTATCTTTGTTCGTCCCAAGTTAGTCTCGTTAGTCTCATTCCATGGTTTGTCTATGTTCGTCCTTAGAAAGAGATCTCGTTAGTCTCTTTCTAAGGCTTGTCTAAGTTCGTCCTTAGAAAGAGACTAATTCGGGACGAACTTAGACAAACCTTAGAGTGAGACTAAATTGTTAGTCCCAAGTTAGTCTCATTCTAAGGTTTGTCTAAGTTCTACCTTAGAAAGAGACTAACTTGGGACGAACTTAGACAAACCATAGAATGAGACTAAAGTTTGTCTTTGTTCGTCCCAAGTTGTTCTCGTTAGTCTCATTCTAAGGTTTGTCTAAGTTCATCCTTAGAAAGAGACTAACTTGGGACAAACTTAAACTAACTTGGGGCGAACTTAGACAAACCTTAGAATGCGGCTAACGTTTGTCTTTATTCATCCACAGTTAGTCTCGATTGTCTCATTCTAAGGTTTGTCTAAGTTCGTCCTTAGAAAGAGACTAACTTGGGACGAACTTAGACAAACCTTAGAATGAGACTAAAGTTTGTCTTTGTTCGTCCCAAGTTAGTCTCGTTAGTCTCATTCTAAGGCATGCCTAAGTTCGTCCTTAGAAAGAGACTAACTTGGGACGAAGTTAGACAAACCTTAGAACCAGACAAAAGTTTGCCTTTGTTCGTCCCAAGTTAGTCTCGTTAGTCTCATTCTAAGGTTTTTCTAAGTTCGTCCTTAGAAATAGACTAACTTGGGACGAACTTAGACTAACTTGGGACGAACTTAGAAAACCTTAGAATGAGACTAACGTTTGTCTTTGTTCGTCCCATGTTAGTCTCGTTGGTCTCGTTTTAAGGTTTGTCTAAGTTCGTCCTTAGAAAGAGACTAACTTAGGACGAACTTAGACAAACTTGGGACGAACTTAGAGAAACCTTAGAATGAGAATAAAGTTTGTCTTTGTTCGTCCCAAGTTAGTCTCGTTAGTCTCATTCTAAGGTTTCTCTACGTTCGTCCGTAGAAATAGACTAACCTGGGATGAACTTAGACTAACTTGGGACCAATTTAGACAAACCTTAGAATGAGACTAAAGTTTGTCGTTGTTCGTCCCAAGTTAGTCTCGTTAGTCTCATTCTAAGGTTTGTCTAAGTTCGTCCTTAGAAAGAGACTAACTTGGGACGAACTTAGACTAACCTTATAATGAGACTAACGTTTGTCTTTGTTCGACCCAAGTTTGTCTCGTTAGTCTCCTTTTAAGGTTTGTCTAAGTTCGTCCTTCGAAAGAGAGTAACTTGGGACGAACTTAGAATAACTTGGGACGAACTTAGACAAACCTTAGAATGTGACTAAAGTTTATCTTTATTCGTCCCAAGTTAGTCTCGTTAGTCTCATTCCATGGTTTGTCTATGTTCGTCTTTAGAAAGAGATTAACTTGGGATGAACTTAGACTAACCTTATAATGCGACTAACGTTTGTCTTTATTCATCCACAGTTAGTCTCGATTGTCTCATTCTAAGGTTTGTCTAAGTTCGTCCTTAGAAAGAGACTAACTTGGGACGCACTTGGACGAACCATAGAATGAGACTAAAGTTTGTCTTTGTTCATCCCAAGTTTGTCTCGTTAGTCTCATTCTTAGGTTTGTCTAAGTTCGTCCTTAGAAAGAGACTAATTTGGGACGAACTTAGACAAACCTTAGAATGAGACTAAATTGTTAGTCCCAAGTTAGTCTCATTCGATGGTTTGTCTAAGTTCTAGCTTAGAAAGAGACTAACTTGGGACGAACTTAGACTAACTTGGGACGAACATAGACAAATCTTAGAATGAGACTAAAGTTTGTCTTTGTTCGTCTCAAGTTAGTCTCGTTAGTCTCATTCTAAGGTTTGTCTAAGTTCATCCTTAGAAAGAGACTAAATTGGGACAAACTTAAACTAACTTGGGACGAACTTAGACAAACCTTAGAATGAGACTAAAGTTTGTCTTTGTTCGTCCCAAGTTAGTCTTGTTAGTCTCATTCTAAGGCTTGTCTACGTTCGTCCTTAGAAAGAGACTAACTTGGGACGAAGTTAGACAAACCTTAGAATCAGACAAAAGTTTGACTTTGTTCGTCCCAAGTTAGTCTCGTTAGTCTCATTCTAAGGTTTTTCTAAGTTCGTCCATAGAAAGAGACTAACTTGGGACGAACTTAGACTAACTGGGGACGAACTTAGAAAACATTAGAATGAGACTAACGTTTGTATTTGTTCGTCCCATGTTAGTCTCGTTGGTCTCGTTTTAAGGTTTGTCTAAGTTCGTCCTTAGAAATAGACTAACTTGGGATGAACCTAGACTAACTTGGGACGAATTTAGACAAACCTTAGAATGAGACTAAAGTTTGTCGTTGTTCGTCCCAAGTTAGTCTCGTTAGTCTCATTCTAAGGTTTGTCTAAGTTCGTCCTTAGAAAGAGACTAACTTGGGACGAACTTAGACTAACCTTAGAATGAGACTAACGTTTGTCTTTGTTTGTCCCAAGTTTGTCTCGTTAGTCTCCTTTTAAGGTTTGTCTAAGTTCGTCCTTCGAAAGAGAGTAACTTGGGACGAACTTAGAATAACTTGGGACGAACTTAGACAAACCTTAGAATGTGACTAAAGTTTATCTTTGTTCGTCCCAAGTTAGTCTCGTTAGTCTCATTCCATGGTTTGTCTATGTTCGTCCTTAGAAAGAGATCTCGTTAGTCTCATTCTAAGGCTTGTCTAAGTTCGTCCTTAGAAAGAGACTAATTCGGGACGAACTTAGACAAACCTTAGAATGAGACTAAATTGTTAGTCCCAAGTTAGTCTCATTCTAAGGTTTGTCTAAGTTCTACCTTAGAAAGAGACTAACTTGGGACCAACTTAGACTAACTTGGGACGAACTTGGACAAACCTTAGAATGAGACTAAAGTTTGTCTTTGTTCGTCCCAAGTTTGTCTCGTTAGTCTCATTCTAAGTTTTGTCTAAGTTCGTCCTTAGAAAGAGACTAATTTTGGACGAACTTGGACAAACCTTAGAATGAGACTAAAGTTTGTCTTTGTTCGTCCCAAGTTTGTCTCGTTAGTCTCATTCTAAGGTTTGTCTAAGTTCTACCTTAGAAAGAGACTAACTTGGGACGAACTTAGACTAACTTGGGACGAACTTAGACAAACCTTAGAATGCGACTAAAGTTTGTCTTTGTTCGTCCCAAGTTATTCTCGTTAGTCTCATTCTAAGGTTTGTCTAAGTTCATCCTTAGAAAGAGACTAACTTGTGACAAACTTAAACTAACTTGGGACGAACTTAGACAAACCTTAGAATGAGACTAAAGGTTGTCTTTGTTCGTCCCAAGTTAGTCTCATTCTAAGGTTTGTCTAAGTTCGTCCTTAGAAAGAGACTAACTTGGGACGAACTTCGACAAACCTTAGAATGAGACTAAAGTTTGTCTTTGTTCGTCCCAAGTTTCTCTCGTTAGTCTCATTCTAAGGTTTTTCTAAGTTCGTCATTAGAAATAGCCTAACTTGGGACGAACTTAGACTAACTTGGGACGAACTTAGAAAACCTTAGAATGAGACTAACGTTTGTCTTTGTTCGTCCCAAGTAGTCTCGTTGGTCTCATTTTAAGGTTTGTCTAAGTTCGTCCTTAGAAAGAGACTAACTTAGGACGAACTTAGACAAACTTGGGACGAACTTAGACAAACCTTAGAATGAGAATAAAGTTTGTCGTTGTTCGTCCCAAGTTAGTCTCTTTAGTCTCATTCTATGGTTTCTCTAAGTTCGTCATTAGAAATAGACTAACTTGGGATGAACTTAGACTAACTTGGGACGAATTTAGACAAACCTTAGAATGAGACTAAAGTTTGTCGTTGTTCGTCCCAAGTTAGTTTCGTTAGTCTCATTCTAAGGTTTGTCTAAGTTCGTCCTTAGAAAGAGACTAACTTAGGACGAACTTAGACAAACTTGGGACGAACTTAGACAAACCTTAGAATGACAATAAAGTTTGTCTTTGTTCGTCCCAAGTTAGTCTCGTTAGTCTCTATCTAAGGTTTCTCTAAGTTCGTCCTTAGAAATAGACTAACTTGGGATGAACTTAGACTAACTTGGGACGAATTTAGACACACCTTAGAATGAGACTAAAGTTTGTCGTTGTTCGTACCAAGTTAGTATCGTTAGTCTCATTCTAAGGTTTGTCTAAGTTCGTCCTTATAATGAGACTAACGTTTGTCTTTGTTCGTCCCAAGTTTGTCTCGTTAGTCTCCTTTTAAGGTTTGTCTAAGTTCGTCCTTCGAAAGAGAGTAACTTGGGACGAACTTAGAATAACTTGGGACGAACTTAGACAAACCTTAGAATGTGACTAAAGTTTATCTTTGTTCGTCCCAAGTTAGTCTCGTTAGTCTCATTCCATGGTTTGTCTCTGTTCGTCCTTAGAAAGAGATTAACTTGGGATGAACTTAGACTAACCTTATAATGCGACTAACGTTTGTCTTTATTCGTCCACTGTTAATCTCGATTGTCTCATTCTAAGGTTTTTCTAAGTTCGTCCTTAGAAAGAGACTAACTTGGGACGAACTTGGACAAACCATAGAATGAGACTAAAGTTTGTCTTTGTTCGTCCCAAGTTTGTCTCGTTAGTCTCATTCTAAGGTTTGTCTAAGTTCGTCCTTAGAAAGAGACAAATTTGGGACGAACTTAGACAAACCTTAGAATGAGACTAAATTGTTAGTCCCAAGTTAGTCTCATTCTATGGTTTGTCTAAGTTCTACCTTAGAAAGAGACAAACTTGGGACGAACTTAGACTAACTTGGGACGAACTTAGACAACCCTTAGAATGAGACTAAAGTTTGTCTTTGTTCGTCCCAAGTTAGTCTCGTTAGTCTCATTCTAAGGTTTGTCTAAGTTCATCCTTAGAAAGAGACTAACTTGGGACAAACTTAAACTAACTTGGGACAAACTTAGACAAACCTTAGAAAGAGACTAAAGTTTGTCTTTGTTCGTCCCAAATTAGTCTCGTTAGTCTCATTCTAAGGCTTGTCTAAGTTCGTCCTTAGAAAGAGACTAACTTGGGACGAAGTTAGACAAACCTTAGAATCAGACAAAAGTTTGTCTTTGTACGTCCCAAGTTCGTCTCGTTAGTCTCATTCTAAGGTTTGTCTAAGTTCGTCCTTAGAAAGAGACTAACTTGGGACGAACTTAGACAAACCTTAGAATGAGACGAAAGTTTGTCTTTGTTCGTCCCAAGTTTGTCTCGTTAGTCTCATTCTAAAGTTTGTCTAAGTTCGTCCTTAGAAATAGACTAACTTGGGACGAACTTAGACTAACTTGGGACGAACTTAGACAAACCTTAGAATGAGACTAAAGTTTGTCTTTGTTCATCCCAAGTTAATCTCGTTAGTCTCATTCTAAGGTTTGTCTAAGTTCCTCCTTAGAAAGAGACTAACTTGGGACAAACTTAAACTAACTTGGGACGAACTTAGACAAACCTTAGAATGAGACTAAAGTTTGTCTTTGTTCGTCCCAAGTTAGTCTCGTTAGTCTCATTCTAAGGCTTGTCTAAGTTTGTCCTTAGAAAGAGACTAACTTGGGACGAAGTTAGACAAACCATAGAATGAGACTAAAGTTTGTCTTTGTTCGTCCCAAGTTACTCTCGTTAGTCTCATTCTAAGGTTTGTCTAAGTTCGTCCTTAGAAAGAGACTAACTTGGGACGAACTTAGACAAACCTTAGAATGAGACTAAAGTTTGTCTTTGTTCGTCCCAAGTTTGTCTCGTTAGTCTCATTTAAGGTTTTTCTAAGTTCGTCCATAGAAATAGACTAACTTGGGACGAACTTAGACTAACTTGGGACGAACTTAGAAAACCTTAGAATGAGACTAACGTTTGTCTTTGTTCGTCCCAAGTTAGTCTCGTTGGTCTCATTTTAAGGTTTGTCTAAGTTCGTCCTTAGAAAGAGACTAACTTAGGACGAACTTAGACAAACTTGGGACGAACTTAGACAAACCTTAGAATGAGACAAACGTTGTCTTTGTTTAGCCCAAGTTAATCTCGTTAGTTTCATTCTAAGGTTTGTCTAAGTTCGTCCTTCGAAAGAGACTAACTTGGGACGAAGTTAGACAAACCTTATAATGAGACTAAAGTTTGTCTTTGTTCGTCCAAAGTTAGTCTCGTTAGTCTCAGTAGTCACATTCTAAGGTTTGTCTAAGTTCGTCCTTAGAATGAGACTAACTTGGGACGAACTTAGACAAACCTTAGAATGAGACTAAAGTTTGTCTTTGTTCGTCCCAAGTTAGTCTCAATCTAACGTTTGTCTAAGTTCGTCCTTAGAAAGAGACTAACTTGGGACGAACTTAAATAAACCTTAGAATGAGACTATAGTTTGTCTTTGTTTGTCCCAAGTTAGTGTCGTTAGTCTCATTAGTCTCATTTTAATGTTTGTCTAAGTTCATCCTTAAAATGAGACTAACTTGGGACGAACTTAGACAAACCTTAAAATGAGACTAAAGTTTGTCTTTGTTCGTCCCAAGTTAGTCTCAATCTAGCGTTTGTCTAAGTTCGTCCTTACAAAGTGACTAATTTTGGACGAACAAAGACAAACCTTAGAATGAGACTAATATTTGTCTTTGTTGTCCCAAGTTAGTCTCGTTAGTCTCATTCTAAGTTTTGTGTAAGTTCCTCCTTAGAAAGCGACTAACTTGGGACGAACATAAACTAACCTTAGAATGAGACTTAATTTGTCTTTGTTCGTCCCAAGTTATTCTTAATCTAACGTTTTTCTCAGTTTGTCCTCGAGACTAATTTGGGACGAACAAAGACAAGCCTTAGAATGAGACTAATATTTGTCTTTGTTCGTGCCAAGTTAGTCTCATTCTAAGGGATGTCTAAGTTCATCCTTGGAAAGAGAATAACTTGGGTCGAACTTATACAAATCTTAGAATGATACTAACGTTTGTCTTTGTTTGTCCCAAGTTAGTCTCGTTAGTCTCCTTCTAAGGTTTGTCTAAGTTCGTCCTGAGAAAGAGACTAACTTGGGACGGACTTAGACAAACCTTAGAATGAGACTAACGTTTGTCTTTGTTCGTCCCAAGTTAGTCTCGTTAGTCTCATTCTAAGGTTTGTCTAAGTTCGTCCTGAGAAAGAGACTAATTCGGGACGAACTTAGACAAACCTTAGAATGAGACTAAATTGTTAGTCCCAAGTTACTCTCATTCTAAGGTTTGTCTAAGTTCTACCTTAGAAAGAGACTAACTTGGGACGAACTTAGACTAACTTGGGACGAACTTAGACAAACCATAGAATGAGACTAAAGTTTGTCTTTGTTCGTCCCAAGTTGTTCTCGTTAGTCTCATTCTAAGGTTTGTCTAAGTTCATCCTTAGAAAGAGACTAACTTGGGACAAACTTAAACTAACTTGGGGCGAACTTAGACAAACCTTAGAATGCGGCTAACGTTTGTCTTTATTCATCCACAGTTAGTCTCGATTGTCTCATTCTTAGGTTTGTCTAAGTTCGTCCTTAGAAAGAGACTAACTTGGGACGAACTTAGACAAACCTTAGAATGAGACTAAAGTTTGTCTTTGTTCGTCCCAAGTTAGTCTCGTTAGTCTCATTCTAAGGCATGTCTAAGTTCGTCCTTAGAAAGAGACTAACTTGGGACGAAGTTAGACAAACCTTAGAACCAGACAAAAGTTTGCCTTTGTTCGTCCCAAGTTAGTCTCGTTAGTCTCATTCTAAGGTTTTTCTAAGTTCCTCCTTAGAAATAGACTAACTTGGGACGAACTTAAACTAACTTGGGACGAACTTAGAAAACCTTAGAATGAGACTAACGTTTGTCTTTCTTCGTCCCAAGTTAGTCTCGTTAGTCTCATTCTAAGGTTTCTCTAAGTTCGTCCTTAGAAATAGACTAACTTGGGATGAACCTAGACTAACTTGGGACGAATTTAGACAAACCTTAGAATGAGACAAAAGTTTGTCGTTGTTCGTCCCAAGTTAGTCTCGTTAGTCTCATTCTAAGGTTTGTCTAAGTTCGTCCTTAGAAAGAGACTAACTTGGGACGAACTTAGACTAACCTTAGAATGAGACTAACGTTTGTCTTTGTTCGTCCCAAGTTTGTCTCGTTAGTCTCCTTTTAAGGTTTGTCTAAGTTTGTCCTTCGAAAGAGAGTAACTTGGGACGAACTTAGAATAACTTGGGACGAACTTAGACAAACCTTAGAATGTGACTAAAGTTTATCTTTGTTCGTCCCAAGTTAGTCTCGTTAGTCTCATTCCATGGTTTGTCTATGTTCGTCCTTAGAAAGAGATCTCGTTAGTCTCTTTCTAAGGCTTGTCTAAGTTCGTCCTTAGAAAGAGACTAATTCGGGACGAACTTAGACAAACCTTAGAATGAGACTAAATTGTTAGTCCCAAGTTAGTCTCATTCTAAGGTTAGTCTAAGTTCTACCTTAGAAAGAGACTAACTTGGGACGAACTTAGACTAACTTGGGACGAACTTAGACAAACCATAGAATGAGACTAAAGTTTGTCTTTGTTCGTCCCAAGTTGTTCTCGTTAGTCTCATTCTAAGGTTTGTCTAAGTTCATCCTTAGAAAGAGACTAACTTGGGACAAACTTAAACTAACTTGGGGCGAACTTAGACAAACCTTAGAATGCGACTAACGTTTGTCTTTATTCATCCACAGTTAGTCTCGATTGTCTCATTCTAAGGTTTGTCTAAGTTCGTCCTTAGAAAGAGAATAACTTGGGACGAACTTAGACAAACCTTAGAATGAGACTAAAGTTTGTCTTTGTTCGTCCCAAGTTAGTCTCAATCTAGCGTTTGTCTAAGTTCGTCCTTACAAAGTGACTAATTTTGGACGAACAAAGACAAACCTTAGAATGAGACTAATATTTGTCTTTGTTGTCCCAAGTTAGTCTCGTTAGTCTCATTCTAAGTTTTGTGTAAGTTCCTCCTTAGAAAGCGACTAACTTGGGACGAACATAAACTAACCTTAGAATGAGACTTAAGTTTGTCTTTGTTCGTGCCAAGTTAGTCTTGTTAGTCTCATTGTAAGGGTTGTCTAAGTTCGTCCTTAGAAAGAGAATAAGTTAGGATGAACTTATACAAATCTTAGAATGAGACTAACGTTTGTCTTTGTTCGTCCGAAGTTAGTCTCGTTTGTCTCATTCTAAGGTTTGTCTAAGTTCGTCCTTAGAAAGAGACTAACTTGGGATGAACTTAGACAAATCTTAGAATGAGACTAAAGTTTGTCTTTGTTCGTCCCAAGTTAGTCTCGTTAGTCTCATTCTAAGGTTTGTCTAAGTTCGTCCTTAGAAAGAGACTAACTTGGGACGAACTTAGACAAACCATAGAATGAGACTAACGTTTGTCTTTGTTCGCCCCAAGTTAGTCCAGTTAGTCTCATTCTAAGGATTGTCTAAGTTCGTCCTTAGAAAGAGACTAACTTGGGACGAACTTAGACAAACCTTAGAATGAGACTAATGTTTATCTTTGTTCGTCCCAAGTTAGTGTCGTTAGTCTCATTAGTCTCATTCTAAGGTTTGTCTAAGTTCGTCCTTAAAATGAGACTAACTTGCGACAAACTTAGACAAACCTTAGAATGAGACTAAAGTTTGTCTTTGTTCGTCCCAAGTTATTCTTAATCTAACGTTTTTCTCAGTTTGTCCTCGAGACTAATTTGGGACGAACAAAGACAAGCCTTAGAATGAGACTAATATTTGTCTTTGTTCGTGCCAAGTTAGTCTCATTCTAAGGGATGTCTAAGTTCATCCTTGGAAAGAGAATAACTTGGGTCGAACTTATACAAATCTTAGAATGATACTAACGTTTGTCTTTGTTTGTCCCAAGTTAGTCTCGTTAGTCTCCTTCTAAGGTTTGTCTAAGTTCGTCCTGAGAAAGAGACTAACTTGGCACGGACTTAGACAAACCTTAGAATGAGACTAACGTTTGTCTTTGTTCGTCCCAAGTTAGTCTCGTTAGTCTCATTCTAAGGTTTGTCTAAGTTCGTCCTGAGAAAGAGACTAATTCGGGACGAACTTAGACAAACCTTAGAATGAGACTAAATTGTTAGTCCCAAGTTAGTCTCATTCTAAGGTTTGTCTAAGTTCTACCTTAGAAAGAGACTAACTTGGGACGAACTTAGACTAACTTGGGACGAACTTAGACAAACCATAGAATGAGACTAAAGTTTGTCTTTGTTCGTCCCAATTTGTTCTCGTTAGTCTCATTCTAAGGTTTGTCTAAGTTCATCCTTAGAAAGAGACTAACTTGGGACAAACTTAAACTAACTTGGGGCGAACTTAGACAAACCTTAGAATGCGGCTAACGTTTGTCTTTATTCATCCACAGTTAGTCTCGATTGTCTCATTCTTAGGTTTGTCTAAGTTCGTCCTTAGAAAGAGACTAACTTGGGACGAACTTAGACAAACCTTAGAATGAGACTAAAGTTTGTCTTTGTTCGTCCCAAGTTAGTCTCGTTAGTCTCATTCTAAGGCATGTCTAAGTTCGTCCTTAGAAAGAGACTAACTTGGGACGAAGTTAGACAAACCTTAGAACCAGACAAAAGTTTGCCTTTGTTCGTCCCAAGTTAGTCTCGTTAGTCTCATTCTAAGGTTTTTCTAAGTTCCTCCTTAGAAATAGACTAACTTGGGACGAACTTAAACTAACTTGGGACGAACTTAGAAAACCTTAGAATGAGACTAACGTTTGTCTTTCTTCGTCCCAAGTTAGTCTCGTTAGTCTCATTCTAAGGTTTCTCTAAGTTCGTCCTTAGAAATAGACTAACTTGGGATGAACCTAGACTAACTTGGGACGAATTTAGACAAACCTTAGAATGAGACAAAAGTTTGTCGTTGTTCGTCCCAAGTTAGTCTCGTTAGTCTCATTCTAAGGTTTGTCTAAGTTCGTCCTTAGAAAGAGACTAACTTGGGACGAACTTAGACTAACCTTAGAATGAGACTAACGTTTGTCTTTGTTCGTCCCAAGTTTGTCTCGTTAGTCTCCTTTTAAGGTTTGTCTAAGTTCGTCCTTCGAAAGAGAGTAACTTGGGACGAACTTAGAATAACTTGGGACGAACTTAGACAAACCTTAGAATGTGACTAAAGTTTATCTTTGTTCGTCCCAAGTTAGTCTCGTTAGTCTCATTCCATGGTTTGTCTATGTTCGTCCTTAGAAAGAGATCTCGTTAGTCTCTTTCTAAGGCTTGTCTAAGTTCGTCCTTAGAAAGAGACTAATTCGGGACGAACTTAGACAAACCTTAGAATGAGACTAAATTGTTAGTCCCAAGTTAGTCTCATTCTAAGGTTAGTCTAAGTTCTACCTTAGAAAGAGACTAACTTGGGACGAACTTAGACTAACTTGGGACGAACTTAGACAAACCATAGAATGAGACTAAAGTTTGTCTTTGTTCGTCCCAAGTTGTTCTCGTTAGTCTCATTCTAAGGTTTGTCTAAGTTCATCCTTAGAAAGAGACTAACTTGGGACAAACTTAAACTAACTTGGGGCGAACTTAGACAAACCTTAGAATGCGACTAACGTTTGTCTTTATTCATCCACAGTTAGTCTCGATTGTCTCATTCTAAGGTTTGTCTAAGTTCGTCCTTAGAAAGAGAATAACTTGGGACGAACTTAGACAAACCTTAGAATGAGACTAAAGTTTGTCTTTGTTCGTCCCAAGTTAATCTCATTAGTCTCATTCTAAGGCATGTCTAAGTTCGTCCTTAGAAAGAGACTAACTTGGGGCGAAGTTAGACAAACCTTAGAACCAGACAAAAGTTTGCCTTTGTTCGTCCCAAGTTAGTCTCGCTAGTCTCATTCTAAGGTTTTTCTAAGTTCGTCCTTAGAAATAGACTAACTTGGGACGAACTTAGACTAACTTGGGACGAACTTAGAAAACCTTAGAATGAGACTAACGTTTGTCTTTGTTCGTCCCATGTTAGTCTCATTGGTCTCGTTTTAAGGTTTGTCTAAGTTCGTCCTTAGAAAGAGACTAACTTAGGACGAACTTAGACAAACTTGGGATGAACTTAGACAAACCTTAGAATGAGAATAAAGTTTGTCTTTGTTCGTCCCAAGTTAGTCTCGTTAGTCTCATTCTAAGGTTTCTCTACGTTCGTCCTTAGAAATAGACTAACCTGGGATGAACTTAGACTAACTTGGGACGAATTTAGACAAACCTTAGAATGAGACTAAAGTTTGTCGTTGTTCGTCCCAAGTTAGATCGTTAGTCTCATTCTAACGTTTGTCTAAGTTCGTCCTTAGAAAGAGACTAACTTGGGACGAACTTAGACTAACCTTATAATGAGACTAACGTTTGTCTTTGTTCGACCCAAGTTTGTCTCGTTAGTCTCCTTTTAAGGTTTGTCTAAGTTCGTCCTTCGAAAGAGAGTAACTTGGGACGAACTTAAAATAACTTGGGATGAACTTAGACAAACCGTAGAATGTGACTAATGTTTATCTTTGTTCGTCCCAAGTTAGTCTCGTTAGTCTCATTCCATGGTTTGTCTATGTTCGTCCTTAGAAAGAGATCTCGTTAGTCTCTTTCTAAGGCTTGTCTAAGTTCGTCCTTAGAAAGAGACTAATTCGGGACGAACTTAGACAAACCTTAGAATGAGACTAAATTGTTAGTCCCAAGTTAGTCTCATTCTAAGGTTTGTCTAAGTTCTACCTTAGAAAGAGACTAACTTGGGACGAACTTAGACTAACTTGGGACGAACTTAGACAAACCATAGAATGAGACTAAAGTTTGTCTTTGTTCGTCCCAAGTTGTTCTCGTTAGTCTCATTCTAAGGTTTGTCTAAGTTCATCCTTAGAAAGAGACTAACTTGGGACAAACTTAAACTAACTTGGGGCGAACTTAGACAAACCTTAGAATGCGGCTAACGTTTGTCTTTATTCATCCACAGTTAGTCTCGATTGTCTCATTCTAAGGTTTGTCTAAGTTCGTCCTTAGAAAGAGACTAACTTGGGACGAACTTAGACAAACCTTAGAATGAGACTAAAGTTTGTCTTTGTTTGTCCCAAGTTAGTCTCGTTAGTCTCATTCTAAGGCATGTCTAAGTTCGTCCTTAGAAAGAGACTAACTTGGGACGAAGTTAGACAAACCTTAGAACCAGACAAAAGTTTGCCTTTGTTCGTCCCAAGTTAGTCTCGTTAGTCTCATTCTAAGGTTTTTCTAAGTTCGTCCTTAGAAATAGACTAACTTGGGACGAATTTAGAAAACCTTAGAATGAGACTAACGTTTGTCTTTGTTCGTCCCATGTTAGTCTCGTTGGTCTCGTTTTAAGGTTTGTCTAAGTCCGTCCTTAGAAAGAGACTAACTTAGGACGAACTTAGACAAACTTGGGACGAACTTAGACAAACCTTAGAATGAGAATAAAGTTTGTCTTTGTTCGTCCCAAGTTAGTCTCGTTAGTCTCATTCTAAGGTTTCTCTACGTTCGTCCGTAGAAATAGACTAACCTGGGATGAACTTAGACTAACTTGGGACGAATTTAGACAAACCTTAGAATGAGACTAAAGTTTGTCGTTGTTCGTCCCAAGTTAGTCTCGTTAGTCTCATTCTAAGGTTTGTCTAAGTTCGTCCTTAGAAAGAGACTAACTTGGGACGAACTTAGACTAACCTTATAATGAGACTAACGTTTGTCTTGGTTCGACCCAAGTTTGTCTCGTTAGTCTCCTTTTAAGGTTTGTCTAAGTTCGTCCTTCGAAAGAGAGTAACTTGGGACGAACTTAGAATAACTTGGGACGAACTTAGACAAACCATAGAATGTGACTAATGTTTATCTTTGTTCGTCCCAAGTTAGTCTCGTTAGTCTCATTCCATGGTTTGTCTATGTTCGTCCTTAGAAAGAGATCTCGTTAGTCTCTTTCTAAGGCTTGTCTAAGTTCGTCCTTAGAAAGAGACTAATTCGGGACGAACTTAGACAAACCTTAGAGTGAGACTAAATTGTTAGTCCCAAGTTAGTCTCATTCTAAGGTTTGTCTAAGTTCTACCTTAGAAAGAGACTAACTTGGGACGAACTTAGACAAACCATAGAATGAGACTAAAGTTTGTCTTTGTTCGTCCCAAGTTGTTCTCGTTAGTCTCATTCTAAGGTTTGTCTAAGTTCATCCTTAGAAAGAGACTAACTTGGGACAAACTTAAACTAACTTGGGGCGAACTTAGACAAACCTTAGAATGCGGCTAACGTTTGTCTTTATTCATCCACAGTTAGTCTCGATTGTCTCATTCTAAGGTTTGTCTAAGTTCGTCCTTAGAAAGAGACTAACTTGGGACGAACTTAGACAAACCTTAGAATGAGACTAAAGTTTGTCTTTGTTCGTCCCAAGTTAGTCTCGTTAGTCTCATTCTAAGGCATGTCTAAGTTCGTCCTTAGAAAGAGACTAACTTGGGACGAAGTTAGACAAACCTTAGAACCAGACAAAAGTTTGCCTTTGTTCGTCCCAAGTTAGTCTCGTTAGTCTCATTCTAAGGTTTTTCTAAGTTCGTCCTTAGAAATAGACTAACTTGGGACGAACTTAGACTAACTTGGGACGAACTTAGAAAACCTTAGAATGAGACTAACGTTTGTCTTTGTTCGTCCCATGTTAGTCTCGTTGGTCTCGTTTTAAGGTTTGTCTAAGTTCGTCCTTAGAAAGAGACTAACTTAGGACGAACTTAGACAAACTTGGGACGAACTTAGACAAACCTTAGAATGAGAATAAAGTTTGTCTTTGTTCGTCCCAAGTTAGTCTCGTTAGTCTCATTCTAAGGTTTCTCTACGTTCGTCCGTAGAAATAGACTAACCTGGGATGAACTTAGACTAACTTGGGACGAATTTAGACAAACCTTAGAATGAGACTAAAGTTTGTCGTTGTTCGTCCCAAGTTAGTCTCGTTAGTCTCATTCTAAGGTTTGTCTAAGCTCGTCCTTAGAAAGAGACTAACTTGGGACGAACTTAGACTAACCTTATAATGAGACTAACGTTTGTCTTTGTTCGACCCAAGTTTGTCTCGTTAGTCTCCTTTTAAGGTTTGTCTAAGTTCGTCCTTCGAAAGAGAGTAACTTGGGACGAACTTAGAATAACTTGGGACGAACTTAGACAAACCTTAGAATGTGACTAAAGTTTATCTTTATTCGTCCCAAGTTAGTCTCGTTAGTCTCATTCCATGGTTTGTCTATGTTCGTCTTTAGAAAGAGATTAACTTGGGATGAACTTAGACTAACCTTATAATGCGACTAACGTTTGTCTTTATTCATCCACAGTTAGTCTCGATTGTCTCATTCTAAGGTTTGTCTAAGTTCGTCCTTAGAAAGAGACTAACTTGGGACGCACTTGGACGAACCATAGAATGAGACTAAAGTTTGTCTTTGTTCATCCCAAGTTTGTCTCGTTAGTCTCATTCTTAGGTTTGTCTAAGTTTGTCCTTAGAAAGAGACTAATTTGGGACGAACTTAGACAAACCTTAGAATGAGACTAAATTGTTAGTCCCAAGTTAGTCTCATTCGATGGTTTGTCTAAGTTCTAGCTTAGAAAGAGACTAACTTGGGACGAACTTAGACTAACTTGGGACGAACATAGACAAATCTTAGAATGAGACTAAAGTTTGTCTTTGTTCGTCTCAAGTTAGTCTCGTTAGTCTCATTCTAAGGTTTGTCTAAGTTCATCCTTAGAAAGAGACTAAATTGGGACAAACTTAAACTAACTTGGGACGAACTTAGACAAACCTTAGAATGAGACTAAAGTTTGTCTTTGTTCGTCCTAAGTTAGTCTTGTTAGTCTCATTCTAAGGCTTGTCTAAGTTCGTCCTTAGAAAGAGACTAACTTGGGACGAAGTTAGACAAACCTTAGAATCAGACAAAAGTTTGACTTTGTTCGTCCCAAGTTAGTCTCGTTAGTCTGATTCTAAGGTTTTTCTAAGTTCGTCCTTAGAAAGAGACTAACTTGGGACGATCTTAGACTAACTGGGGACGAACTTAGAAAACATTAGAATGAGACTAACGTTTGTATTTGTTCATCCCATGTTAGTCTCGTTGGTCTCGTTTTAAGGTTTGTCTAAGTTCGTCCTTAGAAATAGACTAACTTGGGATGAACCTAGACTAACTTGGGACGAATTTAGACAAACCTTAGAATGAGACTAAAGTTTGTCGTTGTTCGTCCCAAGTTAGTCTCGTTAGTCTCATTCTAAGGTTTGTCTAAGTTCGTCCTTAGAAAGAGACTAACTTGGGACGAACTTAGACTAACCTTAGAATGAGACTAACGTTTGTCTTTGTTCGTCCCAAGTTTGTCTCGTTAGTCTCCTTTTAAGGTTTGTCTAAGTTTGTCCTTCGAAAGAGAGTAACTTGGGACGAACTTAGAATAACTTGGGACGAACTTAGACAAACCTTAGAATGTGACTAAAGTTTATCTTTGTTCGTCCCAAGTTAGTCTCATTAGTCTCATTCCATGGTTTGTCTATGTTCGTCCTTAGAAAGAGATCTCGTTAGTCTCATTCTAAGGCTTGTCTAAGTTCGTCCTTAGAAAGAGACTAATTCGGGACGAACTTAGACAAACCTTAGAATGAGACTAAATTGTTAGTCCCAAGTTAGTCTCATTCTATGGTTTCTCTAAGTTCGTCATTAGAAATAGACTAACTTGGGATGAACTTAGACTAACTTGGGACGAATTTAGACAAACCTTAGAATGAGACTAAAGTTTGTCGTTGTTCGTCCCAAGTTAGTCTCGTTAGTCTCATTCTAAGGTTTGTCTAAGTTCGTCCTTAGAAAGAGACTAACTTAGGACGAACTTAGACAAACTTGGGACGAACTTAGACAAACCTTAGAATGACAATAAAGTTTGTCTTTGTTCGTCCCAAGTTAGTCTCGTTAGTCTCTATCTAAGGTTTCTCTAAGTTCGTCGTTAGAAATAGACTAACTTGGGATGAACTTAGACTAACTTGGGACGAATTTAGACACACCTTAGAATGAGACTAAAGTTTGTCGTTGTTCGTCCCAAGTTAGTATCGTTAGTCTCATTCTAAGGTTTGTCTAAGTTCGTCCTTATAGTGAGACTAACGTTTGTCTTTGTTCGTCCCAAGTTTGTCTCGTTAGTCTCCTTTTAAGGTTTGTCTAAGTTCGTCCTTCGAAAGAGAGTAACTTGGGACGAACTTAGAATAACTTGGGACGAACTTAGACAAACCTTAGAATGTGACTAAAGTTTATCTTTGTTCGTCCCAAGTTAGTCTCGTTAGTCTCATTCCATGGTTTGTCTCTGTTCGTCCTTAGAAAGAGATTAACTTGGGATGAACTTAGACAAACCTTAGAATGAGACTAATGTTTATCTTTGTTCGTCCCAAGTTAGTGTCGTTAGTCTCATTAGTCTCATTCTAAGGTTTGTCTAAGTTCGTCCTTAAAATGAGACTAACTTGCGACAAACTTAGACAAACCTTAGAATGAGACTAAAGTTTGTCTTTGTTCGTCCCAAGTTATTCTTAATCTAACGTTTTTCTCAGTTTGTCCTCGAGACTAATTTGGGACGAACAAAGACAAGCCTTAGAATGAGACTAATATTTGTCTTTGTTCGTGCCAAGTTAGTCTCATTCTAAGGGATGTCTAAGTTCATCCTTGGAAAGAGAATAACTTGGGTCGAACTTATACAAATCTTAGAATGATACTAACGTTTGTCTTTGTTTGTCCCAAGTTAGTCTCGTTAGTCTCCTTCTAAGGTTTGTCTAAGTTCGTCCTGAGAAAGAGACTAACTTGGGACGGACTTAGACAAACCTTAGAATGAGACTAACGTTTGTCTTTGTTCGTCCCAAGTTAGTCTCGTTAGTCTCATTCTAAGGTTTGTCTAAGTTCGTCCTGAGAAAGAGACTAATTCGGGACGAACTTAGACAAACCTTAGAATGAGACTAAATTGTTAGTCCCAAGTTAGTGTCATTCTAAGGTTTGTCTAAGTTCTACCTTAGAAAGAGACTAACTTGGGACGAACTTAGACTAACTTGGGACGAACTTAGACAAACCATAGAATGAGACTAAAGTTTGTCTTTGTTCGTCCCAAGTTGTTCTCGTTAGTCTCATTCTAAGGTTTGTCTAAGTTCATCCTTAGAAAGAGACTAACTTGGGACAAACTTAAACTAACTTGGGGCGAACTTAGACAAACCTTAGAATGCGGCTAACGTTTGTCTTTATTCATCCACAGTTAGTCTCGATTGTCTCATTCTTAGGTTTGTCTAAGTTCGTCCTTAGAAAGAGACTAACTTGGGACGAACTTAGACAAACCTTAGAATGAGACTAAAGTTTGTCTTTGTTCGTCCCAAGTTAGTCTCGTTAGTCTCATTCTAAGGCATGTCTAAGTTCGTCCTTAGAAAGAGACTAACTTGGCACGAAGTTAGACAAACCTTAGAACCAGACAAAAGTTTGCCTTTGTTCGTCCCAAGTTAGTCTCGTTAGTCTCATTCTAAGGTTTTTCTAAGTTCCTCCTTAGAAATAGACTAACTTGGGACGAACTTAAACTAACTTGGGACGAACTTAGAAAACCTTAGAATGAGACTAACGTTTGTCTTTCTTCGTCCCAAGTTAGTCTCGTTAGTCTCATTCTAAGGTTTCTCTAAGTTCGTCCTTAGAAATAGACTAACTTGGGATGAACCTAGACTAACTTGGGACGAATTTAGACAAACCTTAGAATGAGACAAAAGTTTGTCGTTGTTCGTCCCAAGTTAGTCTCGTTAGTCTCATTCTAAGGTTTGTCTAAGTTCGTCCTTAGAAAGAGACTAACTTGGGACGAACTTAGACTAACCTTAGAATGAGACTAACGTTTGTCTTTGTTCGTCCCAAGTTTGTCTCGTTAGTCTCCTTTTAAGGTTTGTCTAAGTTCGTCCTTCGAAAGAGAGTAACTTGGGACGAACTTAGAATAACTTGGGACGAACTTAGACAAACCTTAGAATGTGACTAAAGTTTATCTTTGTTCGTCCCAAGTTAGTCTCGTTAGTCTCATTCCATGGTTTGTCTATGTTCGTCCTTAGAAAGAGATCTCGTTAGTCTCTTTCTAAGGCTTGTCTAAGTTCGTCCTTAGAAAGAGACTAATTCGGGACGAACTTAGACAAACCTTAGAATGAGACTAAATTGTTAGTCCCAAGTTAGTCTCATTCTAAGGTTAGTCTAAGTTCTACCTTAGAAAGAGACTAACTTGGGACGAACGTAGACTAACTTGGGACGAACTTAGACAAACCATAGAATGAGACTAAAGTTTGTCTTTGTTCGTCCCAAGTTGTTCTCGTTAGTCTCATTCTAAGGTTTGTCTATGTTCATCCTTAGAAAGAGACTAACTTGGGACAAACTTAAACTAACTTGGGGCGAACTTAGACAAACCTTAGAATGCGACTAACGTTTGTCTTTATTCATCCACAGTTAGTCTCGATTGTCTCATTCTAAGGTTTGTCTAAGTTCGTCCTTAGAAAGAGAATAACTTGGGACGAACTTAGACAAACCTTAGAATGAGACTAAAGTTTGTCTTTGTTCGTCCCAAGTTAATCTCATTAGTCTCATTCTAAGGCATGTCTAAGTTCGTCCTTAGAAAGAGACTAACTTGGGGCGAAGTTAGACAGACCTTAGAACCAGACAAAAGTTTGCCTTTGTTCGTCCCAAGTTAGTCTCGTTAGTCTCATTCTAAGGTTTTTCTAAGTTCGTCCTTAGAAATAGACTAAGTTGGGACGAACTTAGACTAACTTGGGACGAACTTAGAAAACCTTAGAATGAGACTAACGTTTGTCTTTGTTCGTCCCATGTTAGTCTCATTGGTCTCGTTTTAAGGTTTGTCTAAGTTCGTCCTTAGAAAGAGACTAACTTAGGACGAACTTAGACAAACTTGGGATGAACTTAGACAAACCTTAGAATGAGAATAAAGTTTGTCTTTGTTCGTCCCAAGTTAGTCTCGTTAGTCTCATTCTAAGGTTTCTCTACGTTCGTCCTTAGAAATAGACTAACCTGGGATGAACTTAGACTAACTTGGGACGAATTTAGACAAACCTTAGAATGAGACTAAAGTTTGTCGTTGTTCGTCCCAAGTTAGATCGTTAGTCTCATTCTAAGGTTTGTCTAAGTTCGTCCTTAGAAAGAGACTAACTTGGGACGAACTTAGACTAACCTTATAATGAGACTAACGTTTGTCTTTGTTCGACCCAAGTTTGTCTCGTTAGTCTCCTTTTAAGGTTTGTCTAAGTTCGTCCTTCGAAAGAGAGTAACTTGGGACGAACTTAGAATAACTTGGGATGAACTTAGACAAACCGTAGAATGTGACTAATGTTTATCTTTGTTCGTCCCAAGTTAGTCTCGTTAGTCTCATTCCATGGTTTGTCTATGTTCGTCCTTAGAAAGAGATCTCGTTAGTCTCTTTCTAAGGCTTGTCTAAGTTCGTCCTTAGAAAGAGACTAATTCGGGACGAACTTAGACAAACCTTAGAATGAGACTAAATTGTTAGTCCGAAGTTAGTCTCATTCTAAGGTTTGTCCAAGTTCTACCTTAGAAAGAGACTAACTTGGGACGAACTTAGACTAACTTGGGACGAACTTAGACAAACCATAGAATGAGACTAAAGTTTGTCTTTGTTCGTCCCAAGTTGTTCTCGTTAGTCTCATTCTAAGGTTTGTCTAAGTTCATCCTTAGAAAGAGACTAACTTGGGACAAACTTAAACTAACTTGGGGCGAACTTAGACAAACCTTAGAATGCGGCTAACGTTTGTCTTTATTCATCCACAGTTAGTCTCGATTGTCTCATTCTAAGGTTTGTCTAAGTTCGTCCTTAGAAAGAGACTAACTTGGGACGAACTTAGACAAACCTTAGAATGAGACTAAAGTTTGTCTTTGTTTGTCCCAAGTTAGTCTCGTTAGTCTCATTCTAAGGCATGTCTAAGTTCGTCCTTAGAAAGAGACTAACTTGGGACGAAGTTAGACAAACCTTAGAACCAGACAAAAGTTTGCCTTTGTTCGTCCCAAGTTAGTCTCGTTAGTCTCATTCTAAGGTTTTTCTAAGTTCGTCCTTAGAAATAGACTAACTTGGGACGAACTTAGACTAACTTGGGACGAACTTAGAAAACCTTAGAATGAGACTAACGTTTGTCTTTGTTCGTCCCATGTTAGTCTCGTTGGTCTCGTTTTAAGGTTTGTCTAAGTTCGTCCTTAGAAAGAGACTAACTTAGGACGAACTTAGACAAACTTGGGACGAACTTAGACAAACCTTAGAATGAGAATAAAGTTTGTCTTTGTTCGTCCCAAGTTAGTCTCGTTAGTCTCATTCTAAGGTTTCTCTACGTTCGTCCGTAGAAATAGACTAACCTGGGATGAACTTAGACTAACTTGGGACGAATTTAGACAAACCTTAGAATGAGACTAAAGTTTGTCGTTGTTCGTCCCAAGTTAGTCTCGTTAGTCTCATTCTAAGGTTTGTCTAAGTTCGTCCTTAGAAAGAGACTAACTTGGGACGAACTTAGACTAACCTTATAATGAGACTAACGTTTGTCTTGGTTCGACCCAAGTTTGTCTTGTTAGTCTCCTTTTAAGGTTTGTCTAAGTTCGTCCTTCGAAAGAGAGTAACTTGGGACGAACTTAGAATAACTTGGGACGAACTTAGACAAACCATAGAATGTGACTAATGTTTATCTTTGTTCGTCCCAAGTTAGTCTCGTTAGTCTCATTCCATGGTTTGTCTATGTTCGTCCTTAGAAAGAGATCTCGTTAGTCTCTTTCTAAGGCTTGTCTAAGTTCGTCCTTAGAAAGAGACTAATTCGGGACGAACTTAGACAAACCTTAGAGTGAGACTAAATTGTTAGTCCCAAGTTAGTCTCATTCTAAGGTTTGTCTAAGTTCTACCTTAGAAAGAGACTAACTTGGGACGAACTTAGACAAACCATAGAATGAGACTAAAGTTTGTCTTTGTTCGTCCCAAGTTGTTCTCGTTAGTCTCATTCTAAGGTTTGTCTAAGTTCATCCTTAGAAAGAGACTAACTTGGGACAAACTTAAACTAACTTGGGGCGAACTTAGACAAACCTTAGAATGCGGCTAACGTTTGTCTTTATTCATCCACAGTTAGTCTCGATTGTCTCATTCTAAGGTTTGTCTAAGTTCGTTCTTAGAAAGAGACTAACTTGGGACGAACTTAGACAAACCTTAGAATGAGACTAAAGTTTGTCTTTGTTCGTCCCAAGTTAGTCTCGTTAGTCTCATTCTAAGGCATGTCTAAGTTCGTCCTTAGAAAGAGACTAACTTGGGACGAAGTTAGACAAACCTTAGAACCAGACAAAAGTTTGCCTTTGTTCGTCCCAAGTTAGTCTCGTTAGTCTCATTCTAAGGTTTTTCTAAGTTCGTCCTTAGAAATAGACTAACTTGGGACGAACTTAGACTAACTTGGGACGAACTTAGAAAACCTTAGAATGAGACTAACGTTTGTCTTTGTTCGTCCCATGTTAGTCTCGTTGGTCTCGTTTTAAGGTTTGTCTAAGTTCGTCCTTAGAAAGAGACTTACTTAGGACGAACTTAGACAAACTTGGGACGAACTTAGACAAACCTTAGAATGAGAATAAAGTTTGTCTTTGTTCGTCCGAAGTTAGTCTCGTTAGTCTCATTCTAAGGTTTCTCTACGTTCGTCCGTAGAAATAGACTAACCTGGGATGAACTTAGACTAACTTGGGACGAATTTAGACAAACCTTAGAATGAGACTAAAGTTTGTCGTTGTTCGTCCCAAGTTAGTCTCGTTAGTCTCATTCTAAGGTTTGTCTAAGCTCGTCCTTAGAAAGAGACTAACTTGGGACGAACTTAGACTAACCTTATAATGAGACTAACGTTTGTCTTTGTTCGACCCAAGTTTGTCTCGTTAGTCTCCTTTTAAGGTTTGTCTAAGTTCGTCCTTCGAAAGAGAGTAACTTGGGACGAACTTAGAATAACTTGGGACAAACTTAGACAAACCTTAGAATGTGACTAAAGTTTATCTTTATTCGTCCCAAGTTAGTCTCGTTAGTCTCATTCCATGGTTTGTCTATGTTCGTCTTTAGAAAGAGATTAACTTGGGATGAACTTAGACTAACCTTATAATGCGACTAACGTTTGTCTTTATTCATCCACAGTTAGTCTCGATTGTCTCATTCTAAGGTTTGTCTAAGTTCGTCCTTAGAAAGAGACTAACTTGGGACGCACTTGGACGAACCATAGAATGAGACTAAAGTTTGTCTTTGTTCATCCCAAGTTTGTCTCGTTAGTCTCATTCTTAGGTTTGTCTAAGTTCGTCCTTAGAAAGAGACTAATTTGGGACGAACTTAGACAAACCTTAGAATGAGACTAAATTGTTAGTCCCAAGTTAGTCTCATTCGATGGTTTGTCTAAGTTCTAGCTTAGAAAGAGACTAACTTGGGACGAACTTAGACTAACTTGGGACGAACATAGACAAATCTTAGAATGAGACTAAAGTTTGTCTTTGTTCGTCTCAAGTTAGTCTCGTTAGTCTCATTCTAAGGTTTGTCTAAGTTCATCCTTAGAAAGAGACTAAATTGGGACAAACTTAAACTAACTTGGGACGAACTTAGACAAACCTTAGAATGAGACTAAAGTTTGTCTTTGTTCGTCCTAAGTTAGTCTTGTTAGTCTCATTCTAAGGCTTGTCTAAGTTCGTCCTTAGAAAGAGACTAACTTGGGACGAAGTTAGACAAACCTTAGAATCAGACAAAAGTTTGACTTTGTTCGTCCCAAGTTAGTCTCGTTAGTCTCATTCTAAGGTTTTTCTAAGTTCGTCCTTAGAAAGAGACTAACTTGGGACGATCTTAGACTAACTGGGGACGAACTTAGAAAACATTAGAATGAGACTAACGTTTGTATTTGTTCGTCCCATGTTAGTCTCGTTGGTCTCGTTTTAAGGTTTGTCTAAGTTCGTCCTTAGAAATAGACTAACTTGGGATGAACCTAGACTAACTTGGGACGAATTTAGACAAACCTTAGAATGAGACTAAAGTTTGTCGTTGTTCGTCCCAAGTTAGTCTCGTTAGTCTCATTCTAAGGTTTGTCTAAGTTCGTCCTTAGAAAGAGACTAACTTGGGACGAACTTAGACTAACCATAGAATGAGACTAACGTTTGTCTTTGTTCGTCCCAAGTTTGTCTCGTTAGTCTCCTTTTAAGGTTTGTCTAAGTTTGTCCTTCGAAAGAGAGTAACTTGGGACGAACTTAGAATAACTTGGGACGAACTTAGACAAACCTTAGAATGTGACTAAAGTTTATCTTTGTTCGTCCCAAGTTAGTCTCGTTAGTCTCATTCCATGGTTTGTCTATGTTCGTCCTTAGAAAGAGATCTCGTTAGTCTCATTCTAAGGCTTGTCTAAGTTCGTCCTTAGAAAGAGACTAATTCGGGACGAACTTAGACAAACCTTAGAATGAGACTAAATTGTTAGTCCCAAGTTAGTCTCATTCTATGGTTTCTCTAAGTTCGTCATTAGAAATAGACTAACTTGGGATGAACTTAGACTAACTTGGGACGAATTTAGACAAACCTTAGAATGAGACTAAAGTTTGTCGTTGTTCGTCCCAAGTTAGTCTCGTTAGTCTCATTCTAAGGTTTGTCTAAGTTCGTCCTTAGAAAGAGACTAACTTAGGACGAACTTAGACAAACTTGGGACGAACTTAGACAAACCTTAGAATGACAATAAAGTTTGTCTTTGTTCGTCCCAAGTTAGTCTCGTTAGTCTCTATCTAAGGTTTCTCTAAGTTCGTCGTTAGAAATAGACTAACTTGGGATGAACTTAGACTAACTTGGGACGAATTTAGACACACCTTAGAATGAGACTAAAGTTTGTCGTTGTTCGTCCCAAGTTAGTATCGTTAGTCTCATTCTAAGGTTTGTCTAAGTTCATCCTTATAGTGAGACTAACGTTTGTCTTTGTTCGTCCCAAGTTTGTCTCGTTAGTCTCCTTTTAAGGTTTGTCTAAGTTCGTCCTTCGAAAGAGAGTAACTTGGGACGAACTTAGAATAACTTGGGACGAACTTAGACAAACCTTAGAATGTGACTAAAGTTTATCTTTGTTCGTCCCAAGTTAGTCTCGTTAGTCTCATTCCATGGTTTGTCTCTGTTCGTCCTTAGAAAGAGATTAACTTGGGATGAACTTAGACTAACCTTATAATGCGACTAACGTTTGTCTTTATTCGTCCACTGTTAATCTCGATTGTCTCATTCTAAGGTTTTTCTAAGTTCGTCCTTAGAAAGAGACTAACTTGGGACGAACTTGGACAAACCATAGAATGAGACTAAAGTTTGTCTTTGTTCGTCCCAAGTTTGTCTCGTTAGTCTCATTCTAAGGTTTGTCTAAGTTCGTCCTTAGAAAGAGACAAATTTGGGACGAACTTAGACAAACCTTAGAATGAGACTAAATTGTTAGTCCCAAGTTAGTCTCATTCTATGGTTTGTCTAAGTTCTACCTTAGAAAGAGACAAACTTGGGACGAACTTAGACTAACTTGGGACGAACTTAGACAACCCTTAGAATGAGACTAAAGTTTGTCTTTGTTCGTCCCAAGTTAGTCTCGTTAGTCTCATTCTAAGGTTTGTCTAAGTTCATCCTTAGAAAGAGACTAACTTGGGACAAACTTAAACTAACTTGGGACAAACTTAGACAAACCTTAGAAAGAGACTAAAGTTTGTCTTTGTTCGTCCCAAATTAGTCTCGTTAGTCTCATTCTAAGGCTTGTCTAAGTTCGTCCTTAGAAAGAGACTAACTTGGGACGAAGTTAGACAAACCTTAGAATCAGACAAAAGTTTGTCTTTGTTCGTCCCAAGTTAGTCTCGTTAGTCTCATTCTAAGGTTTGTCTAAGTTCGTCCTTAGAAAGAGACTAACTTGGGACGAACTTAGACAAACCTTAGAATGAGACTAAAGTTTGTCTTTGTTCGTCCCAAGTTTGTCTCGTTAGTCTCATTCTAAAGTTTGTCTAAGTTCGTCCTTAGAAATAGACTAACTTGGGACGAACTTAGACTAACTTGGGACGAACTTAGACAAACCTTAGAATGAGACTAAAGTTTGTCTTTGTTCGTCCCAAGTTAATCTCGTTAGTCTCATTCTAAGGTTTGTCTAAGTTCCTCCTTAGAAAGAGACTAACTTGGGACAAACTTAAACTAACTTGGGACGAACTTAGACAAACCTTAGAATGAGACTAAAGTTTGTCTTTGTTCGTCCCAAGTTAGTCTCGTTAGTCTCATTCTAAGGCTTGTCTAAGTTTGTCCTTAGAAAGAGACTAACTTGGGACGAAGTTAGACAAACCATAGAATGAGACTAAAGTTTGTCTTTGTTCGTCCCAAGTTACTCTCGTTAGTCTCATTCTAAGGTTTGTCTAAGTTCGTCCTTAGAAAGAGACTAACTTGGGACGAACTTAGACAAACCTTAGAATGAGACTAAAGTTTGTCTTTGTTCGTCCCAAGTTTGTCTCGTTAGTCTCATTTAAGGTTTTTCGAAGTTCGTCCATAGAAATAGACTAACTTGGGACGAACTTAGACTAACTAGGGACGAACTTAGAAAACCTTAGAATGAGACTAACGTTTGTCTTTGTTCGTCCCAAGTTAGTCTCGTTGGTCTCATTTTAAGGTTTGTCTAAGTTCGTCCTTAGAAAGAGACTAACTTAGGACGAACTTAGACAAACTTGGGACGAACTTAGACAAACCTTAGAATGAGACAAACGTTGTCTTTGTTTATCCCAAGTTAATCTCGTTAGTTTCATTCTAAGGTTTGTCTAAGTTCGTCCTTAGAAAGAGACTAACTTGGGACGAAGTTAGACAAACCTTATAATGAGACTAAAGTTTGTCTTTGTTCGTCCAAAGTTAGTCTCGTTAGTCTCAGTAGTCACATTCTAAGGTTTGTCTAAGTTCGTCCTTAGAATGAGACTAACTTGGGACGAACTTAGACAAACCTTAGAATGAGACTAAAGTTTGTCTTTGTTCGTCCCAAGTTAGTCTCAATCTAACGTTTGTCTAAGTTCGTCCTTAGAAAGAGACTAACTTGGGACGAACTTAAATAAACCTTAGAATGAGACTATAGTTTGTCTTTGTTCGTCCCAAGTTAGTGTCGTTAGTCTCATTAGTCTCATTTTAATGTTTGTCTAAGTTCATCCTTAAAATGAGACTAACTTGGGACGAACTTAGACAAACCTTAAAATGAGACTAAAGTTTGTCTTTGTTCGTCCCAAGTTAGTCTCAATCTAGCGTTTGTCTAAGTTCGTCCTTACAAAGTGACTAATTTTGGACGAACAAAGACAAACCTTAGAATGAGACTAATATTTGTCCTTGTTGTCCCAAGTTAGTCTCGTTAGTCTCATTCTAAGTTTTGTGTAAGTTCCTCCTTAGAAAGTGACTAACTTGGGACGAACATAAACTAACCTTAGAATGAGACTTAAGTTTGTCTTTGTTCGTGCCAAGTTAGTCTTGTTAGTCTCATTGTAAGGGTTGTCTAAGTTCGTCCTTAGAAAGAGAATAAGTTAGGATGAACTTATACAAATCTTAGAATGAGACTAACGTTTGTCTTTGCTCGTCCGAAGTTAGTCTCGTTTGTCTCATTCTGAGGTTTGTCTAAGTTCGTCCTTAGAAAGAGACTAACTTGGGATGAACTTAGACAAATCTTAGAATGAGACTAAAGTTTGTCTTTGTTCGTCCCAAGTTAGTCTCGTTAGTCTTATTCTAAGGTTTGTCTAAGTTCGTCCTTAGAATATTAACTTGGGACGAACTTAGACAAACCATAGAATGAGACTAATGTTTGTCTTTGTTCGCCCCAAGTTAGTCTAGTTAGTCTCATTCTAAGGATTTTCTAAGTTCGTCCTTCGAAAGAGACTAACTTGGGACGAACTTAGACAAACCTTAGAATGAGACTAATGTTTATCTTTGTTCGTCCCAAGTTAGTGTCGTTAGTCTCATTAGTCTCATTCTAAGGTTTGTCTAAGTTCGTCCTTAAAATGAGACTAACTTGCGACGAACTTAGACAAACCTTAGAATGAGACTAAAGTTTGTCTTTGTTCGTCCCAAGTTATTCTTAATCTAACGTTTTTCTCAGTTTGTCCTTGAGACTAATTTGGGACGAACAAAGACAAGCCTTAGAATGAGACTAATATTTGTCTTTGTTCGTGCCAAGTTAGTCTCATTCTAAGGGATGTCTAAGTTCATCCTTGGAAAGAGAATAACTTGGGTCGAACTTATACAAATCTTAGAATGATACTAACGTTTGTCTTTGTTTGTCCCAAGTTAGTCTCGTTAGTCTCCTTCTAAGGTTTGTCTAAGTTCGTCCTGAGAAAGAGACTAACTTGGGACGGACTTAGACAAACCTTAGAATGAGACTAACGTTTGTCTTTGTTAGTCCCAAGTTAGTCTCGTTAGTCTCATTCTAAGGTTTGTCTAAGTTCGTCCTGAGAAAGAGACTAACTTGGGACGGACTTAGACAAACCTTAGAATGAGACTAACATTTGTCTTTGTTCGTCCCAAGTTAGTCTCGTTAGTCTCATTCTAAGGTTTGTCTAAGTTCGTCCTTAGAAAGAGACTAACTTGGGACAAACTTAGACAAACCTTAGAATGAGACTAACGTTTGTCTTTGTTCGTCCGAAGTTAGTTCCGTTAGTCTCATTCTAAGGTTTGTCTAACTTCGTCATTAGAAAGAGGCTAACTAGGGACAAACTTAGACAAACCTTAGAATGAGACTAACGTTTGTCTTCGTTCGTCCCAAGTTAGTCCCGTTAGTCTCCTTCTAAGGTTTGTCTAAGTTCGTCCTTAGAAAGAGACTAACTTGGGAGGAACTTAGACAAACCTTAGAAAGAGACTAATGTTTGTCTTTGTTCGTCCCAAGTTAGTCTCGTTAGTCTCATTCTAAGGTTTGTCTAAGTTCGTCCTTAGAAGAAATTAACTTGGCACGAACTTAGACAAACCTTAGAATAAGACTAACGTTTGTCTTTGTTCGTCCCAAGTTAGTCCCGTTAGTCTCATTCTATGGTTTGTCTGAGTTCGTCCTTAGAAAGAGACTAACTTGGGACGAACTTAGACAAACCTTAGAATGAGACTAACGAGACTAACTTGGGAAGAACTTAGACTAACTTGGGACGAACTTAGACAAACCTTAGAATGAGACTAACGTTTGTTTTTGTTCGTCCCAAGTTTGTCTCGTTAGTCTTATTCTAAGGTTTGTTGAGGAGTCGTATTTATACGACTCGTCGAATCAATTAATCCCATTTATTTCGAGACTTTATTATGCGAACAATTACTTTTTAGTATGGTTTTTCATCTCAGGTGTTTCGGAAGCTCTAGGAGGAAACGCCATAAAAGACGGCATTTCATGCCAAAAACATCACAATGACAGATTTGACCTTCGGATTTTCAACAGAGCGCTGGGAATGGAGCGCTGATCATAAAAATACGAGCCACATGCCGTTGCATAGCTAACTCAATTCCCTACAACTCTCTAGTTCCGAGAGCATCTGAAGTCAGAACTGCTTGCAGAAAGGAGGAATCAGATTCCGAGAGAACCGCGTCTCGTAGAGACATTAGCTTGACGCTAATGTCTGAAGAAAACGCGGCCAGTACCGATAACGTCAAGGCGAGAGGCGGCCTTAACGTCTACACGAGGCGCGGTGATGACTTCATCAACGCGTTTTGATGACATCAGCATGGCCGAAACTTGGAAATTGAGCCCAAAAACAGACTTGGAAACCCTAATTTCTGCTATAAATAAGATCTTTGGGTTAGGGTTTCCATCATCTCTCATTCTACGAAGACCAAGACGGCTCTGGAGAAGATGCAAGCTTTCGACGAGAGAGAAGATTTTCTTCTTTCATTATGTGTTTTATTTCCATCATGTGTAGCTAAATTCCTAAGTCAGTGTAGGGTTTCGCATATTGTGACTTATGTTTTGAGATTCCGTTCTTAATGCAGTTTTATGTTTCTCTAGTTCTTGTGCTTATTCCATGAATTAATTTGTGAGGTTAAGTGGAAGCTTTGTCGCAAAGCTTAATCAAACAATTAACTCTTATCGTTAATATCTACTGGAAATTTTGTCGTAAAGGTAGATCGTAACACATAGATAAAATAATACCTTTGTCGGATTGTTGTGTTTAGGAAAGAACTAGAAATCTAACCCTTGGTCGGGTTAGATGTGTTGTATCACCTTTGTCGGGATACCTTAGGAATTACCTTTGTCGGAATTCCACACTAAGAAACAAAGATTAGATCAGTAGATATCTATGATAAACATGTCACAATAGAAACCCTAAGCTGAATGTTCTCTCTTATTGGAAGCCTTCTGTTATTTCTCTCTCTTGCACTCTTTACTGCTAAACCCCCCCCCCCCCCCCCATTCTTTAATTGTTTTTCAGATAGAACTTCAACAACCAGCTCTCTTGGGTTCGACCCTGCTTGCCACTAGCTAGTTGTTTGCAGGAGATTATAAATTTAAGTTTGACGCGTCAGACGACGAGCGTCAAATTTTGGCGCCGTTGTCGGGGAGCTGCGCTTCGATGAAGTTGTTTTATTTTATTTTTCCATTTTTTTATTGTATCTTGTTATTTTGTGTGCTTCGCTACTTGTTTGCAATGTCTCATGCAGGTAGCCAGGTTGGTAATAACGACAACAACAACGAGATCGATGAAGTTGTCAATGATCAGATGGAGCCATACGAGCCGACCATGAGGGAGCTGTCTGCCCCTAATTTTCAGAATATTACTTGGTGCATCCATGAGGGGCCAGACATGCAGGAAATCGAGATCAAGACTGCGTTAGTGCACTATCTACCAAAGTTTTCGGGTCAGCAAGGAGAGTCAGCCACCAAGCATCTTCAGAGCCTTCATGGCATCTGCCAGACTCTCCGACCCTATGAAGCCACAGTGGAGAATTTCAAACTTAAGGCTTTTCACTTTTCTTTAACTGATGTAGCTCACGCTTGGTTTCTGTCTCTTCCTTCAGGTAGCATCAGGACATGGGACCAGATGCAGAAGAAGTTTCTTGACAAATACTACCCAGCAACTAAGGCAAGAAAGGTTTGTAGGCAACTGGAAGATCTCAGGCAGGGGCCGAACGAGTCAATGTATGACTACCTGGAAAAGTTCAACCAACTAGAGCAGAGCTGATGTAATTTGGGAGTGCCAGAGAAGCTGATAATAGAGTACATGCTTGATGGTTTGAGGCCGCTCGATAGGATGCTGCTGGACGCCTCAGCTAGAGGGACGATCATGAATTTATCCCCAGCAGGAGTACGTAATTTGATAGCTGAAGTGGCCGAGAATGCTAGGTTCAGAGAAGAGGCCAGCCGTCATGAGGAATTCAGCAAGACCAGATACATTGCGAAGGCTGAGACTCCGTCAAATCAGATGACTGAGGAGCTGAAGCAGATGAGAGAGATGATGCAGAAGCTCATGATGAACCAGGTAGCACGGGTGAAGCCTTGTGAGTTTTACGGTGCAACAAATAAGAAGACGGATGCCTGCCCTAGTTTACAGGAGGATACACAGGGTGACGTCAACGCAGTGGGTGAATTCAAAAACTACAATAACCATGCACCCCATCAGACTCAGCAGCAGCAGCAGTTCTACCGCCCACCATACCGTCAACAGCAGGGAGGCTACAATAATCAGAACCAGTATCAACAGAGAGGACAGAGCTACAATCAAGCAGGCCCTAGTAATCAGAGTAGCATCAAGTCTCTGGAGGATATAGTGAAGGAGCTGGCAGCTAGCACCCAGCAGAAATCCACCACTGTGCAACAAAATCAGATGAAGACAATTGGGACTCAAGCAGAGCTGTCTAAGGAGATGTCTCAAATAGCCCAGACCATTTTCGAGCTGAAGAGAGATCCGAGGAAGCTACCATCACAGACAGTGCCTAATCCGAGAGAGAATGTCAGCACATTGGCAGTAGTGGATGTGGACGCGGCACTAAAGGAGTCTGCATATTGGGTGAACAAGTTACTCGCGCTCGACAAGCACATTAAGGCGAAAAATAGCGAATAAGAGCCAGCATCAGAGAGCACCGCGCCTGCAATAGACATTAGCTCGACGCTAATGTCTGAAGCAAACGTTGCCATAATGTCAACACGAGACGCGGTCGTAACGTCTGGAGCAGACGCGGTCCCCACTGCTGAAAATTCGAAACATCACCCTTTGCCTTCGTTTTCTATGCAGGTAAGAGCTCCGAAAGAGCATATGATCGATAAGAATGAGCTAGGAAACAAGAGGGAGGTAAGAGATGAGCTTAAAGAGCCGATAATGGAGCGCCCACTTGCCACGAATCATGAGGCACCGCCTGGATAGTGTAAGGGCCCAGAGGCTTTCACAGTCACCTGTGGTGTTGGTGAGACTTAAATACATCATTGTTTAATTGACTTGGGTGCTACCATTAATGCCATGCCTTACTCGTTGTTCTTTGAAACTGGGGCCTTTGAAACCGCCTAAGCTGTTAGTAGAGTTAGGGGATAAATCTTGTGTTCGACCTGTTGGTTTGCTTGAAAACCTAACCCTCCATGTTGGAGATCTTGCTGTTCCTGCAGACTTCTATGTTTTGCAGATGGGAGACGCTTGAGATGATGATCCTCCGACACTTATCTTGGGACGTCCGTTCTTCACCACCAAAACCAAGATTGACATGGACACAGGCTTGTTGTCACTTGCGTTTGGTGACCAGACATCAAATTTCTATATCTATGAGGATGGAGACCACCCGAGCACGAAGAAACCACCGGACATAGTGAACACATCATATCTTGGTGCCCTAGTTACTAACCTACCAGATGAGGCTACACATGCGACAAAATAGGTAGCTATTAGCGGAATGTCCTCCCAAACTAGGGAGGATGTGAAGGCGAACCCGCCTGATCGATGGAGAGGAGACACGAGCACACCATTACACGATGATTTTGGGTAGACAGAAGGAATAGCGGAGGCAAAATTTGACCTCACACGTCCATGGGATCCTAACTTGTGATCCCTAAAGAGGTAACGTCGAGCCAACGACGTAAAAACAAAGGCGCTCGCACGGAGGCAGCCCGGCAAATTTTTTAATTTTTCTCGTTTTTAATATTATTTATGTTTGTTTGAGTTTTGAGTCACGTTTTTCACATTGTCTTTTGGGAAAAGAGATGCTTTTCATGCAGGAAACAGCTGCAACTCAGTGCGGATCGCGTCAACCCTCAACATTAGTTGGCCGCGTTTGGTGTTAACATTAAGGTAACGTCTTTATTAGACGCGGTACGTAACATCTGAAGAAGACGAGGTGGACCATTGACAAGCGTTGACCAATTCGTTTGACCAGAATTCTCACCATCACGCGACGAAACGAGGGAAGTGCCTGTTCACTTTTATTCTCTATTTGTTTTTCCCTACGTTTGTGTGTCTTGCATTGTTGTGTCTTTGAATTTAAGTCGTACCGTGGGGACACGGCTTATTTCAAAAGTGTGGGGTGGGAGAGTCAGTCAGTCAGTTGTGTCGGCACGTTTATTTTTCTTGCATATTGCACTGTGTCAGCACGTTTCCCTTTAAAAAAAATTGAAAGTATGAAATTTCTCTCTATTTCCGGGTTATGCAGTATTGGATGTTGATGATGTGAAATAGATGATGTTGATTAGATGTGTTGCTCTCGTGAAATTTGAATTCTGTAACAACATGTGAATTTAACCTTCTACGTGTCCTTTAGAGATGAGATAAACAGGGATGTGGAGTTGATAGAAATGTCCTAGAGAGACTTGGCGAAGCATTCAAAGGACCGAATCTCGAGTTATATGGTTATGTGGATTTCGTGGAGGCTAGCACTTCGAGACTTATTGGTTCAGAGTTAGCTCCGTCGCTGCAGCGTTTATGTAGGTAGGCGGGACGGAAAACAGACCGTTCTATCTCTAGTCCGAAGTAACCGGGAAAAGAGGTGAGTGACCCTCATCTGGACTCGCGTCAAAAAGGGCAAGGATGAGAAAGAGCGGGGAGGTATTTCCATATGCTTGCGGGCGATGATTGGATCTCCCTCAAAAGAAAAGGACAAGCTATTCACAACGAAGGAGCAAAGCTCAAGAAAAAATCAGCCACTTGTGAAGGTTTATACAAAAAAAAAAGTGAAGTACATCATTCTTACATCAAGAGCCAAAGGCCAAAGACGAACATAGACAAACAAGTTGGTCACATAGACAAACATACTCGGGTAAGTGGATGCTTTAACGGGCAAAGCTTATCTGAGGAGTTCGACCTCTTTTAAACACCATTTGGTTGATCGTAACTGATTGATCAAATGGATGCACATAAGGCTAAGATACTTCGAAAGGAGGAATTAGTCTAAATAGAACAAGTGTTCTAAATGATGTGGCAAGTCATGTGCTAGAAATAGCCTTGATACATCTTTGAACACTTAGTATGATCATTAGAGGTCGATGATAAACAGACTATGATACAAGACCCCTGAGACCGAATCTTTCCTTTAATTGCAATATCACCTGTTACTTTACTTTCAGTCCATATCAACTGCTTACTTTCTGTAAGTCTTGTCCTTCAAGCAATTTCTTTCTGCAAGTCTTGTCCTTCAAGCACTTTAATTTCCGCAAGTCTTGTCCTTCAAGCACTTTATTTTTCAGTTATTTACTTCCAGTACTAAAATCACAACCAACCCCCCAACTGTCTTATTTTATTTTCCTCTTTTCGAAAGAACAACTGTCCACTAATTCCCTTGGGTTCGACCCCTACTTACCGCTTTACTACCCAATAGTAGAGTACGAGTAGCGGACTTATAAATTTATTTTTGCACAGAGACATTGCACCTTAACGACAGTGCAGTGCGCTCCGTCAAAATTGGCGCCGTTGACGGGGAATTAGCTTTCTGACTAGTTGTTCTTTTCTTTCCCTTTTCATTTCTTCATTGCACTATCCACTATGTATGCTTGGATGACTCAACATCTTCCTCAGCTTGGAGGTACAGTTGGAGAGGACCCTGTAATACACTGCCAACACTTTCACCATATATGCCGCTACAGGAAACCTGAAAATGAGGATCTAGAAGAGTTTAAAATGAAATGCTTTAAATTCTCTCTAACCAACTTTGTGACAGTGTGGTATTACTCATCAAATGCTAGTTGTGCAGGTTATTATGAGAACCTTCGTGCTCGATTCCTGAAAGAATTCCCCCCCCCCATCTCTACGACATGACACCAGAGAGAGGATCATCCGCCTTCAACAATCCCGGGATGAGACTTTAGACGAATACTACACGTACTTTGACACCATTGTCTCACGCTGCCCGCACCATGGATTCACGAATGTGGTTCTTCTTCAAAAATTCCTTTGTGGAATGAGGGCAGTTGACCAGTCAAGGTTTAACGACGCAGTAGGAGGATCGACCTTGCACTTAACCATAACTCAAATGTGGGATATTATAGATGACTTGGCCGAAGCCACAAAACGAAGGCCAATGCCCCGAGCTAATAGAGGAATACAGATAGTAGAGGCTGGTCCAGAGAAGAATGAAGAAGAAACTCCCGAGCCATCGGAAGAAACTCCCGAACCATCAGAAGAATTAGATACAGAAAGTACCGGAAGCAACGAGGAAGAACCTTCAATGGAACTCAAGACCGTGCCAGCAAAGGAAGAAACCCAGAATGCCACTAGCGAGCAACCCGCGACATACCCAACCCTCACCACTGAAGCAGTCGAAGAAATCAATCAAGACCAGTTCCTCACGGACAGTCTGGCCAATATGGATCCGGCGCTTATAATGGAAGCCTCGCAACTTTTCCCTCTGATCAATATGCAAATCGCAGAAAATTATGTGATCAATGGAGAGCCTGAAAGAATGATGGAAGAAGGGTCTAATCAGAACAACTCCCTGATGGAGCAATTTTTTGCCACAACTAAACAAGACAGCCCTAAACATAAGAGAGCCCGACTCAAGAGACCAGCAGCTATGGTCAAAGGTCCCTCACCTTCTCAGAGGCGTTGGAAAGAAAAACCACCAGAACAATGGGAACAGGACCCGAGCACATCATCCCACAAGAACTCGGGGAGAGTCAAAGCTAGAATCAACGCAGGAACCGCGGCAAAATTTGACCCGAGCCACCCATGGGATCCCACCTTATGATCCAGGAATGAGGTACTGTCGAGCTAACGACGTTAAACAAATGCACTGGTCGGGAGGTAACCCGACACCTATCTTACTTTCAGTCATTTTATTTTATGTCATTTAGTTTTTGCCTTAAGTCATTCTCACCTTGCCTGTATATATTTGCTTGCAATTGACTTTTGAACTAAGATGTTCTGCGAGGCACGCCTTCGTTCAAAAGTGTGGGGTGAGAACCGCCTTTGTACATAATTAGTTTAACATGCTTTTTCTTTTCCTTTTCCCTTAATATTATCTTTTTGAAAATATGAACTTGAGAATGTGAAAAAGATAGATCTAAATTCATGCAATCACCTTGTGAAAATTCAACTGTATAAAGACTTAGGATGTAACTTCTCATTTGTCCCTTTGTGCTGAGATATACAGGGGATGTGGAGTTGATATAAACTGCCCTAGAGAGGCTTGGCAAGCACTCGGAGGATTGGATTTCACTATATGGTTTGCGAAGTCAGTGAAGGCTGCACTTCGGGTTTCAGTTGAGTCAGAGTCATCTCCGCCGTGCAGCGTTTATGCAAGAGGCGGGACGGGAATCAGACCGTCCTAACTCTAGTCCGAGTAGCCGAGAAAATAGATGAGCGACTGATGAGCCGTATTTATACGACTCATCGAGTCAACAAATCCCATCAATTCCAGCACTTTATTATGCAAACAGTTACTTCTTATTGTTGTTTTGCATTTCAGGTGATTTGGAAGCTCTAGGAGGAAACGCGCATAAAAGATGGCTTTTCATGCCAAAAACAACACAGTGGCAGATTTGACCTTTGGAGCTTCGCCGGAGTGCTGGGAATGAACCGCTGATCAGAAAAATACAAGACACATGCCGTTGCCTAGATGACTCAATTCCCTACAACTCTCTAGTTCACACCGGGAGAATCCGAGGTCGTTTAGATGGACAAATCAATAGCCGAAGTCGGAACTCAGTGGGTACCGCGTTTCGTAGAGACATTAGTAATTCCGGCGTGAACAGTAATTCCGGCGTGAACACTGTTTTCGGGAAAAAATCCAAATTCCATGCATGACGGTTTAGAGGCTTCTAGAAGGTTCTGGAAGGCTCTACACAGATCTGGAAGACTTGCAGAAGAAGAAAACTTAGAGACCAAGCAAAATCGGTTTTAGGACATGTTTCCTAAAACCGTTTTTGGACCGACTTCAATTTGGAAGCTTTGAGGCCTGAGTTTTCTCTATAAATACAGCCTCATATCAAGGGTTTCAAGCATCCCAAAACGTGGAGAGCTCCTCTCTCTACAAAATTCCTCTCTCGGCCGAAGCTTTCCACTCGGCGTTCCTCAGCCCTCCTGGCCCGGTTCTTCATCATTCTCTCGGCTATAGAGAAGTTCATTCATCCCTTTTATTATTGTCTTTCTTTAATGGTCATGTGTAACTAAGTCCTTTATTCGGGCTAGGGTTTTAAACATTGTGACTACTGTTTTTGAGACTTGTTACTTAATGCTTAATTCATTATTCCACTAGTCCTTGTGCTGAATTATTTGGATTGAATTGTAAAGTTAAGTGGATGCTTGGAATGGCAAAGCTTAACCGAACAATTCAACTCCCCTATTTACTGTTTGTTTGATACTAGACCGTTGAGAACAAATAGAGCACTAATTTGATATATCTTGGAATGGAGTATTAAATTGCTAGGGCTAGAATTCTACAACCCAGAAAGGAAGTAGATTGTAGTGTAGGCGTCCGGAAAGACCCTACTTTAGGTTATAACTTGGAATGGAAGTAACCACACTTAGGAATTAGAAATCTGATATTTAGAAGTCAACGATAAAACGAGTCACAATTAGAAACCCTAGTCCGAATATTCTCTCTCATTGATACTCACTTGTCTTATTTCCGTATTTACACTTATTTCCTAAATTGCTCACAAAACCCAATTGTCTTTTCTTTCCTTTTTCAGAACAAATAGTAACCATCTAGCTCCCTTGGGTTCGACCCTTGCTTGCCACTGTACTAACCCACAGTCTAGAGTAAGGAATTATAAATTTAAATTTGCAGGTACCGACGACGCCTGTCAGCGACCCTCATCTTGACCTGCGCGAAACGGTGAGTATTAGAAAAGAGCGGGGAGGTATTTCCATATGCTCTCGGGCGATGATTGGACCTCCCAAAAAGGTTGAGAAAATGGACTAGCAAATCACAAAGAAGCAAAAGCTCAAAGAGTCAAATCAAAAGGCAAAATTGTGAAGGTTTTAACCGAAACAAAAGTGAAGAAGCTCCAATTCAAAATCAAAGGCCGAAGGCCAAATCACTTCAAAAGCTGTCCCTCACCAAGAAGAAATCAAAGATCTCAACTCCTTGAAACCCGAACCAAGTCACGTGCTAGAAAAAGCTACAAGTTAACCATATAGTGCGAGTCGGTCCAGAGAATGCAATCCAGGAGCCGAAAAAGGGCTATCTCCCGAAACATCCAAATTAATTTGCATCTCAGCTCGAAGGTACAAGTATCAAGTTTCTTCTAAGTATTTACACGGTTTAGTTTGGTAATAAGTAAGTATTGCATGAATTAAGATAAATCTAGTCCCATATTCTCACTTTCCTATTTGAAGTTTTTACTTGGATTGTGTGCGCATCTCTTAAATGCCATTGTTCGGGACGAACAACTAAAAGTGTGGGGTGATATGATGGACCATATTTATATGATTCATTAAGACAGTTAAACCCACCAAATTAGACTCTTTGTCTATTTAACTTTTGCTTGTTAGTTCCACTTTTGTTCTACAGGCTATTTCGAGGTCTAGAGATGATACGAGCTAAAAAAGAGTTTTAAAGCTGAAAATGAATTACGAGTCATTCCAGGTCACGGCCAGATTCCGACTGTACAACTTTCATGAACCTAACGTGGAATCACTCAAAACAAGTCCAATCGAAGGGCAACCAGAGTCTGTCCGGAGCTGAAAAGACCCGATGGCTTTTGTGAAAAGATCACAAAACACCTCACAACCACTCCCCTCCTCCACCACATGGGCGGCTAAGCCCTCCACCTCTCCTCTCAAGCCATGTGTCCGGCGGCTATGGGGAGAGATGACTCACCTCCGATGGATTTTGAGCTCTCCATTCCCCTCATGCCATGTGGTGTCTTCTCATTCCTCCCCTTAGCCTATAAATAGACATCTTCCCCTCCTTTGTAAATCATCCCATTCACAACAATCATCCCATCCCACAATCCTTCACTTATCTCTCTAGATTGAGAGCACAATCCATGTAAACACTTCTCTTTGATATCAAAAGCTTTACAGTTGTTCTTAAGTACTCTTGTCGGTTCTTGAAGTACTCTCCTTTTACTTTCCTGTCTTTACTTTCAAAAACTTTACATTACTGTCTTTCAAAAACCTTTACTTTTCAAGTACTTAGCTATGATGTCCTGTTCCATGGATATTCGTAGCTAAACCCTTCATTCGGTTGAAGGGGTGTGCTTGTATCATAAAATGTTTTAGACCCTTCTCTTAGTGCCTCTTTGTGTTCAAAACTTGTTCTATGTGCCATATATTAGGTTAGAACTTCCAAGGTTGAGTGGATGCTTTAACGGGCAAAGCTCTTCCGTGGGGTTCATGAACATACTCGGGTAAGTGGATGCTTTAACGGGAAAAGCTTATCTGAGGAGTTCGACCTCTTTTAAACACCATTTGGTTGATCGTAACTGATTGATCAAATGGATGCACATAAGACTAAGATACTTCGAAAGGAGGAATTAGTCTAAATAGAACAAGTGTTCTAAATGATGTGGCAAGTCATGTGCTAGAAATAGCCTTGATACATCTTTGAACACTTAGTATGATCATTAGAGGTCGATGATAAACAGACTATGATACAAGACCCCTGAGACCGAATCTTTCCTTTAATTGCAATATCACCTGTTACTTTACTTTCAGTCCATATCAACTGCTTACTTTCTGCAAGTCTTGTCCTTCAAGCAATTTCTTTCTGCAAGTCTTGTCCTTCAAGCACTTTAATTTCCGCAAGTCTTGTCCTTCAAGCACTTTAATTTCCGCAAGTCTTGTCCTTCAAGCACTTTATTTTTCAGTTATTTACTTCCAGTACTAAAATCACAACCAACCCCCCTACTGTCTTATTTTATTTTCCTCTTTTCGAAAGAACAACTGTCCACTAATTCCCTTGGGTTCGACCCCTACTTACCGCTTTACTACCCAATAGAAGAGTACGAGTAGCGGACTTATAAATTTATTTTTGCACAGAGACATTGCACCTTAACGACAGTGCAGTGCGCTCCGTCAACCTATTCCTGCAGTCTTGCACAAGGAGAGAAACTGGGAATTCCGGAACTCGGTTCTGTTGTCAGTACGAATGGATACTAACTTCTTACTCAGTTTGTTTTCAGTCAGTTTCAACCATGAGATAAATTCAGAATATGTTTCATCTTTAGAGCACAGGAAAATGGTCCAAGTGTACCTGGAGTAGTCGTCCACGATGACTAATATATACATGTTGCCTCCACGGCTGACGACGTTCACTGGACCGCAGAGATCCATGTGGATCATGTCAAGAGGACCTGGAGTACTGACTGATTGTTTTGACTTGAACGAAGTACGTACTTGCTAGCCCGTGGCACATGCACTGCACACCTGATCAATTGAGCTTTCTACCTTGGGTAATCCAATCACCAGTTCACTCTGATGCAGCTTATGAATTAGTCTCGTGCTTGCATGTCCAAACCTTTTGTGCCACAGCAGTGTGTCGGCGGTCATGCTTGCCAAGCACAGCTCCTCTTCAGGGACGAACTCAGGGTCCACTGTGTATATTTGATTCTCTCGGACGCCTCTGAGAATTACCTTTCCTGTCTCAATGCACTTCACAAAACAGTCATTAGAGTTGAATGTCACTTGATTTTTACCATGCTGACACAATTGTGATATACTGAGCAGGTTATAATTCAGGTTTTCAACCAGACTAACTTGTCGAACTTTGATTGTTTCTGAAATTCTTACCTCTCCTGTTGCAACGACCTTACCTGTACTCTTATTTCCGAAGATAATGCTTCCTCCGGAGTAGGCTTGGAGTGAGATGAATCATCCTGGATCTCCTATCATGTGTTTGGAGCATCCGCTGTCCAGATACCATGGCTTGCTCCTCACTCCATCCTGCAAGAGAGAAATCAGTTTTTACGAACCCAGACAAGCTTGGGCTTACTGGGTTTTGGGGCAGTTTTAAAAACAGGAGGAAATTTCAAAGGACGGGAGTCGTTATCATCAGTAAGATTGATTCTCCTCTTAGGGGTTCTCCTGGGTCGTCCGTAAGTGGCTGTGTCGTGGTGAGGACGAGCCCATTCACTTCTGTCTTCCCTGCTGTGGGGAGGAACTCCTTTTCTATGGACATAAGCGGTGCTGGCTTTTCTCTGATGACTGTGGTGCCTCTCGTTGGCTTCTTCCAGTTTCTTACAGTCTGATCTGTAGTGACCAGAGTGACCACAGTGCCAGCAGACACGATAGTAAAGCACCCCAGTTTTCTTGTTTCTTTCTAAGGGAATGGTTCTCCTATTTCTTTGGGCCTGAGGGTCAATCATGAAGGGTTGACGGTTGGAGCTCATCTTCTTCCAAATTTCAAAGGCTTTCCCAGCCCCGAAAGGTGCAGAGTCTCCGTCATAGAGTTGGCTCTCTTTTGGAGATGTGGCTTCTCTTCCCAACTGTCCTGTGGCTTCCGACTTTCTCACCTGGTGCGAGCTCTCGCCGACTTCAGTCATCAATCCCTTTCCTTTGGCAATCCTTCTGTTTGCTTCCTCTTTGTCGGTTTCTTCCATATACCCAAGTCCAGGTCTGGCAAACTTTCTTTTGTAATCTTGTTTTACACCTTCAACCTTCTTGGCTTCTAGTTCTCGTAGCCAGATTTTCTTTCTTTCCGTCTCCTTTTGTCTGAGATCTGCGACTGTCTGACGGAGTTCCTCGTTATCCAACTGGATTCTGTCCGATTCTTCAATTGATCCTACCCTCTTGGTTCTGACGTCTATCGGCCTGTTGTCGTCAATTCTCATGCACCTCAGATCATCACTCAACATATTGATTTGTGTGTCTCTTTCGTCACAGGTGTGGCATTTGCAGACGTGCTCCTTCATTTCTCTCTCAAGACGCATAGCTTTGGTTGACCAGAGGCGGTTGTTCTCCATGTCGTCTTCATGTTCATCTTTCATGATCTCAAGCTGTTCCTTAAGGCTTGTGATTTTCTTTAGTAGTTCGGCAATAGTTTCTGCAAAGTCAGATTCACTGTAGACTTGATCGATAAAGGAGTCAGATTCATTTACCTCATCATTTGTGGATCTTGCCATCAGACATGGCTCCTTAGCTCGCTTCATATCGCTGTGTTCCTCATCTGAGTCTCCCCAGGCAGCGAACATGGCTTGAGCTTCCTTCGGGGCAGGTGGTTCACCCTTCTTCTTGCTGTAGCAATCTCTAGCAAGATGCCCCTTTTTCTGGCAGTGATAGCAGGTTCTTTCTTCCTTTGCTCCTGCCTTTGTCTTGCTTTCCTCTGAGGTAGCTCCCTTGTTCCCCCTTTGGTTATTTCGTCCTCCGCCAGAGACACCTCTGTTTTGTGTTCTGCCTGTGGTCGCCATCTTGAAGGCTCTCGAGAGAAGAGCTATCTCCTCGTCCTCACCTTTAGATGGCAGGCTTACTTGGGCTATGTCCAAGGCCTTCTCCAGTTTCAGTGCTATAGCTTGAGATTTTCCAGCTTGTCTCCTGGCCATCTTTCTCTCTGATATCCCAGCGTGGCTTTGCAGATTCACCACCAGCTCTTCCAGGGTGATGTCTTTGATCCCTTTTTGAGCCTGGAGAGTTGTAGTCACTGTATCCCATCAGGAGCTGAGAGCTTGAATGAACTGATGGGTTATTTTCCACTGTGAGAGTTTCTCATCCAGGGAGTTCAGCTGTGCGATGATTACCTGAAATCTGGTGTAGAAGTCCCCCAGGGATTCGTCCTTCCGTTGCTCGACTGTTTCGTAGTCCTTTGTGGCTGCTAGAATTTTGTTCCTCTTTATGTCCTCATTTCCTTCATATAGCCTAGCAAGACCATCCCACTGTTCCTTGGCAGTCTTGTACACGGCCATCTTCACTTGATCTCCCGGTGAGAGAGTCATGTACATAACCTTCTTGGCCCTGGCATTCTGTTGGAGAGCCTTGTAGTCAGCTTCGGTGTATTTGTCTTTCTCCTTCTCTTTCGGATTGGCGGGATCTGTGACATCCAGAATAGGGAAGTTACCCTTTTCAAACACACGCCACAGCTTCCCATCCAGGGAACAAACATGGGCTTCGAACTGATCCTTCCACCAGTCGTACTCTCCCGGGCTGAGCACTGGCGGCTTCCAGAACGAATCGTTTCCGCCAGACATGATTTCCTGCAAAGGCTAACACACACAATCTAGAGTCTCGGCTCTGATACCAATTATTGGATCGTTAGGTTAGCCGCCTATATGAGGGAGATCCCAGAGTGGTATCCCTCAGACAGATGGCAGCGGAAATTATCACAAGTACAGGAAGTAGTACGGAAAGTAAATGCTCACAGATTTATAGTGGAAACCTTATTGCAATCCTTGCAACAGACTGAAAACCACTTACCTTCTAGACGGTTCCAGAAGGGCTTCAAGATCGATGTTATTGATGAAAGAATATACTTGTAGAATGTTACAACCTGTCTCACTCAGTGACAGTTAACAGTTCTACTCACTTCAAAAGTCAACTAACACGATCTTGGTCTTGTCCGCACACAGCAGCACTTCGTCAGCTACGGAATTGAGTATCTCTTCAATCTCCGATTGCACTCTCCAAAAAGCCGAGCTTCAATCTGAAAACAGCTCCTCCTTTTATAGTCGTCTTCAATCTGCAGTTGTGATCTGTCAAAGATCCGATCACTATCCTGCAGATGTGATTGCACTTAATTCCTTTCCAAATCTGGCGCGTATATTCCCATCACTTATACGAGTTGTATATATTGTATATATTTCCACATCAATATTTCTTGTCAAATATTCTGCTTATATACTCGTGCATCTTTGATTCGTATCGAGTATATCTTTGCCGATTTGATCTCGTCATAATGTCGGTTCGTCCCTCACGCAGACGCATCTCTCTCGTAGCTCCACGCTCTCTCAGAGATGTTCAGTTATCATTTCTGTCAGACAGTGATTTCTGCATACTCAAGTCAATTATTAGTTAAGTGTTTGTTATCATCAAAACACAAAGGGTCCAACAGGTCCCTAAAATCCTTGCAGCTTGCCATTTCTAAGGAGCATAACAATTAATGGTCAGTCCAAGGAAAGTAATGCTAAATAAATATATTCCAAACATGTCTAGCTCACGTGTACTCTTTCCATTGAGTCTGCACAACATGATCACTAAAACTATAGATAAGGGCATTCACAGCTAGGGGAGCAATAAGCAATAATAGAGAGACTTTATTGTTTATTGCTCTCATGTAGCAAGTGAGCAAAAAAAGAGCAAAAAGCAATGCTTGATAGGTGAGCAATTATGGAGAGGGTGTGGGATAGAAAAGCAATAAGTGGGGCCCACATATATTTGTGAAGAAAAACAAAAAGAAATTGCATTTTGTTGGTTTTGAAAGAACTAAAAATCAGAAATGTCATAAAATGAACGTTAGATGGACAAAATAAAAAAATAAAGAAAATTAAAGAATCTTGGACAAAACAAAAAAAATGAAATAATGGAAGTGATAATTTCGGATAATTGAATGGTTATGAGTATAGACTTTTGCTCTTTGTTCTCTTGCTGCGTTAAAATATATAGAGCAAAGAGTCATTTTTGCTCATTGTTTTTAGCTCTGCTTTGCTACATGACTTTTATAAAAAAATGCTATTTTTGCTTATTGCCCATTGCTCTCTTACTACGGATGCCCTAACAAACTCCAAATCTAAGTTTATTCAAAATAATCAACACACTGTGTGTTGACCACAATTTAAACTAAAATGGTCTAAGACCATAATATGATATGTGATTGGCTAATAGGCTATAAATGAAATTAAGTGCTATACCAAGGACATGTTAATTCTCAAAGGCTAGCGGTTGATGAACAAACGAATTAAACATCTTTTAAGAGACAGCCCACCAAGCTTCGTTCCAACAAGGACTATCGGGACACCAGGTATGCATACGACTCAGCGAATGGCTCTAATGTCACGGTCTAATTCTTTGAAGTAGACTTAACTCAAGGAAAGGGTTGTGTTAGATCAAGACATGCCCAAAAGACAAAGTATTAAAGCCCAACACTTAGCCCAACCAAACAGTGGCGGACCTAGAAAATGTTTCGACTGGGGATGGACTAAAAAGTTGTATATAAACTTACGTGACATGTTGCCTTATGACTAAAATTATGTCGCATCTGTTTATATACACCTTCTAAATTTATCAACCTAAAACTCATCAAAGAAATACTTAATACAATAAAATTATTTAACTTGTATTAAATAACATCTTCATGAAATTCATCTTCTAAACGGGGCGTACATGGACTAGGCGGAGTATTTTTAGAATACTGATTTTGGTACATGTAGAGTAAAATTACTCCTCTATAGAAAGCTAGAAACGATTTAAAACAACAGTCAAATTGTATTGGCACCGCCGCTTCCCCTCTGTATCTCTCCATCGACGGTGAACAAATTAAAAGTTACACAGCCCAATCGTTAAGAGTTTGAAACCTAATTCTAATTTCAACTATTATAGTATCTGTTTAGTTACAAGTTTATTCGGTATCAAGCTGAACTTTTTTTGATTGGTTAAAAGATAGAAACATATTTTGAGTAAGTATATAACTTAAATTTGTTTCTAAATTAATGAAGTCTTAATATCAAAAAACAATTGGGGGCAAACAGATAAAAATTAATGTGATATCAATTAAACTCACTATATTCTTTTTTTTTGATAGAATTAAATTCACTATATTCTAATGTTGAGTTTTCAAAAGTTATTGGGACAGCTGCCCCCATTCCATTGTACATAGGTCCGCCTCTGTAACCAAAAGGGCCCAAAAGGAGAGGATGTTTATCAAGGTTCTAGAGAACTCCAGAAGAGTCAAGAATACCCTTGGAAGCAGAGTAGAGAATCTTTTGGAAGCCGTATATTTGTATCGAGAATTCTAGAGGGTAAATCCTAACCGAAGATTAAGATTAATCTCAACCGTCCATTTAGGAGGTGGAAGTGTATATAAATAAGGAATACCTACTCCTCCAAACCATCCAAGAATTCTCAAGCATTGTAAACACACTTGTAGCATTCTCTTGTGATCAATACAAGTTCTATTATCCAAGAATCTTGTACTTCCTTTTTGTTCTAGCCAAGGAGTTGCGACTTTGGGAGGCTGACTTAGCATCGAAGTGCTAAGGTCGCACGTGTTTTCGGGTTTGCGAAAGTAGACATGTGACAGTTGGTATCAGGAGCCAAGGTTCTACGCCAAAGTTCTGTCAGAGATTATGGCACAGGGCCAATCCAAGGCCATGCAAAGCAACAGAGATGATGTTCCGTTAGGATTGTCACAAGACACATCGATGCAGGAGGTTGGTCGCGATACCTCTATGCCCCCGACTCATAAGGAGAGATTGACAGATTTGATAGACGCTCGACTCACGTCTTACCGACTTAGGGGAAAAGGCGGGAGAGATGGGTGACCAGTTGGAGGAACTAGAAACCAAGGTGGATATGCTAGGCGTGAGGGTCGATCGCTTGGAGGAAGATGTTTGACGTGCGTCGTTTGACGCGTCAAACTTAAATTTATATCTCCTGCGAACAACTAGCTAGTGGCAAGCAGGGTTGAACCCAAGAGAGCTGGTTTTTGAAGTTGTATCTGTGGACAAATTAAGAAACAGGGGGATTTTAGCAATTGTGAGTGCAAAAGAGGAAAAAACAAAGAAGATTTCAGTGAAAGAGAATATTCAGCTTAGGGTTTCTATTGTGACATGTTTATCATTGACTGCTAAATATCAAATCTCAAGTTTCTAAGTGTGGAATTCTGACAAAGGTAATATCCTAAAGTATCCCGACAAAGGTGATACACAACAATCTAACCCGACAAATGTGTTAGACTTCTAGTTCTTTCTTAAACAAAAAATCCGACAAAGGTATTATTAAATCTAGGTGTTACGATCTACCTTTACGACAAAGTTTCCAGTAGATGTTAAATATAAGAATTAATTATTTGATTAAGCTTTGCGACAAAGCTTCCACTTAACCTTACAAATTAATTCATGGGATGAAGCACAAGAACTAGAGAAACAAGAAATTGCATTAAGTAAGAAGTCTCAAAACATGGTCACAATATGCGAAACCCTAAACTGAATTAGGAGTTTAGCTACACATAATGGAAATAAAACACATAATGAGTAGTAAGAAAATCTCTTCTCTCGTCGAAAGCTTCGCCTTCTCCTCCAGAGCCGTCTTACAAGTCGTAGAATGATTGGATGTTTGATGATGGAATTTATTTATAGCAAAACTGGGTTTCCAAATCTGTTTTTGGGTTGAGTTAACTGGATTTCCAAATCTGTTTTTGGGCTTGAATTATCAAATTTCGGACTGTCGACGTCATCAAAACGCGTTGCTGATGTCATCGGGCGCGTCCAGCGTTGACGTTATCACCACGCCCAGAGTTGACTTTATCAATGCTAATGTCTTCCTTGGGCGCGGCTGCACTGTTTCCCAACGTCGACTCTTGATTTGACCATCCAAATGACCTTAGATGCTCTCGGTGTGAACTAGAGAATTGAGTCAGCTACGTAATGACATGTAGCTCGTATTTTTCTGATAAATGGTCAATTCCCAGCACTCTGTCGAAGCTCCGAAGGTCTGATCTGCCATTGTGGTGTTTTCGGCATAAAATGCCATCTTTTATGCGTGTTTCCTCCTAGAGCTTCCAAAACACCTGAAATGAAAAAACATACTAAAAAGTAACTGTACGCATAATAATGTGTCGAAATAACTGGGATTAATTGATTCGACGAGTCGTATAAATACGTCTCCTCAAACCATCCCACACTTAAACTTGTTCGTCCCAAACAAGAACTAAGTCATAGAAGGAAAACAAATATAACACCACAATTTCTTCGACGTCCTGGAAAATGCTACATGAATATGAGTTGCTATTCTACTCGCTTTTCTATGCATAACTCATTCGTTACTCAAGTCATCATGCTCAACACAAAATTAACTTAATACGTGTTACATTTGAGCTGAAATCCAAACCAATTCGGATGAATGAGAGATAGTCCTTTTTAGACCCATGATCCGCATTCGCTGTTCCGAACTCTAGCTATATGGTTACACTTCATCGCTTCTTCTGGCACGTGATTCATTCGAGCTTCAAGGTTTTTTGAGCTTTCTTTCTTCTTTTGATGGACAACTTTTGATGTAGTGAACTTTCTTGGCCTTTGGCTCTTGTGTATGAATGATTTACTTCACTTTTCTTTGTGTAGAACTTCACAATTTGGCTGATTTTTCTTGAGCTTTGCTCCTTTGTTGTGAATAGCTTGTCCTTTTCTTCCTTTTTCTTCTAAGGAGGTCCAATCATCGCCCGCGAGCATATGGAAATACCTCCCCGCTCTTTCTCATCCTCGCCCTTTTTGACGCGAGTCAAGATGAGGGTCACTCACCTCTTCCCGGTTACTTCGAACTAGAGATAGGACAGTCTGTTTTCCCGTTTCGCCTACCTACATAAACGCTGCAGCGGCGGAGCACACTCTGAACCATATCGTCTCGAAGTGCTAGCCTCCACGAAATCCACATAACCATATAACTCGAAATTTGATCCTTTGAATGCTTCGTCAAGTCTCTCTAGAACATTTCTATCAACTCCACATCCCTGTTTATCTCAACTTAAAAGGACACGTGGTGGGTTAAATTCACATGTAAAATCAGAATTCAGACTTCACGAGAGAAATACATCTAATCAGCATCATCCATTTCACATCACCAACATCCAATACTGCATATCTAGGAAATAGAGAGAACTTTCGTACTTTTCATTCAATTTTTTTAAAGAAACGTGCACACACGGTGCAGGTGCAAGAAAAATAAATATGCTGACATAACAGACAGACTGACTCTCCCACCCCACACTTTTGAACCAAGCCGTGTCCTCACGGTACGATATAAGTCCAAACACATAACAATGCAAGACACAAAAACATAGGTGAACATGCACTTCCCTCGTTTCGTCGCGTGATGGTGAGAATTCTGGTCAAATGAGTCGGTCAACACTGGTCAATGGTCCACCGTGCCCAGTGTAGACGTTAGGGGCGCGGTCAACTCTTAATGTCTTTGTTCGGCGCGTCACTAATGTTACCTGTGGGCGCACCTCTAAAGTTAATGCTCGGCGCGATCCGCACTGAGTTGCACCTGTTTCCTCCTTCATGAAAAACATCTCTTTTCCCAAAAGACAATGTAAAAAACACGACACAAGGCTCAAACAAACATAAAATGACATAAAAAAACAAAAAAAACAAAATTTTTAACGGATTGCCTCCCTGCGAGCACCTTTGTTTTACATCGTTGGCTCGACGATACCTCATTAGAGATCACAAGTTAGGATCCCATGGGCGTGTGAGGTCAAACTTTGCCTCAGCTACTCCCTCATTCTGCTCATAGCCCTCATCGAATGGCTCTCTCACATCTCTCCTCCACCGATCAGGCGGATTAGCGTTCAAATCCTCTTGAGTTTGCGAGGACTTCGCTCATAGCTGGTGGTCTAGCTGCACAACCAGTCTCATCTAGTGGGTCTGAAATTAGGGCACCAAGGTATGATGTGTGGACGATGTCTGGTGGTTTCTTCATGCGTGGACGGTCAGCATCCTCATAAAATAGGAAATTTGATGTCTTGCGACCAAACGCAAGTGACAACACGCATGTGTCCATGTCAATCTTGGTCTTAGTGACAAAGAGGAATGACCGTCCAAAATAAGTGCTGAAGAATCATCATCTCTAGCATCTCCCATCTGCAAAACATAGAAGTCTATAGGAACAACAAGATCTCCTACATAGAGTGTTAGATCCTCAAGTAAGCCAACAGGACGAATACATGATTTATCTCCTAACTCTACCAAGAGTTTCGGAGGTTTCAATGGCCCCAATTTTAAGGAACAATATAAAGAATAAGGCATAGCATTAATAGCAGCACCCAAATCGATTAGGCAATGATGAATTAGCGTCTCACCAACACCACAGGTGACTGTGAAGGCACATGGGTCCTTACACTTTCCAAGCGGTGCTTCTTGACTCGCAGCATGTGGGTGCTCTGTCGTTGGCTCTTCCGGCTCATCCCTTGCCTCCAACTTGTCTCCTAGCTCATTCATGTCGATCATATGCTCTTTCAGAGCTCTTACCTGCACAGAAACGGAAGCAAAGGGTCAGTTTTGGAACATACATCAGTGTGGGTCGCGCCCGCTTCACACTTTATGGACGCGCCCGGTGTTGACATTAGCGGCGCGATCTCTTCAGACATTAGCATCGAGCTAATGTCTACTGTGGGCGCGATTGGCACCGACTCGGGCTCCTTTTCGCTCTTTTTCACCCTCGGTTCATCTACCACTGCCACTGTATTGATGTTTCCTCTCCGGTTAGGAACGGCCTGCGATGGTAGCTTTCCTGGATCAGTCTTAAGCTCAAAAACGGTCTGGGCTATCTGGGACATCTGCTTTGCAACTCTGAAATGGCTCCATCTCGGTCTTACCCTGATTCGCGTCGTGCCTAGCCTGATTCGCGTCATTCCTAGCCTGATATTGCTACATCGTAATGGCTAATTGATGGGTGCTAGCTGCCAGCTCTTTCACTACATCTTCTAGAGACTTGCTGGAACTCTGATTGATGGGGCGTGCTTGGTTGTAGTTTTGCCCTTGCTGCTGGTACTGCATCTGATTGTTGTGGCTACCCTACTGCTGACGATATGGTGGACGGTAGTACTGTTGCTGTAGTTGCTGGGGGTGCATGATTGTTGTAATTTTGAAATTCACCCACTGCATTAACATTGACCTGTGTATCCTCGTGCAAAGTTGGGCATGCATCCGTCTTATGTTTAGTCGCACCGCAAAATTCACATGGCTTCACCCGTGATACCTGATTGGTCATTAAAACCTTCATCATCTCTTTGAGTTCTTTCAGCTCATCAGATGCTGGGGTGTCAACCGTTGCAACATTTTTGGTTCGGCTAAATTCCTCGTGGCGGCGGGCCTCCTCTCTGAACCTAGCATTCTCAGCCACCTCAATTTCACACTCCAGCTGGGGACAGATTCTTGATGGTCCCTCCAGCTGAGGCGTCTAGCACCATCCTGTCGAGAGGCCTCAAACAATCAAGCATATACTCAATTATCAGCTTCTTCGGCACTTCCAAGGTGCAGCAGCTCTGTTCTAGGGCATTGAACTTCTCTAAATAGTCATATATCGACTCATTAGGCCCCTACCTCATGTCCTACAGCTGTCTACGAACCTATCCTGCCTTAGCTGCTGGGTAGTATTTGTCGAGAAATTTGTTCTGCATCGTGTCCCATGTTCTAATGCTACTTGAAGGAAGAGACAGAAACCAAGATCGAGCCGTGTCAGTTAAAGAAAAGTGGAAAGCTTCAAGTTTAAAATTCTCCACTGTGACTCCATAGGGTCGGAGAGTCTGGCAGATGCACGGAAATCCTGCAGATGTCTTGTGGCAGATTCCCCTTGCCGACCCAAAACTTTGGTAGATAGTGCACTACCGCATTCTTAATCTCGATTTCCTGCGTGTCAGGCCCCTCATTGATGCACCAGGGTATATTCTGAAAATTTGTGGTGACATATCCTTCATCGTAGGCTGATACAGCTCTATATGATCATCACCAGCTTCGTCGATCTCGCTATTGTTGTTGTTATTATCACCTAAACTGAATTAGGAGTTTAGCTACACATAATGGAAATAAAACACATAATGAGTAGTAAGAAAATCTCTTCTCTCGTCGAAAGCTTCGCCTTCTCCTCCAGAGCCGTCTTCAAACGTCGTAGAATGATTGGATGCTTGATGATGGAAATCCTAACCCAAACCTTTTATTTATAGCAAAACTGGGTTTCCAAATCTGTTTTTGGGCTTGAATTATCAAATTTTGGACTGCTGACATCATCAAAATGCGTTACTGACATCATCGGGCGCGCCCAGCATTGACGTTAGCACCGCGCCCAGAGTTGACGTTAGCAATGTGACGCGCATCGTCTGACGCGTCAAACTTATTATTTATAATTTCCTACTATAAACTAGTAAGTGGCAAGCAGGGTCGAACCCAAGGGAACTGGTTGTTGAATTTGTAACTGAAAAACAATTAAAATGGGGTTTTGTGAGCAAGTATTGTAAAAGCACAAGTGAAAATAACACGAAGAATTCAATCAGAGAAAGCATTCAGCTTAGGGTTTCTATTGTGACATGTTTATCATTGACTGCTAATAATTGAATTTCTAGTTTCTAAGTGTGGTTACTCCGGTTTAGGCAATAACCCAAAGTATTCCGTTTCAGGCAATACACCACAATCTAATTCAGGTAAGGCATTAGACTTCTAATTCTCCTAAATCCAATAATCCAGGAAAGGCATTATTTAATCTAGGTGTTCTTACTCGTCTTTACGGGAAAGTCTCAAATGAGTATTAACGATAAGAAATGAATTATTCGGCTAAGCTTTACGGGTAAGTCTTAGCTTAGCTTCACAATTCAGCCCTTAATATTAAGCACAAGAACTAGAGAAACAAGAAATTGCATTGAGTAAAAAGTCTCAAAACGATTGTCACAATGAACGAAACCCTAAACCGAACTAAAGGTTTAGCTACACATAATCAGGGAAAAATGCATAATTAAAGTAGAGAAATCTTCTCTCTCGTCGAGGTGCTTTGTCTTCTCCAGAGCCGTCTTGATCTTCGTAGAATATGTGATGATCGAAACCCTAACCCAAAACCTTAATATATAGCAAAGCTGTGTTCCCAAATCTGGTTTTGGGTTGAATTATCAAATATCGGACTGCTGACGTCATCAAGCGCGTTGATGATGTCATCACCTCGTCGGCTCGCCGCTTTTCGCCTTAACATTACATCCACGTTTCCTTTAGACATTAGCGTCGAGCTAATGTCTCTACGAAACTCGGTACCCACTGAGTCCCGACTTCGGCTATTGATTTGACCGTCCAAATGACCGCGGATGCTCTCGGTGTGAACTAGAGAGTTGTAGGGAATTGAGTCAGCTACGCAACGGCATGTGGTTCATATTTTTAGGATCAGCGATCCATTCCCACCGCTCCGTTGAACATGCAAAGGTCCGATCTGCCATTGTGGTGTTTTTGGCACAAAATGCCATCTTTTATGCGCGTTTCCTCCTAAAGCTTCCGAAACACCTGGAATACAAAACCATACTAAAAAGTAACTGTTCGCATAAAAAAGTGTCGAAATAAATAGGATTAATTGATTCGACGAGTCGTATAAATACGACTCACCACAATGCTCTAATGTCTTCCGTGGGCGCGGTCTGCACTGTTTTCCGACTTCGACTCTTGATTTGACCATCCAAATGACCTTGGATGCTCTTTGTGTGAACTAGAGAGTAGTAGAGAATTGAGAGTGCTACGCAATAACATGTAGCTTGTATTTTTCTGATCAATGGTCAATTCCCAGCACTTCGTCGAAGCTGCAAAGGTCTGATATGCCATTGTGGTATTCTCGGCATAAAATGCCGTCTTTTATGCGCGTTTCCTCCTAGAGCTTCCAAAACACCTGAAATGAAAAACCATACAAAAAAGTAACTGTTCGCATAATAATTTATCGAAATAACTAGGATTAATTGATTCGACGAGTCGTATAAATACGACTCATCAATGTTCCAGCTATCCACGAGTCGTTGAAGTTGGCGCTATCATCAATTGAGGCAAAGATGCGTGAGGAGTTCGGATGTGAACTCACCAAGCAGTACCTGACCCATGAGAAGGAGCTCAACATCGCACATGTACGTGTTGAAGAGCTTATGGGAGAAACTGCGTTGATGCGTGAAGCCCGCAAAAAGAGATCAATGGTGTTCTTCCATGCATGGAGGAGTTGCAAGGTACCCCACCGGGTACTGTTAGCCGAACATTGGAGTTTAGGCCAATTGATGCGTTGAAACCTAAGAGCTTTGGAGGGTCGCGCAACGCGCGAGATATCGACAACTTCCTATAAGGGCTGGAACAATACTTTGAGGCAACCAGGGTTGTGGAGGAGTCGACCAAGATAAGGACGACAACCCTATACATCACGGATACCGCCATGCTATGGTGGAGAAGAAGGTGAGGCGACATTGAGAAAGGTACGTGCACCATCAACAGCTTCGCTGATTTTACTAAGGATCGTAAGCGTCAATTCTACCCAGAGGATGCCAAAGAGGATGCATGGTCACAACTCCAGAATCTCAAACATAGAGGGTCTATCCGCGACTATGTCAAGGAATTCACAACCTTAATGCTTGAGATCCCGGACTTATCGGGCAAAGAGTCTCTACGATACTTCAAGGATGGTCTCCAATCTTGGACGAAGACCGAATTGGAGCGTCGTGGAGTACAAGACCTCGTGTCCGCAATTGCTATGGCCGAGAGTCCTACCGACTACATGAGCGCAAGGGAGGTCGTGACCAAGCCAAAGGAGAAGAAGGGACACCCTGCCAAAAGTGAGAGAGAGAAGACTTCGCGCAAGGAATCATGTCGTGGCACTACCTTATCCCGACCCAAGGATAAGGGCAAGACGAAAGAAGCCGCACAGAGCTTGGGTAAACCCAACTACAACAAGTGCTTCTTATGCGGCGGTCCTCATTGGGCTAAGGATTGTCCGCAGAAGAAAGAACTTAGTGCAATCTTCGTACGCCACCAGGGGACATCGGAGAATGGAGATGATAGGGCACGCATGGGGTCGATACGATTACTCAATGGAATCCACTCGATGACCAAAGTCCAAGCCAAGGGCCTACTCTTCATCGACATTGCTCTAGGAGGCAAGCACACCTCGGCAATGCTCGACACAGGAGCCACTCATAACTTCATTTCTACAGAGGAGGCATTGCGACTTGGAATCAAAGTAAGCAATGGAGGAGGCTCCATCAAGACCGTCAACTCTCCCGCCAGTCCAATTCATGGCATCGCTAGAGGAGTCAAGGCCCGTGTGGGGACATGGGAAGGGAGACTCGACTTCACCATTGTGCCAATGGATGACTTTAAAGTCATCCTAGGGTGACCAAGTAAAAGCGTTCTGGGTGTCGTTCAATAACAATGTGTGCATCTTGGATGGTAATAAGGTATGCATCGTGCCGACAACAAGGAGTAGCCCAAACAACAGGAAGGCGTGGTCGGCCATTCAATTCATGAAAGGCGTTCGAGGAGACGAGGAGAGCCACTTAGCCATCCTCAACGAGTATGACGATGATGAGATAGTGTGCCAAGTTGAAATGTCTAAGGATGTGGCTGCAGTTCTTGAAGAGTTCAAAGACGTGTTGCAAGTCGAGCTCCCCAAGAAGCTGCCGCCAACGAGAGAAGTGGACCACAAAATCAATTTAGAGCTGGGAACCAAACCACATGCAATGGGCGCATATCGCATGGCGCCTCCAGAGTTGACAGAACTAAGAAGGCATCTCCATGAACTATTAGATGCGGGATTAATCCGCCCTTCCAAGGCCCCATCTGGCGCACCGGCCCTCTTTCAAAAGAAGAAGGATGGTTCACTAAGGATATGTGCATCGACGACCGGGTACTCAACAAGGTCACGGTGAAGAACAAGTACCCAATTCCGCTCATTGCCGAGTTGTTCGATCAACTGTGGCACACACGCTACTTCACCAAGTTGGACTTCCGTTCGAGATACTACCAAGTGCGCATAGCTGAGGGAGATGAGCCAAAGACTACATGCATAATGAGGTACGGGGCTTATGAATTTTTTGTTATGCCCTTTGGCCTGACAAATGCGCCGGCGACGTTTTGCACCTTGATGAACAAGGTGTTCGAACCCTACTTGGATTGGTTTGTGGTCGTCTATCTTGACGACATAGTGGTGTATAACCAAACATTGGAAGAGCACGTTCAACAATTGTGGGAAGTGTTCAAGGTTCTAAGGGACAACGAAATATAAGTGAAGAAGGAAAAGTGCTCCTTTGCCAAATCGGAGGTGTCGTTCTGGGAGCACATGATTCGAGACGGCAAACTTATGATGGAGGATTGTAAGGTGCATGCCATCTAAAACTAGGAGCCGCCTACCAAGGTACCTGAGCTACGATCATTCCTTGGACTGGTGAACTACTATCGCCGATTCATCAACAGCTACTCGGCGAGGGCTGCGCCACTTACTGACCTTGACGCAGTCGGAATCTTTAAAGGAATAGCAAGCCCTAAATCTAGAATAGATGATCGAATTCGCAAGCGGGAACTCGAACAAAAACTCTGGAATCCACCCGAAAAGATAACTCTGGAATCCACCAGAAAAAATAGCAAAGCTAAAGTTTTACTCAAAATAAATGATGAGTTTCTGAAACCCTAAAGAGGGTTTAAGTAGAAAAATACAAAATAAAATAAATAAAAACCAAAATAAGAAACTAATAAAATCTAAATAAAGACTAAAAAAAGAAACTACTGATACCGATGGAACCCTTGCCGCGATCCACTTGATCTTCAATACGCGTTGCTAGCTGCCCTACATCAGTCTTCTCCAACTCTGAAGAACTCGACCCCGAGTTCTCTTCTGGATACAAAACCTCATACAGCTCCTTCAAACAATAAAAACCCACAACCTCCTGTGATAACGTAACCAACAAGGAAGCTCTCATGCTCAGCGCATCTGCAACCTTATTCCGAGCACCCAACTTGTGCTGAATAATGAAAGGAAACTTCTGCAGAAAACTAACCCACCGAGCATGCATCTTGTTAATTACCTTCTGACTGTGCAGAAACTTCAAAGCCTGGTGGTCTGTGAACAGAATAAATTCACGCTGGATCAGATAATTCTCCCACTACCTCAAAGCCCTGAAAACTGCATAAAACTCCTGATCATAAGCACTCCACTTCTGCTGTGCCTCACTGGGGTTTTCACTGATGAAATCCACAGGTCGCTTCTCCTAAGATAACACCGCGCCAATCCCTACTCCGTTTGCATCACACCCTACCTGAGATAACTTCTCTTTAATGGCCGTATAGCTCTGCTCCTGCTCTGGGTCCCACTGAACTTGCCTTTCTTCAAACACTCGATAATAGGTGCGGTGATGGAGCTGAAATTCGTCACAAAGCGCCTATAGAAAGTAGCTAGGCCATGAAAACTGCATACTTCGGTAACTGACTGAGGTGCAAGCCAGTCTCGAATAGCACGTATTCAGATTTACATATAACTTATTCTCTTGCAGAACCTGCAGTACTTGCCTCAAATGCTCCAAGTGTGACTCATCGATTTTACTGTAAATCAGAATATCATCGAAATAAACCACCACCGGGCAGAAATACTGAACCTCCTCCACATCAGCGCTAAACTTCTGCTCATTGTGCGTCATCACCAGAGAATGGGACTGCTTACTTGGTTGCCTGTAAAAACTCGAAATAGGAGCCATCGCAATCGTATGCTTTCCCCACGTAAACATCATCACATTGTCCCATCCTCTATATGTGACGTCGTTATCATACTGCCAAGCACGCCCACGTAATACATCACAAACATCCATATAAAGAGCATCATAGGGTACCTTTCTCAATAATTCTTCCTAATAGAGACAGGAACTCTGCAGGTCCGCATGACACGAATCTGGGAGCTTTTACTGACCCAACAAGTGCATAAGGCCTCTCATGCGGATCCGTAGGCAGATTTAAGTGTTTTACCAGCTTGTGAGCTTCCTCCAGAATAGCAACAGTCCTCCGGGTCGAACACACATTCGACATATGTCCCTATCCACCACAACGATAACACTTATCACCGAATGGTTTAGTGTAGGGGTTAGGTGGTTTCTGAACTGCTCCACGATTCGACTAAGAGCCTGCAGAACTACCACTAGGACTGCCAACACTCTTACTCCCAGCGTGTTGTTCCTTCACCACCACGCTTTCCTCCTTGTCGCCAATTGACTCCAATGTTCTCTGGGTGGATACGTACAGAGTGCTTGAAACCCACGAGGGTTCCTCTCAATCAATTTTGCCTTCAGTGCTAAGCTGGACGCCACTACTACTGACCAAACAGTCTGCAACCCATCTTTTCCTGGATCGAACTCTTCAATCCACTGATATATCTCGCCACCTTCTGATTGTCTGTTTCTTTCAATTTGTTACGCTCAGACAGGCGTAGAAATTGAACTGTATACTATGCCACATACCTCCTTCCTTGAACACAGTCAATATACATCTTGTATAAAATTTGCTCATAATCGTTAGGTAAGAAGCGCTCCATCATCAACTACTTCATTCGTCTCCAAGTTTGGATTGGGGCCTTACCCTGCCTCCGCCTCTAGATCACGAGCTTATCCCACCACACAGCAGATGTACCGTTCAGTCAGATTGCCACCATCTTCACTTGCTTACTCTCCGGGACATCCATGACTTCGAGGAACCTATCAACATCGATATGCCAGTCCAGGACCTCCTCTACGCCCATGGTTCCATGAAACAATGGGATGTCAGCCTTCACTTGATAATCATTTCATATCGCCGCTCTCCTTCTTCCTCTTTCTCCTCCACATGATCCTCCTCAGCCAAGCTTGAGTCCTCAGCGGCCGCTACACGGTTACGCCCACCATAAAGAACTCTAACTGGTGCTTCCCTTTGCGCTCTCCTCCCCATCCTCGTCATGGTTGACTCTTGTCGTCAACTCAGCCACCTGATTTGTCAAAGCTGTGAGGGTCGCAGTAAAATCCGCATTAACTCAGCCAGCCATACTGATCAAATTGGAAGAGAGATAGGGAAAGACATACTTCTAATACGAACTGACGTAGTCAGAATCTTCAAAGGAATAGCAAGTTCTGAACCTAGGATAGATGATTGAATTCACAAGCATGAACACTAACGAAAACTCTGGAATTCACCAAAAAAGATAACTCTGGAATCTAACAGAAAAAAATAGCAAAGCTAAAGTCTTATTCGAAATAAAAGATGAGTTTTTGAATACCTAAAGAGAGTTTCAATAGAAAAATACAAAAATAAAATTTGGAAATAAAATCTAAATAAAAACTAAATTAAGAAACTAATAAAATCTAAATAAAGACTAAAATAAAAAACTGTTGCTACTGGTAGAACCCTTGCCGTGATCCACTTGATCTGCAATACGCACTGCTAGCTGCCCTGCATCAGACCTTCTTAAGAAGACTAAGGCATGTGATTGGACAAAGGAGTATCAAGACGCCTTTGACGACTTGAAGAAGGCCATATGTGAAGAACCGGTGTTGAGACTTCCCGACCATACAAAGCCATACGAGTTGCACTCAGATGCATCGGATTTTGCTATTGGATGCATACTGATGCAAGAGGGACATCCGATTTCATATGAAAGCCGGAGGCTCAACGACACGGAGCGGCATTACACCGTCCAAGAGAAGGAGACATTGCCTAAGGGTGTGGCGACACTACTTGTTGGGGACTAAGTGCCTAATCTTGACGGACAACGTGGCGACTAGCTACTTCTAGACCCGAAAGAAGTTAAGTCCTAAACAAGCTCGGTGGAAAGACTTCCTGGCCGAGTTTGATTACATCTTGGACTACAAGCCAGGGAAGACAAATGTGGTCACCGATGCCCTAAGCCGCAAAGGAGAGTTAGCGAATATCTCCCAAGTCACCAGCACATTGATGGAGAATATCAGGAGGGACTCAAGGTCGATAGTCAAGCTCAAACTATCATGACCTTGATAAGTGAAGGAAAGACTAGGCGAATTTGGTTAGAAGATGGGTTAATCTACACCAAAGGTCGCCGCACCTTTGTACCTTGGTGTGGCAACTTAAAGAGGAAACTCATCTAGGAATGCAACGATTTCTTGTGGGCTGGCCATCCAGGATTCAGACGCACACTTGCATTTTTGAAGTTTGTCTACTATTAGCCAAGGATGCACGAAGGGGTTGAAGAGTTTGTGAGGACTTGTCTTGTTTGTCAACAAGATAAGACAGTGCAACATCAGCCGGGAGGCTTGCTAAATCGCTTGCCCATCCCAGAGAAACCTTTTGAGAGCGTCTCAATGGACTTCATCACCTGCCTACCTAAGTCCGAGGGATTTGGGAGTATAATTGTCGTGGTGGACAGGTTCAATGTGGTCAAGTTGTTAGGAGTCCCAAAGAGCATTGTTAGTGACCGAGACCCGCGGTTTATTGGAAGATTTTGGACGGAGTTATTCAAGATGTTGGGGACAGACTTGAACTTCTCAACAAGCTTCCATCCACAAAGCGACAGACAGATTGAGAGGTTCAACGCTCTTCTAGAGCTATAGTTAAGGCCCTATGTGAGTGCCAACGCTGTTGGATGTGGTGCAATTATCCTTCAACTTGCAACAAAATAAGGCAACAAACAAGAGTCCTTTTGAGATTGTGCTGGGACAACAGCCGAATATACCGCTTTCTCATACAGCGCGCTACGAAGGAGCAAGTCCAGTGGCGTTCAAGTTTGCTAAGGCGTGGCACGAACAAGCAGAGTTAGCTCGCGCGGCACTGCATTAAGGCTGCTTCGAGGATGAAGAAGTGGGCGGATAAGAAGAGACGGGGCGTGGAGTTCAAGGAGGGAGACCTTGTACTCTTGAAACTTCTGCCGCAACAATTCAAGGCCTTCAAGAAAGTGCATAAGGGACTAATCCGGAAGTACAAGGTCCCTTTGAGGTGATCAAGCGCATAGGCAAAGTTTCATACAAGCTCCCTCTACCGCCCAAGCTAAAGATTCATCCGGTCTTCCATGTGAGCATGTTCAAGCCTTATCACGAGGACAAGGAAGACCCAACGAGAGGAGTTTCACATTGGGCACCAACCGCTGTGGTCACTTCCTACGACAAAGAAGTGGACGAAATACTCTCCGACCGGACCATTTGGCAGTACCAAGCTATAAGGAGTATCTCTTCAACTGGAGGGGTCTACTACCCGATAGCGAAGCAAGTTGCGAGTCCGAAGACTTACTGTGGCAATTTTTTTTAAAAAAAGGGGATTATTGGGTTTCACTCCTACCCCCTGGGGTGACTGGAACCTGGGATCAACAGGACCAGGTAGTGATCGCCTCTCCACCAGGCCAACTCAACTTCGTCTACTGTGGCAGTTTAAGGACAAGATCCGAGACTACCAAGAAGGCACGACGAGGGGGTCGTGAGCTTAAGTGCGGGAGAATGTCACGACCCAATCCTTTGAAGTAGACTTAACCCAAGGAAGGAGTTGGGTTGGACCAAGACATGCCGAAAAGACTAAGTGTTGAAGCCCAACACTTAGCCCAACAAAAAGAGCCCAAAAGGAGAGGAGGTTTATCAAGGTTCTAGAGAACTCCGGAAGAATGAAGAATACCCCTGAAAGAATAGAGAACCTTTTGGAAGCTCTAGATTTGTATAAAGAATTCTAGAGGGCAAATCCTAACCGTAAATTAGGATTAATCTCCACCGTCCATTTTGGAGGTGGAAGTGTATATAAAGGAGGAAGACCCACTTCTCCAAACCATCCAAGAATTCTCAAGCATTGTAAACACACTTGTTACATTCTCTTTCGATCAATACAAGTTCACTTCTCCAAGAGTCTTGTATTTCCTTTTCGTTCTAGCCAAGGAGTTGCGACTTTGAGAGACTGACTTAGCTGGGTTCACGAGAATAGGCACGTGACACTAAGGACACAAAACCCGAAGGCTGACCCGAGGCCCGATTGGGTACAAACCTGACCTGACACGATGGCAGCCCGATCATAAGCACGGGTATAGGCTTTGACATTCCGATCATAAGCACGGTTATAGGCTTTGACATTCAAACCTGACCTGGAAAACCAACCTGACTTAACAAGTAAATATATTTCCAAGGTACATTGGGATTATTATTAATGTTTGCTGCCATACATTTTTATTTATAACCCCCTATTAGCTAACTTACTAACATAAAATCGATGTGGGATAAATGAGGTTTAAGAGCCAATGTAGAAACCTCTTGTTAATGGGACACGCCAACTGAACATCGTATCCCACATTTGACATTGGGCAACACATAAATTTTACAACATGGAAGCATACATAAATCAACACGCCGAACCTTATAGAACCAGCGTGTGCATTTGCTGACCCTGTGCAATGGCAGCAAAAAGTGCTATTACAGTATATTAGTTATCTGAGTTGTTGGCAATGCAAGCATCAAAAACTTAAACCTGTATTCTTTGCAAACGGTTACTGTGCCGTTTGGAGGTGTTATAGACTTCCAGTAAACTGTCATCTACATAGTGTAATTGCTATTTGAATCGGACTGGTGTTGACTTGCAGTGAACAATGAATACAAACCTGGTGTGGTGGTTGTTATTTTTTTTTTGTTAAGGTCTCACGTCTGTAGAATTATTACTAATCCTCCCAGGATCACAATAAATGTGGCATAACACTCTCACTATTTTTGGTGGACTGTATAGCAAGAAAACAACTGATTTATTGTACTGGAACGGAAACAAACTCGTACAAATAAGCTAGAAAATACAAGAGAGATAAACTCTCAAATAGAAACTACAAATGAAATACTGAAGAGGGAATGAAGCTGAGGGATGATAAGAAACACTTCGTTGTGTTTCAAATGATTTGCTTCTTCGGTGAAGCCTCCTATTTACAGCTGAAGATGAAGAAACCAAGATCCATAAAATATGGATCCTTTCTACTGTTTTTGTCTGACAGTTTCCTTGCTTGTTGAATTAAACTTGCAGAGGATAAGAAGATGGGCTTGACATCACTACTTGTCATGCTTGGTTGACATCCATGCTTGCCGTATACAGCCAAGCATCAAGTTGCATGTATCATCTTTTAACACTCCTCCTTGATACATGATCTACAATCTGCCAAGTGCTTTCTTCAGTTTGTAGACAGTGTTTTCTTTCACTCTCTGCACATAGCCTGATAGCTGATCAACATACACCTCCTCTTCTAGAACTCCGTTCAAGAATGTTGACTTCACGTCCATCTGGTGTATCTTCCACCTGTCTGCAAGTGCTATAATCATTCGAATGGTATCCGTTCTAGCAACTGGTGCAAATACCTCGAAGTAATCGATACCAGGCTTCTGCCTGTATCCTTTCACAACTAGCCTTGCCTTCAACCAGTCCACCTGAAAGTTAGGTTTGTACTTCGTCTTGTACACCAATTTCACTCCAATCGCCTTCTTACCAACTGGTAAAGGCGTCAGCTCCCATGTATGATTCTTCTCAATGGAAGCTATCTCTGCATCCATAGCACTTATAAACCTTCGTATCAGAATTGTACCCGATGAAGATACATCGCCTGCTCTTGTCGTCCAGCTTCCTCCGTCGCTGATCTGATAAATGGGGATATGCAATGCACCCAAATACTCGTAGACAAGATACATCCATCATCACACCACTCCAAGCTTCATCCGGAGTCTTTCCTTGAACCGCCTTCGTGGGACATTGATTCAATAAGAACACTGCACAAGATATTGCTTCTGCCCAATAAGGCTTCGGTAACCCCTTGGCCTTCAACATGCTTCTGGCCATCTCAAAGATTGTGCGGTTCTTCCTCTCAGAAATATCGTTCTGCTGAGGTGTGTAGCTTGCAGTCAACTGCCGTCTGATTCCTTCAGCTCTTCAATAGTTTGAGAACTCATTTGAAGTGAATTCTCCTCCTCTGTCTGATCTCAGTGTCTTCAGAGTGTAGCCACTTTGTTTTTCAACAAAGATCTTGAACTCCTTGAATGTACGGAAAGCCTCCGACTTTTCTGTCAAGAAATAGACCCAAGTCTTTCTTGAAAAGTCATCAACAAGTGACATCATGTATCGCTTTCTGCCAAGAGATTCGACCTCAACTGGACCACATAGATCCGTGTGAACCAGCTCTAACGGTTCGTTTGCTCGTCTCGCCTTTCAGATGGAAACGACTCTCTGTGCTGCTTCCCTCACAAGGACGCCTCACATGGTTGACTCGGAATCTGAATCGCCGTTAATCCTGTCACAATTTTTTTTGTAGCCAATAATTTCATTCCGTTGAAATTTAAATGGCCAAATCTGAGATGCCACAGCCAACTGCTGTCTCTCACCATCGTCTGGAAGTTTACTTCAACTCCCTTCTTAAGAATCCACGCGAATATCCGATTCTTTGTCATCGCTACCTTTGCAACGATCCTTCGGTCTTTGCCTTTAATTGTGCAAACGCCATCTCGAATAGAAATGGAATGACCTCTCTCCGATAGTTGCCCCAAGCAAAGTAGATTCCAGCATAACCCTGGTACATAGTACACATTAGCAATAGTCGCATATGTACCGTCATTAGTCTGAATTTGGATGTCGCATTTGCCCATGACTTGGATCTGCGACTTATTTCCAAAACCGACTTCAGAGCGAGCGGATTCGTCTAAGCGAGAGAATAACTCCTTTCTCCCGCTCATATGGTTGCATCATCCTGAGTCAAGGTACCACACGTCGGTGTAGCCTCCACAAGTATCCTTCGTCTTAAATGCTAGAACCATATTATCATGCGCCTCGGAAGCCTAAGCTTGCTCCACTCGCTTATTTGCTTGGCATTCGGATTTGTAGTGTCCGAACTTCTGATATTGGTAACACTAGACTCTGGACTTGTCAAGTCCTCCAGTATGATCGCCTCGGGCTCGCTGAATATTGCTGCTACTGGCTTGGTATCGTTCACCGTTGTAATTTCGGCTTCCTCCTCGGTCTTGTTCACGTCCTCGACCTCCACGGTGACCTCCGCGAGTTCGAACTTCGACTCGGCTTTGCAACGCCTGCTCCTGACTAGAGCCGTTCGCTTTCTGGTTCATCCGTTGCTCGTGTGAACACAGCGAACTCATGAGTCGATCAATCGACATTTTTAATATGTCGTGTCCCTCTTCAATAGCTGCCATGACAAATTTAAATTTAGAGGGTAACGAGCGTAATACCTTTTTGACGACTCGTTGTTCCTCCAGCGCTTCCCCGTTAACATTCAAGTTGTTAACGACCGCTTGAACCCGATCACAGTACGTCGATACACTTTCCAAGTCAGTCATTCGTAGTGACTCGAAATCTCCCCTCAATGTCTGTAGACGCATCCGCATGACTCTTTCATCGCCTTTGTATGCGTTTTCTAGAATGGTCCATGCCTTATGGGATGTCTCTGCCTCAGATATTTTTTCAAATATCGGTTGGTCCATAGCTTGAAAGATCGCAAATAATGCTTTCTGATCTTTCTTACTAGTGTCTGCAAACAAATCTCTATCTTCCTTTTCAAGCTCGTCAAAAGCTTTTCCGACTACTTCGGTGTAGCCCGTCTCGACCAAACTCCATAAATCTTGTGATCGGAAAAACGCCTTTAATTGGATAGACCAATTTTTGAAATTCCGCCCGTTGAATTTCAGTATCTGAAGTGGAATGGTGTTCGACATAATAGAACATCAATACGAAAATATCGCTCTTGATATTTTGCACTCAACAGTCGCTCTGAGGCCAAATGTAGGATTATTACTAATCCTTCCAAGATCACAATAAATGTGGCACACAATTCTCACTAATTTTGGTGGACTGTATAGGAAGAAAATAACTGATTTATTGTATTGGAACGGAAACACACTCGTACAAATAAGCTAGGAAATACAAGAGAGATAAACTTTCAAATAGAAACTACAAATGAAATACTGAAGAGGGAATGAAGCTGAGGGATGATAATAAACACTTCGTTGTGTTTCGAATGATTTGCTTCTTCAGTGAAACCTCCTATTTATAGCTGAAGATAAAAAAAACCAAGATCCATAAAATATGGATCCTTTCTACTGTTTTTGTTTGACAATCTCCTTGCTTGTTGAATTAAACTTGCAGAAGATAAGAAGATGGGCTTGACGTGACTACTTGTTATGCTTGGTTGACATCCATGCTTGCCGTATACAGCCGAGCATCAAGTTGCATGTATCATCTTTCAACAACGTCCCACGTCGACCAATCTAAAGTAACATAGTTAAGGTTAATGAGTATAAAAATAGTGCAGTAGCTTCCATACAAGCACAGACTTGTAGAAGGTATTAATCATGCATTGGGAACTAGGCATGAAATATGTACGTTCAGATACTAGGAAAGGTTGATGGGGGCTGTGATGCCCGACCTGAGCCCGAATTAATCTGAATAACAGTAGGGTTTTAAGAAGTTTGGGGCTGTAGAGAAAATATTAAACCCGAACCGACTGTTGTACTTGTTCGGGTTAGGGTCTTTGATGTTCCCATGAATGGTATGTATTTGGCAAAACGTCTTTAAACAGTTCAAGCAGTGTTCAAGGAGAGTTCAATCACCTTATGGAACTAAAGCTCGGCGTGGAGCAGACGCAAGAAGCAAACCGGAGGTTCTGGAGTTCGAAGAACTTTTCTGTTGAAGTCGGCCAGCGAAGAAATCGAGATTCAGATATTCGAATGAATATCATCTCATCAGATTGGAACTCGGAAGGGCTGACTTGTCGTGGAAGATATCCTATAATCTTCCCGAAGATTGGATAAAATATACACATCGAATATTTAGGAATATTTCCTAAATATTTGATGAGGATATCTGGAGCAGATTTGGACATCGCCCAAGCAAATAAATAGAATGCTAGGGCGTCCAGAATCTGCATCGCTTTTCTGAGAGAAAATACACTCGAGCACATTCGTAAGATTGAAGGAGAAGAGCGACGGCCGACTGATTATTCCACACCGGAATATCAACGGCGAAGAAGCAGTTTGTTCAGTGTGGTGTTCAGACTGTTCTTGAAGAACCACCAAGCGCACACACACCGTGGTCAAGACACGCCTTCTGGAGAAGGCTCTGGACTTCAGGAGAGGTCCAAGACAAGGTCAGGAGGGAGTCTCTTCCTACCCAGAGGGAATCGAGGTGAGCTGCAGTGAACCGAGATTGCGAATCCGAGAGACGGAGTGTTAGTGGCTAGAATATTACAAACAAAGTGTTGTGTAAGCGTAAGTCCACTTGTACCCCTAAACTCGTAATAAGATTTGTGTCCCTTTTAGGGTGTGGGAAGCCCCCCAGAGTAGGCAAGGCCGAACTGGGTATCATATCACGTGTGCTCCTAGTTGTTCTGTTTTCAGTACTGTTTGCAAAGGTGTGCAAGGTCTGTCTCAACAGCACCTTGAAGAGTAGCTTGAATAGACAACAGAATTTCAATTGGTATTAGAGCAGACACTCGACACACTGAGTGAGATCATAGTACGGTTCAAGATGACTCTGAAGGAAGGACAAAGCATAACCCAACCCCCGCTACTTGAAGGATCAAACTATGCCTGCTGGAAGCTCAAGAAGAAATCCTTTTTGAAATCCCCTGATGAAAAGGCTTGGAAGGCCGTTTTGATCGGATGGACTCAACCCACGATGGAGAATCTTGTGGGAGAAGTCGTTCCTAAACCAGAAGCTCTGTGGACTGAGGACGATGAGAAAGCGTCAGTTGGAAACTCAAAGGCTATGAACGCAATTTTTTCTGGTGTGGACGAGAACGTGCTGAAACTGATCATCAACTGTGAAGTCGCAAAGGAAGCATTGGATATCCTTCAAACAACTTATGAAGGTACCGACAATGTTCGCAATTCGCGAATGCAGATTGTGACAACCAAGTTCGAGGATATGAAGATGGAGGACAGTGAAACCATCCCTGAGTTCAATGCGAGAGTTCTATATTTGTCCAACGAGGCGGCTGCACTGGGAAAGCCCATTGACGGAGAAAGAATGGCCAGCAAAGTTTTAAGATCGCTCCCTCCAAGATTTGCCATGAAGGTCACTGCTATTGAGGAGATGCATGAAATCTCCCAACTAAAATTGGACGAGCTCATGAGTCCTCTCAGAACTTACAAGATGAATCACGAAGCCCAATCCAGTGGGAGGAGAGGCATTGCCCTAAAAGCGAAAGTGTCCAAAGGCCTGTCTGAGACTGACTGCACCACTGAGCAACTGGCAATGATGGCTCAGAACTTCGGCAAGATGAATCAAAAAATCAACAGACGTGGCCCTGAACAAGGTCAGTCGTCCTCGAGCAATTTTTGCAACTGGAAAACAGGCAAGACGAAGACCAATGAGAATAACCAGGACTCTTCTGAAAAACGGAAAGAGATTCAATGCCGCGAATGTAGGGGTTTCGGTCACATCCAGGCAAAATGTGCCAACACCCTCAAGAAGAAAAAGGCGATGGTTGCAAATCTCAGCGACAGTGAGTCGGATGAAGAGGAGGATGGCGATGAAACTACCAACTTTGTCGCATTCATTGCAACCATAGGAGAATGCAGTGAATCCAGCAAAAATAAGACCGTATGCATGGCTGCTTTCAGCTCATCGAGCCACATGGAGAAAGATCGCTGGTACTTTGACAGTGGATGCTCCGCCCATATGACAGGTAACTCAAAGTTTCTTACACATATTCGACCTGTTATGAAAAGGCAGTTTGTCACTTTCGGAGATGGGGGAAAGGGTCAGTAGGACATTGACGGTTCCGGATCTCCCTGTACTCAAGGACACTCTCCTAGTTGAAGGATTGAAGGTGAACCTAATCAGTATAAGTCAACTGTGTGACGGCGGACACCATGTCAAATTCACTCATGACTCGTGTCAAGTTTTGGATAAAGAAGGAGGCACACTGAAGAAAGGCAGCAGGGCAGCCAACAACTGTTACCTCATAGGCTCTGGTGGAACAGTTGCTGCATCAGTATGTTTATCTAGTCAAGCGGATGAGATGGCACTGTGGCACATGCGCTTGGGTCACCAGAATCTCAAGACCTTGAAGAAGCTTTGCTCAACTGGTCTCATCCGAGGAATGCCTAATGTGACAGGTGATAAAGATGTAATATGTGGAGAATGCCAAATCGGGAAACAGACGAAGGCTTCACATCCCAACACCTCGCAGATCAGCACCAGCAGACCGTTGGAACTGATCCATATGGACCTGATGGGCCCAATGCAAGTTGAGAGCTATGGCGGCAAGAAGTATGTTCTGGTGTGTGTGGACGACTTCACCAGATATACATGGACTAGGTTCCTTCGAGACAAGACTGAGGCTGCACAACAATTCATCAAACTTGCTACCTTACTCCAGAGAGAGAGGGAGGACAAAGAAGAAAGTTTTGTGTCCATCAGAAGTGATAACGACATAGAGTTTAAGAATATCACTACGGCCACTTACTGTGCAGAACACGGGATAGCTCATCAATTCTCATCCGCTATCACCCCACAGCAGAATGGAGTAGTGGAACGCAAGAACCGAACCATTCAGGAGATGGCTCGTGTGATGATTCAAGCCAAGATGATTCCTTTGAAGTTCTGGTCAGAAGCTATGAATACGGCGTGTCACATCATAAATCGTGTGACGATACGCACTGGTACGGAGATGACCTGCTACAAACTTTGGAAAGGTAAGAAGCCCACTGTCAAGTACTTCCACATTTTTGGGAGTGAGTGCTACATCCTGAATGACCGCGAGTACCGACAGAAGCTGGATCCGAAGAGTGATGAGGGTTTCTTTCTAGGAAATTCTTTGAACAGTCGAGCATATCGGGTGTTCAACAAGCGCACAGGCTCAGTCATGGAGTCAGTCAATATCAAAGTCAAGGATGAAGTCATTGAGCAGGCTAGCTCAGACGATGCTGACGACAGTACTGGGACAGTACCTGAGACACAATCATCGTCCCAGCAGACTGAGAATGAACCGACAGGCGGCGCGCCAACAGCTGACAATCATCCTGGAATCTCCTCATCTGACGAAGCTGATGATGTCAACACACAGGAGGATATAGCTGCCCTACAACCCTCTCGACGAATTGCCAGAGACCACCCAATTTTTGAGGTCATTGGAGCACCAACTAACTTCAGAGAACTAGCGGCCTGCTCGTGCTTTCTGTCTACTATAGAGCCGAAGAACATAAAGGAGGCACTGCTTGATGAGTATTGGGTCCTGGCCATGCAGGAAGAACAGGAAGAGTTTGCTCGCAATGATGTATGTGACTTAGTTCCAAGACCTGATGGTGTGAATGTCATCAGCACAAAATGGATTTTCAAGAACAAGTCAGACGCCTCAGGAATATCACAAGAAACAAGGCTCGCTGATGGACCGTATTTATACGATTCATCGAGTCAACTAAACCCACCTTAAACGACACTTTATCCTTTGAACTTTCACTTGTTAGTGTCGTTTTACTTTACAGGCATTCTTGAAGGTCTAAAGTGAAAACAAGCTTAAAAGAGGAGTTTTGTGCTAAAAATGGATCAAAAGTCAAAACTGCTCAGCCGGGACCGGACTTTACTACCAGGCCGCACCGAGAGGTCCCAGGCCGAGTGCCCGTGCCCAGCGTCCGGATGTGCGGAGTGCCCAGCCGAGCTGTCTTGCACTGAATTCAAGTTGCCCGAGCAAACCATCTGATCTGACGAATCCGCCTCGAGCAAAGTGATCAAAATGGCAAATAAGGTGGACAATGTCGGAAAACCAAGAAGAATGCCCGAGCAGATTGGCAGTTGGCTCAATTCCAAAGAAAGGCCCCGCGCGCATAGGCACCTAAACCAAGTCGCTCGACCAGACGGGCGAATCTGGAAAATCTGGCTCGACCAAAGTGTTTTAAATGCCCAACTACTCCGACAATCTCACTTCCTAGACAAAACGCCCGAGTGGAACCATCTCTAGCCCGATAAAGGCCAAACTAGGGCAATACCGGCGGCTTTGGGAGGACAGCTGGCCGGCGGCTTTGAGAAGAGGACAGCTGGCCGGCGGCTGGACGTTGGGGGAGTACCCATACCTAGTTGTTTGACCTCTCTCCCTTGCTTATAAATAGAAGAGCTTGGCTCTTGAAATAATAACTCTTGATTCATGTGTTTTTTGGAAGTTTGGATACTTGGTCACTTATCTCACTAGCTTAGATCTTTGTCACTTGCACTCACAAGACTTGTACACACTCTACACACATTTGGATATCAAAAGCTCCAACTTCCCTCTACTTGTTCTTGAGTTATTTTTCCAAAACCTTTCTTGTTCTTGTCTTTCATTTTCGAAAACCATTTACTTCCCTTGTACTAGCTATGGTATTCCCTTCAATGGATACTTGTAGCTAAACTCTTCATTCGGTTGAAGGGGTTTTTTATATCATAAAACCGTTCTAGATCGTTTACTTAATGCTACCTAGTGTTCTAACTAGTTCTTTGTGCCATCAATTCGGGTTGAACATAGCAAGGTTGAGTGGATGCTTGAAAAAGCAAAGCTCTTCCAAGTAGTTCTTCCCCTCTTTAACACCACTTGGTTGATCGAAAATGATTGATCAAGTGGATGCACTTAGGCTAAGATACTTCGAAAGGAGGAAATTGCCTAGCTAGAACTAGTAAGCTATGTCTTGAAAAGGACTAGCCGGTGTGGCATGTGCTTGAAAAAGTCTTGCTTTGGGTAAGTCTCGAAAGGGAACAACCTACACCTTAGAACACTTAGTATGATCATTAGAGGTCGATGATGAACGTAGCTATGATATAAAGCCCCTAGACCGAATCCTTCTCTTGATCAAAACACCAACTTGTCATTTACATTTCAGCACTTTACTTTTCGCACTTTACTTTCATTACAAAAGTTTTCAACATCAATCCAACATAATATTTGGCACGTATTGCGCTTGAAACACAGCGTGCGACAAACCAAAAGTATGTTGTATGGTTGATATTGAAGTCAACTGTTCCCGCACTTTACTTTCAGTCTTTACTTTACGCACTTATTTTCAGTCATTTACATTTCAGTCTTTACTTTCTGTCTAAAAACCCCAGCTGTCTTACTTAATTTTCCATTTTCGAAAGAACAACTCTATCCACTAATTCTCTTGGGTTCGACCCCTACTTACCGCTTTACTAATCTAACAGTAAGGTCACGAGTAGTGGACTTATAAATTGTAATTTGCTGGCACACGACGACGTGCCCGTCAAATTTTGGCGCCGTTACCGGAAATTAGCAAACGGATTAGTCGTTCTTTTTCTTTCCCTTTCGTTTATTATTCATTGCACTGTCCACTATGTATGCATGGATGATTCGGTATCTCCCCCTGTTTGGAGGTGCCATCGGAGAGGACCCTGTGAAACATTGCCAACATTTTCACTCCATCTGCAGACACATGACACCTGAAAATGAAACGTTAGAAGGGTTTAAACTAGAATGCTTTAAACTTTCTTTAACTGACTTCGCTACAGTTTGGTATTACTCATCAACTGCTAGTTGTGCAGGCTATTATGAGGATCTTCGTGCCCAATTCCTGAAAGAATTCTCCCCGCCATCCTTACGACATGACACCCGCGAGAAGATCATCCACCTTCAGCAATCCCGGGACGAAACCTTGGACGAATATTATACGTACTTCGATACCATTGTTTCGCGCTGCCCGTACCATGGATTCACGAACGTGGTTCTTCTTCAAAAGTTTCTTTGTGGGATGAGGCCAGTTGATCGGTCAAGGCTTAATGACGCAGTGGGAGGATCGGCCATGCACTTGACCATGACTGAAATGTGGGATCTCATAGACGACTTGGCCGAAGCCACAAAACGAAGGCCAATGCTCCAAGCTGATAGAAGAGCGCCAATGGTAGAGGCTAATCTAGAAAGGAATGGGGAAGACATCACAGAGGCCATGATGGACGGATCGGAAACAGGAAGCACCGAGGAAGAGCCTACATGGGAGATCACTCCCGAGCCATCAGAAGACCTAGAGCCAGAAACCGATCCAGTGTGGGACAAGGAAGAGCCTACATGGGAGATCACTCCCGAGCCATCAGAAGACCTAGAGCCAGAAACTGATCCAGTGTGGAACGAGGAAAAGCCTTCATGGGAACTCACTACCGAGCTGGCAGAAGAGGAAGTCCCGGTCGCCACTGACGAGCTGCCAAAGACATACCCTGTCCTCACTACCGAAGCAGCCAAGGAAATCAACCAATACCAGGTCCTAACAGACAGGCTGGCCGAAACAGAACCGGCCCTTATAATGAAAGATTCCCAACTTTTCCCTTGATCAATATGCAAATCGCAGCCCATGAAAATGATGTGATCAATGGAGAGCTTGAAGGAAGGATGAAAGAAAGGCCTAAGCAGAACAACTCCTTGATGGAGCATTCACTCGCCACAACTAGACAAGGCAGCCCTAAACACAAGAGAGCCCGACTCAAAAAACCAGCAGCTATGGTCAAGGGTCCCTCGCCTTCTCAGAGGTATATGATGGAAAAACCACCAGAACAATGGAGATCGGACCCGAGCACATCATCTCACAAGAGCTTGGGAAGGGTCAAGGCAAGGATCAATGCAGGAGCCGCGACAAAATTTGACTTGAGCCGCCCATGGGACCCCGACCCCTCCTAAGTGAGGTATCGTCGAGCTAACGACGTTAAACAAAGGCACTGGCCGGGAGGTAACCCGGCACACTTTCAGTTTCATGCATCTTTTAATTTTTCAGTACATATTTACTTATGTCATTTAGCTTTTTGAGCCATTCTCATCTTTCTCGTAAATACTTGCTTGCAATTGACTTTTGAACTAAGTCATGCCGAGAGGCACGCCTTCGTTCAAAAGTGTGGGGTGAGAATAGTCGTTGTATATAAGTCAGTATTTTTTCCTTTTCCCTTAATATTAACTTTTTGAAAATATGAACTTGAGAATGTGAAATAGATAGATCTTAATTCATGCATTTACCTTGTGAAATCTCAACTGTGTAAAAACTTGGAATGTAACTTTCTGTTTGTCCCTTTCCGCTGAGATATATAGGGGACGTGGAGTTGACATAAATACCTTAGAGAGGCTTGACAAGCGCTCAAGGGACCGGAGCTCGCTATATGGTTTACGAAGTCAGTGGAGGCTGCACTTCGGGTTTCATTGGATTCAGAGTCATCTCCGCCATGCAGCGTTTATGCAAGAGGCGGGACGGGAATCAAACCGTCCATCCTCTAGTCCAAAGTAGCCGAGAAAATAGATGAGCAACCCTCATCTTGACCCGCGCGAAAAGGGCAAGGATGAGAAAGAGCAGGGAGGCATTTCCATATGCTCTCGGGCGATGATTGGACCTCCCAAAAGGTTGAGAAAATGGACAAGCAAATCACAAGGAGCAAAGCTCGAAGAAGCAAATCAAAGGCCGAACGCCAAGTTGTGAAGGTTTTAACCAAAACAAAAGTGAAGAAACTCCAATTCAATATCGAAGGCCGAAGGCCAAATCACTTCAAAAGCTGTCCCTCATCAAAAGGAAATCAAAGAGCTCAACTCATTGAAACCCGAACCAAATCATGTGCCAGAGAAAGCTGCAAGAATAACCATATAGTGCGAGTTGGACCCGAAAGCGCAGTTCAAGGGCCTAAAAAGGGCTATCTCCCGAATCATCCGAATTAAGTTGCATCTCGGCTCGAAGGTACAAGTATCAAGTTTCTTCTATGTTTTTACACGGTTTAGTTTGGTAGCAAGTAAGCAATGCATGTTTAGGAGAAATCTAGTTTAGCATTCTATCATTCTTACCGTGAACTTTTTGATATTTTAGTGTTCCTCTTCTTGCCTAGCCTTGTTCGGGACGAACAAGTGTAAGTGTGGGGTGATTTGATGGACCGTATTTATACGATTCATCGAGTCAACTAATCCCACCTTAAACGACACTTTATCCTTTGAACTTTCACTTGTTAGTGTCGTTTTACTTTACAGGCATTCTTGAAGGTCTAAAGTGAAACCAAGCGTAAAAGAGGAGTTTTGTGCTAAAAATGGATCACAAGTCAAAACTGCCCAGCCGGGACCGGACTTCACTACCAGGCCGCGCCGAGAGGTCCCAGGCCGAGTGCCCGTGCCCAGCGTCCGGATGTGCTGAGTGCCCAGTCGAGCTGTCTTGCACTGAATTCAAGTTGCCCGGGCAAACCATCTGATCTGACGAATCCGCCTCGAGCAAAGTGATCTAAATGGAAAATAAGGTGGACAATGTCGGAAAACCAAGAAGAATGCCCGAGCAGATTGGCAGTTGGCTCAATTCCAAAGCAAAGGCCTCGCGCGCATAGGCACCTGATGAGTCGTATTTATACGATTCATCGAGTCAACAAAACCCACCAAATACGACATTTGATCATAAGAACATATGCTTGTTAATGTCGTTTTGCATTTCAGGGCCTTTTGGAGTCTAAAGAAGAATCGGGCTTAAAAGATGGCATTTAAGGCCAAAATCACCACAAGGCATTATTGGCCCACACGGGAGCCCAAGCCAAACCTAGCCCACTTGATGATTCTAGAAGCATCTCATTATTTGCTCATGCCAATCCATTTTGACTACTTCTAAAGCAAAAGAGCCTTGATGATTCTAGAAGCATCTCAACATTTGCAATGGCCAAACCACTTATGCCACTCCAACTTGGTGCCCAAGACAAGAGAAACCCTAGCTCATTTCCTATAAATAGAACCCCTTGGCCTTGTGTAATCTATTCGAAAATCACTCTAAAAATCCATAGTTGTTACTCTTGTCAATTGGCTTGAAGAAATCTCAACATCTCTCTACTTGTTACGCATTTTACTCTTTGGTCTACGCATTTTGGGTTTGAGCCTTCTTATTCGGATTGTGTTCCTTAGTTCTCATATTCATTTCATGAATATGAGTGGCTAAAACCCTCACAATTCGGTTTGGGGTTCCCTAAATGTTGTAGCAAGGCTTTGAGACCTTGATTTTCATGCTATCTTGTATTCATTTGCTAGTTGTGCCAATAGATTGGGAAGGAGTTCCTAGGCTAAACTAAAGCTTGGAATGGCAAGGTTTAGCCGTGTGGTCTCTTTACAACTATTGAGTTTGTTTTCATTGGAATGTGGAACAAACCTTGCACCTAGTCTAGTATACCTTGGAATGGGGTGCTATTCTTTAGTACACTAGTGATTTGTTCTTGGAATGGAATGAATCATGGAACAAGTGCTTGGAATGGCCTTGTTTGGGTGATCTCTTGGAATGGAGTAACCACGCCTATGAGTGCAAGATAGATCATTAGAAGGTCAATGATGAGTTGAGCTATAACGAAGGCCCCATAGACCGAATTCTAATCTCTTGAATACAATCCCTTTGCATTTACTTTTCTTACTTACACGTTCAAAACCATTTCAAAACCCAAAACTTGTATTTACTTTCCTTTACATTTGGCATAAAGAAAAACGAGTATTTGATCTATTTCCCTTGGGTTCGACCCCTACTTGCCGCTTAACTAGTTTGCTAGTGAGTTCAAGGTAGTGGACACTTACAAATTTAAGTTTGATTTGGTACACGACGACGTGCCTTGTCAAATTTTGGCGCCGTTGCCGGGGAATTAGTTAAATCATTGAAAGTTGTTCTTGTTTTTACCTTTTTGTTGCTCTTAGTGCTTGGACATTGTGAATCATGTCTCATCATAGTGATCATTTTGATGAAGATGTGGTAAACAATGACATGGAACAAAACGACGGGATTCCTCCATTCTATGAGAACCCGGAGAACTTGTTCCGAGAGATGAGGCAAAGGCAAGCGGCCGAGAGAAACCAAGGGTTGCCCGAGGACCAAGCTCGAATGGATCCGAGGCAACCGGTTATACCCCCGCTTAGGCCTCGACCTCAACAACGCGCCCCAAGAGCGCAATACGAAAACTTTGAGAATGTGTTCTACCAAGAACCCACCATGGGGGAACTATCGGCTCCTAACTTTAGAAACCAATCTTGGTGTATCTATGAGAGCCCGGAACTAGAGGATATATTGGTTAGCACCGGAGTTGTGCACAATTTGCCTAAGTTCGTGGGTACTCAAGGAGAGTCCGCTACTTCCCATCTCAAACGTTTTCATGGAACATGTCAAAATCTCAAGCCCCATGGAGTAGAAGTAGATGACTTCAAGTTGAAGGCCTTCTACTTCTCTCTAATGGATGCGGCCACTGATTGGTTTGTCTCTTTGCCCTCGGGTAGTATTCAGTCTTGGACCCAAATGCAAGCAAAGTTTTTGGCCAAGTACTACCCCATTGGCCGAGCCTCACTAGTGAGGAGGCAATTGCAAGAGTTGAAACAAGGGCCGAATGAGTCTATGTATGACTATCTTGAGAAGTTCAACCAACTCGAGGGGAGTTGTTGTAATCTAGGGCTTCCCGAGAAGCTCCTAGTAGAGTATTTGTTGGATGGGTTCAAGCCCTTAGACAAAATGCTTTTGAATGCCTCGGCCGGAGGATCAATGGCTAGCCTTACATTGAGAGGAATAAGGGACTTGATCGTAAAGGTGACCGAGAATGCCCGTTTTGAGGAGGCTAATAGCCGTCAAGAGGAATTCACCCGTACTAGAAATGTGGGTAAGGCCGAGGTCCCTATGAGCCATCTTTCCGAGGATGTGAAGCAAATGAAGGAAATGATGATGCACTTAATGAGAAGGGAACCGGCTAAGACCAAACCATGTGAGTTTTGTGGGGCTATGGACCACAAAACGGACTCTTGCCCAACGTTGCTAGAAGAGGACCATGGGGAAGTGAATGTCGTGGGGGACTATCAAGGGTACCAAAACCGGGCCGGATCTAGTCGCCCTTATGGACAAGGACCGGCCGGTGAGACTTGGCGTCATGGCATTCCAAGGGACTTAGCTCAACCATCTCATCATCAACAAGCCGCTCCTCAAGCTACCCAAAATGTCTATAGGCCTCCCCAAGGGCAATACCAACAAGGCGGTCCTAACCAAAATAGACCGGGCCCGATTCACAATCAAGGCGGACCAAGCTCCATGGGACAAAACTGTTCCTTGGAGGACATGATGAAGGAGTTGGCCGCGAGTAATGTGCATATGAACGCCACCATTGAGCGACAACAAGCCACAATCCAGCAAAATCAGGCCGAGACAAAGGGAGCAATAGCCGAGATCCAAAAACAGTTGTCCCAACTTACTACAACCGTGTCCGAACTAAAGAAGGAGACCGGTCGGCTCCCCTCACAAACCGTCCAAAATCCGAGGTGAAATGTTAGCATGATGGAGGTGATTATGATTAATGATGACAAGCTAGATAGATCGGAGGAGTTGCCCAAGCAGAATGGACCCATGATAGAGCGTTCCCTCACTACGAGCCACAAGTCACCACCGGGAAAGGGGAGAGACCCAGGGGCTTTCACGGTCACATGCGGTATAGGTGAGGCTCAAGTTCCTCATTGCTTGATCGATCTTGGCGCTGCCATTAACGCCATGCCCTACTCCTTATACCACTCGTTGGGACTTGGACCGTTGAGCCCGCCTGAAATGTTGATTGAGTTGGGGGACAAGTCATGTATTCGACCGGTTGGACTACTCGAGGACCTAACACTCCAAGTCGGAGACCTTGCTATTCCTGCAGATTTTTATGTCTTGCAGATGGGCAATGCTAGAGACGACGAGCCTCCTACACTTATATTAGGACGGCCATTCCTCTACGACACCAAGGCTAGGATCGACATGGGCGTAGGTTTATTGTCACTTTCATTCGGCGGCAGAACTTCAGATTTCTACATCTATGATAATGATGACCGTCCGGGCACAAAGAAACCACCGGACATTGTGAACACCTCGGATCTCGGTGCCCTAGTCCCTGACCTACCAAGAGAGACCGTGTGCGCGACTAGGGCAGCAGCTATGGTAAAGACATCCTCGCCAACATGGAGGAATGTGAAGGCAAACCCGCCCGACTATTGGATACCTGATTCGAGCACTTCACTCCATGGGGACTTGGGGCGGATCAAGGAAAGAGCTGAGGTGAAATTTGACCTCACCCACCCATGGGACCCCAACGAACCTCCTTGAAGGAGGTACCGTCGAGCCAACGACGTTAAACAAAGGCGCTCGCCGGGAGGCAGCCCGGCATTTTACAGTATTTTCTGCATTTTACTTTCGTGCATTTCATGCTAACCCTCGCCCCATTGCATTTGGAAAGGAAAAAGGATGTTTTTTGTAGGTCGGGTACTGGACTGTTACGCATTTTGCCGAGTCTGCTACGCATTTTATGAGCCGAGCCCGACCTAGCCCTGAACTTCAACCGATTGATGCAAGTCCGAACCTTGTCATTTCATGACATGCAAGGACATCATAAGGGGAGTATTGTTCTCACTTTTGTGCCCTTTTTCCTTTTCCTTGATATTGTGCATATTGTCTTGAAATAGAGTTGTGCCGTGAGGACACGGCTCGTTTCAAAAGTGTGGGGTGGGGTGGTTAGTCGTTTGTTGTGTCATCACGTCTATTTTCTTGCACATGCATGAGTCAGCACATTTCCCTTTGAAAATTTTAAATTTTTTGAATAAAATGCGTAGTTTTGTGAATAAAATGCGTAGGGATGAGATGTTGAGCTTTCATGATGTGAAATAGATGGATCCTAGTACATGCATTACTCTTATGAAATTATAATTGTGCGACTAACATGTGATCTAACTTCTTATATGTCCTTATGAGTTGGTATAAATAGGGATGTGGAGTTGATAGAAATGTCCTAGTGAGGCTTGACAAAAGCACTCAAGGATCTGGGATTCGAGTTACATGGTTATACAAACTTGTGGAGGCTGCATTTCGAGACTTGTGGTATAGAGTGACTCCACCATTGCAGCGTTTATGCAAGTGGTGGGACGGGAATCAAACCGTCCTATCTCTAGTCTTAGTAGCCGGGAAAATAGGTGAGTGACCCTCATCTTGACTCGCGCGAAATGACAAGGATGAGAAAGAGCGGGGAGGTATTTCCATATGCTTGAGGGCGATGATTGGACCTCCCAAGAAGGAATGGACAAGAAAAATCAGAAAAAGGAGCAAAGCGCAAAGAAAAAAATCAACTCATGTGAAAGTTTACCCGAAACAAAGTGGAAGGTCATCAAAGTCAAACAAAGGCCGAAGGCCAAGTTCACTACAAGTATGTCCAAGCAAGGTAACAAAGACTCATCCCTTGATGCTCGAACTTATCACGTGCTAGAAGAAGCAACAAGTATAACCATGTAACAAGAACCGGACCCAAGAGTGTAGATCATGGGTCTAAAAAGGACTATCTCCCACTCATCCGAATTGGTTTGCATCTCGACTCAAAGGTACATGTATCAAGTTAATTCCATGTTCTAGCAAATGCCTTGAGTAGTGATTGAGAATGCATGGAAAGGGGAAGTCTAGACTAGCATTTATCTGGGGTGCCAAGAAGGGCTTGTGGTGTTTGTATTTGTTTTCCTCTTATGACTTAAGGCCTTGTTCGGGACGAACAAGTTCAAGTGTTAAACGACACTTTATCCTTTGAACTTTCACTTGTTAGTGTCGTTTTACTTTACAGGCATTCTTGAAGGTCTAAAGTGAAAACAAGCTTAAAAGAGGAGTTTTGTGCTAAAAATGGATCACAAGTCAAAATTGCCCAGCCGGGACCGGACTTCACTACCAGGCCGCGCCGAGAGGTCCCAGGCCGAGTGCCCGTGCCCAGCGTCCGGATGTGCTGAGTGCCCAGTCGAGCTGTCTTGCACTGAATTCAAGTTGCCCGGGCAAACCATCTGATCTGACGAATCCGCCTCGAGCAAAGTGATCAAAATGGAAAATAAGGTGGACAATGTCAGAAAACCAAGAAGAATGCCCGAGCAGATTGGTAGTTGGCTCAATTCCAAAGCAAAGGCCTCGCGCGCATAGGCACCTAAACCAAGTCGCTCGACCAGACAGGCGAATCTGGCAAATCTGGCTCGACCAAAGTGTTTTAAATGCCCAACTACTTGGACAATCTCACTTCCTAGACAAAACGCCTGAGTGGAACCAGCTCTAGCCCGATTAAGGCCAAACTAGGGCAATACCGGCGGCTTTGGGAGGACAGCTGGCCGGCGGCTTTGGGAGGATAGCTGGCCGGCGGCTTTGAGAAGAGGATAGCTGGCCGGCGGCTGGACTTTGGGGGAGTACCCATACCTAGTTGTTTGACCTCTCTCCCTTGCTTATAAATAGAAGAGCTTTGCTCTTGAAATAATAACTCTTGATTCATGTGTTTTTTGGAAGTTTTGATACTTGGTCACTTATCTCACTAGCTTAGATCTTTGTCACTTGCACTCACAAGACTTGTACACACTCTACACACATTTGGATATCAAAAGCTCCAACTTCCCTCTACTTGTTCTTGAGTTATTTTTCCAAAACCTTACTTGTTCTTGTCTTTCATTTTCGAAAACCATTTACTTCCCTTGTACTAGCTATGGTATTCCCTTCAATGGATACTTGTAGCTAAACTCTTCATTCGGTTGAAGGGGTTTTTTATATCATAAAACCGTTCTAGACCCTTTACTTAATGCTACCTAGTGTTCTAACTAGTTCTTTGTGCCATCAATTCGGGTTAAACATAACAAGGTTGAGTGGATGCTTGAAAAAGCAAAGCTCTTCCAAGTAGTTCTTCCCCTCTTTAACACCACTTGGTTGATCGGAAATGATTGATCAAGTGGATGCACTTAGGCTAAGATACTTCGAAAGGAGGAATTAGCCTAGCTAGAACTAGTAAGCTATGTCTTGAAAAGGACTAGCCGGTGTGGCATGTGCTTGAAAAAGTCTTGCTTTGGGTAAGTCTCGAAAGGGAACAACCTACACCTTAGAACACTTAGTATGATCATTAGAGGTCGATGATGAACGTAGCTATGATATAAAGCCCCTAGACCGAATCCTTCTCTTGATCAAAACACCAACTTGTCATTTACATTTCAGCACTTTACTTTTCGCACTTTACTTTCATTACATAAGTTTTCAACATCAATCCAACATAATATTTGGCACATATTGCGCTTGAAACACAGCGTGCGACAAACCAAAAGTATGTTGTATGGTTGATATTGAAGTCAACTGTTCCCGCACTTTACTTTCAGTCTTTACTTTACGCACTTATTTTCAATCATTTACATTTCAGTCTTTACTTTCTGTCTAAAAAACCACAACCAACCCCAACTGTCTTACTTAATTTTCCATTTTCGAAAGAACAACTCTATCCACTAATTCTCTTGGGTTCGACCCCTGCTTACCGCTTTACTAATCTAACAGTAAGGTCACGAGTAGTGGACTTATAAATTGTAATTTGCTGGCACACGACGACGTGCCCGTCACTCGCCTTGTGGCACATGGCTATACCCAGATAGAAGGGATCGACTTTGACGAGACCTTTGCCCCTGTCGCACGTCTTGACGCCATTCGCCTGCTTCTTGCTCTGGCATGTCACTTAAAGTTTCGGCTGTTCCAGATGGATGTTAAAAGTGCGTTCTTGAACGGTTTTCTAAATGAGGAAGTATACGTTGCTCAGCCGAAAGGATTTGGGGACCCGCATCACCCTGCTTATGTGTACCGCCTGAAGAAGGCACTATATGGTCTCAAGCAGGCTCCCAGAGCATGGTATGAGCGTCTCACAGTGTTTCAGGTCGACCATGGATATGTGCGAGGGGGAGTAGACAAGGCACTGTTCGTGAAGCACACAAGGTCAGATTTTATTATCGCACAAATCTATGTTAACGATATAGTGTTTGGGTCCAACACCCAGAAGCTGGTGGATCAGTTTGTGGAACAGATGCAGAAAGAGTTCAAGATGAGCATGGTTAGAGAGATGAACTACTTTCTGGCACTCCAGGTGATTCAGAAGGATGATGGCATCTTCATCTCACATAGCAAGTATGCCAAGAATCTGATAAAGAAATTTGATCTTGAGAAGGCAAGTCACAAAAGAACGCCAGCTGCTACGCACTTAAAGATCACTAAAGACGAAGCTGGAACAAAGGTCGATCAGACTCTGTACATGAGCATGATTAGGAGTCTCTTGTACTTGACAGCCAGCAGACCTGATATAGCATATGCGGTAGGAGTTTGTACAAGGTACCAGGCGGACCCAAAAGAAAGTCATCTTCTGCAAGTAAAGAGAATCATAAAATACATATGCAGAACTGTTGACTTTGGAATCTGGTACAGCAAGGACAGCAACCCACACCTGTTTGGTAACTGCGACGCGGACTGGGCAGGAAACACTGAAGATCAGAAGAGCACTTCTGGAGGTTGTTTCTTCTTGGGAAATAACTAAGTTTCCTGGTTCAGAAAAAAGCAAAATAGCATCTCGCTATCTACGGCCGAAGCAGAGTATATCGCTGCAGGAAGTTGCTGCACTCAACTGCTATGGATGAAGCAAATGCTGCCTGAATACGGAATGGAACAGAAGGAGATGACCCTGTACTGTGACAATATGAGCGCAATTAGCATATCCAAAAACCCAGTACAGCACTCCAGGACGAAGCACATTGACATCAGACATCATTTTATCAGAGAGCTGGTTGAATAGAAGGTGGTGACCCTAAAGCATCTGACAACGGACAAGCAATTGACTGACATCTTCACCAAACCGCTGGATGCTACACAGTTTGAGACACTCAGATCCTCCTTGGGTCTATGTGTCGTCAAACACTAAGTGTTCCAGGCAGGGGTCAGTCATAGGCGGAACTCCAGCAAAATAGTTGGACTGACCTCTTGAGAAAGAGAGCTGGAACAGAAGGTACAATTCACAAGGACGAATATTTTTTTAAATATTTCGGAGATTTGTTCGTGCCGTTATGAGGAAAGAAGAGATATTCTCGAAGACGTCTTTGGGAAGTTGAAAAGAGCAAACTCGATTTGAAAATCAAATTATCTTGCCTGCTGCTATTCTCGCACTCTCTTCCAAAACCCTAGAACTGCTGCCTCCTGCGAAATCTTCTAAAAGCTTCTGCTCCTCGGCAAATATGGTGAACACAAGGAAAGCATCTAAGTCTGTTGCCAAGTCATCGCCGGAACCAAAGAAGATGACCAAGAAATCTTCCAAAGCTCTTGCGTCAAATCTCCAAATCGCCAAGACAGAGAAACTAAAGGTGACGAAGGAGAAAAAGGTGTTGCCTTTCGTTGACGGATCTGCCACAATGTCCGCTGCCAAAGTAACAGACAAAGGAGCGGTCCTAGCAAACCCCAAGGTCGGGGCAGTGGAGAAGAAAGGACCAGAACCTGCTGCAAAGCAGAAGGTGGTGCCCTCGCAAACAGCGGAGGGGGACTCCTAAACCAATCGATGCTAGTTCGACATCAACAAGTCACATTCCTCCACCGGATATGCCCCAATCTGAGGTAACCTCAAACCCTAAAGCTCCGGTTATTTTTTCCGTGCCTATGAAAGATGTGGGTGTTGCTTCTAAGAAGGTTGAAAAGGGAGAGAAAATTGTGGTTGATAAAATTGGAGAAGCCAGTAGGGCTGATGTTAGTAAGGATGATGTCGGAATGGTGAAAGAAGGAAATCCCAGCAAGGATGTTGCTAAGGTCCTCCCTGGTTCAAAAGTATGGAGGGAGAAGATTCATGCATATGGATATGTGCGGCAATCCGGACTTCGCAGGAAAACTGTTAGTCGGCGAATAGACTCTCCAAGAAAGTATCTGCCAGGATTCGTGCTGTAAGGACGGCTAGTTGCAATGTCGGATTCGGAAACTGAACAACTCCTTGAGTCCTCCAGCAAAAGGAAGGTGATACTTGATGAAGGTTCTGAAGATGGTTCAGGTGAGAAGCATGAGGGAGCAGATGGTGAGCAGCATGCAAAGCAAAATACGCTGTGTCTGAAGAGTCTGAGCCATCCGAGAAGGATGAAGAACTGTATGAGATTTACAAGGACATTGATGATGTCATTAAAGATTTGCAAAAGGAGGAGGTTTCAGTACCTGTTGTGCCGAGACCAGATCAGTCTTCTGAAGCCCGGGATGTAGGGGCTAAAGGATCTGCACATGTCAACGATTCACAAGCTGCAAGGGAGGAAGATGTGCCAGCAGTTGAGACTGTCCAGTCCCAAGAGGTCTTTGTCCCTGAGCCAGTATCGGTGGAAGAGTCAGCTGAAGTCTCAGACAATGTGCAAGGTGGTGTACGTGAGAATGATCAAGTGAGGAAAGAATCGAAAGGTCATGTGGAGATGGAACTCCCAGTCGTCCTTTAACCTTTGTTCTTTTTTAATTCCTTCTAGGGTTTTAGGTTTCCATTTTCAAGTATTAGTCGTCTCTGTGTAGCTTTATTAGGAAGTGTTGTACTCCTTTTGGTTGATTATTACAGATATAAGTGTCCGTACGCAGAAGAGATTGTCTGACGAGAGGTAGAGATTGCACTGAGCGGAGACTCTCGAATGGCAGCTTCACTTCTCCGTCCGCATTTTCATGGTTGTTTTGTCTTGGTAAACAGGCCAAAAAAACCTTGAGCTCTTTTATTATCTCTTCCTTTTGTGCTTGGTTCAGTTGATCCAGTTATGTGTATACTTGTAAAAACTGGCAGGGATGCGATGCGTCAGTTTTGTTGGATAACTTCGGTGACATAGTCAAGTAAGAAATTTGTTGGGCCGAATAGAAATTCCTTAATTTCAAGTCGTTGACAAATTCAAGTTCCCGCATATCCTATATTGTCTCTTGGCCATAGCAGCACGTGTTTTGGAGGCCATTCAAAATTGCAATTTGAAATTTGTATGCTTGTATGTAATCATGTAATGAATTGCCAAGTTTTGAATGACATTTCTTATTCTCTTTCAAGCGACAACAAATCCCAGTTTATGCTACATGGTTTTCTTATATAGCACAACTTTAGTCCTTTTTAGTGACAAAAAATGAAAATTAATTCGTCAATATAAGTCGTTATTGCTTTAATATAAACATCCTATAAAACAACTTACGTGACGCAAATAATTTTAGCTGACGCATGTGGCATTGATCTAATGCGACAACATCTGATGAAATGATAATTTATATGCGTGTCGCCTAAAAACTTTTATGCGTCGTTAAATAATTTAAGTGACAGATGTCCCATAAGACTTAAGCGGCACACATTTATAACGTCGTTTAAACCGTAACAGTTTAACGCGACATACGTAAACAGTGGCATCGCGTAAAACCTCATGTCACAAGGATTACGCGACGTTACTAAAGCGACATGATGTTTGTTACATTAGTCTTAAGCGACGATATATTTGTTGCCGCTTAAATATAAAACTAGCGTAGTTCCCAATATAAAACTGGGTTAACCCTCTATTTGGTTGCAGGAAAATTAAAAGCAAAGTAAAATTTTTGAGACGGGAAAATCAATTTAGACTGTGTGGCCACAAAGAAAACGAACAGGAAAGCAAAATAATAGAAAAACAAATTGGAAAATTAAGTCAATTTTGCTCAAAACAATTCCACCCGAAATGAGAAGAAAATCAAAATCCATCGTCGTCGACTTCATCCGTTTTCTTGGATCAATTTCGTTTCAATTGATGTTGACGCAATGCCAAAAACCAGGTGAGAGTCTGACTACTTGTAGTTCACTCAAACCCTAATTCCCATCTTCAATCGCGATACATACAGAGAAGGCGGTGACGGTGATAATGTTTGACATGTTGAAAAAGCTGATCCGTGATGGGTCTCGCAAGAAGTGAAATGCCGCACAACCCATCTCTTGCATTCCATCAATTCATCTTAATTTTGATGTTGCATTGCTGCAACACGTAAACCCACTAAAACACGAAATTGCAGATAAGGAAATATGATGGGACAATTTACCATGAATCTTCTCGCATTTCGTTATAAATAGCAGCTTCCGTCAACGAAGAAAAGCATCCTCAGAGATCATAACACAACACAGTGTTCTTAGTACCATCAGTGTCAAAGAAACACAACGTAGTGTTTCTCATATCCCCTTAGCCGCTTCTTTCTTCAGTATTACATTTACTAGTGTATTGAAAGTTTATCTCTCTTGTATTTCCTAGCTTATTTGTACGAGTGTGTTTCCGTTCCACTACAATAAATCTGTTGTTTTCTTCCTATACAATCCACCAAAATTAGTGAAAATTGTGTGACACAATTATTGTGATCCTTGGAGGATTAGTAATAGTCCTACATTTGGTATGAGAGCGAGTGTTGAGTACAAAATATCGCATCGATGTTTTTTATTATGGTTCAATTATGTCGAACACAATTCCACTTCATATACCAAAATTCAACGGGCGAAATTTCAAAAATTGGTCTATCCAATTGAAGACGTTTTTCCGGTCCAAAGATTTATGGAGTTTGGTCGAGAAGGGATACACCGAAGTAGTCGGAAAAGCTTTTGACGAGCTTAAAAAGGAAGAGAAAGATTTATTGGCGGAGGCTCGTAAGAAAGATCACAAAGCATTATTTTTGATCTTTCAAACTATGAAGGAATTGATATTTGAAAAAATATCGGAGGCGGAGAAATCCAGCGAGGCATATACTATCTTAGAAAATACATACAAAGGCGATGAAAGAGTCATGCGGATGCATCTATAGACAATGAGGGGAGATTTCGAGTCACTACGAATGACTAACTCGGAAAGCGTATTAACATATGGTGATCGGGTCCAAGCGATCATTAAAAACTTAAGAATTAACGGGGAATCGTTGGAGGAACAACGAGTCGTGGAAAAGGTATTACGCTCGTTACCCGCTTATTTTGAATATGTCGTGGCAGCTATAGCTGAGGGACACGACATATCAGAAATGTCGATTGATCGACTTATGAGTTCGCTGTGTTCACACGAGCAATGGATGAACCGGAAAGCGAATGGCTCTAGCCAAGAGCAGGCTTTCCACAGCTGAGTCAAATTACGAACTCACGGAGGTTACCGTGGAGGTCGAGGACGTGGACAATATCGGTGAGGAGGCCGAAATTGTAACGGTGAACGAGACCAAGCTAGTAGCAGTAATTTTTAGCGAGCCCAAGACGGTCATACTGGAAGACGTGACAAGTCCAGGGTCTAGTGTTACCAATGTCAGATGTTCGAACACTACAAGTCTGAATGCCTAGTAAATGAGCGAGTGGAGCATGCTTTTGCTTCTGAGGCGTATGATAATATTGTTCTAGCGTGATAGATGACGGATACTTGCAGAGGCTACACCGTCGTGTGGTTCCTTGACGTCGTATGCAGCAACTATATGAGTGGGAGAAAAGAGTTATTCTCTCGGTTAGACTAATCCGCTCGCGCTGAAGTTAGTTTTAGAAACAAGTCGCAGATCCAAGTCATGGGCAAAGGCGACATCCAAATTCAGACTAATGACGGTACGTATGCAACTATTGCTAATGTGTACTATGTACCACGGCTCTGCTGGAATCTACCTAGCTTGGGACAACTATCGAAGAGAGGTCATTCCATTTTTATTCAAGATGGAGTTTACATAATTAAAGGCAAAGACTAAAGGATCGTTGCAAAGGTTCCGATGACCAAGAAGCAGATGGTCCCGTGGATTCTACTAAAGGGGGTTGAAGTCAAATTCTAGACGATGGTGAGAGACAGCAGTTGGCTGTGGCATCTCAGATTTGGCCATTTAAATTTCAACGGACTAAAATTATTAGCTACGAAGAAAATGGTGACAGGATTACCTACGATTCAGATTCCTGGCCAACCATGTGAGGCGTGCTTGCAAGGGAAGCAGCACGGCTAGTTGTTAATGGATGCAACCAATAGTAAGGAATCGACCATGACGAGACATTCGCTCCCGCAGGAAGGTTAGAGGCCATCAGGCTGTTAATTGCTTACTCTACTTACCATGGATTTAAATTGCAGCAGGTGGATGTGAAGACAACATTCCTGAATGGCGTACTTAAAGAGGAGGTATACGTAGCTCAGGCGCCAGGATTCGAGTATGCTACACATCCCCACCACGTATACATCCTTGACAAGGCTTTGTATGGTCTGAAACAGACTCCCCGAGCTTGGTACGACCGGCTATCACAGTTCCTTCTATCACTTGGATACGTACGCAGACAGATGAACAAGACGCTCTTTCTTCTGAAGGATGGGAACGATACACTTGTGGTACAGGTACTTGTAGATGATATCATCTTTGGTTCCACTAATGACTCTAATCAAGAAATTTACAAAGCTCGTGGAGAGTGAGTTTGAGATTGGTATGGTTGGGGAGCTTAAGTTCTTCTGAGGACTCCAAGTCGCTCAAGAGGAGGATGGTACCAAAATTCATCAACAGAAGTACCTCCGAGAGATTGTATCCAAGTTTGGTATGAAGGACTAAAGTACCATGCCCACACCCATATCCGCAAATGACTCTAACAGAAGGGACGAGAACTCACAGAAAGTGGACCAGACACTCTACCGAGGAATGATAGGTTCACTTCTCTATCTCACTGCTAGTAGACCTGACATTTTGTACAAAGTATGTCCTCGTTTTCAGGCAGATTCAAGGGAGACACACCTCTGAGCAGTAATGCGAATCTTGCGGTACCTCAAGGGTACTGATGCCCTGTGCCTAAGGTACCCCTGATATGGAGTGGGATACACTGATGTTGACTTTGCAGGAAATAGAGTGGATAGGAAGTCCACATCAGGGATGACACAGTTCCTAGGATCATATCTAGTGTCATGGGCCTCCAAGAAGCAAAACTCAGTGGCACTCCCAACAGCGGAGGCATAGCACATCGCGGCCACTGCATGTTGTTCCCAACTATTATGACCAAACAATAGCTAAGTGACTACGGTATTTCATTTGATTATGTTCCCCTACCTTGTGATACTAGTGCTATAAACATCTCTAAGAATCCTGTGCAACATTTGAGAACTAAACACATAGAGATAAAACACCACTTTCTACGTGACTGGGTCGAAAAGTGGTTGGTGAGTATGGAATTTTGCACAACAGATGATCAAATCGCGGACATATTCACCAAGGCACTTGAAAGGGAAACTTTAGAGAAGTTACGCATGGAGCTGGGTGTGACCTCCCTCGACTGACACTGCATCCCCCGTGAGGACCCCGATGATTGGTGAGAAATATTTGACATGTGTTTATGTGCATGATTATGTGAAGTTGCTGGCTTGGTCTTATTCAGTCTCACCTAGGAACATACCCGTGAACATGCACCGTATAAGTTTATTGATTGTGTGACTTATGATACACTAATATAAGGATGAAAAAGCTTTTGTTTTTCTGCCCAAAAGAACCTTCCGGATGTTTTGATCCCACATTAATAGCCCATATGATGGAAGGTATGTACAGCCGTCCCTAGCCTACTTATGGTGGAACGCTGATGGACCATATTTATATTATTCATTAAGACAGTTAAACCCACCAAATTGAATGCTTTATCTTGACAACTTTTGCTTGTTAGTTCCGATATTTATCTACAGGGTATTTTTAAGTCAAGAGAGAATACAAGCTAAGGAGGAGTTTTAAAGCTGAAAATGGATTACGAGTCAGGACACGACCAGATTCCGACTGTACAACTTTCATGATCCTGACATGGAATCACTCAAAACAAGTCCAACCGAAGAGCAACCAGAGTCAGTCCGGAGCTGAAAAGGACCCGATGGCTTTTGGAAAAAGTCACAAAATCACACAAACTCTCTTCTCTCCTCCACCTAGCCGGCGGCTAAGCTCTCCCCCTCTCCCCTTGCGCCACCTAGCCGGCGGCTTTGCTTCCTCCACCTCACCCGGCGGCTTTGGAGCTCCTCCTCCCATCTTGTGCCATGTGTTGTGATCTCCTTGCCTCCCTTAGCCTATAAATAGACATCTTCTCTTCACTTGTATATCATCCTCATTCAATCACAACATCTCATAGTCACTTATCTCTCTAGATTGAGAGCACAATCCTTGTAATACTTTCGCTTTGAATCAAAACTCATGTTTGTTCTTGAGTATTTGAACTAGTTCCTGAGTTTACTCCTGTCGGTTCTTGAGTATTCTCCTTTTACTTTTCCTGTCTTTCAAGCCCTTTACTTTTCAAGTACTTAGCTATGATGTCCTGTTCCATGGATATTCGTGGCTAAACCCTTCATTCGGTTGAAGGGGTGTACTGGTATCATACAATGTTTTAGACCCTTCTCTTAAGTGCCTCTATGTGTTCAAAACTTGTTCTATGTGCCACATATTAGGTTAGAACTTCCAAGGTTGAGTGGATGCTTTAACGGGCAAAACTCTTCCGTGGGGTTCGTGAACATACTCGGGTAAGTGGATGCTTTAACGGGCAAAGCTTATCAGAGGAGTTCGACCTCTTTCAAAAACCATTTGGTTGATCGTAACTGAAGATCAAATGGATGCACATAAGGCTAAGATACTTCGAAAGGAGGAATTAGTCTAAGTAGAACAAGTGTTCTAAATGATGTTGCAAGTCATGTGCTAGAAATAGCCTTGATTCATCTTTGAACACATAGTATGATCATTAGAGGTCAATGATAAACAAACTATGATACAAGGCCCCTGATACCGAATCCTTCCTTCAATTGCAATATCACCTGTTACTTTACTTTCAGTACCATATCAACTGCTTACTTTCAGCACTTTAATTTCTGCAAGACTTGTCCTTCGAGCACTTTAATTTCTGCAAGTCTTGTCCTTCAAGCACTTTAATTTCCGCAAGTCTTGTCCTTCAAGCACTTTACTTTTCAGTTATTTACTTTCAGTACTAAAATCACAACCAACCCACGCTACTCTCAGTACTAAAATCACAACCAACCCCCAACTGTCTTACTTTAAGAACAACTTTTCACCTGACTCCCTTGGGTTCGACCCCTACTTACCCTTTACTACCCACTAGTAGAGTACGAGTAGCGGAGATATAAATTTATTTTGCACAGAGACATTGCACCTTAACGACAGTGCAGTGCGCTCCGTCAAACGCTCCCATGATATCCTTGTTATTTTCCATATACTGGACGTACTCCCCATGAGGTACTATATATTCACTTCACATATGTAGCTGCTTGTTTTTGTGTGTGATGCATTCTCTTCTACCACTTGGGTAACGCTACCACATGATACCATCCCCTTGAAAGACCACATGATATTGCAAAGGAAATCTGTATCGTGGGAAAGGGACCCGGGATCACGCACTTGGGTAACTGTACAGAGGAGGTCAATGATGATATACATATGTGACAAGGTACTACATGTATCAATGGCACTTTGTACCGAGATAGTTCCATTACTCGAAGGATATGAATGATAGCAGCAAAGAAATCATATTGCTGCGAGGAGACGAGTTGGAGGCAAGAAGACGAGTTGGGGGCAAAGAAATCATATGTGACAAGGTACTACATGTATCAAGAGCTCTCGAAGACCATGTGATCGATAAGGATGAGCTAGGAGACGAGTTGGAGGCAAGGGATGAACCGGAAAGGCCAATGATAAAGCACCCACTTGCTGCGAGTCAAGAAGCACCGCCTGGAAAGTGTAAGGACCCAAGTGCGTTCACAGAGTCATCTATGGTGTTGGTGAGACGCTAATACATCATTGCTTAATCGATTTGGGTGCTGCTATGAATGCTATGCCTTATTCTTTTTATTGTTCTTTGAAGTTGGGGCCATTGAAACCTCCGAAACTCTTGGTAGAGGAGATAAATCATGTGTTCATCCTGTTGGCTTACTTGAGGATCTAACACTACTCCATGTAGGAGATCTTGTTGTTCCTGCAGACTTCTATGTTTTGCAGATGGGAGATACTAGAGACGATGATCCTCCAACACTTATCTTGGGACGTCCGTTCCTCTTTGCCACTAGAACCAAGATTGACATGGACACAGGCTTGTTGTCATTTGTGTTTGCTGGCAAAACATCAAATTTTTATATTTACGAGGATGTTGACCGTCCATGCATGAAGAAGCCACCGGACATCGTGCACACACCATATCTCGGTGCCATATCGCCTTACGTACCCGACGAGACTGGTTGTGCCGCTAGACCAACATCTATGAGTGAAGTGTCCTCGCAGGCTCAGGAGGATGTGAAGGCTAATCCGCCTGATCGGTGGAGGAGAGAAGTGAGAGAACCATCCGATGAGAGCTATGAGCAGAATGAAGGAGTAGCTGAGGAGAAGTTTGACCTCACACGACCATGAGATCCTAACTTGTGATTCTAATGAGGTATCGTCGAGCCAACGATGTAAAAAAAAGGCGCTCAGTGTGGATTTTATTCTTAATGCAATTTCTCGTTTCTCTAGTTCTTGTGCCTAATTTCAAGGATTGAATTGTGAAGCTAAGTGGTACTTTACCGTAAAGCTTAGCCTAACAATTCAAACCCTACCGTTAATACTTGTTGGATACTTTGCCTTAAAGACAGGTAGTAACACTTAGATTCGATAATACCTTTGCCGGGTTATTCAGTTTAGGAGAACTAGAAGTCTAACACCTTTGCCGGGTTAGATTGTGGTGTATCACCTTTGCCGGGATACTTTGGGTTGTTACCTTTGCCGGAATAACAACACTTAGAAACTTGGAATTTGACAATTAGCAATCAATGATGAACGTGTCACAATAGAAACCCTAAGCTGAATGCTTTCTCTGATTGAAATCCTCGTTAGTCTTGTCTCATGTGCCATTACAATATTTGCTCACAAATCCCTCTTTTTAATTGTTTTCAGTAACAGCTTCAACAACCACTTCCCTTGGGTTCGACCCGACTTGCCACTTGCTAGTTTCTTGCAGGAGAATATAAAATTTAAGTTTGACACGTCAGACGATGCGCGTCAGTGTCTATGACGGCTAGTGCGAGGAACAGGGAGAGAGGGGTCTCGTTGTAGTTTTTCCGTTAATTGCAAGCAGCGGATAGGGTAGTCATTCCTGGGGAGATCTGGGAGGAAGCTAGCTTTATGAATGCACTTGTTGGGTTGTGTTTGGGACAAAACTTTTCATGGGGAGAGTGAAGGGATTTGCTAGGACAAAGTGGGGAGACAAGTCTGTGGTTAGAGTTTCACAACTCAATGAAGGAGTCTTCTTACTCAACTTCGTGTCTGAGGAGAAGAAATTGGAGGTGCTCTCGGGTGGTCCGTGGAGGTTTGATAATCGACAGTTTATCTTGAGGCCTTGGTCGGAGACAGAGGACTACAAGTGTGGAAACATCGATGCACTCCCAGTTTGGGTGAGGGTGCCAGGGATCAAGGCGCACATCGCCAATTCCACATTCCTGAGTATGTTATGTTCGAAGTTAGGAAAACCTATATGCACCGATGGAGTGGCAGTGGATGGCACTAGCTACAATTATGAGAGGGTTTGCATTGAGGTTTATGCAGATGCTGAGTTTCAAGACTCGATTACATACGAGGATCCATATGGCAACTGCTATGTACAATCAGTTATTTATGAATGGAAACCCTCAAGATGTTCAAACTGTTGCAATTTTGGTCACCTAAAGGAGAGCTGCCCGGAACCCAATTTGGAGTAGGTGTTAGAGGAGATGAAGAGACATGAACAGAGTATCTTCAAACAGAGAAATAAGTTGGAGTTAAATGAAAATGAGGAGGAATTCGTAGAGGAGACCCCAGGAATTGGGACACATCTGGATAACCATTCAGAGAACACAATGGAAGCTAATGACTTGTGTTCCAGTGTACCAGATACCCAGAATGAACCAGTGAGGAAGGTGAACACTGAGGATAATAGGACCGTGGTGGAAAGAGTGTTGGAGGACCCCATAAGCAAAGTTGCCATTGTTGAAGAATTCAAGAACTTTATGTCTATGAGTGCACTGAAGAGAGCTAGACAGAAAGAGAGGAAGAACTCAGGAGAAGAGGACGGTCATAATGGGAGGGAGAAGTCTGATTCCAGCACGGGATCTAGGCTGAAAAAGAGCAGCAATAAATCTAAAACCAAGGAGAACAAAGTGAATAAAGTGGAGAGGGTGAGGAAGAGTGAAGGTACCAAAACCAGCTCTCGTTAATTATGTTTAGAGTTGCATGTTGGAATGTTAGGGGTTTAAATCAGCCGTCAAAAAAATCTGAGGTTAGAGAATTGATTAGAAGGGAAAAATTGAACTCTATAGCTTTGTTAGAAGTTAAACTGGAGGAGGATAAGGTAGATCCTACTACAGCTAGTTGTTGCCCTAACTTGTCTTGGAAGGGGTGTATTAGCTCTATCCATGAAGGGTGGGCGAGGTTACTGATTCTTTGGGATTCTGATGTAGTTAAGTTTAACTTAACGGCTCAGTCCTCCCATTTTGTCTGCTGTATTTTGAAGTTTGGAAATGTCAATTTTGGTGTGGCTTTTGTCTATGCTATCAACTCTGCTAGGCATAGAGCTACAATGTTGCTAGACTTAGAGACGCATACGAGGCTCTTTTCGGGTAGTTGGCTGTGTATGGGCTATTTCAACGGTGTGTTGCGAACTAATGAAAAGCTTAATGGGCAAATGGTTAGGGAAAGGGATGTTGAAGACCTGAAATTTTTTGTTGTGAATTGTGGCTTGTGTGACATTGAGGCTAGTGGCTGCCATTTCACGTGGAATAATAACTATATTATCCCAGAGGAGCGCATTTGGTGCAAATTAGATAGAGTTTTATGGGCAATACAGACTTGTTTACTCAATTCTCGAATGCCGCAACGATGTTTCTTCCTCCTGGTATATCAGATTATAGTTCGGCAGTGGTTTCTTGGGGGATTAGAGGTCCCAAAAAGTCATCTTTCAGATATTGTAACTTCTTGGAAAAGCTGGAAGATTACAATGAAAAGGTTAATAGTTGCTGGGGAGCACCAGAGATTGCAACAACTTGTTTATGTTCCAAGATAAGCTGAAGATGATGAAGTTAGTGTTCAAGAGGGAGTTTGTTAATGTCACCAAGGGGATCGAAAGCAGAGTAGAGAACCTGAGAATTGCTTTGAATCTAGCGCAGTTAGCTTCAGCTCAAGCTCCTGCTAATATTGTTCTCGCCCACTCGGAGCAGAGCCTAACGAAGGAGTTTAGAAAAGTCAAGGGCTACCAATTCTTATTTTATCAGCAAAGAGCGAAAGTTAAGTGGCTTAATGAGATAGATGCTAACACCAAGTTTTTTCACAGCGTGCTCATAGGTCGAAGAAGCAAAAACTGCATCAAGGCCATCTAATGTCAGGATGGGACAGTGTCTACTGACCAACAGACCATTAAAAGAGAATTTGTGACACATTTCAAGTCAATTTTATCTAACACGAGACTCTGCTCTGCCATCAAAGCTGAAGTGGTTAGCAGGGGCAGAAAGGTAGAGGAGTGCCATTGTAGATCACTTATCCGGGATGTTAGTGATACAGAAATCTGGAACTCTCTTAATAAGATTGGGCCGAATAAATCTCGGGGCCTGATGTTTTTTCTGCCAGTTTTTTCAAAAGTAATTGGAGCATCATTAAAAAAGAATTTTGCGCTGCGGTGAGGCACTGTTTCAAATTTAATGCTCTGCCCAAGGGTACTAATGTTGCGTTCATTGCCCTTATCCCCAAGACAACCACATCTGCTGAACCTGGGGATTACCGACCCATATCCTGCTGTAATGTTACTTATAAGGTGATTTCTGGTATTTTGGCAGAGAGACTCAAGGGGGTTTTACCTTATATCATTGATTTGGCGCAAGGTGCCTTCATTAAGGTAGGTCTATAGTGGGGAATGTTTGTCTAGTGCAGCAGCTAGTGGTAGGCTATGGTAGGAAAAATATCAGTGAGCGCCTGGCTTGGATGATTGATCTTCGCAAAGCTTATGACTCCATTGATTAGAATGTGCGTGGAATCTACTTCATTCTTAGTTCAAATTAATGGTGAAATGGTGGATTTTTTTCCTAGTAAACGGGGTTTGAGGCAGGGTGATCCAATCTCTCCCCTTTTGTGCACTATCGCCTTGGAGTACTTATCTCGGTTTCTGAAAGGATTAACGAAGACTCAGGGTTACTACCACCATCCGAAGTGTCATAGAAGTGATCTTAAGCATATTATCTTTGCAGATGACTTGTTCCTTTTCAGCAGTGGAAGGTGTTCTTCTGTGTTGGCTTTGAAGACTATTTTGGATGATTTCCTTAGTTGCTCCGGGTTATCGGTTAATATTGAGAAAAGTCATCTTTTTGCTGCTGGGATGTCAGATGATAAGCGAGCTTGGATCGAGGATGTCTTATTTACAAAGATGAGTGCCCTGCCAATTGCTTATTGGGTTTCCCTCTAACATCTAGAAACATCGGTGCTCAAAATTCCTCAGCCATTATTCAACGTTTAACTTCAAAACTGGATAACTGGTGCAACAGATTTTTGTCTAGAGCGGGTAGTAAGGTTCTTATACAACCAGTTCTCCAAGCTATTGTTTTTTATTGGGCTATGATTTGCATCTTCCCAAAAAAAGTCTTGAAAGTCGTCAATGCCATATGTGCTAGATTCTTATGGAATGGATGCGCGACAGGGAGGTGCCATATATTTATTCAAGTCATAAATATATTAAATTATAATATCATATATAAGTTTTTTATTTTTATTTTTTAATATGTGCGGGCCAATCCGGATCAACCCTGTTGAACCACTGACCCAATAACTCAGTGACTTGACCGTGTCGATACACGGATCGGTTTTAATAACACTACATTAACCACTAATAATTGACATATTCAAAAACCTATCATAAATTATATCTTTATTAAATCACTCAAGTACTCAAACATTCACAATATTCTAATCCATTCTCAAGACCTTAAATCATGCCTTTTTACTACATAAAATTACAAGTTTATAAAATGCAACTGAGATGAGAAGTGAGTCCTGTCCAATACACCTCCTCACTTGGGGAGCTAAACAGATGTATTAAAATCCATAAACCAGTAGCTTACAAATAGATCAGAGAATAATTTTAAAAAAATGCGACAATAACTATAGAAATTCATGGTATGCGTAATATAAATTTACCGTGGGGAAGGTGTCGCTGGTGTAAGAAATTAACAAACAGGTCTTGCCCACAGCCCCATCACCCGCACACCACAGTGACACACTTGATGAACCTGGAGGCGCTCATTTCTTCCCAAAAGCCGACCACTATGCCATTTTACATCCTAGGGCACACTTTTTCTGCGTCGCATAAACTTTATGCGAAAAATTGGTCGTGAAATCAAAGTAGCGAAAGGTTTACACGACAACACAAAAAAGCATGAGTCGCGTTAAGTTAAACTCTTATGCGGCAATTGTTATATTTAGTCCCGTAATCAATGAGACGAGTTCCACTCTTATTCTGCGTAAAATTTCATACGCTTTATAATCGAAACATGCCAGTGTCGTATAAAAGTGGTTTGCGACCAATAATGAACATATAATTCTCGTATAAACATTGTTCGCGACCAATGTTGAACATACAGTTGTCGTATAAACGTGATTTCGCGACCAATATTGAACATATACATGTCGTATAATAGTTATTTCACGACCGATATTGGACATAGAATCGTCGTATAAACGTTCTGTCGCAGTCGATATTGAAAATATGTATGTCGTATAAACGTACTTTCGCAACAAATATTGAACATATAGATGTCGTATAATAATGATTTTGCGACCAATATTGCACATATGATTGTCATATAAAAGAAACACAGGCGGGCTCACCAGAGTAGACATGGGCGTACGTGGCTATATATTGCACATTTTCTCCCCGTGCAGCGAGTGTTGCGGCCCTCAAGTAGAATGGACATTTTCCAGCACAATCGTTTATTCTATTAGCCTTATTACGCACGCTTGACATTGTCTTACCCCTCTTCTATTACACGAAAAATTAGACAAGTTAAAGAGTACTTATAAACTACTGCATTATTAAAAAAATATATGCACCAAAGAACTAGAAATAAATATCATTTGGTAATTAAAGTGAATGCCTAATCTATACTTTTGGTTCGTCAAAGTGGGCCTTAAGCCATTCCCACTGATCATGCCTATCCACAAACTCCCGGGGAGTTACATCAGGTCCATGCTCTAAGTAGAAGACTTTGCAGTATGAATTCCAGTCACGATACCTCTCAGAGGCTTTACTGAAGATGTGTTTCCACAGCTGGTCGTCATTTGGATCAATAAAAAAAATTGGGCTACAAAGAATAAAAGGAATTTGGTTAAAATTTTACCGACAAAATATTGAATTAAATGCAAAGTTAAAAAACAAAGTACTCACTCTTAGGTGATCATACATCGGTCTTTTTCCTCAAGCTTCTTGAATGATGATGCTAGCATTGGAAACTTATCCCTCACTGCACTCCCAATCTCATGCACAAGTAGGCCTCACACAATTTGTTCAGCCGGCCCAGTACCGTCAGGCAAAAATTTTACAACTATCGGCTGCCCTTTGTTATTGGTCTACTTATAACTAGCCATCGTTGATCCATTCACGATTCCACGTACCTTCCTCTTCTCTCCAACTTCATCCTCTGTTACAGAAAATTAAACGATATAGTTAACAACTACCAAATTAACAATAAACAATCAATGTAACCAACTATCTAATTAACAATAACAAACAATGTAACCAACTACCTAATTAACAATAATAAAAAATATAACATGTTAACAAAAAACCAGAGCTATTTCATCTAATGCTTGGAATATTCTCCAAATTGTCTTAGACATCATCATCATCATCCGATGCACTGTTATCGAAAGACTGTGTTGGTTCTTCAGGGTGGGATATGGTAGCTGGTGGTGGAGGAGGAGGGTTGTTTAGTGCAGGTGGATTGGAGACAAGTAGGGCATAAGGTGGACTATTGCGGGATTGGGAATTAGGTTGACCAGCTGACTTTTCTAAACACCTAGGAGATCTATGTGGTACAAATGGATTCTCTTTTTGGGTATGTGATTTCTTATCAGAGGCTTGTGGTGGTGGGCTAGAAGTGGCAGGTGCAGGAGGGTTGTTGAGGATAGCTTTTGGTTGATTGCTTGCATGAGGAGGATGACTGGTTGTGGTGGTAGTTTTTCTCTGCAACTACGGCGGTGGGTTCCGACCACTTGTGTTAGTAGTCTTTCTTTTGAAGGGAACAACAGAACGGTCTTGTTGTGGTTCAGACTCGGGCAGGGGTTGTGGTGGTGGTTTCTCAGTTGTGGTTGTAGTCTTTCTTTTCGAGGGAACAGCACGACCTTCTTGTTTCTTCGCTTTGCGCTGAGGAGTGTGTCGATATGGAACAATGGGACATTCTAGTTTCTTCTTCGGAGGTGGAGGAGTCCTAATCGCATCCAGCTGCTTCACGAGCCTTGACGAATCATCCGCCATTGCATGCAGTATGGCCTTCGATTGCTCTGTTTGCCTGACCTCAGGACCCATCACAGGCAAAGGATTCGACCATTCTGTTGATCCCGGTGGAGATGAGAGTTCTGGCGACTCTTGATTCACTATCCCAGTTGTTGGCTTCGTTGGGGAGACTTCATTAACTTCGTGGATTGGCGACGGACTGAAGGAGATATGAGTTTCATCATCGGCCTCCGACTATTAACTTCCACATCGTCGGTACGTCTGTAAGGTTTGGTGTTCTTTGATTTTGCCATGGATGGAAGGGATCTGCTTCAAATCGATTTACAGTTTTGGCTTTGGCAATGGAGGTTCGAAGAAGAGAGGGTTAGGGTAATTTCAAAACTTAGTCGAAATGAGAGAGAAGAAGAGAGTGAGTTAGGATCGATTTCGGGGTGGGTTTGATTGGGCCTCGGTGTTTTTGGCCCAAGACGTATCTTTATGCGAGCTCTTATATGCAACATTGACGGAGCCCACTGCACTGTCGTTAAGGTGCAATGTTCTCTGTGCAAAATAAATTTATAGTTTCCGCTACTCGCGACTACACTACTGGGTAGTAAGTGGTAAGTAGGGGTCGAACCCAAGGGAATTAGGGGAATAATTGTTCTTTGAGGGGATTATTCAGCGGGAGGGCGTGTTTTAGGTTGGTTGGTTGGTTTTAAAGCTACCAGCTAAGTGATTGATTGGTTGGTTGGTTGGTTTTAGTACTGGAAAGTAACTGATAATTATTACAATTAAAAGAAAGCGTTCGGTTTCAGGGGCCTTGTATTATATCCTGTTTATCATTGACCCTTAGTGAATCTTCTAAGTATTCAAACGTGTATCAAGGCCTTTTCCGGCGCTCGATTTGCCACACTGTCTAGTCTTTTGCAAAAGTGTTCGAAAGTGAATCAAGGCCATTTCAAGCACTCGACTTGCAACACTGTCTAATCTTTTGCAAAAAATGTAAAGCCCTTGTTCTACTTAGACTAGCACCCCATTTCAAGGTATACTAGCCTGTGTGCATCCATTTTGGGTTGTCTTTTCCGATTTACCCAAAATGGTGTTTGAGAGAGATCAAACTCCTCAGATAAGCTTTGCCATTTCAAGCATCCACTTACCCGAGTATGTTTACGAACTTCCACAGAAGAGCTTTGCCATTTCAAGCATCCACTCAACCTTGGAAGTTCTGATCTAATATATGGCACATAGAACAAGTTTTGAATACAAAGACGAGACACTAAATTAATAGTCTAAAACATTTTATAATACAAGTCCACCCCTTCTACCGAACGACTAGTTTAGCTACTATTTATCGCGCTAAACATTATAACTAAGGAATTGGAAATTAAAGACGGTAAATAAATATTAAAATACTTACAACCGTTGAAGCGCCAAGGGAGCAATCTTTTATTTCCAAAGCCAAACTTACAAAACTTAGAGAGATAAGTGATTTATGATTTTTGGATGATACAAATGAGGAGGAGGAGGGTTGTATTTATAGGCTAAGGGAGGAGAAATGGATGGAGGAGATGGCATCCATGTGTTTTTGATCTAAGGGAGGAGGAGGAGGAGCAAGGAGGAGCCGCCACATGGGGGAGGAGGAAAGCCGCCGGTCACCATGAGGGGAGGAGCCGCCGGTTGCCGGTTGCCATGGAGGGAGGAGCTCCTCCCTTGGCCACCTCCAAGCAAGGTGGTCGGTCACCTTGTCCAAGAGTGCATTTTGATAGTTGATTTGGAATGGCCAAGTGATTTTAAGACTAATGGTCGAGCCAGATTTTCCAAATTCCATGGTTTGGTCGAGCAACTTGGTTTTGGTGCCTACGCGCGGGACTTTTGCTTTGGACTTGAATGCGGGCCATCTGCCAATGGGCGTTCGCCTTGGAGTTTCGACATCTTCCACCTTATTTTCCATTTGGAACATTTTGGTCGAGGTGGAATTGTCAGAAGAGGTGGTTTGCTCGAGCAACCTGAATTGAGTGTTTGGTCAGCTCGGCGGAGGGCCTGGAACTGCTTCAACCGGTCGGGTGGTTCTGAGGCATTTTCCTACCCGGTCGGTTGAGTCTTCAATGTGATATTTTTGGCTTAAAATCCTCTTTGGTTTGATTTGGAGTGATTCAATGTCAGGATCCTTGAGATTTCTTCAGTCAGCGTCTGATCTTGACCTTGGAATGACTCTTGATATCTTTTCAGCTTAAAAACTCCTCCTTAGCCTGTATTCTCTCTAAGCTCTGAAATACCCTGTAGAAATATATCGGAACTAACAAGCAAAAGTTAAATAGACCAACAGTCTAATTTGGTGGGTTTTACTGTGTTTTTGATTCGTATAATTATGGTCCATCAGATCACCCCACACTTTTAGTTGTTCGTCCCGAACAATGCTATTAAAGGGCGGTACTCTAAGTTTGGTTTTAAAATATGAAAATTAGACTGTGGGACTCGATTTATCCTAATTCATGCATTACTTACTTATTACCAAATTGAACTGTGTAAATAAATAGAAGAAACTTAATACTTGTACCTCCATGCCGAGATGCAAATTATTCCGGATGTTTCGGGAGATAGCCCTTTTTAGGTTCCTGGACTGCCACCTCGGGATCGTCTCTCACTATATGGTTTCCTTGTAGCTTTCTCTAGCACGTGATTGGGTTCGGGTTTCACTGGTTTGAGTACTTTGATTTTTTTCCTTTAGGCGAGGGACTGCTTTTGTAGTGAATTGGCCTTTGGCCTTTGATTTGACGTTTTGAGTGCTTCACTGTTGTTCGGTTAAAACCTTCACAATTTTGGGCCTTTGGCCTCTTGATTTGCTTCTTCGAGCTTTTTGCCTTTTTGTGGCTTGCTAGTCCATTTTCTCAGCCTTTTTGGGAGGTCCAATCATCGCCCGCAAGCCTATGGAAATACCTCCCCGCTCCTCTCATCGTTGTTGTTTCGCGCGGGTCAAGATGAGGGTCGCTCATCTATTTTCTCGGCTACTTTAACTAGAGAGAGGACGGTCTGATTCCCGTCCTCGCCTTTTCTTTTCTTTTTGCATAAACACTGCATGGCGGAGATGACTTCAATCTTCACTGAAACCCGAAGTGCAGCCTCCACTGACTTCGAAAACCATATAGTTTGATCTGATCCTTTGATTGCTTGCCAAGCCTCTCTAGGGCGATTTATGTCAACTCCACATCCCTAGTTTATCTCAGCACAAAGGACAAATGAAAAGTTACGTTCTAAGTTTTTAGACAGTTGAATTTTCACAAGGTAAATGCATGAATTTCGGTCTATCTTTTTCACATTCTTAAGTTCATATTTTCAAAAAGATACTATTAAAAATGAAAACAGCAAGCATGTTATTTATATACAACGGTGGTTCTCACCCCACACTTTTGAACGAAGGCGTGCCTTAGTTCAAAAGTCATGCAAGCTAATATATATATGTGAGAATTACTAAGACAGAAAATTAAATGACAGAATTTAAATGACAGAAAGTAAGATAGTGTCGGGTTACCTCCCGACCAGTGCCTTTGTTTAACTTCGTTGGCTCGACGATACCTCGTTGTGGATTACTGGTTTGGGTCCCATGGGTGGCTCAGGTCGTATTTTGCCACCGTTCCTGTGTTGCTTCTTGCCTTGCCTTTTCCCGATTTCTTGCGAGATGATGTGCTTGGGTCAGGACTCCTTTGTTTTGGGATCTTTTCTTTCCAATACCCCGGAGGGGGTGAGGGACCTTTCACTACTAGCCTTTTGAAGTTCTTGTGTTTGGGACTGCCTAGTCCAGCTACGGTGTAACACTGCTCCATCGAGGAGTCATTCTGGTAGTCATGATGACTTTCTTCGCGAGACATGGTTGTTTCGAGCGCGTATTGATTTAAAGAACTTATCCGATGGCTAATTCCCCCGCAACGGCGCCAATTTTGACGGAGCCCACTGCACTGTCGTTAAGGTGCAATGTTCTCTGTGCAAAATAAATTTATAGTTTCCGCTACTCGCGACTACACTACTGGGTAGTAAGTGGTAAGTAGGGGTCGAACCCAAGGGAATTAGGGGGATAATTATTCTTTGAGGGGATTATTCAGCGGGAGGGCGTGTTTTAGGTTGGTTGGTTGGTTTTAAAGCTACCAGCTAAGTGATTGATTGGTTGGTTGGTTGGTTTTAGTACTGGAAAGTAACTGATAATTATTACAATTAAAAGAAAGCGTTCGGTTTCAGGGGCCTTGTATTATATCCTGTTTATCATTGACCCTTAGTGAATCTTCTAAGTATTCAAACGTCTATCAAGGCCTTTTCCGGCGCTCGATTTGCCACACTGTCTAGTCTTTTGCAAAAGTGTTCGAAAGTGAATCAAGGCCATTTCAAGCACTCGACTTGCAACACTGTCTAATCTTTTGCAAAAAACGTAAAGCCCTTGTTCTACTTAGACTAGCACCCCATTTCAAGGTATACTAGCCTGTGTGCATCCATTTTGGGTTGTCTTTTCCGATTTACCCAAAATGGTGTTTGAGAGAGATCAAACTCCTCAGATAAGCTTTGCCATTTCAAGCATCCACTTACCCGAGTATGTTTACGAACTTCCACAGAAGAGCTTTGCCATTTCAAGCATCCACTCAACCTTGGAAGTTCTGATCTAATATATGGCACATAGAACAAGTTTTGAATACAAAGACGAGACACTAAATTAATAGTCTAAAACATTTTATAATACAAGTCCACCCCTTCTACCGAACGACTAGTTTAGCTACTATTTATCGCGCTAAACATTATAACTAAGGAATTGGAAATTAAAGACGGTAAATAAATATTAAAATACTTACAACCGTTGAAGCGCCAAGGGTGCAATCTTTTATTTCCAAAGCCAAACTTACAAAACTTAGAGAGATAAGTGATTTATGATTTTTGGATGATACAAATGAGGAGGAGGAGGGTTGTATTTATAGGCTAAGGGAGGAGAAATGGATGGAGGAGATGGCATCCATGTGTTTTTGATCCAAGGGAGGAGGAGGAGGAGCCGCCACATGGGGGAGGAGGAGCCGCCACATGGGGGAGGAGGAAAGCCGCTGGTCACCATGAGGGGAGGAGCCGCCGGTTGCCGGTTGCCATGGAGGGAGGAGCTCCTCCCTTGGCCACCTCCAAGCAAGGTGGTCGGTCACCTTGTCCAAGAGTGCATTTTGATAGTTGATTTGGAATGGCCAAGTGATTTTAAGACTAATGGTCGAGCCATATTTTCCAAATTCCATGGTTTGGTCGAGCAACTTGGTTTTGGTGCCTACGCGCGGGGCTTTTGCTTTGGACTTGAATGCGGGCCATCTGCCAATGGGCGTTCTCCTTGGAGTTTCGACATCTTCCACCTTATTTTCCATTTGGAACATTTTGGTCGAGGTGGAATTGTCAGAAGAGGTGGTTTGCTCGAGCAACCTGAATTGAGTGTTTGGTCAGCTCGGCGGAGGGCCTGGAACTGCTTCAACCGGTCGGGTGGTTCTGAGGCATTTTCCTACCCGGTCGGTTGAGTCTTCAATGTGATTTTTTTGGCTTAAAATCCTCTTTGGTTTGATTTGGAGTGATTCAATGTCAGGATCCTTGAGATTTCTTCAGTCAGCGTCTGATCTTGACCTTGGAATGACTCTTGATATCTTTTCAGCTTAAAAACTCCTCCTTAGCCTGTATTCTCTCTAAGCTCTGAAATACCCTGTAGAAATATATCGGAACTAACAAGCAAAAGTTAAATAGACCAACAGTCTAATTTGGTGGGTTTTACTGTGTTTTTTATTCGTATAATTATGGTCCATCAAACATCTCGCTTAAAGTTAACAGATTGAAAATTGAAATTCACCCACCAGAACAAAAATTTCATTTCCCTCCAAACCTGATATGTACTTTTGCCCCGAAAACAAGGTAGTGTTTAGTGACTTTTGCACCTAAGTTTATGCCATAAACTGTACAGAACATAATATGATATTAATTCCCCTGTTTTCATTAGAAGGCAAAACAACACCACAAGAATTTTTCAAGAAGTTGACATGTTGCAATTTGACAAAAAAACATAACCACCCCTGCAAATCATTATTTAACAAGGATCATCATCAGAAGTTGTGTCGTCCATTGCATAATTGGATTGCATTGAATCATCACTTTGATTCATTTCACCTTCGTCCACTTGATCATTTTCTTGTACCAACCACATTTCACCATCTTCATCACACAGACTATCATCATCGTCCCGTGCGTCGCACATATCGGCTTAACCATAAGGTTACTTAGCATCCATAATGAACTCAAATACTTCTACGCTCTCATTAGGTAAAACAGTATAAGGTGCTTGTGAAACCTTATATTTTCAGGAAGGTGACCCTATATCTCGAGTCTTAATATCATCTTTACGAATCCCTTACGATTCCTTACAAATCCCTTGTTGCTCCAAACCTTCTCGAGCCTTAATATCATCTTTTACCTTTCCTTAAAGACCAAGAATAGTCCCAATGATGTTATCAAACACATTCTTCTCTATGTGCATTACATCCAACGAATATGGTTGTCTCAATGAGTTTTAATAAGGTAAATTGTAGAAAATGCTCACATGAGTCCAAAACAACTTCTCCTTATTCACACATCTATATTTGAAATCTAAATGCAAGCTAAGTACGGACTACTCATGGTTAAGACAGAGGAAAAAATCTCTTCACCTGTTAATGAAGGTGGGGCATCTTGTAATTCCACTTCCCCATTGAACTTAGTAGTTTGATGCCTCCATGAATGATCCGTATCAAGCCATCTGCGGTGGCCTTGGTAAGACATTCTCCCCGCTAAATGTTTAGCATTAACATCATCTAAACACAAAGGACAAGTTTGTATCCTTTAGACTTAAGACCTCGTACATTCCCAAACCCGGAAAGTCACTGATTGTCCACATCACTGCAGCTTTCATGTTGAGTGTCAATCTTTCATGTCGATCAAATGTGAGTACTCCAGTATCCCACAACATATTCAATTTATCTATCAGGGGTTTCATGAACACATTCAAGCACTTGCTCGGAGATTTCGAACCCGAAATCAACATAGCAAGAATATTAAATTCCTTCTTCATGCACATTTAAAGAGTTTCGTGCTATGAGAAAGAGTAGCTGCTCCAAAGGGCTTGAAGCCATCCGTGGCCAATCCAAGATGCACATTTATAGAATAGTGTCACTCTATCACCATCGTCGTCCAAGTATCTTGACTCATCACACTCTGGACAATACTTATTGTTCTTGTACTCTTTAAGAATAGCGCACAACCATATTCACATGCGTGAACGATCTCATATCCCATCCCCATAGTCTTCAAAAGTCTCTTAACCTCACGATACAAACTACGATAATTATTTGGGCTCGGAAAAAGGTCTTTTGTGATTCTCAAATGATCGTTAAAGCTCTTGTCGGACCATCCATTTTCAACTTTAACTTTCAGTGTACTTAAAATGGTACCCAAAATAGTTTTGTCACTCCCCACATATATGGGAGTTTGTGCTTCCGCGAGAAGTCTTTGATACTTATCATATGTCTCCTTGCCCAAATAATTATTTTCAAGGTCCTCTTCATGTGGTTCCCGATTAGGGAAAGCGTCGTTAAGCATCTCTATTGTAGGATCCATGTAATAAGCACCAATTTCTTCAAGTGTGCCACGACTCTTTTCCATAATATATTGGTGCCATTGTGTGCATAATGAGGATGAAGTCTCGGGTTCTACTTCCCCATGAGAAGTCCAAATCATGTACTCTTGCATTATACCATTACGAAACAAATGTGTTTGGATTTCATCCAAAGACAGCTTTGCATGGTGCAACCTACAACGCCTATACGGACAGTTATGCGTAGTACTCCGGGGTTTGTTTTGTTTGACGAAGTTTATGAAAGTCATAATCCCTTGTGCAAAGCGCGGATCATTTGTCCGACAAATTCATCCAACTCTTGTCCATGGTTCCTATTTATTAACAAATGCGAGATAAATTAGGGGAGTTATATAAATATGCAAAGCAAAAATGCGGCAAAAATGCAGCAAAGCAGGGTCACATAATGAAGCAAAAATGCCCAAAAATCCTACACATGTTGCTGCTCCTACATGTTGGCCAAATCCTACCTAAGGGACACATTCTACCATGTCAATATGCAACAAAAATGTTGCTGCTCCTACACCCAAATACTACAATATGTTGCTGCCCAAATCCAAATTCTATTCCAGATGTATATGCAGCAAATACTACATACCAGGTACATTTGTATATATGGGCAGAGGAGCGCTCAATTGAGAACCCCTTTAAATTTCGAGAACTTGAGAACCCAATCTTTACCTTCCAAAATGCAAGATGCATTTTCGTGGTGACACGTGTCCCATGTGCATTTTCCAAGATGCATTTAATGCAAAGTCAAAGCCACCTTTTGTTACTTTACTTTTTGGACATGTGTCACATGCAGATTCAAAGATGCATCATGATCTAATGGTGAGATTTGGATTCTCAAGATCTGAAATTTTTAAGGATTCTCAACCGAGCGCTCCTCTGTGTGCCCAAATTCAAATGTTGTTGTGTGCCTATACAAGACCCAAATGCAAATGTTTGCGCTGCTAGCTCCAACCCAAATCTACACATGTTGCTGTTAAATGCTACCTACATTGCTTCAAACGCCCAAAATATCCACACGTATAAGTGTTGCTCCAAAACATCCACAAAAGCAACACCAAAACTTATGGTTCTATGCAGAAAAATGCACCAAAACAACCCCACAGACCTCGCTGCTGCTGCTCTCCCTTTAACTCATCCCCAAAAATATTGAACGTACACTACTTCAACAATAATGCATCATCTAACTTCAACAAAACAAAATCTGAAACCAAATGGAATGACAAGTATATGAGAATGTGAGTTTATACCTTCAAAAAGTATTCCATTTACATGAAGATCTGACCAAAAACTTATGAAAAACACTCCCTGGAGCTGCAGAGGATGTTCTCCGACAAATGGGGTCGTTTGCTGATGGGTTTCAGAAGATTGAGGTAGGTAAAACTCCAAGGCATGGTTGTACTTGGGTCTTGGGTGTTCTATTATGCATTTAATTTTTACATTTACGGGACTTACTTTGGATACAAACGTCGCATAATCTATAAACAGTAGGTTGCCCTCTTTGATGTCGAGTAAATTTGAAACTTAAAGGGGTTGATCATGCCAGCTCCTGCTTTAGTGATATAATTTGTATGATTAAGTCGGATGAAAAGTGTAACGTGATATAAAATACCTATTTGATGTATACTTTGGATACATACTTTGAAAAGGGTCATATATTTTATGCTACCTCTTTGATGTATACTTTGGATACATACTTCCAGTTGTCGCTAAATTTAAGTCGGATGAAAAGTGTAACGGGTCATAAAATATGTGTCGCTTAAAAGTAAGTCGCAATACACCTGTTACGGGACATACGTTACGTGTCGCTAAAAATTAAGTCGCGTTAACAACTTTATGTGACAATGTGTTTGGTGTCGCGTTAAATTAAGTCGCATATTTATGTTATTACGACAAACATGTCAAATCGTAGTCGTATAAACTCATTTATGCAACAAAGCTATTGCGACAAGGTTCAAAGTTTGTCCCGTAGGATGTAAAACGGTATAGTGGATTCCTACTACTCCTTCAAACACGCACAACACGTATCTGGATAAAATTGTTGAAATCAATTCAGAAACAAAAAAGAAATTGACACCGTAATGGATGACGCACCGCGGATTTGGGATGATAAACTGAAGAATTAGGAGAAGATCGAGAGAAGAAGAAAGGAGAATTAGGGTTAGGGAGGAGGAGAACTGAAAAATGAAGAAGAAGAGAAAATGATTAGTATTTCATTGCTTCTACCAACAAGGGTGGTGGCCTGTTGGTTAAGGAGTCCACCCTGAGATGGTTGGATCCTTACGCCATGGGTTCGAGTCATTGGGCCACCATTTTTCTTATAATTTTATTCCTTCCTTTTTCTCTTTCTTTTCCTCGACCCGCCTTGCGCGTGGATGACGTGCCGAGTCTTGCAACGAGAAAGGTGCCCAAGGTGGCCTGAAACGTGGAGATTCATGCATAGTAAAGGTGTCGAACCTGGCATGCGCTTCAGAAGTGGAGAAAATGTAACAGATGATTTCGGATCCAATGAAGATGTCATACTAGAGCTGATACATTTGGTACATTTTCTCCACTTCTGAAGCGGAGCGCTCAAATGAGAATCCCTTATTTTTTTGAGAACTTGAGACCCCAATCTTCACCTTCCAAATTGTATCATCAAGTAATTGTGGTGGTGACACGTGTCTTATGTGCATCTTCCAAGATGCATTTAATGTAAAGTCAAAGCCACATTTTTTGACTTAACTTTTTGGACATGTGTCATATGCAGATCCAAAGATGCATCATGATCTAACGGTAAAATTTGGGTTCTCAAGTTCTTGAATTTTTATGGGTTCTCAGCCGAGCGCTCCCCTATATATATATATATATATATATATATATATATAGGGGGCGCGCCACGTGTCCCACTACAAAAATCCATCAACAGTAAAAAGCAAACACTATTCCGGCGTTTGCTTTTTGCTTTTTGCAGTGTGTTTTACTATTTTGACACGTGGCGCACCCACAAAGCACGGGGGGTTAGATGTGTGGCTCAGATCGTGCCTCACTTGCCTCATTCTAATTTGGGGTGCCTCATTTGAACGCTCCTCTATATATATATATAGAGGAGCGCTCAAATGTTACACCCTCTTAGAGTGTTATGTGTTACTCCAATCTTAGCCACACATCCAAACCCCCCGTGCTTTGTGGGCGCGCCACGTGTCCCACAACCAAAATCCATCAACAGTAAAAAGCAAACACTAGTCCGGCACTATATCTGCACCATTCAACCAATCACATTCAAGATAACACATAACACTCTAAGGAGCTATAACACTAGTCCCTCATTTGATCGCTTCTCTATATATATAGAGGAGCGCTCAAATGTGAATCACTTCTTAGGCTATGAACGTGTGAACTCATCTCAGCCACACATCCAAACCCCCCCGTGCTTTGTGGGTGCGCCACGTGTCCCACTACCAAAAATCCAACAAAAGCAAAAAGCAAACAGTAAAATCCCACTACCAACAGTAAAAAGCAAATAGTAAAATCCCACTACCTTTAAATCTCAACCATTAGATCAATATGATCCAATGGTCCAGATTGGTTCACACGTTCATAGCCTAAGAAGAGTTCACATTTGAGCGCGCCCCTATATATATATAGAGGAGCGCTCAAATGAGGCAAGCAAATTAGAATGAGGCAGTGAAGCACGATCTCAACCACACATCTAACCCGTCGTGCTTTGTGGGCGCGCCACGTGTCCAAATAGTAAACCCACTACCAACAGTAAAAAGCAAAAAGCAAATAGTAAAATCCCACTACCACATCTTTAAATCTCAACCATTAGATCAATATCATCAATGGCCAAGATCATGCATTACTGCCTCATTCTTACAACCTTGCCTCAACCAAGTGCTCCCCTATATATATACATATATATATCTAGAGAAGCGCTCAAATGTGAACCACATCTTACACTAAGAACCTATGAATTCATCTCCACCTTTAGATCATTTGATCTGTGCATAATCAATCCAAAAAGTGAAAGTTGTTTGTCTTTTTGCACTTTTGTCTTTTACTTAAAAGACAAAAGTACAAAATGCCAAAAAAATACTTTTTGAATAAATCTACACCTTTAGATCTCAAGATCCAATGGTGCAAGATGGTTCATATGTTCTTAGTGTAAGAGGAGTTCACATTTGAGCGCGCCCCTATATATCTATATATATACATATATATATCTAGAGGAGCGTTCAAATGAGGACACCCAAATTTCGTAAGGACGTAGGGACAAATCTCATCCATTAGATCATCATCCATCTAACCCCCCGTGCTTTGTGGGTGCGCCACGTGTCCAAGTACCCAAAATCCAATAAAGCAAATAGTAAAATCCCACTACCAAAAAGCAAATAGTAAAACCCACTACCACATGTGACACGTGGCAGCTTGTGGATCATTGGATGAACCTCATCCAATGGCCAAGATTAGTCCCTACACCCTCACCATAAGACATGTCCTCAATTGAACGCCCCCCTATATATCTATATATATATATGGGGCGCTCAAATGTTATAGCTTCTTAGAGTGTTATGTGTTACAGAGCTTCTGATTGGTTGATAGTGGCAGGAATAGTGCCGGAATAGTGAATTTTTGGGTAGTGGGTTTTACTTTTTGCTTTTTGCTTTATTGGATTTTGGGTACTTGGACACGTGGCAAGCCCACAAAGCACGGGTGGGGGGGTTGGATGTGTGGCTAAGATTGGTGTAACACATAACACTCTAAAATGGGTGTAACATTTGAGCGCTCCTCATATATATAGAGGAGCGCTCAAATGTTACCCCACTCTTAGAGTGTTACCTATTATCTCGATTCTGATTGGTTGGATGAAACTCATCCAACCAATCAGAATCCGCTACCTCTCCCACTACCATACACCTTCATTCACCATGTCCAATGGGCCCCGTGCTCTGTGAGGTGGCGGCTCCTGGATGCTTGGATGAATCTCATCCAAGGGAGCGCGCCCCTATATATATATATATATATAGAAGCGCTCAAATGAGGCACCCCTCCTTAAAATGAGGCAGTGAGACACGATCTGAGCCCCACATCTAACCCCCCCGTGCTTTATGGGCCCGCCACGTGTCCCACTACCAAAAATTCATCAAAAGCAAATAGCAAATATTATTCCGGTACTATTCCTGCACTATTCCCTGCCACATCATGAAAATGAGTAGCACACAATGTGCGTCACTGCCTCACTTTAACAACCCTGGCTCAACCGAGTGCTCCCATATATATAGGGGAGCGTTCAGTTGAGGCACCTTGGTAGAATGAGGCAGGTGAGGCACGATCTCGGCCTTCCATTGTTACACGCGGCGAAGCCACGTGAGTTGAGCCGCCAAACGCGTTCACACTACTGTTGGTAGTGGGTTTTACTATTTGCCACGTGGCGCGCCTACAATGCACGTGGGGTTGATGGATGGCTGAGATCGTGCCTCACTTGCCCCATTCTAATTTGTCTTGCCTCATTTGATCGCTTCTATATATATATAGGGGAGCACTCGGTTGAGGCATGGTTGGTAGAATGAGGCTGTAAGGCATGATCTTGGCCATTGATGATATTGATCTAATGGTTGAGATTTAAAGATGTGGTAGTGGGATTTTACTATTTGCTTTTTGCTTTTTACTGTTGGTAGTGGGTTTACTATTTGCCACGTGGCGCGCCCACAAAGCACGGGGGGGTTAGATGTGTGGTTGAGATCGTGCCTCACAGTCTCATTCTAATTTGAGTGCCTCATTTGAACGCTCCTCTATATATATATATATATATATATATATATATATATATATATATATATATATATATATATATATATATATATATATATATATATATATATATATATATATATATATAGGGGGCGTTCAATTGAGGACATGTCTTATGGTGAGGGTGTAGGGACTAATCTTGGCCATTGGATGAGGTTCATCCAATGATCCACAAGCTGCCACGTGTCACATGTGGTAGTGGGTTTTACTATTTGCTTTTTGGTAGTGGGATTTTACTATTTGCTTTATTGGATTTTGGGTACTTGGACACGTGGCGCACCCACAAAGCACGGGGGGGTTAGATGGATGATGATCTAATGGATGAGATTTGTCCCTACGTCCTTACCAAATTTGGGTGTCCTCATTATATATATATATAGGAGCGCTCAAATGTGAATCACTTCTTAGGCTATGAACGTGTGAACTCATCTCAGCCACACATCCAAACCCCCCCGTGCTTTGTGGGTGCGACACGTGTCTCACTACCAAAAATCCAACAAAAGCAAAAAGCAAACAGTAAAATCCCACTACCTTTAAATCTCAACCATTAGATCAATAGGATCCAATGGTCCAGATTGGTTCACACGTTCATAGCCTAAGAAGAGTTCACATTTGAGCGCGCCCCTATATATATATCTAATTTGCCTTGCCTTGCCTCACGTACTCATTTCTGGAGGGTGTCCTCAATTGAACACTCCGAGAGAGAGAGAGAGAGAGAGAGAGAGAGAGAGAGAGAGAGAGAGAGAGTGTGTGTGTGTGTGTGTGTGTTATAAGCTCTTAGAGTGTTATGTGTTATCTTGAATCTGATTGGTTGGATGAGTTTCATCCAACCAATGAGAATCAGCCACGTGTCTCACTACCAAAAGCAATGTCCAATGGGCCCCCGTGCTTTTGAGGTGGCGCCTCCATTCAACCAATCAGAATCGAGATAACACATAACACTCTAAGCACCCATAACACTTGTGCGCGCCCCGATATATATATATATAGGAGCGTTCAAATGAGGCACCCCTTCTAAGAATGAGGCAGTGAGGCACGATCTGAGCCACCCATCTCAACCCCCCGTGCTTTGTGGGTGCGCCATGTGTCCCACTACCAAAATTCTACACTATTCAAAAAGCAAAAAGTAAAACACTATTCTGGTACTATTCCCTGCCACATCATCTAAATGAGTGGCCCAGATCGTGCCTCACCTGCCTCATTCTACCAACCCTGTCTCAACCGAGTGCTCCCCTATATATATATATATAGACGAGCGCTCAGCTGTGAATCACTTCTTAGACTATGAACGTGTGAACTCATCTCAGGCACACATCCAAACCCCCCCGTGCTTTATGGGTTCGCCACGTGTCCCACTACCAAAAATCCAACAAAAGCAAAATGTTATAGCTTCTTAGAGTGTTATGTGTTACAGAGCTTCTGATTGGTTGATAGTGGCAGGAATATATATATATAGGGGAGCGCTCGGTTGAGGCAAGGTTGTAAGAGTGAGGCAGTAAGGCATGATCTTGGCCATTGATGATATTGATCTAATGGTTGAGATTTAAAGATGGGGTAGTGAATTTTACTATTTGCTTTTTGCTTTTTGCTTTTTACTGTTGGTAGTGGGTTTACTATTTGGACACATGGCGCACCCACAAAGTACGGGGTTAGATGTGTGGCTCAGCTGCTTTTTGGTTTCTCTCTGGTGTGATTTCTCTCACATGGTTTCGTTCAAACGAACGAAACCCAGACAAATCTAAGATTTGCGATTTCAGTTGCGATTTGCGATTTCAGTTGCGATTTGCGATTTGAGATTTCTGTTAGGGATCGGTGAGATTTCGATTTAGTTGGATTTCTGCCCGAACGAAACCCAGACGATGGGAGAAGACGAGGGAGTGGATTCCTGCGATTTTGTGGCGAATGGCGAAGACTAGGGTTGGTATCTATGTCTTCAATGGCGAATTTATGGTATGTGTCGGCCTATGGCGGGGAAGGATACGGTTGATGCTGTTGGCTAGCGTCCGATGCGAGTCTACGGTTCGATTTCCCAATCGTTCGCATCGTCTTTGTCTTCTCTGGTGATTGATTTCGTCCGTGGACTCCAGTTAGTTTCCTCATCTCCAATTTGATTTTCGTTTCCTCGTGTCGAGATGGGGGAAGAGGAAGGGCAAGTTCGGAGGGGATTCTGAAGCAAACTAGGTTGCCAAGACTGAGGATGATGATGATTCTGAAAACATCGATGTCTGCGAGGTTATTCTTCTTGTTTTGTTTTTATAAGTGCTGTTTGTAAGTTAGGGTTTTTCTATATGATTATAATTTTCCCGAACAAAGCTCTGTTTCATGTTTTGTGAATTTTTTAGTTGCGAGGAACAGGAGAGTGACTGTGAGGAGCTGGCAAGGGAAGATTTGGGTGGACATCAGAGAGTTTTATGAGAAAGATCGGAAGACATTGCCTGGAAAGAAAGGTAATTTGGGCTGAGGTTTTTGTTGAAGAATTTTGTGTGTGCTGTGAATTAGGTTAATATTCAGATAGGATAAGGTGATTTTGGTGTTTCGGAAATGAGATATGGTTGCTAGGGTTTCATTTCTGCAGGATTTAAGAGTCCAATTGTTGGCTAGCAAGCTCAAAAGTACATCGATACAATCGAGATAACATTATTTGAAGTCGAGAAGAGGAAATTGGCGAGTCATAATGGACTATTTTGGATTCAGAACTGTTGATTTAGAAGGATTCATAGGAAATAACTTATAAAGATTCTCAATTTGTGGATTATACTTACACTTGTGCACGCTGGGAAGTAAACACTTATAACTTACTACAATAACCAATAAGTTACTGGGGATGTGAAATTGTGAATCTGTTCTACTTCTGCTACTTATTAGAGTCGCAGGAAGTGAAGGAGATTGCATCTTTGTTGTACCACATAAAGTTGTTAGTTGTGTGAAACATCATTTCCGCCTTGTTCTTGCAAGTTTTAGTGGTTGGTTAACGGCTATCACATGAGATGCGTATCTTAAAATGATGAATGTCTCCAACATCCGTTTTTATATCATATTCGTTATCGAGTTTGATGATGAAAAATTTCCATTCCTCGAAATGTTAAGCTGCCTTTTGATTTACAATGCACTTACAATCCGCTGCCTGCCACTGTGTTTATGAATTGTTGTATAGCAGTTTGTTTGTGATTAAACCATATTCGCCATTACAAGGTTCTCACTCTTTCGGTCATTAATGCATTTGTTTTAATAATTTGTTCTTGTCCGTTTTTAGCCTGAACTATTATTTCTATTTTGCTCTACTAAGACACTGCAGTATTTTTTCAGGTATCTCTCTAAGCATGTATTAGGTTTGAAATCTACACTTTCATCAATTCGCCCTGCTCCTGCATACTTATTTTATCAGGCATTTAGTTGATTTTTCCTCTTTGTCAATGCAGTGGAATATACTCAGGGATCATATAGAAGAAATTGATGAAGCTGTTTTGGAGAAATCCTAGAACACTCTGCAATTAGTTAAGTAGGCTTTTTTTTGGGTATCAAATGGAATGTTCTGCATTTGATTTTGGAGGCCATTTGTGTACCAACTCAACTCTCCGGTCGTTGTAGCTGTGTACCTTGGAACTCTTGTTGTATTTATGATCAACTGTATTTATGATCAATTGGATATGATCAATTGTATTTGGTTATGATCAATTGTATTTATGAAATTTATTTACAAAATTTCAGATTAATTTGAGTAATTTATTGGCTAAAAATAACAAAAAAAATCATACATTATGCATCGGTTCTGGCACAAAATCGATGCATAATTTAAGGGCGTAATGGCATACGAAATAAAGGTGTAATGACATGTGACTTGTGAAACAAGGGGGTAATGACTTATGAAACAAGGGGGTAATGACTTATGAAATAAGGGGGTAATTATTTATGAAATAAGGGGGTAATACTTATGAAACAAGGAGGTAATGACTTATGAAACAAGGGGGTAATGACTTATGAAATATGGGGGTAATGACTTATGAAATAAGAGGGTAATGACTTATGAAATAAGGAGGTAATAACTTATGAAACAAGGGGGTAATGACGTATGAAATAAAGGGGGTAATGACTTATGAAACAAGGGAGTAATGACGTATGAAATAAAAGGGTAATAACTTATGAAACAAGGGGGAAATAAGGGTGTAATGGAATATGAAATAAGGGGGTAATGAATGTATAATTTATTTTGAAACGAATGTCCATATGTGTTATCAACAAGGGGGTAATACCATATGAAATAAAGAAATTTATTGCAATTAATTTTGAAATGAATGTACAAATGTATTATCAACAAAGGTGTAATGACATATGAATAAAAAAAATTGATTGAAATTTAGTCTAAAACGAATGTGCAGATATGTTACACCATTAGTGATTTATACAATTCTTGAGAAAAATAACACAACATAAGTCATTTATACAAGACCTGAATAATGTGTAAATAATATAAATACATCAAAAATAATAATTTCCAGGACACATCAAAATAAAAACACATCAAAAATGCTTCTTAATCCCAGTCAAGTTTCACACATAGCTAGCTTGTTTCAGGACATATATACAAACACTTTCTTCTTCTTCATCCCCTTTCTTGACCTTTGCTTCAATTCCCATACTGGAAGAAGAGCGTCCAATATCATCTTCTTCACTTGTTTCAGCATCAACTCCTCCACCGGCAAAACTCACACCAAGCTGTAGTGATTTGCTGCACTGGTCCTTGGGAGTAGGCACAACATGCTTGTACAACATTTCAACAATGGTTTCAAATGATGCAAACTTCATCATTGTATCTGCAAATAATTGACTCTGGTTACTACAGATTGTAGATGCATTTAAAGAAACAACAAAGCAATCAGTTTACTTAAAGAGAAAATGATGGAGAAGGAACATGCTGACAAATTACAATAAGCATAAAATACCTTTAGCATATCATATACATTAAACCCATGTCCGTACTAGATAGCAACAAAATATTCCAGGAAATTAGAAAGCATTTGTTATTTCACAATGTAGACTGAGATACTCAAGTGGAAATTCTCAAAGTTAGCTAAATATGATCCACTGATTTTTAGTCACACGAATAATGAGCCAGCAGATAAGGAGCATTCTCAGCCTCAACTACAGAACACGGATACTGTTATTTAGTCACGCTAATAGCTTACAGCAGCAGCACAACTTACAAGGATTTTGACGTCCCCATAGAGGAATGATGCCCTTGTACAACCTATGATGTCCGCAAAGCAAGGAATCAACTCATGTTTTACAAATATACACAAAAACTGAACAGCCACTGAAAAACATCCAGAAAGATCGTCCGAAAATTCTCAAACATCAAACCAAAAATGTTTTTGTAGCATTTCAAAAACATCAATAATCCCAAATTCACAGGAAATCCACACACAAAACTAGGAAACCATCAAAATCATTAACAACACACAATACTACAACAGATCCATCAACCTTACCAGCAATTCTGCAGTTGAATTACAGAATTTAGCTCAGTTCTGCAAGTAATCACGAATTGCAGAACCAGTTCAGTTCTCAATCTCACAGCAAGCTTCATCAAACTACCAGCCACAGTTTCAGTTCCCAAAACAAACAAATCCTAAACGTGCAGGAATTGAGTACCGAAATCCATCCCTCAGCAGTAGCAAAAGACATTAACAACCAGCATCATTTAGCCAAAATTCTTCAACTACGAAAATCAGCAGACCAAATTCGACCACAAAAATAAAGGAAACCTGAATATCAAAACCCCCAAATTTCACGAAGTTTGTTATCAACGAATTCGCTAAATCAATACCAAATCCAACCACACAAAATCAATGAAGCAAACAAACCAACCATAAACTACCTTGTCGGCGTCGAGTCCCGCTGCTTGATCTCAGCCTTCCGCCGGCGATGGAGAACGAGCGAAGCGCGAAATCGTGCCCAACCTCGAGCCTCAATCGACATCGCCGAATCGATTTCGTTCGACAGGCGAAAATACTCGTAAATTGAATCGATTTCGTTCGCCGAATCGACATCTCTTGAAACGATTTCAAAATCAAAGCCGAATGCTTTGATTATGTTCCAGAAGCGGCGGTCGTGATTTGGCTGAGGAGAGGAGGAATAAATTGTCTGTTTTGCCCTTAAGGAAAAAGTTTTAATTAGTTTGTAAAAGAATAAGATATAAAATAGAGAAAAGTAAGTGGGGTTAGTGGGGCAAGTGTCATGTTTCTATTGGATGAATGAAGATGATGTTGTCAAAATGAGTGGCTGGGATGCTGCCTCACAGTTTCATTCTAATTTGGCTGCCTCATTTGAGCGCTCCTCTATATATATATAGGAGCGCTCAAATGTTATGACCTTCTTAATGTATTATGTGTTACGGAGCTTCTGATTGGTTATTGAAAATCAAGGAACCAATCAGAAGCGAGGAACACCGTAACTACGGTGCAACCTCACCCACACAACCCCGTGCTTGTGAGGGTGCGTCGTAAGCCCGTGTTCGCTCCGTTGAGGACACCCCAAAATGGCGAGGACGTGGGGACAAATCTCTACCACACATCTAAACCCCCGTGCTTTGTGGGTACGCCACGTGTCCCACTACCAAAATCCATCAACAGTAAAATCCCACTATCAAACAATTATGTTGAGTGTTGACATTAGACACAGCAGTAGGGATTCTCTTGATGCATAGCGGATAGTTAGCATTTTTGGTTCAGCTTGTTGATTGTGTTTCTCGCTGTTCAGGTTCTTAGAGGGCCTAATGGAATCAAGAAGTAGAATACACCGTGGCTATAAGTGCTTTCTGGGCTATTGAAACTGTATACCAGGAGAGTTTCGCTCATTGTCTGGAAGCCGACTCCAAAACAGAGGCAAGTGAGGGAAGATTGAGTGTATATATGTATAAACATGCTTGGGTTATTGGTTTCAATACTCGGTGCTTTCTGGCAAGTCTCTTTTAGTTCTCTGGCTTGGGTTATTGATTTCAAAACATGCTTGACACATACATTACATATGTATTGTAAGTGTAAAATTAAATTACAAATGTATTGTAGGTCTTCAGAAATCAAGTTTTACTTCGTACAGAAAAAAAATCATAATCTGTTTCAGTTTGCACATGAAGAATTTATCAAATTTGTGTTCCAGTTTGCACAGAAAAAATATCATAATCTGTTTCAGTATGAAAGGTCTACGATTTTCATTTTTTCATCCTCCTCGGATAGCGGTTTTCATTTCGCCTACACCCAACAACAATATGACTCAGAGTAACCCATCATATTTGTACAAATTGAGTTCCACTTTGCACAGAAAAAATATCATATTCTGTTTCAGCTTGTACATAAAACAATTATCAAATTGTGTTCCAGTTTGCACAGAAACAATATCATAATCTGTTTCAGTTTGCACATCAAAAAAATGAAGGATATAAATTAAAAATGCAAACTGAAAAAGAAGATATAGATTTGAAGTGCAAACTGAAACAGAATATGGTATAGAATTTAAGTGCTAACTGAAACGGAAGGAGGAATAATTTTCAAGTGCAAACTGAAATAGAAGATATAATTTTGAAGTGCAAACTGAAGTAGAAGATGGTATAAATTTAATGTGCAAATTGAAACGTCAGATTGAATAATTTTAAGTGCAAATTGAACTAGAAGATAAAATAAATTTAAAGTGCAAATTGAAACCGAAGATAATATAAATTTTCAGTGCAAACTGAAACTAAATATGAAATAATTTTAAATACAAACTGAAACAGAAGATGGAATACATTTAAAATACAAATTGAAATAAAAGACGGTACGAAATTAAAGTGTAAACTTAAACAGAAGTGAAATAAACTTAAAGTGCAAATTGAAATAATAATAAAAAGTATAAAATTAAAGTGCAAACTGAAAAACGGCCCTCTTATGAAACTGGCAATAAATTACAACAACAAATTGTTTTACATTGTTTCATAATGTAACAACAAAACGCAATCGCTCTTCTTCTGCCTTCATAAGCCTTTCCTCCTCCTCTTCTTTGCGTCTTGCCAATGTCTCTTGTATTTCCCGAACTGCCTTAGACATTTTTTTATCATATCAAAAGACCCCAATTCAAAACTGCTACACAGGGAACTAAACAGATATCAAGATTAAGGTTACTGATGAACAGGAACAAACAAAATAAAATCAAGCGAAAATGGTTTGTGTATTTGCTTCCCTCAATCGATTCAAACTCATTCACTTGCCTAAAACCTATCTAAAACCCTCCAAACCTGCAGCATAATCCTCCACTCTCATCAAAACCACTTCTAACGGCAAAATCCCATCCTTCTCACACTCATAACCAACCAAAGCAAGATAAATTGTACTGATACGAACATCCTTCACAGGTATCAGATGTTTCATTGCTCTCTGATCGAAGTTCAGGACAATTTGTGGACACAAAAATTGAAATCAAATTCAAAAATCTCCAAAACTCAAACACTGAAGTGATTCAAATAAAACCCAGAAATTAATGATACAAATAAACCTGATGTCGGAGGCTCCTCCAGGTGGTCGTGGTGAACCAACGTGAAATCGAGATGCGACAATGGCGAAGGCTCCTCCGATTTTCAATCTAACATCGACGAAACCTCCCTAGCTGATGCAGCAGGGATATTTGATGAAGATATGTGATAGAAGAATGAGAGTTGGAGAAGGGGAGAAGGAAAGTGGATAATTGTTTTCTTGTTATTCATTTCATAAAGGGTTTCCCCTTTTATACAATACTGCAATTGCCAGCTGCTAGTGCCAGCTGTTAATTCTCTGCCATATTCCCAACGGCCTTATCCTCACGCACTCCCATGAGGTCCCTGATTATGCCGTTGTCTCTTAGTCCCAGCTCATATGTGTCAGACGAAATACGCCTTGTTGGGATCTTCAGTCCGGTACTCTTGCGTGGGTGGGCTGGTTCCTTCAAGGCCGGATTCACTTGGCCCAAGACTTGGCCTGTATCATTCCCTCCTCCTTCGGAGTGAACCTCGACCTCGAGGTTTAAGTTTGGAAACTCTTGAATAAGTTCAGCTGCATCTTCCCATGTCGCATCCTCCGGTTTATGCTTATCCCACTGCACCAGATATTGCGGCCAAGCCTGGTCCTGCCGCAAGACTGTCCTAAACCCCAGCACTCGGACCGGTTGTAGTAGAGGGTGTGATCCAAAGAAATGTTGAGGCCTTGGACAAGTAGTGCCTTCAGTTGGACCACGGCATTTCTTTAGCAGCGACACATGGAATACGTCATGTATCCGGGCTTCCTCGGGCAATGCCACCCGGTAGGCTACCTTATCGATGCGCTGTGTAACTCTAAATGGTCCGTAATAACGCCTGGTTAACTTAGTAGTGTGCTGATTGCGAACGGAAGACTGCCGATACGGTTGGAGTCGCACAAACACCCAGTCCCCTTCCTCGAACTCGACATCAGTTCGGTGTTGGTTTGCCTGTTGAATCATACGTTGTTGTGCTCTCTTGAGATTATCTTTGAGCTGTTCTAGCAGGGAGGTCCGATGCTGCAACATGTCATCTAGTGAGGCCACCTTGGAGGTCCCAGCAGAATAAGGGACGATTGTTGCCACCTTACGCCCATATACCGCCTCAAAGGGAGTCATGCGGATCGCCGAGTGCCATGCCGTTTTGTAACTATACTCTGCCCAAGGGAGTAGCTCGACCCAATTTGATTGTTGCTCGTTTACGAAGCATCGCAAGTAATCCTCAAGTCCCCGATTAACCACTTCGGACTGCCCATCCTTTTGAGGGTGGTAGGCGCTACTATGGGACAGTGTCGTGCCTTGGGCCTTAAACAACTCCTTCCAAAATTTGCTAAGGAAAATTGGATCTCTGTCCGATACTATACTGCTCGGGGCTCCGTGTAAGCGGTAAATTTCCTTGGCAAAGACATTAGCTACCGTCTCGGCAGTGAACCCACTTGGTAGGACGGAAAAATGTGCGTACTTGGTAAGCCGATCCACCACCACGAATATCACTGTCTTCCCCTTAGAGGTCGGTAAATGCGTAATGAAATCCATTGCAATATCACTCCATATATGGAAAGTGGCTGTAAGAGGCTTGGGGAAGCTAAATTTCGTGACTTAACTTGTTGACATGTCTTGCATCCTTGCACATACCGCCTCACGTCATCTCGCATTCCTGGCCAGTAGAAGGTTGCTGACAGTCGAGCTAGGGTTCTTTGCGCTCCTGCATGTCCTCCTGCCAACGTATCATGAAACTCGTGCATAATGAGCTCCCTCAATGAGACATCCTCTGGAACAAAAATGCGGTCGCGGTACAGTATGATCCCATCCTTCACCTTATAGTCCACCTGTTTCTCCGGTTCTTCATTAATTGATTTGTGCAACTCCTTCGCTTGTGGCTGGTTCTCCACCAGAATTCTCAGGGCTCTCAGATTCCCCATCACAGGCCTCGTCACCCCTTGCATGGAGTTACACACGGCCGCGGGAGGGCATCAGCGGGACCATTTTCCGCCCCAGGCATGTATTTTACATCAAAGTCGTATCCCATCAGCTTGATAATCCACTTTTGCTGCTCCGGGGTGTGCACTACTTGGTTCAAAAGAGTTCGCAGCGGCTGATGGTCAGTGATCACCACAAAATGGTTGCCTAATAAATACTGTCGCCATTTCTGAATTGCGAGGACTAGGGCGCACAGCTCCCGATTATAGGTGGACGTAGCTCGGGTGCGTGGAGGCAACTGCTTACTGAAGAAAGCCACCGGGTGTTCCTCCTGTGATAACACAGCTCCAACTCCTACACCTGAAGCGTCCGTCTCTACAACAAATTGTTTGGAGAAGTCTGGCAACGCCAGGGTGGGTGTGGTCACCAAGGCTTCTTGGAGTCTGTTGAAGGCTGCAGTTGTGTCGTGTGTCCACATGAACGAGTCCTTCCTGAGTAGGCGTGTTAATGGAGCTGCGATGTCCGCATATTTGGCGACAAACTTCCTATAGTACCCTGTGAGTCCAAGAAAGCCTCGTAGTTGCTTTGGGTTGGTTGGCAATGGCCAAGCTTTGATTGCCTCAACCTTCTCAGGGTCCACGCTTACCCCATTCCTTGTGATGACATGCCCCAAGTACTGAATAGAGGACCTAGCAAGGGCACACTTGGAAGCTTTAGCATAAAAAGTATGAATTGACAAAGTGTAGAGTACCTCCCCAAGATGCTTGACATGCTCCTCCCATGTTGCGCTATACACCAAAATGTCATCAAAAAACACTAGCACACTTTTCCGCAAAAGGGGTCTGAAGAGGTCGTTCATCTCGGCTTGGAAGCTCGCCGGAGCATTAGTTAAGCCGAAAGGCATAACCATGAACTCATAATGGCCGTCGTGGGTTCGAAACGCGGTCTTATGCACATCAGGCTCGGCCATCCTCAGTTGGTGATACCCTGAGCGCAAATCCAGCTTTGAGAACACACTCGCTCCCCTGAGCTCGTCTAGCAGCTCGTCAACGGTCGGGATAGGAAAGCGATCTCTCACTGTGATGGCGTTCAATGCCCGGTAATCAACGCAAAACCTCCATGAACCGTCCTTCTTCTTGACGAGCAGCACTGGCGATGAGAACGGATTAGTGCTAGGTCGAATCACCCCTTCTTCTAGCATCTGTTGTATCAATCTCTCAATCTGCCCTTTTTGAAAATGCGGGTACCGGTATGGACGCACGTTAACGAGGCACACAATCCAAGTAAAAACTTCAAATATGAAAGTGAGATTGTGGGACTAGATTTATCCTATTCATGCATTACTTACTTGTTACCAATCTAAACCGTGTAAATACTTAGAAGAAACTTGATACTTGTACCTTCGAGCTGAGATGCAAATTAATTCGGATGTTTCGGGAGATAGCCCTTTTCAGGCTCCTGGACTGCATTCTCGGGACCGACTCGCACTATATGGTTTTCTTGTAGCTTTCTCTAGCACGTGATTCTGTTCGGGTTTCACTGAGTTGAGCACTTTGATTTCTTTTTGATGAGGGACAGCTTTTGAAGTGATTTGGCCTTTGGCCTTCGATTTTGAATTGGAGTTTCTTCACTTTTGTTCGGTTAAAACCTTCACAATTTTGGGCCTTCGGCCTTTGATTTGCTTCTTTGAGCTTTGCTTCTTTGTGACTTGCTTGTCCTATTTTCTCAACCTTTTTGGGAGGTCCAATCATCGCCCGCGAGCATATGGAAATACCTCCCCGCTCTTTCTCATCCTCGCCGTTTCGCGCGGGTCAAGATGAGGGTCGCTCATCTATTTTCTCGGCTACTCGGACTAGAGATAGGACGGTCTGATTCCCGTCCCGCCTCTTGCATAAACGCTGCATGGCGGAGATGACTCTGACTCAACTGAAACCCGAAGTGCAGCCTCCACTGACTTCGTAAACCATATAGTAAAATTCGATCCTTCGAGTGCTTGCCAAGCCTCTCTAGGGCATTTTATATCAACTCCACATCCCCTGTATATCTCAGCACGAAGGGACAATTAAGAAGTTACATCCTAAGTCTCTACACAGTTGAATTTTCACAAGGTACACGCATGAATTTAGATCTATCTTTTTCACATTCTCAAGTTCATATTTTCATAAAGATAATATTAAGGGAAAAGGAAAAAGAAAGCATGTTAATTAACTATGTACAAAGGCGGTTCTCACCCCACACTTTTGAACGAAGGCGTGCCTCACAGCACGACTTAGTTCAAAAGTTAATTGCAAGCAAATATATACAGGAAAGGTGAGAATGACTTAAGGCAAAAAACTAAATGACATAAAATAAAATGACTGAAAGTAAGATAAATGTCGGGTTACCTCCCGACCAGTGCATTTGTTTAACGTCGTTAGCTCGACGGTACCTCATTCATGGATCATAAGTTTGGATCCCATGGGCGGCTCAGATCAAACTTTTCTGCCGCGCCTACCTTGATTCTTGCCTTGACCCTTCCAAAGCTTTTGTGTGATGATGTGCTCGGGTCCGGTTTCCATTGTTCTTGTGGGTTTTTCTTTCTATTTTTCCAAGTTGGTACGGATCTTTCAACCATAGCTGCTGGTTTAGTCACACTCTCGGTCTCTCTTGGTTGGTCAGAAACTAGCGCTCTGAGATCAGCGGTGTTCACAATGTCTGGTGGTATGGCTAGGTCATAGTTTTGCGGAGTTAAGTCAACCTCGCCGTGATAATGTTTGACTCGCTGCCCATTCACCGTGAATCTGCTTCCATTGTCTGGGCTTTCCTGCTCAACTGCCCCATGATTGCACACTTTAGTTATTGTGAAGGGGCCGGTCCATCTAGATTTAAGTTTCCCTGGCATCAACTTCAGTCGTGAGGAGTAGACCAGCACTTGTTGTCCTTCCTCAAATGAGCGGCGGAGGATGAATTTGTCATGGTACAGTTTTGTCCTCGCCTTGTAGTCCGACTGCCCTTCATAGGCTTCGAGCCGCAACTCCTCTAGTTCGCATAACTGAAGTTTTCGATCCAATCCGGCAGCTTTTAAGTCCAGGTTGCATTTTTTTAGTGCCCAGTAAGCTTTATGTTTTAACTCCACCGAGAGGTGGCATGCCTTTCCGTAGACAAGCCGATAGGGGGAAGTCCCTATTGGCGTCTTGTACGCCGTTCTGTAAGCCCAAAGAGCCTCATTTAGACGTTGACTCCAATCTTTCCTCTTTGGTTTTACCATCTTTTCTAGGATCCCTTTGATTTCACGGTTGGAGATCTCAGCTTGTCCGTTGGTTTGAGGATGGTAGGCTGTGGACGTCCGGTGGTGGACTTGATAGTGCTTCAAGGTGGCGGCCATCATGCGGTTGCAAAAATGCGAGCCTTGATCGCTGATTAATGCCTTGGGTACTCCGTACCTACAAAACAGGTTAGTGCGCAAAAAATCTACTACAGTCTTTGCATCGTCGCACTTAGTGGCCTTAGCCTCTACCCATTTTGACACATAATCTACAGCAACTAAAATGTAAGCATAACCGCATGAAACTGGGAATGGCCCCATGAAATCTATACCCCAAATGTCGAAAACATCGTTGACTAATATGGGTACTTGAGGCATCTCATTTCTAGCCGACACATTTCCTACTATTTGACACCTATCGCACTTTCTACACTTCTCATAGGCATCTTTAAATATACTCGGCCAAAAGAAGCCGCTATCTAAGATTTTTCTAGCGGTTCTCCTAGGCCCGAAGTGTCCTCCGCATGCAAACTCATGGCAAAAGCTAATCACATAATCAATTTCACTATCGGGGATGCATCTCTTAAGTATTTGATCCGCTCCTATTTTCCACAAATAGGGATCATCCCATAATGCCTAGCATCATGCCTAAGTTTCATGCATTGTGCTTTAGTAAAAGAGGGAGGAAATGTACCTCCAACTAGATAGTTGACGATTTGAGCATACCATGGCACTTTTGTTGAGGCTGCATAGAGGTGCTCGTCTGGAAATGACTCGGTTATGTGCCCTTCCTCTTCTTCTCGGACGATTCGGCTCAAATGGTCAGCCACCGTATTTTCGATCCCCTTCTTGTCCCTTATCTCCACATCGAACTCTTGCAGCAGCAAGATCCACCGTATAAGCCTTGGTTTGGCCTCTTTTTTCTTCATTAGGTACCGGATGGCCGCATGGTCTGAGAAGACAATTACTTTTGCTCCAAGCAAGTAGGCTCGGAACTTCTCTAGAGCGAACACCACGGCCAAGAGTTCCTTCTCGGTGGTGGAGTAATTCCTTTGGGCTGTATCAAGGGTCCTTGAGGCGTAGTAGATGACTACCGCCTTCTTGTTACTTCTTTGGCCGAGCACTGCCCCTACGGCGTAATCGCTCGCGTCGCACATGATTTCGAATGGCTGCTTCCAATCCGGAGTTTGGATGATGGGTGCGCTAGTGAGGGCCTTCTTGAGTTCATCAAAGGCTTCCTTGCATGCATTGGTGAATTCAAAAGGAACTTCTTTTTGGAGAAGAGTGGATAGAGGCAACGCCTTTTTGGATAAGTCCTTGATGAACCGTCGATAGAATCCTGCATGCCCAAGGAATGATTGGATATCTCGGACAGTGGAGGGGTATGGTAAAGTCATGAACAGGTCTATTTTAGCTTTGTCCACCTCTATGCCTTCTTGTGAGACGATGTGCCCTAAGACTACTCCATGAGTTACCATGAAATGGCACTTCTCATAATTGAGCACTAAGTTCATCGAGACACATCGTGCCAGAACCGTGCTTAAGTTGTCTAGGCAGGCATCGAATGTATTGGCATAGATGGTGAAGTCGTCCATGAAGACTTCGATGAATATTCCGATCATGTCCGAGAAGATGCTGGTCACCACTCTTTGAAAAGTCCCCGGAGCATTGCATAGACCGAACAACATTTTTCTGAAGGCGAATGTGCCGAATGGGCAGGTGAATGTAGTCTTCTCTTGGTCCTCAGGTGCTATGGGGATCTGGTTGTAGCCTGAGAACCCATCCAGGAAGCAAAAGTATGGCTTGCCCGCCAGTCGGTCTAACATTTGATCGATGAATGGTAGTGGGAAATGGTCCTTCCTTGTGACGGCGTTCAATTTTCTGTAGTCGATGCACATTCTCCAGCCGTTCTTGACCCTTGTTGTCACCATTTTCCCTTCGGTATCTTCCTCGACCGTGATTCCAGTTTTCTTCGGGACCACGTGGACTGGGCTCACCCACTGGCTATCCGAGATTGGATAGATGACATCCGCATCCAGGAGCTTCTGTATTTCTTTCTGGACGATTTCCATCATGATTGGATTGAGTCGTCGCTGAGGTTCCCTTGACGGCTTAGCTCCATCCTCGAGTAAGATGCGATGCATGCAAACCGCTGGGCTAACTCCTCTCAAGTCGGCTAGAGTCCATCCAATAGCTAACTTGTGTTGTCTCAGCACTTTTATCAAACGACGCTCCTGGTCTGTTTCCAAGCCACTCTTGATGATTACCGGGAGTGTGTTATTTTCCCCTAGGAATGCGTACTTCAGATGCACGGGCATGGGCTTCAATTCTATTTCGGGAGCTTGCATTACTGAGGGCAAAAAGGTATTGGATTTGAATAGTTTTACCTCATTGACTTCGTATCCTGGTGTGAGAGGCTCCGAAATTGTTAGGTGGGCTAGTGTTTCATGCAAGCCTTCGGCTAATTCTTAAGAGCTTTTGGCTCCATTAAGCACGAGTTCTAAAGGGTCTGCTCTTGGTTCTGGTTTAACTTCTTGGACTAGGTCGTCCAAAGCGTCGAGAGCGTGCACTTCCTCGAACTCTATGGGATGTTTCATTGTTCGGAATATGTCGAAGCTGAACACCTCTCCTTCCACCTCCATTGAGAGCATTCCACTACCGCAGTCTATCTTCATTTTCGATGTTTTGAGGAATGGACGGCCGAGAAGGATAGGTGCATGGTCTGTTGGCCCGCCAGTCTCCATTTTTAGGACGTAGAAATCTGCTGGAAACACCAATTCGCCCACTTGAACCAGGACGTCTTCTATTTTGCCCTCGGGCTGTTTGCAAGATCGGTCTCCCAGCTGGATAGTGAGACCAGTGGGTTCGAGGGGTCCAATCCTGAGGCACGAATAGAGTGAAAATGGAAGAACGTTGATCGAAGCTCCTAGGTCTAGCATGCAGTTCTCAATTCGGATGTTCCCGATTGTGCAGGGAATGGTGTAAGTACCCGGGTCGCCGCATTTGGGGGGCACCTTCCTTTGTATGACCGCGGAGATGTTTCTACTCATCAGCTCTTGATCATTTCTAGTACTCCTTCTTCGGTTGGTGCAAAGCTCCTTTAAAAACTTTGCATATCGAGGGATTTGCTTGATGGCTTCCAAGAGGGGGATGTTGATCTCGACTTTGCTGAACAATTCAAATACATCCTTGTCCATGACATGTTGTTTTGGTACTCGGGCTGGCACTGGAAATGGGAGCGCGGTGCTGAATTTGGAGGTCTCAGTTCTGGGCACCGGGCGCTCCTTGTGCTCCTCGAACGTGGGAACCGGGCTGGCCGCTGGTACCAGGCCAGGCCTGTGTTCCTCGGGCGCGTCCTTATTTTCCTCGGGCAACTCCGGGCTTTCGTCTTCCTCTCGTTCCATGGGTGCAACGTCTAGCTTTTTTCCACTCCTAAGAGTCACGGCATTCACATTTCCCCTCGGGTTCTGGACGGTTTGTGAAGGGAGTCTGCCGGGTTCATTAGTGAGCGCGGACATTGCGGTAGTGAGTTGCGACATGTGCTTCTTCAGGTCGGCTATTGCTCCATCATTTTTCGCCTGGTTTTGATGCACAGTAGTACTCAACTGCTGCACAGTGCCCGACAATTGCTGCACAGTACCCGAGGATTGTTGCACAGTACTCGAGAGCTCCTTCATCATGTCCTCCAGCCACTTGTTCGGTCCTTGCTGATTACTCGAGCTGGCTTGGTACTGATTTGGTCCCTTCTGTTGATATTGGCCCGTCGGGTACTGGTTTGGTCCCCTTTGTTGGTATTGGCCCGCTGGTGGGGCGTTCTGGTTGTACTGCTGGTGGGGCGGTTGGTAGAATGACTGAGCTGGTTGAGGTGCGGCTTGTTGTTTCACTCTTGGAGGGTGATTCTCGTTTTTCCAGCTCAGGTTGGTTGCTTGACCATACTGCTGGCTTGGACCGGCGTGGTTGTTGTTGTTATTGTACCCTTGATATCCCTCTACTACATTGGCCTCCACCGGGTCCTCTTCGATCGAAGTTGGGCATGCATCAGTCTTGTGGTCCGTAGAGCCGCAAAACTCGCAAGGTCTTACTTGAACTATCTGCTTTCGTAGGATTTGCATCATCATTTCCTTCATCTGTTCTATTTGCTCGGGCATTGAGTTTACCGGTGTCTCGGCACTTGCCACGTTCTTGGTTCGGGTAAACTCATCCTGCCGAGTGGTCTCCTCTCTGAACCGGGCATTTTCAGCAAATTTTGTGACTAGTCGCCGCATGCCGCTTAATGGTAGGCTCATCATTGACCCTCCAGCTGAAGCATCAAGGAGCTTTTTGTCTAAGGGATTCAGTCCATCAATCAGGTACTCGATGATGAGCTTCTCGGGTAATCCAAGAGTGCAGCAGCTTCTCTCCAGGTGGTTGAATTTCTCCAGGTAGTCGTACATGGTTTCATTAGGTCCCTGCCTTATGTTCTGCAGTTGCCTCCTTACTTGCATCGCTTTTCCCGCTGGGTAGTATTTGTCCAGGAATTTCTTTTGCATCTGAACCCATGTTCTGATGCTTCCCGAAGGCAATGAAAGGAACCAGTCGTTTGCCGAGTCAATGAGGGAAAAGTAGAACGCCTTCAACTTGAAGTTGTCTATATTTACCCGATTGGGCTTAAGATTTTGGCAAATGCCATGTAAGCGTTGGAGATGAGTTGTTGCAGATTCTCCATGAGCTCCTGAGAACTTGGGCAAACTGTGGGCCACTGACGTGTCGATGGTAATGTTTTCCAGTTCAGGGCCCTCGTAAATGCACCACGACTGATTTTCAAAATCTGGGGCATTAAGTTCTCCCATAGTAGGTTCGCGGTAGTTGTTATCCCCATAGTAATCATCGAAGATGGGTTCCCGTCTTGGCACTTGTTGATGTCGAGGAGGTGGGGGATATCTAGGGGGTGGTACTGGACCAGCTTCATTTCGGTCCTCGGGTGGTTCTTGGTTTCTTCGGGCACCTTCCTGATTACGAGCTCTTTGGTTTTGGATGAGCTGTTCCGGATCGTCAAGAAATGGAGGCGCCTCATAATTTCGATCGTATAGATTCATCTCGTCGTCATCCTGATAGTCATGGTGGCTTCCTTCACGAGACATGGTTGTGCAGAAACGGGTACAAAAGAAAAGAACAACTAATCAGAAAGCTAACTCCCCGGCAACGGCGCCAATTTTGACGGAGCGCACTGCACTGTCGTTAAGGTGCGATGTTCTCTGTGCAAAATAAATTTATATCTCCGCTACTCGTACTCTACTAGTGGGTAGTAAAGGGTAAGTAGGGGTCGAACCCAAGGGAGTCAGGTGAATAGTTGTTCTTTAAGTAGGACAGTTGGGGGTTGGTTGTGATTTTAGTACTGAGAGTAGCGTGGGTTGGTTGTGATTTTAGTACTGAAAGTAAATAACTAAAAAATAAAGTGCTTGAAGGACAAGACTTGCGGAAATTAAAGTGCTTGAAGGACAAGTCTTGCAGAAATTAAAGTGCTGAAAGTAAGCAGTTGATATGGTACTGAAAGTAAAGTAACAGGTGATATTGCAATTAAAGGAAAGATTCGGTATCAGGGGCCTTGTATCATAGTCCGTTTATCATTGACCTCTAATGATCATACTAAGTGTTCAAAAGTGTATCAAGGCCATTTCAAGCACTTGACTTGCCACACTGTCTAGCCCATTTCAAGGCATAGAGCACTTGTTCTATTTAGACTAATACCCCATTTCAAGGTATATTAGCCTATGTGCATCCATTTGATCAATCATTTCCGATCAACCAAATGGTGTTTTAAAGAAGTCGAACTCCTCAGATAAGCTTTGCCATTTCAAGCATCCACTTACCCGAGCATGTTCACGAAGCCCACGGAAGAGTTTTGCCATTTCAAGCATCCACTCAACCTTGGAAGTTCTGACCTAATATGTGGCACATAGAACAAGTTTTGAACACAAAGAGACATTTAAGAGAAGGGTCTAAAACATTGTATGATACTAGTACACCCCTTCAACCGAATGAAGGGTTTAGCTACGAATATCCATGGAACAGGACATCATAGCTAAGTACTTGAAAAGTAAAGGTTTTTGAAAGACAGTAAAGTAAAGTTTTCGAAAGTAAAGACAGGAAAGCAAAAGGAGAGTACTTCAAGAACCGACAAGAGTACTCAGGAACAGTAAGGAAAAGCTTGAGTACTTCAAGAACCGACAAGAGTACTCAAGATCAAACTTCAATATCAAAGTAGTGTGATTACATGGATGGTGCCCAAACTCTAAAGAGATAAGTGAATTGTGTTTTTGATTCTGGAATGAATTACAAAGGGAAGGAGGAGGTCTATTTATAGGCATGAAGGAGCCATGAGATCACAACACTTGTCATGAAATGGGAGGAGAAGCAAAAGCCATCGGAGCAAGGTGGCACTTCCCTTAGCCGCCGGCCATGAGGTGGAGGGAGTGGTTGAGTGTGTGTTTTTGTGATCTTTTACAAAAGCCATCGGTCCTTTCAGTTCCGGTCTGACTCTGGTTGCTCTTCGGTTGGACTTGTTTTGAGTGATTCCATGTCAGGTTCATAAAAATTGTACAGTCGGAATCTGGTCGTGTCCTGGAGTGACTTGTAATTCATTTTCAGCTTTAAAACTCCTCCTTAGCTTGTATTCTCTCTGGACTTCAAAATACCCTGTAGATAAATATCGGAACTAACAAGCAAAAGTTAAATAGACAAAGAGTCTAATTTGGTGGGTTTAACTGATTTAATGAATCATATAAATATGGTCCATCAACGCTCCAAAGAATCAGAAACTCATAAAAGACAATCTGCTTGGACAATCTAAGCCCCTCTTGAGGAGCACCATGTGGAGAAGAAGCTTGAAGTTGAGTTAAAGATCGAGGAGCATCATGCGGGGAAATAAGAGCAAGAAGTAGAGAATGGTAGTGAAGAAAAAAAGAGTTTATACAATGACATATTTTTTAAAGGAAGAAACAGTGCACGTTTTTCAGCTTTTTTATGACAGGAAGTTTTTTTGTTGTAAAGTGGAACTTGTAGTCCAAATTGTGGGGATGCTCTTATGTAGTCCAAATTGTAAGTTTTTTGTTGTAAAGTGGAACTTGTATATTATTTTTTCTGAAACAAAAAAGGCCAAGTTTAAGGTGGCAATGGTTGTGTGACGAGTGTTAGGAAGAAAGTATAAAATAATTGCAAAATATGGTGAGCTGTTGGAAGAAAGTACAAAATGAGTGCAAAATAGGTCGAGCGTTAGAAAGAAAGTATAAAGTGAGTGCAATTTTTAACTCCAGATTGCGCATCAATTTCACTCCAGACAGCACTCCCTCAATAGTATTTTTCAGTTCTAGCCTGCACTCCCTCAAGAGCATTATCAGTTCCATACTGCACTCCCTCAAAATCATTATCAGCTCCAGACTGCACTCCTTTAACAGAATTTTCAGTTCCAGATTGCACTCCCTCAACAAGATTATCAGCATCGTATTTCAGACTGCACTCCCTTATCAGCATTTTTCTGTTCCAGACTGCACTTACTTCAACATCATATTTCAGTTCCAGACTGCACTTACCTCAACATCATATTTCAATTCCATACTGCACTCACCTCAACATCATATTTCTGTTCCAGACTGCACTTACTTCAACATCATATTTCAGTTCCAGACTGCACTTACTTCAACATCATATTTCAGTTCCATAATGCACTCACTTCAACATCATATTTCAGTTCCAGACTGCACTTACTTCAACATCATATTTCAGTTCCATACTGCACTCACTTCAACATCATATTTCAATTCCCGACTGCACTCACTTCAACATCATATTTCAGTTCCAGACTGCACTTACTTCAACATCATATTTCAGTTCCAGACTGCACTCCCTCAACATCATATTTCAGTTCCAGACTGCACTCACTTCAACATCATATTCAGTTCCAGACTGCACTTACTTCAACATCATATTTCAGTTCCAGACTGCACTCCCTCAACATCACTATCAGTTCCAGACTGCACTCCCTCAACATCATTAGCAGTTCCAGACTGCACTTCCTCAAAAGCAACAGTCAGTTCCAGACTACACTTCCTCAAAAACAGGCGTGACCATTGTAAGTGCAATCCGACGATGTTTTGGATAGTAAAAGTAAGTGCAATCTGAATATGAAACATGAATACATGATCAAATGAAAAGTGCATTACATAATCACGTGATGTTACATTTGTAATATTATTTTACACTTACAATACATATGTATGTGTCAAGCACGTATTGAAACCAATAACCCAAGTATGTTTATACATATACACACTCAATCTTCCCTCACTTCCCTCTGATTTGGAGTTGTCTTCCAGGAAATGAGCGAAACTCTCCTGGTAGACAGTTTCAATAGCCTAAAAGGACTTATAGCCACCATGTATTCTACTTCTTGATTCCATTAGGCCCTCAAAGAACCTGAACAGCGAGAAACACAATCAACAAGCTAAACCAAAAATGCTAACTATTTGCCGCTATGCATCAAGAGAATCCCTACTGATGTGGCTAATGTCAACACTCAACATAATTGTTTGAATGGCTTCTAAGGTTACACATTTTTCATTTTGAAAATTGAAAATTGCACATCTAAACACAACATGTACACGAAACTGCACATCTAAACACAACATGTACATGAAACTGCAGCTTTCAAAATACCTTCTCCAATTACTCAGATGCATTCTAAATAAACTCAGATGCCATAGTTCCTCCACACAAAACCACCCATCTCATCATATCTTAATAATCTCGCAAAATAATGGCTAATATAATCATAAATATAACGGTATACATATCTGCAGTCCAAGATGAATGCTTTCCCCCTTCTCGACCAACTAATCAAGTAATTAAAATTTGCACATCTAAACACAACATGTACATGAAACTGCAGCTTTCAAAATACCTTCTTGGATCCAAAAATGTCATCTCCATCATCCTCCAGGTCCCCAAAACTCCTCTTCGTCCCTAAAATCCCTACCACAGCACATCTAAGTAAAAATAAATACACATAAATTTTCAATTCAACATACAATTAGTTCGAAACCTGAACGCCAAGCACTTGGATTTCCTTGAAGGCTTCCGCTCGCATTCAACGACGAGGCTCGGTGCAGAAGGCTGCGTGAGGAGGGCTGAATACCGGGGAGGAGGTCGACATCGCCGGAGATGAGGGTAGAGGAGAGTCACTGTCGTCGCAACAAATCAAGTCACCACCGCGTTTGAATCCCTCTTCGCCGATTCAGATCTGGATTTTGGAGCGTGGATGAAGAGAGAAACGGTCTGACACTAGTGATGCGTGCAGAAGGACGGGGTAGAGAAAAGCTTCATAACTAAACTCCGACGGCTTAGTTCAGTCGCCGATTAGAGCCGTCCAAGACTGAGGGATTCAGATCTGGATTTGGAGCGTGGATGAAGAGAGAGAGGGTCAATGTCCGTCTGGGGAGAGAAAGTCTGACAGTGTGGGGAAGGAAAATAATCACAGAACCAAATTGCCCGTGTATGCCTGATGGAGCGTATTTATACGATTCATCAAGTACTACTAAACCCACCGAATTAGGCACTTTGAGTGCACGAACATGTGCTTGTTAATGTGTGTTTGTATTTCAGGCCATTTCGGAGTCTAAAGAGGAAACACTCTTAAAAAGGGAGATTTGTGCCAAAAAGCACCACTAGCCAATTCTGGCCAGCCAGGACCCGAGCAAATCCAGCCACGCCCAAACTGTCTAGCACTGAATTCAAGTTGCCCGGGCAAACAAGCTGATCTAACGAATCCACCTCGAGCAAAGTGATCAAAATGGAAAATAAGGTGGACAATGTCGGAAAACCAAGGAGAATGCCCGAGCAGATTGGCAGTTGGCTCAATTCCAAAGCAAAGGCCCCGCGCGCATAGGCACCGAAACCAAGTCGCTCGACTAGACCAGCGAATCTGGCAAATCTGGCTCGACCAAGTTGTTCTAAATGCCAAATGACTCGGGTGATCTCACTTCCCAGACAAAACGCCCGAGTGGAATCAGCTCAAGCACGATCAAGGCCAAACTAGGGCAATTCCGGCCGTTTTGGGATTTCGACCAGGTTCCGGGAAGATTCCGGCAAAACGACTTCTACCATTAGTCTTAGAATTGCCTCAGCATTCCAAATCCGCAGTCCAAAAGCCAAAGTCCTCCGACCAGTTCCAACCAAACTCCGGTCAAGATCCGGTACTTACTATTCAAATCGGTTGACTTCTACTATTCAAATCGGTTGACTTTTACTATTCAAACCGGTTGACTTCTACTATTCAAAGTTAGTTGGCTTTTGGATAAGAAGATCCAAGGGATGGCTTTTTGCTTGAAATATCCAAGCGATGGCTTTTTGCTTAAAATATCCTAGTGGTGGCTTTTGGCTAAACCAATCAAAATGAAGTGCTTTTGGGATATTTCTTCAATCCAATGCATGTGCCAAATGCCAAGTGGTTGGCTCTCCTCTTCTTCCTATCCAAATGACTAGTCTTTTGGGATATTTCTCCATGTAAACTTAGTCCCCAAGTTTCCTCTTCTATAAATAGAAGGCTTAGCCTTAGAAATCCTCATGTACATACTTAGAGAGTTGAGAGCTAATCTCTCTTCTCTTCCACTTCAATACCAAAAGCTCCAACTTCTATCTTGTTCTTGAGTATTCTTTTCCAAAACCTTACTTTACTTTCTTTGTCTTTCAAAACCGAAAACCTTTACTTTTTTGTGCACTTAGCTATGATATCCTCTTCCATGGATACTCGTAGCTAAACCCTTCATTCGGTTGAAGGGGTGTGCTTGTATCAAAACATGTTTTAGACCCTTCTCTTAGTGCCTCTATTGTGTTTAAACTTGTTCTATGTGTCATATATTAGGTTAGAACACTATTGGTTGAGTGGAGGCTCGAAAGAGCAAAGCTCTTCCATGGGGTTCGTGAACATACGTGGTTAAGTGGAGGCTCGAAAGAGCAAAGCTTTTCTGTAGAGTTCAACCTCTTTAAAACACCACTTGGTTGATCGGAAATGATTGATTAGGTGGATGCACATAAGGCTAAGATACTTCGAAAGGAGGAATTAGCCTAAATAGAACAAGTGTTCTATGTCTTGAAAAGGACTAGACGGTGTGGCAAGTCGAGTACTAGAAATAGCCTTGATACATTTTAAACACGTAGTATGATCATTAGAGGTCGATGATGAACAGATTTATGATACAAGGCCCCTAAAACCGAATCCTTTCCTTTGATCAAAACACCACCTTGCTGCTTACTTTCAGTACCCATATCAACTGCTTACTTTCAGTACCCATATCAACTGCTTACTTTCCGCAAGTCTTGTCCTTCAAGCATTTACTTGTCGTAAGTCTTGTCCTTCAAGCATTTACTTTTCGTAAGTCTTGTCCTTCAAGCATTTACTTTTCGTAAGTCTTGTCCTTCAAGCACTTACTTTCAGCACTAAAACCACTCAAACCCAACCTGTATTTACTTTTATTTTCTTTCTTTTTAAAGAACAACCATTCCACACTGACTCCCTTGGGTACGACCCCTACTTACCGCTTTACTACCCAATAGTGAAGTCACAAGTAGTGGACTTATAAATTTATTTTGCACATTGCCTCACGACAAGGCTCTGTCAAATTGGCGCCGTTACCGGGGAGTTGTGTTTCGGAGTTGTTGTTCTTTTTGTTTTTGTTTGTTTTTGTTTTTGTTTTGCAGCCCAATATGTCGTTGTACTATGAAAGCGAGCCTTGGTACTATGAGGAGTTTTCCCCACCATCCTTCGAACTTGAAGTCCGCGAGAAGATCAACAACATAGAGCAATCCCGGGACGAAACTTTGGACGAGTACTTGGCGTACTTTAACTCCATTGTGACGAGATGCCCGCACCATGGATTCACCAACTTCGATCTTCTCCAAAGGTTTCTCGGTGGAATGATGCCACAAGAATGGAATAGGCTTAATGATGCTGCGGCAGGAGCCTCGGTGGATAACTTAAGCGTGGATGATCTGTGGAACTTAATAGAAGATAAGGCAGGAAGCGCAAAATAAGATCAGGCCATGCGACTCGAAGAACTGGCCAACATGGTGCACCAAATCAGGGCCGAAACCGAATTATGGGCGGCAGAAAACGAGCTGGCAGCTAGCACCCAGCAATTGGCCGCAGACATACAGCAATTGAATGCCTCGATGCACCAAAACCAGGCCGAAACCAAGAAATCATGGGCAATAGTTGAGGCGGCTCAAAAAGAAGCTGCATACCGGGTCAATGAAATGCTCGAGACAGAGCCAAAGGTCAGCGAGGAAGAGCCTACATGGGAGATCACTCCCGAGCCATCAGAAGACCTAGAGCCAGAAACCGATCCAGTATGGGACGAGGAAGAGCCTAGATGGGAGATCAATCCCGAGCCATCAGAAGACCTAGAGCCAGAAACCGATCCAGTGTGGGACGAGGAAAAGCCTTCATGGGAACTCACTACCGAGCTGGCAGAAGAGGAAGTCCCTGTCCTCACTGACGAGCTGCCAAAAGAAGTCCTGGTCCTCATTGCCGAACCAGCCGAGAAAGGCCATGACCTTGTGGCTAAAGTGCCCCAACTTAACCCTTCATTTTCTATGCAGATCACATCCACCCGAAGATCATGTAATCAATGATGATGCGGTGCAAGGCAAGTTGGAGGCGGTACAAGGTCAAGGAAAGCCAACAATAGAGCGCTCACTCACTCCGAGTCAACAAAGCAGCCCGGAAAACTCACTCGTTCTAGGACGACCATTTGTAGCTGCCACAAAGAAGAGGCTTCGCATGGGAACATGCTTGATGTATCCCATAGTTGATGGCACAATGCTGAACTTCCACACTTGCAAAGATGCCAACCGGTCATACATGAAAAAGCGGCAAAGAGATGGGCCGAAGGAATGGAAACCCGGAAGGAGAAACAAGAAAGCACGGCTCGATGGACCAGCAGCTACGGTCAAGGGAGCCTCACCTTCTCGGAGCTATGAAAAGAAGAACCTGCCAAACCAATGGAGAACAAAACCGAGCCCATCACTCCACAAGTTTGGGCAGAATAAAAGGGCAGCCGTGGGGAAGTTCGACCTCACACACCCATGGGATCCGAACTTATGATCCATGAGTGAGGTACCGTCGAGCCAACGACGTTAAACAAAGGCACTTGCCGGGAGGTAACCCGGCATATTCAGTTTTTTACAGTTATTATGTTTATGTCGTTTTTATACTCACCTCCTTTATTTGACTTGCATTTTGTGTTTTGAACTAAGTCGTGCTGTGAGGCACGACTTCGTTCAAAAGTGTGGGGGTATATAAGTAGTCTTTGCACATATTAGTATGCATGTTTTCTTTTCCTTCAAATTTTTTATCTCTTTGAAATCTCTTTGAAAATATACACTTTCATGATGTGAAAATAGATAGACCCGAAACATGCATTTCCTTGTGAAAACTTAATTGTGTAAGCACATGTGTACTTAACTATCTACTTGTCTTTGTTTGCTGAGATAAATGTAGGATGTGGAGTTGAAAGAAATGCCCTAGAGAGGCTTTACAAGCACTCAAAGGACCGGATCCTTACTATACGGTTATGTAAAAATTGTGGAGGCTAGCACTTCGGGCTACTTGGTGAAGAGTGGACTCCGCCATGCAGCGTCTATGCAAGAGGCGGCACGGGAATCAAACCGCCCATTCTCTAGTCCAAAGTAGCCGGGAAAATAGATGAGCGACCCTCATCTTGACCCGCGCGAAAAGGGCAAGGATGAGAAAGAGCGGGGAGGTATTTCCATATGCTCTCAGGCGATGATTGGACCTCCCAAAAGTGAATAAAAATGGACATGCAAATCTCATCAAAGGAGCAAAGCTCAAAGAAGAAAAGAAAAATCAGCCAAATTGGTGAAACCAAACCGAAGCAAAAGTGAAGTACTCAAAGAGTCAAATCAAAGGCCGAAGGCCAAACCTCACTACAAAAAGCGGTCCAACCACGCAAACAAAGAAAAAGAGCTCGACCCATTAGCCCGAATCAATCACGTGCTAGAAGAAGCAAGTAACATAACCATATAGTAAGATCGGATCCGAGAGTGCAGTTCAAAGGCCTAAAAAGGACTATCTCCCAATCATCCAAATTGGTTTGCATCTCGGCTCAAAGGTACAAGTATCAAGTTACTTTCATATGTGAGCATGATTTCGTTTGGAAGCAAGTAAGCTATGCATGCTAAGGTGAAGTCTAGTTTTGCATCTCACATTCACATCTAGGACTTAGGGTGTTTTTGTTCCTCTTATTGACTATACTTGTTCGGGACGAACAAGATTAAGTGTGGGGGTATTTGATGGAGCGTATTTATACGATTCATCAATACTACTAAACCCACCGAATTAGGCACTTTGAGTGCACGAACATGTGCTTGTTAATGTGTGTTTGTATTTCAGGCCATTTTGGAGTCTAAAGAGGAAACACTCTTAAAAAGGGAGATTTGTGCCAAAAAGCACCACTAGCCAATTCTGGCCAGCCAGGACCCGAGCAAATCCAGCCACGCCCAAACTGTCTAGCACTGAATTCAAGTTGCCCGGGCAAACAAGCTGATCTGACAAATCCACCTCGAGCAAAGTGATCAAAATGGAAAATAAGGTGGACAATGTCGGAAAACCAAGGAGAATGCCCAAGCAGATTGGTAGTTGGCTCAATTCCAAAGCAAAGGCCCCGCGCGCATAAGCACCGAAACCAAGTCGCTCGACTAGACCAGCGAATCTGGCAAATCTGGCTCGACCAAGTTTTTCTAAATGCCAAATGACTCGGGTGATCTCACTTCCCAGACAAAACGCCCGAGTGGAACCAGCTCAAGCCCGATCAAGGCCAAACTAGGGCAATTCCGGCCGTTTTGGGATTTCGACCAGGTTCCGGGAAGATTCCGGCAAAACGACTTCGACCATTAGTCTTAGAATTGCCTCAACATTCCAAATCCGTAGTCGAAAAGCCAAAGTCCTCCGACCAGTTCCAACCAAACTCCGGTCAAGATCCGGTACTTACTATTCAAATCGGTTGACTTCTACTATTCAAACCGGTTGACTTCTACTATTCAAAGTTAGTTGGCTTTTGGATAAGAAGATCCAAGGGATGGCTTTTTGCTTGAAATATCCAAGCGATGGCTTTTTGCTTAAAATATCCTAGTGGTGGCTTTTGGCTAAACCAATCAAAATGAAGTGCTTTTAGGATATTTCTTCAATCCAATGCATGTGCCAAATGCCAAGTGGTTGGCTCTCCTCTTCTTCCTATCCAAATGACTAGTCTTTTGGGATATTTCTCCATGTAAACTTAGTCCCCAAGTTTCCTCTTCTATAAATAGAAGGCTTAGCCTTAGAAATCCTCATGTACATACTTAGAGAGTTGAGAGCTAATCTCTCTTCTCTTCCACTTCAATACCAAAAGCTCCAACTTCTCTCTTGTTCTTGAGTATTCTTTTCCAAAACCTTACTTTACTTTCTTTGTCTTTCAAAACCGAAAACCTTTACTTTTTTGTGCACTTAGCTATGATATCCTCTTCCATGGATACTCGTAGCTAAACCCTTCATTCGGTTGAATGGGTGTGCTTGTATCAAAACATGTTTTAGACCCTTCTCTTAGTGCCTCTATTGTGTTTAAACTTGTTCTATGTGCCATATATTAGGTTAGAACACTATTGGTTGAGTGGAGGCTCGAAAGAGCAAAGCTCTTCCATGGGGTTCGTGAACATACGTGGTTAAGTGGAGGCTCGAAAGAGCAAAGCTTTTCTGTAGAGTTCAACCTCTTTAAAACACCACTTGGTTGATCGGAAATGATTGATCAGGTGGATGCACATAAGGCTAAGATACTTCGAAAGGAGGTCGATGTGGCAAGTGTTCTATGTCTTGAAATTAGCCTAAATAGAACAAGTGTTCTATGTCTTGAAAAGGACTAGACGGTGTGGCAAGTCGAGTGCTAGAAATAGCCTTGATACATTTTAAACACGTAGTATGATCATTAGAGGTCGATGATTAACAGATTTATGATACAAGGCCCCTAAAACCGAATCCTTTCCTTTGATCAAAACACCACCTTGCTGCTTACTTTCAGTACCCATATCAACTGCTTACTTTCAGTACCCATATCAACTGCTTACTTTCAGTACCCATATCAACTGCTTACTTTCAGTCCCATATCAACAACTTACTTTCCGCAAGTCTTGTCCTTCAAGCATTTACTTTTCGTAAGTCTTGTCCTTCAAGCATTTACTTTTCGTAAGTCTTGTCCTTCAAGCATTTACTTTTCGTAAGTCTTGTCCTTCAAGCACTTACTTTCAGCACTAAAACCACTCAAACCCAACCTGTATTTACTTTTATTTTCTTTCTTTTTAAGGAACAACCATTCCACACTGACTCCCTTGGGTACGACCCCTACTTACCGCTTTACTACCCAATAGTGAAGTCACAAGTAGTGGACTTATAAATTTATTTTGCACATTGCCTCACGACAAGGCTCTGTCAATGCCAAAACTTTCACTGACTCAGCAACCACATAGGCAGTCACGTGGCTTGATTTGAGTCATTGGATGAAACTTGATGTGTGGCTCAAAATCAAGTAACACATAACACCATAACAAGGTGTAACACTTGAACGCCCCCCTATATATAGGAGGGCGAGCGCTCGGTTGAGGCAATGTTGTAAGAATGAGGCAGTAAGGCATGATCTTGGCCATTGATGATATTGATCTAATGGTTGAGATTTAAAGATGTGGTAGTGGGATTTTACTATTTGCTTTTTGCTTTTTACTGTTGGTAGTGAGTTTACTATTTGGACACGTGGCGCACCCACAAAGCACTGGGGGTTAGATGTGTGGCGCACCCAAGGGAATTAGGGGGATAGTCGTTCTTTAAGGAATTTGTACAGCGAGGGAGCGTGTTTAGGTTGGTTGGTTGGTTTTAAAGCTACCAGCTAAGTGATTGATTGGTTGGTTGATTGGTTTTAGTACTGGAAAGTAACTGATAATTATTACAATTAAAAGAAAGCGTTCGGTTTCAGGGGCCTTGTATTATATCCTGTTTATCATTGACCCTTAGTGAATCTTCTAAGTATTCAAACGTGCATCAAGGCCATTCCAAGCACTCGATTTGCCACACTGTCTAGTCTTTTGCAAAAGTGTTCGATAGTGTATCAAGGCCATTCCAAGCACTCGATTTGCACACACCGTCTTGACTTTTGCAGAAAACGTAAAGCCCTTGTTCTATTTAGACTTATACCCCATTCCAAGGTATACTAGCCTGTGTGCATCCATTTGATCAGTCATTCCCGAGCAATCAAATGGTGTTTTAGAGGGGTCAAACTCCTCAGATAAGCTTTTCCATTCCAAGCATCCACTTATCCGAGTATGTTTACGAACTTCCACGGAAGAGCTTTGCCATTCCAAGCATCCACTCAACCTTGGAAGTTCTGGCCTAATATATGGCACATAGAACAAGTTTTGAATACAGAGAATAAATACTAAAATAGTCTAAAACATTTTATAATACAAGTCCACCCCTTCTACCGAACGACTAGTTTAGCTACTATTTATCGCGCTAAACATTATAACTAAGGAATTGGAAATTAAAGACAGTAATAAATATTAGAATACTTACTACCGTTGAAGCGCCAAGGGAGCAATCTTTATTTCCAAAGCCAAACTTACAAAATCTAGAGAGATAAGTGATTTTTGGATGAGAATGGGATGATCGAAATGAGGAGGGGATGCATGGTATTTATAGCCATAAGGGGAGGAGATGGGTGGTGGAGATGGTGGCACATGTCTTTCATCCAAGGGAGGAGGAGGAGGAGCAAGGAGGAGCTGCCACATGGGGGAGGAGAAAGCCACCGGTCATATGGAGGAGGAGCCGCCGGTAGCAGGTGGTGGAATGGGGAGGAGCTCCTCCCTTGGCCACCTCCAAGCATGGTGGCCGGTCACCTTGTCCAAACGTGCATTTTGATAGGTGATTTGGAATGGCCAAGTGATTCTAAGACTAATGGTCGAGTCAGAATTTCCAAATTCCATGTTTTGGTCGAGCGACTTGGTTTTGGTGCCTATGCGCGCGGCCTTTACTATGGAATTGGGCCAACTGCCAATCTGCTCGAGCGTTTTGTCTGGGAAGCGAGATTGTCCGACTTGTTGGGCATTCCAAACATCTTGGTCGAGTCAGATTTGCAAGATTCGTCGGTTGGCTCGAGCAATTCGGTCATGGTGCCTAGTGTACGCGGAGTCTTTGCTTGGCATTGGGCCAACTCTCAATTGGCTCGGGAATTCTCCTTGGTTTTCCGACATTGTCCACTTTATTTTCCATTTTAAACACTTTGGTCGAGGCGGAATTGTTAGATGAGGTGGGTTGCTCGAGCAACTTGAATCGAGTGTTTGGTCAGCTCGGCAAAGGGCCTGGATCTGCTTCATCCGGTCGGGTGGTTTCTGCGGCATTTTCTCACCCGGTCGGTTGAGTCTTCAATGCAAATTCCTCTTCGGTTTGATTTGTTTGGAGTGATTCCATGTCAGGATCCTTGAGATTTCTTCAGTCTGCGTCTGATCTTGACCTTGGAATGACTCTTAATATCTTTTCAGCGTAAACTCCTCTTCTTAGCGTGTTTTCTCTCTAAGCGCCATAATACCATGTAGAAATATATCGGAACTAACAAGTAAAAGTTAAATAGACAAAGTGTCTAATTAAGGGGGTTTACGGTGTTTATGATTCGTATAATTTGGGTCCATCATATCACCCCACACTTTTAGTTGTTCGTCCCGAACAATGCTATTAAAGGGCGGCATTCTAAGTTGGCTTTGGAATATGAAACTTAGACTGTGGGACTCGATTTATCCTAGTTCATGCATTACTTACTTATTACCAAATTGAACTGTGTAAATAAATAGAAGTAACTTAATACTTGTACCTCCGTGCCGAGATGCAAATTGTTCCGGATGTCTCGGGAGATAGCCCTTTTTAGGTTCCTGGACTGCAATTTCGGGATCGTCTCGCACTATATGGTTTCCTTGTAGCTTTCTCTAGCACGTGATTTGGTTCGGGTTTCACTGGTTTGAGTACTTTGATTTTTCTTTTGGCGAGGGACTGCTTTTGTAGTGAATCGGCCTTTGGCCTTTGATTTGACTCTTTGAGTACTTCACTTTTTTTTGTTCGGTTAAAACCTTCACAATGTTGGGCCTTTGGCCTCTTGAATTGCTTCTTCGAGCTTTTCGCCTTTTTGTGGCTTTTGCAAGTCCATTTTCTCAAGCCTTTTTTGGGAGGTCCAATCATCGCCCGCAAGCCTATGGAAATACCTCCCCCTCCTCTCATCGTTGTTGTTTCGCGCGGGTCAAGATGAGGGTCGCTCATCTATTTTCTCGGCTACTTTAACTAGAGAGAGGACGGTCTGATTCCCGTCCTCGCCTTTTCTTTTCTTTTTGCATAAACACTGCATGGCGGAGATGACTTCAATCTTCACTGAAACCCGAAGTGCAGCCTCCACTGACTTCGAAAACCATATAGTTTGATCTGATCCTTTGATTGCTTCCCAAGCCTTTCTAGGGCGATTTATGTCAACTCCACATCTCTAGTTAATCTCAGCACAAAGGACAAATGAAAAGTTACGTTCTATGTTTTTAGACAGTTGAATTTTCACAAGGTAAATGCATGAATTTCGGTCTATCTTTTTCACATTCTTAAGTTCATATTTTCAAAAAGATACTATTACTAAAAAAAACAGCAAGCATGTTATTTATATACAATGGTGGTTCTCACCCCACACTTTTGAACGAAGGCGTGCCTTAGTTCAAAAGTCATGCAAGCTAATATATATATATATGTGAGAATTACTAAGACAGAAAATTAAATGACAGAATTTAAATGACAGAAAGTAAGATAGTGTCGGGTTACCTCCCGACCAGTAAAGTTGTTTAACGTCGTTGGCTCGACGATACCTCGTTGTGGATTACTGGTTTGGGTCCCATGGGTGGCTCAGGTCGAATTTTGCCACCGTTCCTGTGTTGCTTCTTGCCTTGCCTTTACCTGATTTCTTGCGAGATGATGTGTTTGGGTTGGAACTCCAAGGTTTTGGTGGTTTTTCTTTCCATTGTTTCTGAGAAGGTGACGGATTTTTGACCATATCTGCTGGTCCATCGAGCCGTGGCCTTGTATTTCTCCATCCCGGCTTCCATTCTTTTGGGCCATGTCTTTGTCGCTTCTTCATGTTCAAATGGTTGGCACCTTTGCAAGTTTGGAAGTTCAGCATTGTGCCCTCAAATGTAGGCGACATCAAGCATGCGCCCCTGCCAAGCTTCTTTTTTGTGGCAGCGGAGATGGGTTGTCTTGGAACAAGTGAGTTTTCCGGGCCGCTTTGTTGAGTTGTGGTGAGTGAGCGCTCCATCATTGGCTTTTCTTGCCCTTGTTTTTCCTCCAACTCCCCTTGCACCTCATCATCATTGATTCCATGATTTTTGGTGGCTATGATCTGCATAAAACATGAAGGGTCAAGTTGGGGTTTTTCGGCCATGAGGACCGGGCTTTTCTCGACCAGCTCGCTAATGAGGACCGGGACTTCAGTTGGCTCGGCAGTGAGGACTGTGTAAGACTCGGCTGGTTCGGCAATGAGGTGCTGGACTGGCGTGATTTCCTCGGGTAGATTGGTAATGAGGACCTGGCCTGATTTGGGCAGTTCTTCTTCTAACTCCCAGGGGTAATCTGAGTGGAGCTCTTCTTCAAGCAACCATGGGTCCTCATCCTCGTCATTCATAAGGTCTCCGGGGGCAATCACACTGAGGTCCGGGTCTGAATTAGGCAGCTCGGCTGTGAGGACCAGGACTTCCTCGGGTGCTTCTTCCTCGGGCTCGTTCTGCACTAAGTCCGCCTTCACCGTCGGTGCCTTATCTTCAGTTTGGTGCATTGGCCCTCGTTTTAAGCTCTCGGCCAAATCATCAATGAGGTCCCAGGTTTGAGACATGGTGAGATTCATCACCGAACCTCCCGTTGTATCATTAAGGATAGACCGCTCAAGTGGCTTCATTCCACGAAGAAACCTTTGGAGAAGAACAAAGTTCGTGAATCCATGGTGCGGGCAGCTCGAAACAATGATATCAAAGTACGTATAGTACTCGTCCAAAGTTTCATCCCGGGATTGCTCAAGGTTGATAATCTTCTCGCGGGTTTCAAGTCGGAGAGATGGCGGGGAAAACTCTTCTAGAAATTTGGCTCGTAGATCCCCATAATCGCCTTCATAAGCAGCACATGAGTAATACCATTCTATTGCGGAGTTAGTTAAAGAAAATTTAAAGCATTTAAGTTTAAACCCCTCTAGCGATTCATTTTTAGGCCTCATGTGGCTGCATATGGAGTGGAACGTATGTGTATGCTTCATGGGATCTTCTCCAAGAGCACCTCCGAATTTGGGGAGACGGTTAAGCATCTCAAACATAAGGTTGCTGCCCCCATTATTCCAAGGTTCGCTTTCGTAGTACGATGACATGGTTATGCAGAGACGGGTACAAAAGGTAAGAACAACTATCCGACGGCTAATTCCCCGGCAACGTCGCCAATTTGACAGATGCCACTGCACTGTCGTTAAGGTGCAGTGTTCTCTGTACAAATAAATTTATATTCCGCTACTCGCGACTACACTACTGGGTAGCAAGTGGTAAGTAGGGGTCGAACCCAAGGGAATTAGGGGGATAGTCGTTCTTTAAGGAATTTGTACAGCGAGGGAGCGTGTTTAGGTTGGTTGGTTGGTTTTAAAGCTACCAGCTAAGTGATTGATTGGTTGGTTGATTGGTTTTAGTACTGGAAAGTAACTAATAATTATTACAATTAAAAGAAAGCGTTCGGTTTCAGGGGCCTTGTATTATATCCTGTTTATCATTGACCCTTAGTGAATCTTCTAAGTATTCAAACGTGCATCAAGGCCATTCCAAGCACTCGATTTGCCACACTGTCTAGTCTTTTGCAAAAGTGTTCGATAGTGTATCAAGGCCATTCCAAGCACTCGATTTGCAAACATCGTCTAGACTTTTGCAGAAAACGTAAAGCCCTTGTTCTATTTAGACTAATACCTCATTCCAAGGTATACTAGCCTGTGTGCATCCATTTGATCAGTCATTCCCGAGCAATCAAATGGTGTTTTAGAGGGGTCAAACTCCTCAGATAAGCTTTGCCATTCCAAGCATCCACTTATCCGAGTATGTTTACGAACTTCCACGGAAGAGCTTTGCCATTCCAAGCATCCACTCAACCTTGGAAGTTCTGGCCTAATATATGGCACATTGAACAAGTTTTGAATACAGAGAATAAATACTAAAATAGTCTAAAACATTTTATAATACAAGTCCACCCCTTCTACCGAACGACTAGTTTAGCTACTATTTATCGCGCTAAACATTATAACTAAGGAATTGGAAATTAAAGACAGTAATAAATATTAGAATACTTACTACCGTTGAAGCGCCAAGGGAGCAATCTTTATTTCCAAAGCCAAACTTACAAAATCTAGAGAGATAAGTGATTTTTGGATGAGAATGGGATGATCGAAATGAGGAGGGGATGCATGGTATTTATAGCCATAAGGGGAGGAGATGGGTGGTGGAGATGGTGGCACATGTCTTTCATCCAAGGGAGGAGGAGGAGGAGCAAGGAGGAGCTGCCACATGGGGGAGGAGAAATCCACCGGTCATATGGAGGAGGAGCCGCCGGTAGCAGGTGGTGGAATGGGGAGGAGCTCTTCCCTTGGCCACCTCCAAGCATGGTGGCCGGTCACCTTGTCCAAACGTGCATTTTGATAGTTGATTTGGAATGGCCAAGGGATTCTAAGACTAATGGTCGAGTAAGAATTTCTAAATTCTATGTTTTGGTCGAGCAACTTGGTTTTGGTGCCTATGCGCGCGGCCTTTACTATGGAATTGGGCCAACTGCCAATCTGCTCGAGCGTTTTGTCTGGGAAGCGAGATTGTCCGACTTGTTGGGCATTGCAAACATCTTGGTCGAGCCAGATTTGTAAGTTTCGTCGGTTGGCTCGAGCAATTCGGTCATGGTGCCTAGTGTACGCGGAGTCTTTGCTTGGCATTGGGCCAACTCTCAATTGGCTCGGGCATTCTCCTTGGTTTTCCGACATTGTCCACTTTATTGTCCATTTTAAACACTTTGGTCGAGGCGGAATTGTTAGATGAGGTGGTTTGCTCGAGCAACTTGAATCGAGTGTTTGGTCAGCTCGGCAAAGGGCCTGGATCTGCTTCATCCGGTCGGGTGGTTTCTGCGGCATTTTCTCACCCGGTCGGTTGAGTCTTCAATGCAAATTCCTCTTCGGTTTGATTTGTTTGGAGTGATTCCATGTTAGGATCCTTGAGATTTCTTCAGTCTGCGTCTGATCTTGACCTTGGAATGGCTCTTAATATCTTTTCAGCGTAAACTCCTCTCCTTAGCGTGTTTTCTCTCTAAGCGCCATAATACCCTGTAGAAATATATCGGAACTAACAAGCAAAAGTTAAATAGACAAAGTGTCTAATTAAGGGGGTTTACGGTGTTTATGATTCGTATAATTTGGGTCCATCACTCCTCTATAGAGGAGTGTTCAAATGTTATAACACTTTTAGAGTGTTATGTGTTACATCAATCTCAGCCACACATCCCAACCCCGTGCTTTGTGGGTGCGCCACGTGTCCAAGTACCCAAAATCCAATAAAGCTAAAAGCAAACAGTAAAACCCACTACCCAAAAATCCACTATTCTGGCACTATTCCTGCCACTATCAACCAATCAAAACACTTATAACACATAACACTCTAACAACCTATAACATTTGAACGCCCCCTATATATATGGAGCACTCGGTTGAGGCAGGTTAGTAGAATGAGGCACGTGAGGCACGATCTGGGCCACTCATTTAGATGATGTGGCAGGGAATAGTACCGAAATAGTATTTTGCTTTTTGCTTTTTGAATAGTGTAGGATTTTGATAGTGGGACACGTGGCGCACCCACAAAGCACGGGAGGTTTAGATGTGTTGCTCAGATCGTGCCTCACTGCCTCATTCTTAGAAGAAGTGCCTCATTTGAACGCTCCTCTACATATATATATATATGGGAGCACTCGGTTGAGGCAGGGTTATAAGAATGAGGCAGTAAGGCATGATCTTGGCCACTGATGATATTGATCTAATGGTTGAGATTTAAAGGTGTGGTAGTGGGATTTACTGTTTGCTTTTTACTGTTGGTAGTGGGTTTACTATTTGGACACGTGGCGCACCCACAAAGCACGGGGGGGTTAGATGTGTGGTTGAGATCGTGCCTCACGTGCCTCACTTTACTGTAGCGTGCCTCATTTGAATGCTCCTCCATATATATATATATAGAGGAGCGTTCAAATGAGGCAGTGAACAGTAAAGTGAGGCACGTGAGGCACGATCTCAGCCACACATCTAACCCCCCGTGCATTTGTGGCGCGCCACGTGTCCAAATAGTAAAAGCAGTGTGAACACAAAAATTACTATTCTGGCGGCTGTGACACGTGGCTTCGCCACGTGCCTCGGATAAACTCCATCAACGACTCAGATCGTGCCTCACTGCCTCATTCTTACAACCCTGCCTCAACCGAGTGCTCCCCTATATATATACGGACGTTCAAATGTTACACCCTCCTTATAGTGTTATGTGTTATCTCGATTCTGATTGGTTGATGAGTTTCAAGGAACCAATCAGAAACGAGGAACGCTCCGTTGAGGACACCCTAAAATGGCGAGGACGTGGGGACAAATCTCCACCACACATCTAAACCCCCCCCCCCCCCCCCCCCCCCCGTGCTCTGTGGGTGCGCCACGTGTCCCACTACCAAAATCCATCAACATTAAAAAGCAAACAGTAAAATCCCACTACCAACAGTAAAAAGCAAACAGTAAAATCCAACTACCTTTAAATCTCAACCATTAGATCAATATGATCTAAAGGCTCAGATTTGTCCCTACGTCCTCGCACTATTCACGTGTCCTCAACCGAGCGCACATATAGGGGGCGTTCGGTTGAGGACGCCTCTAGAAATGAGGACGTAGGGACAAACCTGGACCATTTTCTTGTTGATCCAATGGTTGAGATTTAAAGGTAGTGGGATTTTACTGTTTACTTTTTACTGGTTGCTTTTGATGGATTTTGGTAATGGGACACGTTGCGCGCCCACAAAGCACGAGGGGGTTTAGTGGGGCACGTGTCGCGTTGTGATTGGTTGTACTCACGTACTCATTTCTGGAGGGTGTCCTCAATTGAACACTCCTATATATATATAGAGGAGCGTTCAAATGAGGCGCCCTGACAGGTGTCGTCGGTCAAGTCAAATTTGTATTTATAGTTTCCCTACTATAAGCTCGTAAAGCGGCAAGTAGGGGTCGAACCCTAGAGAGCTGGTGAGGTCAAGTCGTTCTGTAAACAAAGAAATTGGGGTTTTGTGAGTTATTATAAACAAGTGCAAGAGAAAATAAAGCGAAGGGTATTCAATCAGAGGAAGTATTCGGTCTAGGGTTTCCTATTGTGACTCGTTTATCATTGACTTCTAATTATCTAGTTTCATGTTCTTAAGTGTGGTTACTCCGTTCCAGGTTATAACCTAAGGTACGGCCGTTCCAAGCGCCTACACCACAATCTACTCCGTTCCAGGTTATAGACTTCTAGTTCTAGCAAACCAAATACTCCGTTCCAGGTTATATCAGGTTAAGTGCGACTACTCGTTCTAACGGTTTAGTATCAAACAAGCAGCAAATATAGGGGCTGAATTGCTCGGCTAAGTTTTACCATTCCAAGTATCCGCTTAGCTTCACAATTCAGTCCGGGATAAATAAGCACAAGAACTAGTAGAACATAAAAATATCATTAAGCATGGAGTCTCAAAACTTCGTCACAATATATTAAACCCTAAACGAATAGAGGGTTCAGCTACACATGATCATGCAAAAACACATAATAAAAAGTAGGAAAAATCTTCCCTCTCGTCGAAAGCTTCGTCTTCTCCTCCAGAACCGTCTTGGTCTTCGTAGAATAATTGATGATGGATGAGATTATTTGATACTGAAAACCCTAGCCCAAGCTTCTTATTTATAGCAAAATTGTATTCCCAAATCTGGTTTTGGGTTGAATTATCACTTGGGTTTCCAAATCTGATTTTTGGGCTAGAATTATCAACTTTCAGGCTGCTGACATCATCATCTCGTCGACTGGGCGCGTTCGGCAGCATCGTTATCGGCGCATTCGTAAGCAACATTAGCGTTAACGCTAATGTCTCTTACGGAAGCGATATGCACTGAGTCCCGACTTCGGCTCTTGATTTGACCATCTAAACGACCTCGGATGCTCTCGGTGTGAACTAGAGAGTTGTAGGGAATTGAGTTAGCTACGCAACAGCATATGAAACTGTGAAACTGATCAACGGTTCATACCCAGCGCTCCGTCGAAGGTCCAAAGGTCTAATCTGAAACTGTGATGTTTTTGGCATGAAAAGCCATCTTTTATGCGTGTTTCCTCCTAGAGCTTCCGAAACACCTGAAATGCAAAACCATGCTAAAAAGTAATTGTTCGCATAATAAAGTGTCGAAATAAATGAGGTTAATTGATTCGAAGAGTCGTATAAATACGACTCATCAAACCACCCCACACTTAAACTTGTTCGTCCCGAACAAGAACTAAGTCATAGAAGGAAAAATAAATGCAACACCATAATTTTTTCGACGTCCTAGATAATGCTACATGAATATGAGTTGCTAGTCTAGACTCGCTTTTCTATGCGCTACTAAAATCATCATGCTCAACGTGGAATTAACTTGATACATGTTACCTTTGAGCGGAAATTCAAACCAATTCGGATGAGTGGGAGATAGTCCTCTTTAGACCCATGATCTGCATTCGCTGTTCCAAACTCTCGCTATATGGTTATACTTCATTGCGTTTTCTTGCACGTGATTCATTCGAGCTTCAAGGTTTCCTGAGTTTTTTTTTCTTTTCTTTTTTTGTTGGACAGCTTTTGTAGTGACTTTCTTTGGCCTTTGGCTCTTGATGTAACATTGATGTACTTCACTTTATTGCGTGTACAACTTTCACAACGTGACTGATTTTTTCTTGAGCTTTGCTCCTTTATAGGTTGTTAGAGTGTTATGTGTTATAAGTGTTTTGATTGGTTGATAGTGGCAGGAATAGTGCCGGAATAGTGGATTTTTGGGTAGTGGGTTTTATTGTTTGCTTTATTGGATTTTGGGTACTTGGACACGTGGCGCACCCACAAAGCACGGGCGGTTGGGATGTGTGGCCGAGATTGATGTAACACATAACACTCTAAAAGTGTTATAAAATTTGAACACTCTATATATATAGTTATATGTGCTTAGAGTGTTATGTGTTATGAGTGTTTGGATTGGTTGATAGTGGCATGAATAGTGCCGGAATAGTAGATTTTTGGCAGTGGGTTTTACTATTTGCTTTTTGCTTTATTGGATTTTGGGTACTTGGACACGTGGCAAGCCCACAAATCATGGGGGGTTTGGATGTGTGGCTAAGATTGAAGTAACACATAACACTCTAATATGAGTATAACATTTGAGCGCTCCTCTATATATATATATATATATATATATAGAGGAGCGCTCAAATGTTATGGCTTCTTAATGTGTTATGTGTTATGAGCTTTTGATTGGTTGATGAAAATCAAGGAACCCCCCCTCCCCCCCGTGCTTGTGAGGGTGCGTCGTAAGCCCGTGTTCCTCGCCTCTGATTGGTTCCTTGATTTTCATCAACCAATCAGAAGCTCATAACACATAACACATTAAGAAGCCATAACATTTGAGCGCGCCCCTATATATATAGAGGAGCGCTCAAATGTTGTACTCATATTAGAGTGTTATGTGTTACTTCAATCTTAGCCACACATCCAAACCCCCCCCCCCCCCCCCCCCCCCGTGCTTTGTGGGCTTGCCACGTGTCCAAGTACCCAAAATCCAATAAAGCAAAAAGCAAACAGTAAAACCCACTACCCAAAATCCACTATCCCGGCACTATTCCTGCCACTATCAACCAATCAAAACACCAATAACACATAACACTCTAAGCACATATAACATTTGAGCGCGCCCCTATATATATATAGAGGAATGCTCAAATGTTACACCCATTTTAGAGTGTTATGTGTTACACCAATCTTAGCCACACATCCAACCCCCCCCGGTGCTTTGTGGGCTTGCCACGTGTCCAAGTACCCAAAATCCAATAAAGCAAACAGTAAAACCCACTACCCAAAAATTCACTATTCCGGCACTATTCCTGCCACTATCAACCAATCAGAAGCTCTGTAACACATAACACTCTAAGAAGCTATAACATTTGAGCGCCCCTATATATATATTTATATATATATAGAGGAGCGCTCAAATGAGGCAAGCCAAATAAGAATGAGGCAGTGAGGCACGATCTGAGCCACACATCTAACCCCCCCGTGCTTTGTGGGTGCGCCACGTGTCTAAATAGTAAACCCCCCCGTGCTTTGTGGGTGCGCCACGTGTCCATATATATATATATATATATATATCGGAGCACTCGGTTGAGGCATGGTTATAAGAATGAGGCAGTAAGGCATGATCTTGGCCATTGATGATATTGATCTAATGGTTGAGATTTAAAGGTGTGGTAGTGGGATTTACTGTTTTCTTTTTACTGTTGGTAGTGGGTTTACTATTTGGACACGTGGCGCACCCACAAAGCACGGGGGGTTAGATGTGTTGTTGAGATCGTGCCTCACTTTACTGTAGCGTGCCTCATTTGAACGCTCCTCTATATATATATAAGCGCTCAAATGTTATAGCTTTTTAGAGTGTTATGTGTTATTTTGAATTTGATTGGTTGAATGAGTTTCATCCAACCAATCAGAATCAGCCACTTGTCCCACTACCAAAAGCAATGTCCAATGGGCCCCGTGCTTTTGAGGTGGCGCCTCCATTCAACCAATCAGAGTCGAGATAACACATAACACTCTATGCACCCGGTTGAGGAACCCCAATCAGCCACTTGAGCGCGCCCCTATATAAATATATAGGGGTGCGCTTGGTTGAGGACACCCCAAAATGGGGAGGACGTAGGGACAAATATCAGCCTTTAGATCATATTGATCTAATGGTTGAGATTTAAAGGTAGTGAAACTTTACTGTTTGCTTTTTACTGTTGGTAGTGCGATTTTACAGTTTGCTTTTTACTGTTGGTAGTGGGATTTTACTGTTTGCTTTTTACTTTTGATGGATTTTATTATATATATATAGAGGAGCGCTCAATTGAGGCCACCAAAAAATGGGAAGGACGTGAGGACAAATCTGAGCCACACATCTAAACCCCCCGTGCTTTGTGGGTGCGCCACGTGTCCCACTACCAAAATCCATCAACAGTAAAAAAGAAAACAGTAAAATCCAACTACCAACAGTAAAAAGCAAACAGTAAATCCCACTACCTTTAAATCTCAACCATTAGATCAATATGATCTAATGGCTAAGATTTGTCCATACGTCCTCCCCATTTTGGGGTGTCCTCAATTGAACGCTCCTGTATATATATATATATATATATATAGGAGCGCTCAAATGTTACACCCATTTTAGAGTGTTATGTGTTACACCAATCTTAGCCACACATCCAACCCCCCGTGCTTTCTGGGCTTGCCACGTGTCCAAGTACCCAAAATCCAATAAAGTAAAAAGCAAACAGTAAAACCCACTACCCAAAAATTCACTATTCCGGCACTATTCCTGCCACTATCAACCAATCAGAAGCTCTGTAACACATAACACTTTAAGAAGCTATAACATTTGAGCGCCCCCTAAATATACATATATATATATAGGAGCGTTCAAATGAGGCAGTGAGACACGATCTCAACCACACATCCAACCCCCCCCCCCCCCCGTGCATTGTGGGCGCGCCACGTGTCCCACTACCAAAATCCATCAACAGTAAAAAGCAAACAGTAAAATCCCACTACCACATCTTTAAATCTCAACCATTAAATCAATATGATCAATGGCCAAGATCATGCCTCACTGCCTCATTTAAATGAATTGGTTTATTTTTAATGGTAGTTCGGTTGGGAGTGCAATCTATGTACATCCTGACTTGATATCCAGACTTGAAACAATATTTGGAACATGATCAAAGGTAATGGAGAAAAACAATAGATGGACTGATTAAAGAAGTTGACATAATGGAAGGTTTGAAAGCTGTGTTGCTCCTGAATGTCCTCAAACGGTGTCAGATCAGAGATGAAAAGTTGTTATTTTTGGTCAATACCTCTTGCCTCTAAAGTTCTTATAGAGAGATGTAATGAACAAGGGCCTTAGTCGAGGGATTTTTATGATCCTTGCTGATTCAAGTGTTGAGATCCCAGGGAAAACATAACTTTCTTATAGACTTAACTTGGTAATGATCAGATTTAACTTGATAATGATCAGACTTAACTTGGTAATGTCCATAGTTAAAAACACAAACTCAATACTGTCCACAGTTAAATTGGTAATGATCAGACTTAACTTAGTAATGATCAGACTTAAATTAGTAATGTCCAGACTGAAAAACATTTCCAATACTGTTCCGACTTAAAACACACTTCAATTGATATCCAGATTTAAATTAGTAATGTCTAAACTTAAAAACACACTTAAATTGATATCCAAACTTAAATTAGTAATGTCTAGATTAAAAAACAAACTCAAATTGATATACAGACACTTAAATCGGTAAGGATAAAGATTTAAATCCTTATTTAACAAATGAGTGTGATATTAAAAATTAAATCCTTTCCTGAACAATCACCGCGAGGAATGCGGACAGTAGTCGACACTCCGTTCAATTCTCCTGCTCGTCTAGGCCCAGACGTCCGACGAATGTACTCGTCTACTATTCGTGTAGATCGGGTTGATTTTGAGTTGAAAGGGATTCAAAATTGATCGACGTCCAATGGTTCGATTAGCGGAGATTATGTTTGGGAGAAGGTTGATTTGATGAGCCGGAGAACAACGAATATTTGTATGTCGGTGATTGATAAGGTATTATAGCTGGCAATCACTTTTAGTTGCATCTGCATGTTTAATTTGTGTACCAATTTCCCTGCCTTTACAAGCTCAATAAGTTTTGAAGTGGACATTGAGGTGCTTTCTTTTAGCGTTTAGGGTTTATCATTTCTTCCTTGTATTTATTCCAATGTTTCAAGTATGAGTCATTCTGCATCAATTAATTTGATTAAAACTAGAAACCATGTAAGAATTATTTTTCTCATTCGGCTACGTAACTGTCTGATATTTGTCTTCCTGAGAAACTGCTTATTTGTAGTATCATATGGCTTTATGTTTTTTCTACTAATTAAATTGCATAGAACCTGAAAAAAAAGGTACTGAAAACTGTTAACCCCATTTGTCCATTTTCTGAGACATCCAATAAATAGCTAGCAAAGATAACCAACCATCACTTGAATTTGTCTTGTTTTGACTATTGACATGAGTTTACGGTGGAAGTTTCATCTATTTGGTAGTGGTTCGACCCACAATTTTCTCCAAACCAGGGTAGCGCGACTAGCCGGGCTGACCATATAGCCATCCAAACACCTCAATGTTACTATTGGAAACGGAGATGAGTCACAATGCAAAGGTCTCTGCCGGCAGGGTAGCGCATAAGGTTCGGAAACTCTGTTTTCATAGTGCATTTTCACCAGCTTCCCATCTACGGCCGTGCTGCCCAGTGGCTAGTAAATTTAGGAGCATTGTTCGAGGAGCATTGCAGTTTTTGAAGTTGTTTTTGTGCTTTATTAAGCTGCGAATAATTTCCGACTTCTCCCTTGTTGGGAACATATACCGCATTTTTCGTGCCGATAGGAAGTTTTTTAGAAGTCTTGTTTAAATAGTATGATTCAAATATTATAATTATGCGCTTTGAATATGTTCTCGCATGCTCATGTTTGCTTGTAACATTGTTCCTATAAACAGTTAATGGAGCAGAAGATTTTAAAAAAGGGAGGAAGGTATTGCTATCTGAACCTAAATATACTTTTTTGATTTGACTTATATTTTGTTTTGTAGTTTAGAAGGTGATACACAGTGCATTTTGATTTGCAGAAGAAGCTATTCAAAGATCTAAAGCATTAGAAGAAGATTCAACAGATACCTTGAGGTTTGCCATTTCGGTGTCAGCTTCGAATTCATGGAAATGTATGATTTTTTGCTGGAGGGGCATCTAGTTGACATAGTAGTCTAAATTCTTTAAGCATTGTGGGTTTCACGTGTTGTTTCGCATTGTATAATTATGCACGTGTATGCAAAACATTGGTTGACACTACATATATGTTGTTCATTATGATATGATTCGTACATTTGAGGGTGGATTTTCTCTGGCATTATTTTTTTTTTGGAAAGTCTCAAGGGAAGAATATTTGAAGAAAAGGGAGCAAAAGAAATTGGATGAGTTGAGGTAGATATTTCATCCTCGGTTATAATTCAAGAAGATGGTTTATGTATAGCACGCAGACGGGGATGTGTTGCAAAATGACGCACATGATATTTCCGATTCTCTCATAGACGCAATGGAAGATGAAATGTATCTATTTGAGGGGCTAAAGCCAACTGAAGCAGACCTATGCAAATTAAGGTAAAGGATGAATCGCTTCTCTCTCTCTCTGATCAGTTCCATACATGTTTGCATGCTGTTTTGACTCCAAACGCACATAAACATAACTTCATTTTCAAAATTGTATTTTTATATTTGTTTTACAATTTTACTTATTCTTGAGGTTTTTTTTTTCTTCTTCCAAATACCATTCTCTGATTCATCTTAGATTAGCTTCATAACTATATCATTAACGTTGTCTATTGCATCTTAGATTAGCTTAATAACTATATCATATGGCTGGCCAATCCAAATTAAATTTATCTGAACATTGTTTGGACTTAATCCGAGTTTAGGTTACTGCAGTAAAGTTGCATTCATATGAAATACAACTCTTTTGAAAGTAGCTGAGGCTTTACTTCATGGAGTTTGCATATAAATTCCATTTTGTTTAAAATATGACATAAAAGATGTGAAATTTGCAACTGTTATCAAGCTGTTACCTGATGCAACATCATTGACTTGCCATTTTGATCTTTTATTGTTTTCTCAAGTTCTGTTTTGCCATATTTTTAGTCTTTTGTGCATTTCATGTCTTTGCATATCTATTCATATTTAGCATAAGGAAGCTGCTAAGCTTTTAGTTGTGGTGTCATATCGTGGTAGATTCTCTTTTATTCTTCACCATAACTCATAAACTTGATGAGCATTCTTCGAAACATCAATCAATTGGAGAAGTTGCACGAAGTGCGAGTCAATATATTCCTCGCCTGCTGTTATTATATTTCGGAGTTGCCATTCCACGATAGCTATCCAATTTCTTTCTCTTGGAAATTTGGGTCATATTGTTGCCTTGGTTTTCCATATCATCTTAAAATTCAGTGTTATCTATGTTAATTTACAGTAGTTAAACAACTGGGTGCTCCGTACATAGATTTTAGTATAGTGCGGTTTTCTTTCCAAGATGTCCCTCTAATAATGAAGTTCACATTATTTTCTTTTCTTTTTCCTTGGAAAGGTGATACTGAAGATGTGGTAGCATTGAAAGCCTGTACTCGGCTATTAGCATAGTCAAAATACTTAACCTGTCACCGTTTTGCCGAGCTGATTAAAAAAAGCGATGTTTTTGGAATTTTATTTACAGGTACAAGAAAGATATACTTGAGCTGGCAGAGAAGCAGTCCAAAGAAGAAGATGACATAAATGAGGTATCACATACTGACCTCTTTAGAGGAGCTTGATTGACCTTCTTTGACACTCTTATGTGTGTTGCTATACGATTGTAACTGCTTTCCCCTGACTTTATGCGTTCTGGGTTCCAAATTTCAATCCCCTGACTTTATGCGTTCTGGGTTCCAAATTTCAATCAAGTATCTAGCACCGAAAGAAATTGGGACTATGTGGTTGGCAGTGGCTTTATGGCACTTGTTTGATTGACAATAATTTCCTTTTGTAGTTATTTTTAAGGCATATTACTTCACTTGACTTTTAAGATTTCCATCTAATAAATATCAATGCAGTATGGGGTGCCAGAAGCGTATATGTAGATGGTGGTGTCAATGCAAACTTAAAGCATACCTCACTTTACCTAATTGCATTAAGAACATGAATAGTTACACAAAACATGCTTGCCATTCACCTATGCTATTTAGGGATAGTCCACGGGTTATTGGCGCAAAGCTCATTCTCAAGTGCCAAGGACTAGGCAATGAAATATAGTATGAAAATCGCATCAAAATTTTAGTGCAAGCACGAGGATCGTCTCTTAGTTTCTAGTACATGAATTCTCAAAACAAGTCATGATTGCATGCAATGAAAATGTGGAAATACACTACATCAAGCAAAAGGGGGCAGAAATTTTAATTTTTTTTCATACACAAGGGGTGACTTTTCTCACTTTGCCCTTGCTATTATTTTTTTATTTTTTTCTTTCAAAAACAACTATGCTTGGGGTTAATTTTTCACCTTCTTTTTGAAATTTCAGAACTTGTTCTTGATTCGGAGCCTATTTTTCGCCCCTCTTTTGACTATTTTTTTTCTTTCTAACTCCACACTTAAAACTTGACATATTGTATGAATAAAGGCGGGTGCATGCAAATCACAACAAGTATAGGGAATACTAGTACTAAGGTCACCTAGAAAAACAGATGTAATTTAAGTTTTTGACATTTTGTACCGGTGCCTACTAATATCAAGTCTCAAACATGCTTCAAGAAATACGTAAAACACATGATAGGCAAAGGCTAGCAATGATACTGGCACGAGAGAATACACACACGAATAAAACTATTTCAAGTCCTAGACTTGGAATCCAAAAAAATGACAATCAATCAAGGAGTATCGTAGAAAAACGAGGATTTCAATCACAATACATAGACAGTTGAGCATATGCAAGAGTGAATGTGTGATATGCGAATGCGATGTGTGTGACTATGGCTGCTGCCCACTCCACACTTAAAAATGAGCTTTGTCCCTAAGCGAAGAAATAAAAAATAAGAAAAGGCGCATAGGAACTTCCCTCGTGTGCGATAGCTCGATATCTGTAAGGCCACTCCACACTCCACACTCCACACTCCACACTTAGAACCCTGAATTGTCCACACACAAAGCACACAATGCAAATGAAAAACGCAACTAACGAATACTTACAGCGCGGGTTAGTCCCCGAAGAGGCCTAGTTTAACATCTTGGCGAGACATCAGTAAAGCGCCCCATATAAATCACTCGTGAGAAGTCCTTTGCTAGGATCCCTCCTCACGAGGCCCTCAGAAATACAAAGCTATCAATTTACCTTCAAATCCCATTTGAATGTTTGTCCATCAAGAGTAATACGGATGCTGGGCAGAGACTAGAACCCCTTTAAAAGTGTAAGTCCTTTTATCGAAACTTGTCTGGAGGTGGTGCAGCAAGATATGCATCTTCAAACTCAGCTCCAACAAGCACACTTCCTGTAGACTCTTTAGCGAGGAACTCACGTTCCCATACTTCAAAATTCCCCTTCACTATCACATTCATATGTATGCGAGGATCCGTCTTAATTGAACTCAGGTACACATCAACAAAGTCTTCATATCTATGATCCTTTAATGGCTCTTTAGCATCAAGAGAAACTGGTGGAATGATGTTCTCTTCTGCCTGCACATGTAAATGACCTTGAGATGCGCTCGTAGGGGAGGGCGATGCATCTTCATGTTTTGAGACCTCTTCAGTACAAGAGTCATCATCCTCCAACTCAGTGTAAGCCTTGGCAACCATTCTCAATCCTCGAAACCATGCTCACAAACAAATTGTTCTGGTTTAGAGAACATTTTTTTATCACGATCATCTTCCACGTGGATTGGAAATAAAACTGAAGATGTATGTGATCCACAGACTTGAACTTCTTTATGGTTGGCCATTACCATCTCGATGTCCTCATCTCTGCATTCATTGGTGGTTGTTGTGGCTTGTTGCTCTAACCGATCCTTCAGTATTTTCTGTCTGACTGCGAGTTGCTCTATTGACCTCAACCCCCTGAAGTCGCCTATCTTGCTCTGCCATGAAACTGGTCAGCAGAGACTCTATACGTGATGATTCTCTAGTGTTCTGAGGTTGTTGCTGCTGTGACTGGTTCTGGTAGTTCTCATAATAACGGTCATCTTGATAATAGTGGCATCATAAAACCGGTGTTGATTTCCTTCCCATTTTGTATCATATGAATATGTCTCATGATATGGCTCTCCCCTTGAATAGGCGTCTTGATAACAAAAAGAGAATATCCTCACAACATTCAAAATAGAAGTGATTAGTGAAGTGAGGAAGTATACAAAGTCTGCACAAGGAAGTATAAAAAGGTGGAACAGTCTAAACTACACTGGTTAAATCTAATATCACACTAAGCGTTGTTTTCCGGCAACGGCGCCATTTTGACAAGCGTATTTTTAACCCTTTACAGTTGTCAAGTTATATGTTTTAGGGGTCAAATTGTAGTAAAAAACAATTTATAAATCTTGGTAAGCCAATGGTCGATTCAAGGAACAACGTGTGTGATTACTGATGAGCATATATTTGTACTATATTCATGCTCCACATTTAGTCGGTTTTCGATCATTTTCCTTATTCTAATGAGCTCTAACTCTATGATTTGATTCTTTTAGGTGAAGATATGAATCCAAGGCGAAACAAAGCGTTTTGTGGAAGCTGGTTCAGTTGTTAAAGAGGTCGAAACGTGAGCCGAAGTCTGCTATACAAAACGCACATGTGTCACCCGTGTCATGATCGTCAATAATTGGTGACACAGCAACCTCTCTGGATTCACCCGTGTCACTTATTAGGTGACACAAGCGACATATGCCTTACGGGCCAAAAACGTAATTTTTGCTAGGTTTTTAGGAAAATTTGCAAAAAGCCAAAAAAGAATAAAAAGAAAAGAGGAGCAGCCACAACTGACTTACGGGACACTCATATTCACACATTCACGCCTCGAGACTTAGAGACGACGGAAAAGAGAGAAGGGGAAACAAAAACACAAGGATTTACGATCGGATCGATGATGGAGATTGAAGGGAGTTATCAACATCAATTCGAAGGGTGTAGTACTTACTTTTTCTCATTTTATAATTCTAGTCCCGTTCATGAACATGGCTTGTATTTCCATGACGATTGATAGTGAGTAGTGACCCATATTTTGGGGTCCTACGAATCTTACTTGACTATGAATCGTTTAATATATTAATCATTGCATGATTTGGATTGTTTTACTTGATTTGTATTTTACTTAGCGCCTAAACCCAGCTATGCATATTAGGTTTTTGAGAAAATGCCTAAGTGTATAGCTTTGAGACGTCAAGCCAATAGCGCCAAAAGGGTGAGGCTAAACATCCGACTATTAAGTAAAATACACGTTAGCACAAGTTTGTAACGAGAAAGGCTCGTTTTACGACAAGGACTCCCCATGTTTACGCAACGAGAGTTGGTAAACATCAGCGAGTTTCTTGATTCGAACTAATAGCGCCGAAATGGTGAGGTTTGTAGTTTAAGGTACATTTCCATAATCCGTAAGGCAAGAGGAGTTTGCCACTTCATTTTCAAAACTATCTCAAACAAAGTCACGCTCACGTACTAGTACAAGGGTGATTCCTCTACTCAAGTCACATGCGTACACACTAAAAAAAATGAGGCACACACTTAAGTTTGGCAATGTCATTTCCATCACTTCTTTTAGTGTGTATGCATGTGAATTGAGTAGAGGGGTGACTCTTGTACTAGTATGTGAGCGTGACTTTGTTTGAGATAGTTTTGAAAATGAAGTGGCAAACTCCTCTTTCCTTACGGATTATGGACTTAGCTCCTAAAACTTGGAAATGAGTTTTGTATTGTTAGCCCATGGACTATCCTTCTTGATAGCATAGGCACGCGATTGGCACGCTTTTTATGTTTCTAAGGATCATGTTTTGAGTATCTTACAAAAAGGTTGAATGAATTGTTAGGTTAGTCATTCGATAACTCTAATATTGATTGTCTTTGAATGTGCATCCTTGTAAGGTCATTGGTGGTTCGAAATTATTTTGAAAATGAGTTACTCTTTGATTACTATTTTAGTCGATGTGCATGGGGTATTTGTTGCATAATGTCTAGATAAATGAGGAAATATCTTGTTCATGCATGTTAGCTAGTCGTATATGGGATTTGTGAGTATTCCCTTTTCTGAAAACTCTCACAAGACTACAACTTGTCCTATAGGGTAGCCTATAGGTTTAAAGGCTTGGTGCATACGCTAAATGAACTCGTGTTCCCTACGACAGTGGTTAGGATTTGTACTATATCCATGCTCCACATTTAGTCGATTTTCGATCATTTTCCTAATTCTTATGAGCTCTAACTCTATGATTTGATGCTTTTAGGTGAAGATATGAATCCAAGGCGAAACAAAGTGTTTTGTGGATATTTGGGCAAAAACAGTGCAAAAATAGGCGGATTGACCTCCATGCTTGTCACACACGCCCAGAGCGCATAAGGTGTCCGAATACAATGATCTATGGCTTGTTGTAATGCTGAGATGAAGTTCTACATCTTTGTAGTTTACCCCAAAAGCTGGTTGAGTTGTTAAAGAGGTCAAAACGTGAGCCGAAGTCTGCTACACAAAACGCACATGTGTCACCCGTGTCATGATCTGTCAACAATTGGTGACACAACCTCTCTGGGTTCACCTGTGTCACTTATTAGGTGATACAAGCGAAGGGTGTCGTACTTCCTTTTTCTCGTTTTATAATTCTATTCCCGTTCATGAACATGACTTGTATTGCCATGATGATGGATAGTGAGTATTGACCCATATTTTGACGAATCTTACTTGACTATGAATCGTTTAATATATTAATCATTGCATGATTTGGATTGTTTTACATGATTTGTATTTTACTTAGCGCCTAACCCAGCGATGCATACTAGGTGTTTGAGAAAATGCCGAACTGTATAGCTTTGAGACGTTAAGCCAATAGCGCCGAAAGGGTGAGGCTAAACGTCCGACTATTAAGTAAAATACACGTTAAGAACTTGGTGACTACGAGAGTAGCACAAGTTTGTAACGGGAAAGGCTCGTTCTACGACAAGGACTCCCCATGTTTACGTAACGAGAGTGGTAAGCATTAGCGAGTTTCTTGATTCGAACCAATAGCGCCGAAAAGGTGAGGTTCGTAGTTTAAGGTACATTTCCAATGTAAACCAATAGCGCCGAAAGGGTGAGGTTCATACTTGGAGTGTGCGGCTATTTTCCAATCAATATAAGCAAATCCTTGCATGCTTGTTAATAAACTCGATTCTAATGTTGGGTAAGTGAAATAGTTCCCCGAAATACTTCTCGAAGTTCGTTGAAACCTTATCTTACTTTCTTGCATTGTTACATTGATTAGTTTTTAAAACCAAAACAAAACACTCGTTTTTTAGACTAGGATAAATAGAAACACAACCTTACATAGTGCGCAAGTTTACAATTGCTCCCTTGGACGACTCGGTACTTACCGATTTTATAAATTGTTTTTGACATACAAAATACAACACGTCAATTACTAGCTAACAAGTGACCTATTCAACTATTCCAAATAATGAAGTGGTTTTGGTGTGAAGCAAATAGCAGAAAATAAAAAGGTTTTGGCTTGATCAGAGAAAGAATCCCAGGATCAAACTTCACCCGTGCCAACCCACATATCATGCAACAATGTCACGTAAATTCATCATGCTATCGAATATGGAAATAAACTGAAATAACACTCGACAAGCCGCCCATCCACGGATCATTGTCTAGATTATTCTCAACCATTGAACGTCGCACATCCACGGATTATCAATGGTTTTAATTATTAAGCCTAGGGTTTTTTAGACGATAAAGTCAACTTTCCTATTAACCTAAATACGTTCTAGCATGCAAACATCCCATTCAATGTAAAACTTGCAAGAACGATAAAATTAAGCATAATGAAATTGAATACTCAAATTGCATTAATGAAAAACGTTTAATTGATCACATGAAGAGTTGGGTACAAGGCACGGGATCCGTAGGATCCCAGAATAAAGAAGACTACTCAATACTCATGGTAAGTTAACCAAAAATAGTGTAGAAATAGAAATCAAGGACGAGGAAACCGTGTAGACGATTGATGGACCATAATTGTATGAATCATAAACACAGTTAAACCCACCAAATTAGGCTGTTTGTCTATTTAACTTTTGCTTGTTAGTTCCGATATTTATCTACAGGGTATTTTGAAGTCTAGAGAGAATACAGGCTAAGGAGGAGTTTTAAAGCTGAAAATGAATTACGAGTCAGGACACGACCAGATTCCGACTGTACAACTTCCATGGAACCGACTTGGAATCATTCAAATATGCTAGAACAGTCGGCGTTTGGACAAGAACGCAATGCAAAGGCACCAAGCCCGGTAAAAGCCAAACAAGGGCAATTTCAGCCGATTTGGGATTTCGACCATGTTCCAAGCAGAATTTGGATTAGGTTCCTTCTTGAGATCATCTTAGAATGACATTTTCATTCAGAATACACTCTCCAAAATCCAAGAAGCTCCGGTCAAATTCCGGTCAAACCGATGACTTTTGAGAAACAAATATCTTCCGATGGCTTTTGGAGTGGTGACTCACCTCCGATGGCTTTCTCCTCCTCCATGGATTCCATGCCAAGTGTCTTCATCCTCCTCCACAAACCACACCTCCCTTAGCCTATAAATACCAAGCCATTCTCACTTGTAAAATCATCCAAAGTGTGGAGAGCTCATCTCTCTACACATCCCAACATTCCACCACAACACAATCACTTATCTCTCTAGATTTTGGCACTTTTGTAAGCTTTTGTTTGAAATCTATAATACTCCTGTTGGTTCTTGAGTATTCTAGTAGTTCTTGAGTACTCTTGTCGGTTCTTGAAGTACTCAAGCTTGTCTTACTTTTCACTGTTCTTGAGTACTCTTGTCGGTTCTTGAAGTACTCACCCCTTTCCTTTACTGTCTTTTACTTTCGAAACCTTTACTTTCCTGTCTTTCAAAACTGCAACTTTACTTTCCTTGTCTTTACTTTCAAATCCTTTACTTTTTAAAGTACTTAGCTATGATGTCCTCTTCCATGGATAATCGTAGCTAAACCCATATTCGGTTGAGGGTTCTCACCCTTGTGCCCACATCTTGAGACTCTTGCACCTTATGTCATTTTACACTTCTCTAGTCTTTGAGATCTAGTTTGAGTAACACCTTTGTCGGGTTGTTCAAACTAGCGAAAGACTAGAAGCCTAAAGCTTTGTCAAGCTTGTTGTGGAATACCACCTTTGTCGGAGTATTTGGGTTGTCACCTTTGTCGGGACAACCACATAACAACTTGACAGGTTAAGGGTGTGGAGTACCACCTTTGTCGGGGTATTTGGGTTGTCACCTTTGTCGGGACAACCACACTTAGAAGTGTTGAAGAAATCATTTGGAGTCAATGATAGATGTGTCACAAGAAGAGTCCCTAAACCGAATCTTTCCTTAGATTAAAACACTACCTGAACTTACTTCCTTAGTATAGACTGCCCTTTCAACTGCTGACGTTCCGCAAGACTTGCCGATCACGCAACAACCGCTGTAAGTCTTCTTTTTACTTTCAGTATTTACTTTTATGTCATTTACTTTTCCGCACTAAAAACCAAAACCAACCAACCAATCACTTAGCTGTTAATAGTAAAACCTCAATCAACCAAAAAAAACACGCTCCCCCGCTGTACGATCCCTCAAAGAACAACTTATCCCCCTAATTCCCTTGGGTTCGACCCCTACTTACCACTTGCTACCCAGTAGTGAAGTCGCGAGTAGCGGACTTATAAATTTATTTGTACATTTGCTCTGACGACAAGCATTTGTCAACGATGTAGCTCGTTGAATCCTCAATATCTCGCGATGTTCTCCTCTGTCTTCTTCTCCAAGTTAGGTTTTTCTTCTCTCAAATCAAGCTCTCTTTCAAAAGTCTTGATCGCCTCCCGTTTATTAACCAAAAGCCCAAAAAACTACCCAAAAACAATTTTTGGAAATAAGTCAAAAATCTTGCCTTTAACCGCTAGCCGGTCGGCTGGCTTGAGTGAAGAAATTCAGCCGGTCAGCTCATTCGAGGTTTCACCAGGCTGCGCGACGTCGCTCGGGCGAGCCTCTCCAAGCTCGGTCGAGCAACATTTGGCAGTTTGGTATGGAGGGATCATGGCTCGGTCAAGCCTCACCAAGCTCGGGCTTGGTTTCCTTAAGTCAACTCGATCATGTCCCAAGGCCTCGGAGCTCCGACGAGCGAATTTCGACAGTGGCGTTGGTCATGCGCAGGCTTGGGCGAGCGTTCTTCAGCTCGGGCGAGCCTTTTTTGCTGGCTTCGACTCCAGCAAGTCGGCTGGTTTTGGATAAATTTCGCCAGCCGGTTGGCTGGCTTCCCTTATGTGTTTTTCCGCTTATTTTGCGTTGATTTACTTCAGATGGGATCAAAAGTGCTCATCACGTCAATTGACCTGAAACAGTAGGAGAAAAGGATCAAATGATGACAATTTGCCGAGAGAACAAGTGTTTTCCTTCATCGTATGGAGCAAATAGCTATACAAAATACCGTATTAGGTAATATCTCAACCCTCTCATTAGGTAATACCGTATACAGTGCTTGTGATACCTTATCTTTTCTCGAAGATGGCCCTTTTTTCTTCCACCATAGTTCCTTCGGAATACCTTGTTTTTCCAAACCTTCTCGAGCCTTAACATCAGCTTTTGTCTTCCCTTGAAGACCAAGGATAGTACCAATGATGTTGTCAAACACGTTCTTCTGTATGTGCATCACGTCCAATGAATAAGGTTGTCTCAATTTGCTCCAATAGGGTAAATTGTAAAAAATACTCACATGAGTCCAACACAACTTCTGCTTCACACCTATAGGTTTGAAATCCAGATGCAAGCTAAGTATGGGGTGATAATGGCTAAGTAAAGAACTAAAAATCTCTTATCCAGTTAAAGAAGGTGGGGCATCTCGTAATTCCACTTCTCGTTGAATTTATTGGCCATTTGCCTCCATGAATGATCTCTGTCGAGCCATCTGCGATGGCCATCCAAACACAAAGGACAAGCTTTATTTCCTTTAGACTTTAAACCTCCCAACATTCCCAAACCCGGGAAGTCACTGATTGTCCACATGACCGCAACTTTCATGTTGAATGAAGATCTACTATGTCGATCAAATGTGAGTGCTCCGGTGTACCACAACATATTCAATTCTTCTATCAGAGGTTGCATGAACACATTCAAGCACTTCTCCGGAGATTTCGGACCCGAAATCAACATAGCTAGAATGTTAAATTCCTTCTTCATGCACAATGAAGGTGGTAAACTGTAAGGCATCAATACAATTGGCCAAGTGCTATGAGAAAGAGCAACTGCTCCGGAGGGGTTGAAACCATCTGTAGCTAATCCTAGATGCACATTTCTAGCGTCTTTTGCAAAATCGGGAAATTTTGTATCAAACTCTTTCCATGCTTCTCTATCTGCAGGGTGTCTAATGAGACCATTTTTCACTTTTATTTCCCCATGCCATCGCATCTCCTTAGATATATGCGGTGACATATAAAGGCGTTGTAATCTGGGAGTTAAGGGAAAGTGTCGTACCACTTTTCTTGGAATCTTCCTATCACCTTCTCTGTATAAATATCTAGGTTCGTGACACACCGGACACTGCTCTTGGTTCTTCAAATCTTTATAGTAGAGCACACAACCATATTCACATGCGTGAATAACCTCATATCCCATACCCATATTCTTCAAAAGTATCTTAACCTCACGATACAAACTGGGATAATTATTTGGATTCGGAAGGAGTTCTCGAGTGATCCTCAAATGATCACTGAAGCTCTTGTCGGACCATCCATTATCAACTTTAACTTTCATCGCACTTAAAATCGTCTCCAAAACAGTCTTGTCACTCCCCACATAGATTGGAGTTTGTGCTTCCGCTAAAAGTCTTTGGTACTTATCAAATGCATCCTTACCCAAATACTCATCTTCAAGGTCCTCATCATGTGTGTCTGTAAAATTAGGGAAAGCGTCGTTAAGCATCTCTATTGTAGGATTCATGTAATAAGCATCACTTTCTTCATTAACCCTCCTACGGCTCTTTTACATTACATGTTGGCGTTGTTGTGTGTATAATGATGCTGAAGCCTCGGGTTCTTCCACATGAGAGGTCCAAGTTGTGTACTCTTGCATTATACCATTCCGAAACACATGTCTTTGAATTTCGTCCAATAATGATAACTTCTCATGGTGCAACCTACAACGCCTACATGAACATTTATGCGTAGTACTCCAAGGTTTGTGTTGTTTGACGAAGTCTATGAAAGCCATAATCCCTTGAGTGAATCTCAGATCACATTTGTCCGACAAATGCATCCAACTCTTGTCCATGATTTATATCTATATATGACAAAAAGCAATACAAAAAGGTTAACAAACGCATGAGCAATATTAATATTCAAACTAAATATGCAAACCATGCCGGCATTCACACGTACAACAACCTAGCTACAAAATATGCAACTCTTGTCCTCTATTTTTCTCACCATTATTCCCCTCAAATGAAAACCAATCTTATGCTAAGAACCTAGGAACCAATCTAGACCATTAGATCTTGTTGATCCAACACTCCACAGCGCGCCACGTGTCCCACTAATGGGAGGTTTAGGTACTTAACCAAAATTTCAATAACAATGGCATACAAAAATGACAATAATAATGAGAATACGAAGCATACCTTAAGGTTTGCCCTTTAACTTGAATATTTCACAAAAAACTCAGAGCATATAGCTTCTTGGAACTGCAGAAGAATGTTCTCCAACAGTTGGGGACATTTGCAGGTCGGTTGGGTAAGGATTAAGGTTGGTGAAAATTATATTTTGTTCTGTACTTGCATTTTACTCAGCATTCAATTTTCGTACGTTTATGCGACTTTTTATGTGTAAAATGTCGCGTAAGACATAAAAGGTAGGTGCACTCTTCACTGTCCGAGTCACGCAACCAGCTGATACATCGCTCTACTTTTCACTATTAAGGGACATACAGTGAATTGTCGCATATATTATGTCGCATAAAACCTTAAACGGGACATAACAAACATGTTCCATAAATGAATGTCGCGTTAACGATATTACGAGACATTATTCCGAGTTGCCGCTTGCATAAAGTCGCGTGAAGGGCTAAAAGAGACGAAAATGTAACGTCTCGTATAACAATGTCACGTTATCATATTAACGGGACATTAATCTGGTGTCGTTAAAATATTTGTCACAAGAAAAGGTTAATGAGGCATTATGTATCGTGTGGCATAAAATTTGATCGCATATACACATAATTGCGACAAACGTTTCAAAGTCATGTAGTTTAAACATGCTTATGTGACAAATCTTTTGCGTCACTTTTCAAAGTTTGTCTCGTAGCATGTAGAATGGTGTAGTGTCTCCTCTAGAAAGGCAAGTAATACGTGATCTAGCTCCTCTCCTACTTAAGCCGGCTGCGAAGATCTTAAACTATGGGCTTGAGGTTCATCATATCTACATTAGTCAGCCATGCAAGCCAAATGAAAATTATCAGACAAGATTAAGGAATGAATAATAAGGGCATAAGACACCATGAAAGAGAAAAGATAAGCATTACCGACATCTAACAAAACTATGGTACATGAAATACCCTAGATGAGGGCCAAAGACAGAAGCCTGCTCAGCTTGTTCACCCTGGAATGCTAAAGCTATATTTGCATCCATCTGTTTACAAATCAACTCTTAGTAAGGCATATAGACCATATGAGGGGTCATGAACGCAAGTCCCCATTTAAAAAAAGACATTTGAGAAGACAAAATCAACACACAAAAAATATTACTATATAATTCAGTATACTACTTATGAGTTATGACTATACTACGTGTTTGTGTGTGTCAGAAAAGTGTACCTTGCTGACACTTAAAAGGTTATCCTCTTGATATAGTTGTTCTTGAAGCTCGCGTGCCAACCTTTCATATCATCAGCTTCCAGTTGCCTGTCCCTAACCTCCACATTTTTGTGCATTGCTGGTGGCCTTGCTCTGTTGGGCAAGTTCTTTATCGGAAAAAAAAAATCAAGGGAAGTGAAACCTTTGATGATTTTGGTTGTATACCTGATATTCTATTGTAATATGAACATCAGGAACCTGGGCTTAGTGATCACGACTTTAAGGTATATATGATTACAGAAGGAACAATAAATTTGTACATAATGGTGTGTGTTGCATCAGCCTGTGACCATGGCTTCTCGCATTAAGGTCCTAGAGAGTTACATCAGCTGCTTAGTGACTCATTCTTACTTGTGATTATATACATCAGCTGCTTGGTTCTGGAGAGTTATTAACATGGGTATGTGATTGGAGTTCTGAGAATGAAAGGGGAAAAAAAGATTAGTAACTCAAAATAGTGCAAACTATTACTATTGTCACATTAGACATAAACATTTCTTAAGTCAACGACGTTAACATTAGTTAGGATTATACGGTTGGCAGCTTCCAGAAGACATAAGCACCTGGCCAGAAGAAGCTTGCAATATGGTATTTGATTTAAACACAATGGAACAGTTAACCAACCCTAACCTATATTCTGATTGGTCATTCTCTCTGTTAAATCAGCATATGTTCAGCACTTTCAAACCAACAATATGAATGAAAATGATTTAGAGTTCAAATTAAACATTTAATCATTGGTTATTGGCTTGTTTTAAGTTCATTATTAGTTAAACTTATTTCGGACTCTGTTTTAATCACAAATTCCATAAGTTCGATAAGTTTCGGCAGTTCAATCCAATTAACCCCAATGATTCAATCCAACTCAACTTAAATTCAACTCATATGTATATGGAGTTTACATCATGATATCCTCTAAAATTTGAAAATAATCATCATATTCTTAAACCCGTCTAGTACAAATTTCATTCATTTCCATATACTTCTATATCTAAAAGTTCATGTATATTGGAAATGATTTAGCCTTTCATCAATAATCAGATACATTCAACTTTAAATTTTAAAGTAAGTTAAATTCTTAAATTGAATTAACTCTCTTGTCCATTAAGTTCCCTTATGTTGCGTTAGATTTTGAGTATTTCTAGCTTAAGTTCCCTTATGTTTTTAAAAATAATTTATGTCTGAAGTTGCTGAGGCTTTGGTGGCATACAACTTAAGCCGGCATTGGGAACATACTCGTACCAACTATAATGAATAGTACAAGCTTAAGTTGAAAAGATAACAAATGGAGTAACACTTCAGAGAATAGACAACCATGTTGACATGTACAGCGCATTACCTCTTCTTCGGTTTCTAAGGAGTTAAGTATGGCTTGTACAAGCGGTGGGAACTTTCCATCCTCAGATTGGTAGTCAATAATCTCACTTTTCGTGGCTGGTACTTGAATAACTTCGGCCTGATACCCAAATCATAGGTTATGCTTTCCTTTTCTGGTAGCTGCAACCTAAAACGCGAGTGAATGTCAAGGTATGAGGGATGTGTAGCAGTAAAACAGAACAACAAATACGGGTACGCAATGCCTAGGTGATAGTATCCATTGGAAAGAAAGCTGAAGAAGTACGAACCTATGATGCAAGTTTGAGAATCCTTCTATTTGTTTGTAACACCATTTTTTCATAGTACTTGGGTTTTAGAAATGAGAAAGATTTGACACTAAAGAAAATCGCAGAAAGGAAACATGTAAGTGACATACATTTCCAGACAGTGAAACATAAACAAACTACATCCAGCAAAATAATTCAAAATGCAAAATTATATATAGCACTTGTAAGTAATGCCCGTCTCAAAAATTCATACGAAGGTGATAAAGGTAGAAATGTTAAAAAAGAGTTCATATGAGTTTAATCCTTTTTATGGAAAAAAAAAGAATATCCTGAAAAGTTGGTTAAGACACAGATAATGAAAATACAAGATGGCCTGACGGTTGTGAAAGAACTACAGTAGTCGGAAGATTTGGACACCAAGGTTTACACGTAAGCCCTTGATAAACACCTTGCGCGCCCATTTTTCATTTCAAAACTAACTATTATAATAGTGCATACAGATTTGGTTCATCATCATGCTTTTCCTACTGCATTGAAGAGTTTTGGTGATTAATTTCCTACTGCATTGAAGAGTTTTGGTGATTAATCTCTTGACAAAGACAAAGATACGACACATTTCACTAAATTAAGTAGCGAGTAAGGTTTGCATATGACAATCTTTAGGCCGATATCTCTTCGAGATGATGAAGGATGTGTTTTGGAGGTGAGAGATGGAGTCGTCAATCTGAATGTATAAGACTCCGGGAAGGCAAGCAAATAAGTCCATATAGTAACCCTCTCTCCTCTCATAATGTATTTGGTTTGCGTTAATTGTTTAACCTTTGATGGTAGTAAAAATTACAGAGTGGATTCTAAGCTAGCAAAGTTATAAGAGAAGGCTTCAACTATGATTGACATATCAAATAAAAGAAATTGTCAAGACTTGGATATTGATGACTGATGAGGTTAGTATTCTACTTTGCTAGAGTGTTCACTTGTAGAATACTTGAACAGCAGCTGAGAAACTGTATTTTAATTTGTTTAAGTTTCCAATACCAAACCATTCACTTGCCAACACTGTACTGCTCTTCATTGAATTGCTTCATGTACAAATCATCAAGCTTATTCTTTACAGTTAATGCCGCTTGCTACAGCCATATATGCTGGGCACGCACCTCCTCAAAGGTTGTTGCTGTTACTAGGCAAAAATGTTTTATCCGTCAGCATCAAACACTTTGGAGCAGAATTACGTAGCGAATGATAGTTCACAAATGTCAATAGAAGTTAATTTTTTAATAAACAGTAAGGACTTCTCACACTCTGAACATGTGTATTACGTCTGACGACATTCGTCGACAAGACAGGGAGTGGACGCTTTATATATCTTCCCCTCGAATCCAATCTTCCGGATATTCTTCCCCTTCTTCAGAAATTTTTCGATTTCTAGTCATTAATCATTGGTTTGATATTCCCGATCGAAACAACCCACAAACGAAAAACAAAGCTCGACAAAGTAGTGTTAAACAATGTCGGTTACAGCAGAGACGTTTACAAAATCCTTTTACCAAACGATACCAGCCTCATGGTAGCTTTTCCAGAACCGCAATCCGAAATGTATCTACCATACTTCGTCCGCGCCGTTAGAGAAGAGTACAAGCTCTCATTCAGACTGACAAGCGTATTTTTAACCCTTTATAGTTGTCAAATTATGTGTTTTAGGGTCAAGTTGCAGTCAAATAATATTTATAACCTTGGTAAGCCAAGGGTCGATCCTAGGAGCAGTGCGTGTGAGTACTAGCAAACGGTGCGACCTATTTAGCTATTCCGAATGAATTTTGTAAAAAGGTTTTGTTGTCACGAGAATTGCGGAAATTAAATAACAGAAAATTAAATGGTTGTGTTTAAATCAGAGAAAGAATTCCAGAATCCATACTTCACCCGTGCCAACCCCACTAATCATGCAATCATGTCACGTTAATTATTCATGCTATCGAATATGGAATATAACCGAAATAACACTAGACAAGCCGCCCATCCACGGATCATTGTCTAGATTAATCTCAATCGTTGAACGCCGCCCATCCACGGATTATCAACGATTTCGATTTATTAAACTAAAGGTTTTCCTATCAGTTCATGTAAACATGTCCTAACATCAATTTCATGCAATCCGGTTAATCCCTAGGGCCCATCCACCTTTCGGCATATAACCTAGATACGTTCTAGCAATGCAAACATACCCTTTGATGTAAATACATGCATGGAACGATAATATTAAGCACACAATGAAATTGAATATTCGAATCGCATAAATAACAACTTTAATTGATCACATGATGAGTTAGGGTTACATAGCACGGGATCCGTAGGATCCCAGAATAAGAGGACTACTCACTATTCATGGTGATTAAACCAAAAACAGTGTATATAGAAGGAAAGAACGAGTAAACCGTAAACGATGTAGCTCGATGATCCTCACGATGAAAAAATGTCTTCTTTTCCAAGCTAGGGTTCTTTAATCTCAAAATAGGCACACCTGTCTAATCTGGTTGTGTTTCCTTTTCTAGCTTGTCCAAAAAGGCCAGAAGGCCCAAAATCGATTTTTGGAAATAACGGGATAATTCAACTGCGGAGGTGCCGTGACTACCGTGACCATTGGTGGGGATCACGGCAGTCACGGCCAGGGCTGATTTGCACTGAGCCAAAAACATACCGTGACTACCGTGACCATTGGTGGGGATCACGGCAGTCACGACAGTCGCTCGTATTGTCGTTTCCTTCTGAGCTAGAAACCTACCGTGACTACCGTGACTCTGATGAGACGTCACGGTGGTCACGGCTCTTGACTGGTGCAAAGTTCGTTTTTGGCCGTTTTCGTTGATCTTTTTCGTTCTTTCGACATCTTAAGCCCAAGGAGCGATGATATGTCAATTTAACCCGAAACACTAGAGAAAGACATCAAATAGAGACAATTTGCCCGAAGAACGAGTGTTATCCTTCATCGAATGTAGCGAATAATCAGTCAGAATATTGACTGATCAAAACACTCCACACTTAGGATTTGTTCGTCCCGAACAAATATCGAACCAATGGCAGAACAAATACACGAGTGAATAATATGCTCAACGACCATATGCTTCAAAGCTACCCACTCAAGTGACATGTGATCAATCCTAACTAAAATAAAAACCAAAAGATAACTCACTGTCGTAGAGGACACGAATGCATTTAGCGTATGCATCAAGCCTTTAAACCTCTAGGCTGCCCTAGTAGGACGAGTATAGTCTCGTGAAGGTTTTCAAGAATGGGACTACCTACAAATCCCCTGTACGACTAACTAACGTGTATGCATGAAATGATGCTCAACGAGTCACAGTAAAGTCATGTCATACCTCAGATTCATCGTGTTACCTCGACTTCAAGTCAAACATCTTCATCAAAGTTGTCAGACAATCATAGATTAAGCAGGTTATGCATTCAAACGGTCAGTACACACGACTAGCAAACGCCTCATCACAAGTTTTAAATAGTTCTATAGCAACGTATAAAGAACACGAACAGTTACACAAAACATGCTCGCCATTCACCTATGCTATCTAGGGATAGTCCACGGGCTCTTGGCGCAAAGCTCATTCTCAAGTGCCAAGGATTAGACAATGACCCGTAAGAGAAGAGGAGCCTGGCTTAAGGATTTTCTGAAGAATAGTACGAAAATTTGCATCAAAATTTCAGTGCAAGCACGAGGATCGTCCCTTAGTTTCTAGTACATGAATTCGCAAGACAAGTTATGATTTGCACGCAATGAGAAGATGGAATTACACCATATCAAGCAGAAGGGGGGTAGAAATTGTTTCAAGAGTGTTTTCCATATACCAGGGGTGACTTTTCTCACCAGGTCCTAAGCATATTTCTGCTCTTGCAGAATCAACAAAAGCATGCCCTTTTTTTTTCTCGTTCTAACTGGTTTTCTTTCAAAAACAACTATGCTTTGGGCCAATGTTTCACCCACTTTCCAAAATTAAGAACTTTGTTTTTGAGGGGAAAACTTGAAGGTCAATTGTCTAACTCCACACTTAAAGCTTGACATCGTGTATGAATAAAGGCGGGTGCATGCAAATCACGACGAGTATATAGAAACACATACTAGTACTAAGGTCACCTAGAAGAAAAAAAAAATGCAAAGTTCGTTTTGTACATTTTGTACCGGTGCCTACTAAATTCAAGTCTCAAACATGCTTTAAGAAATACGTAAAACATGTGATAGGCAAAAGCTAGCAATGATACTGACACGACAGAATACACACGAATAAAACTATTTCAAGTCCTAGACTTCGAATCCAAAAGAATGACAATCAGTCAAGGAGTATCGTAGAAAATGAGGATTTCAATCGCAATACGTAGACTGTTGAGCATATGCAAGAGTGAATGATATACAATGCGTGTGACTATGCGCTACCCACTCCACACTTAAAAATAAGCTTAGTCCCTAAGCGAAGAAATATAAGAGAAAATAAGCGTATAGGAACTTCCCTCGTGTGTGTGAGCTAGAAATCCATAGAGATTGAACGATAACCGGTGAGTGAAACGCGACTTGTGAGCTGGTAGATATGAAGAAGGACATAAAGAGCTTCACAAGTGATAGGTTAGTCATCGCTAATCGCGAAGAAACCTGGATAAGGGATGCCAAAGAATAAAAAGGTAAACGATGTAAGTAAAGATGAACAATGTAAACAAAGTAAATCAAACATCGAATGACATATAAAATAGTAAAGTAGCATCCAAAAGTCAGCATACAATGAGAAATAACATGAACGTGCAGTAGCTGACATAAACAACAAAAAGAAGTCATAAAGAGTGCAGTGCAAGGAGACTAAGAAGCTCCATCATCGGCAGCATCATTATCAGAACCAAACATCTTCTCAATACTATCGGAGGCTGCAGCAACGGTGGGACGAGAAGGGCCATCCTCACGGCCATGTGGGGCAGGTGGTGGCTGGCTGGGGGGGGGGGGGGTTCGACGAACTCAGTCTCGTCTAGTATAGCAGTGATGGCACCCTCCGCCCACTGCTGATGTCTAGTGGTCTGAGCTCTGAACTCTGCAAAGTCGGCAGAGAGCTGGGTGAGGTGACCATATGATCTGTGTACCGGAATATTCCAGGTCATCATCTGGCTCTGCTGCGCTAAGATCTGTTCCTGTGCCCGGATCATCTGGTACTGCTGATCAAAAAGCCTCAAGTGGGAGGTCTCCAGGCGCTCTAAGCGCTCCAAGTAAGAGCTCGGGAGCTGGTCATCAGTAGGGGGTTGCGGTGGAGGGACTGGTGGAGCTGCTGGAGCGGGCGGTGACTGATCCATCTCATTCGGCGCAGCAACTTGAGGCTCCTGTACCTCATCCATGATATCGTCCTCAGGTGGAGGCTGGTCCTCGCCTCTAGCACGGGTCTGAGTCCTCTGCCTGCGCTCAACTCGGCTGCGCTTCTTCCCAGTAGGAAGCTCGCTCCTGTGCTGCCACACACGATCTCGGTTAATCATTTTAATTTCGATCATCTTCTTGATGTCCAGCTCAGATGTCTTCGGTGTAGGGAGCCGACTGAATTCCCACCCTTGCGACTCTGCGAGGATGGTGACAAATAGACCACTGCCTAGAGCGACGTTCTTGTCAACGGTTGAACCCCAAAAGACCATCTGTCCCGTCAGAATCTGGAAGAAGTCAACTGGTCGGTGGCGATGCATTGAGATCATAACATCTAACTCGGGGTTGCTGATAGTCGTGGCTCCCTCGCATCGTGGAAATATGCTCATTGCAACAAGACGGTGCACAATCTTCCAAAGATGATCCTGAATACATGAAGAGGGCCAACTGGATAGAAAATAACAGTCAAAACCGGAGATAGTCTTCCAGAATTCATATCTATCCGCATCAGAATATTGCCCACAGAATCCTTCTAACAGAAATCCCAGCAATTTACACACCTCAGCTTTGGTCAGAGTATAAGTCGTACTTCCTAACTAGAAAACCCAATGCGTGGCTTGATCCGATGCACCCAAATAAGAGAAAGTAGCCAAAAATTCCCTCAACACCATATAATACGTTGGAGCCGGTCTTGAAAACAATATATCAAGGCCAGAGGCCACAAACAAAGCACGACAGGCATCCAAAAATTTGAAGGAAGGTGAGGGAAAAGAGTTGGTTTTACCTTCTTTGTCGGAATGATGGTGTTATATCGGTTGGTATGGCTGTCTTGACCGAATAAAGGGCGCCCGACCGGGTAGGGCTTCTGGCGAGGTGGTTGGGCGGCTGCTGGTGCTGGAGCATTGCGGGTACGGTTGCGAGCCATGGCGAATTGAACTGGGAAGCTTCAATTTGGGGTGTGGGAGAGATGCTCGTGGAGCGGCTGAGGTGCTGGTGGACGGATGGACGGGCGACGGCTGAGGTGTATAGGCGGACGGATGAAGGCTGAGGCGGGCGGGTGAATGGAGAGATGGTCGGCGGTCGTTGATCGACAGTCGTCGGTCGAGAGAGACGAATTTGGGCGTTTGAGAGTTTGAAATCGCGTTTTGAATTTTGACCTAAATTGCCCGATTTTATACTCGAAACTGCCGTGACTGCCGTGATCTTTGATAGGGTTACGATAGTCACGGCACCTTGAAAACTCTCGGACATGAAAACCTGCCGTGACCTTTCCATTGGGTTACGGTAGTCACGGCACCCAGAAAACTCTGGGACATGAAAACCCGACGTGACTGCCGTGACCTTTCCATTGGGTTACGGTAGTCACGGCACCATGATCTCCCAGCATAAATCTTACTTGTTTCGCCCCGAACCGTTTTCTGCCTGAAATTGATGCACTCCACACTCGGACTTCTGCAAGGGTCATACGCAATGTACAAAATGCAGAATGCAACGAACCAAATACTTACAGCGCGGGCTACTCCCCGAGGAGGCCTAGTTTAACGTCTTGGCGAGACATAGCTGGGTCATGACAGACTCATAGTGCATAAGAAACATTCTCGGAGAGTCCTTTAGCTAGGATCCCTCCCCGAGAAGCAGGTTATCGATAACGCCTTCGGGAGGTGCCAGATGCTTGAGTACGTGGTAGTGCTTAAGGCGTTGCCCGTTTACCACCATAGATTTTCCTCCTTCAATGCTGAGCTCTACATGCCCGTCTGGATATGCTCGTTCCACTGTATAAGGGCCACTCCACTTGGTACGCAGTTTTCCAGAAAATAATCTAAGGCGGGAGTTGTAGAGAAGAACTCGCTCGCCTTCATTGAATTCTCTGCGTACAATTCGCTTGTCGTGCCATTTCTTTGTCCTCTCCTTATAAATACGAGCATTCTCATATGAATCCAATCTGATTTCGTCAAGCTCGTGGAGTTGCAGTATTCGGTTTTCTCCGGCTGCCTTCATGTCCATGTTCAGCTCTCGAATAGCCCACAAAGCCTTGTACTCGAGTTCGACTGGCAAGTGGCATGTCTTTCTATAGACAAGTCTGAAAGGACTCATTCCAATAGGAGTTTTGAATGCAGTCCTATATGCCCACAGCGCGTCATCTAGCTTGGACGCCCAGTCTTTCCTATGGCTTGAGACTGTCTTCCCCAATATGCTCTTGATCTCTCTGTTAGAGATCTCTACCTGCCCACTGGTCTGAGGGTGATAAGGAGTGCCGATCTTGTGATAGACACCATACTTCTTCAGCAATGTCTCGAAATTTTTTTCTTTGAAGTGGGAGCCTCCATCGCTGATAACAGTTCTAGGCACTCCGAACCGAGGGAAAATTACCTTCTGAAACATTTTGATAACCACCTTGGCGTCGCAAGTAGGAGTAGCCACTGCTTCAACCCACTTGGAAACATAGTCGACTGCTACCAAGATGTACTGATTTCCATAAGAAGGTGGGAATGGTCCCATGAAGTCGATCCCCCATACATCGAATAGGTCTACTGCGAGAATGCTCTGCTGTGGCATCTCCTGCTGCTTCGAGATATTTGCAGTCCTCTGGCACTGATCACAGGCTTTGACGAATTCATGTGCATCCTTAAACAGCGAAGGCCAAAAGAAACCGGACTGCAGAACCTTTGTAGCTGTTTTCGAACCAGCTCCATGTCCACCGTATTGAGAAGAGTGGCAGCGTTCCAGAATATATGGGATCTGGTCCTCGTCGACACAAGTCCTGTAGAGACCGTCAGCACATAATCTATAAAGGAAAGGGTCATCCCAGAAGTACCTTTTAACATCGGAAAGGAATTTCCTCTTCTGGTTGTGCGAGAGGTCGGGAGGGAGGATTTCACAGGCCAAGAAATTAACAAAATCTGCGTACCACGGGACGGTGTCCACATCAATGCGCATCAGTTGTTCTCCTGCTAGAGAGTCAGTCATCGGGAGCGTGTCCTCTTCGCGCTCGAGCCCTCCTAGCTCGAGGCGTGACAAGTGATCTGCAACCAGATTTTCTGCTCCCTTCTTGTCTCTAATGTCAATATCGAATTCCTGGAGGAGGAGGACCCATCGGATGAGACGAGGCTTTGAGTCCTTCTTCGACAGCAAATATTTGATCGCAGCATGGTCGGTGTATACTATGGTTCTCGAACCAATGAGATACTGTCTGAACTTCTCGAAAGCATAGACGATGGCCAGCATCTCTTTCTCAGTTGTAGTGTAGTTAACTGCTGCTCCGGCGAGGACCTTGCTGGCGTAGTAAACTACGTGTAGTTTCTTGTCGATGCGCTGCCCCAAGACTGCTCCTACTGCAAAATCACTTGCATCACACATTAGTTCAAATGGCAGCTCCCAATCGGGAGGCTGCACTATCGGAGCGGAAGTAAGAGCAGTTTTCAGATTATTGAAAGCGATTAAACATGAATCATTAAAATTAAACTCAGCTTCCTGGCAAAGTAAATCAGTGAGCGGCTTCGCTGTCTTCGAAAAATCCTTGATGAATCGTCTGTAAAATCCAGCGTGCCCAAGGAAGCTCCTAATTCCTTTCACATCTTTTGGAGGGGGTAGCTTCTCAATCACCTCCACCTTCGCGCGATCGACCTCGATGCCACGGTGAGAGACCATGTGTCCCAGCACAATTCCTTCCTGCACCATAAAGTGACACTTCTCCCAGTTCAAGACCAGGTTAGTGTCAACGCACCTGCGGAGAACATTAGTGAGGTTAGAGAGACATGCATCGAACGAAGAGCCATACACCGAAAAATCATCCATGAATACTTCCATGGTGTGCTCTAAAAATTCAGAGAAGATAGCCATAATGCAACGCTGAAACGTGGCTGGTGCATTACAAAGCCTGAAGGGCATGCGTCGATAAGCGAATGTGCCAAAGGGGCAAGTAAAAGTGGTCTTCTCCTGGTCCTCGGGGTGTATAGGGATCTAAAAGAATCCACTATAACCGTCGAGGTAGCAAAAAACTTGTGCCTCGCAAGACGCTCTAACATCTGATCAATAAAAGGCAAAGGAAAATGATCCTTAAGAGTATCCTTATTCAATTTCCTGTAGTCAATGCACATACGCCAGCCAGTTACAGTACGAGTAGGAATTAATTCATTATGCTCATTTCGTACAACAGTTAAACCTCCCTTCTTAGGAACTACGTGCACAGGACTAACCCACTTACTATCAGCAACAGAATAGATAATACCAGCATCCAACAATTTGAGAATTTCTTTCTTGACCACGTCATTCAGTTTAGGGTTTAGACGTCTCAAAGCATCTCTACTGGGCTTAGCATCGCCCTCAAGGTTTATTCTATGCATGCACAAATCTGGGCTAATCCCCATGAGGTCGTCTATAGAATAACCTAGGGCTGGTCTATGTTTGCGTAGGACATCTAGCAATTTCTGGGTCTCTACATCAGTCAAGGATGCATTAACAATCACCGGGTAAGTGGAGTTAGGGCCCAGAAATTCGTACCTGAGACTTGCAGGTAGAGGTTTCAGCTTTACCGTTGCAAGATTCCTTACATGCGTCTCCTGCGGCATCAGCTGCGTCGGCGCCCTCTATGCTCAGAGCGTAGACGTCCATTGGTATCGGGCAGCCTGGTGCAACCTTGTAAGACTCAATAGATGTTAGTGAAATGGGCTGATCAACATCAGCAGAGTCTAACACATCACAATCAGCTAAAAGGCTAGGAGTTCTGCACATGTCAGGTAAATAAAAGACAACTCGTTCGCTGCCCACTCGCAAAGCTATAGACCCTCTATCCATGTCAATGACTACCTTAGCCGTGTAAAGAAATGGTCTACCAAGTATAATGGGAATGTCAGTGTCCTCCGAAATATCTAGCACAATAAAATCAGCAGGGATGTAAATATTCTTTACCTTAACGGGTACGTCTCTCAGAATACCTTTCGGGAGTCTACAAGACCGATCCGCAAGGCGAATGGAGATGTTAGTAGGACAGAGATCACCCAAATTCAGTTTAGAATACAAAGAATAAGGCATGATAGACACACTAGCACCCAAGTCACATAAAGCACGACGAATAGTAAGACCACAAATATCACAAGGGATAGAAAAACTCTCTGAATCCTTAAGCTTAGGCGGCATGGGCTGGTGCATGGCAGCGTTGCACTCCTCACTCAGAGCCACTGTCTCGGTTCCGTCCATCTTCCGTTTCCCAGTCAAAATTTTCTTCATGAATTTCGCATAGGTGTCTGGGTGATTGCATCGGTGAAGGGCATTGTGATGTAGAGAGTTCGATTTTTATCTACGAATTGCATGAACTCTTTATCTCTTCTTGCACCCTTTAGTCGCTGAGGGAATGGGACTGGTGGCATATAGGGGGTCGGTTCATATGTTGGAGCAGAATTTTCGGCTCGCTTTTCAGCTTCTCTGGACGTTTCCTCATCAATTGGCGCAGAATCGGTTGTTGATTTTGAGGCTTGGGATCGAGTGGTCTGAGCTGGTAGCATCTCAAGCTGTTTGCCACCTCGGAATTTGATAGCATTCACTGATTCCCTAGGATGCAGATCTGGTTTCGATGGGAGTTTCCCATGTTCTCTAGTTGCCGAGTCTGCCTGTTGAGCAACCTGATTTTCTAGCATCCTATTGTGAGTGACCAGCTGCTCGATCGTCTTCTCGAGTCCTTTCACTCGTTTATCTTGCTCTTGAGCTCGCCTATCTTGCTCTTGAGCCCGCCTATCTTGCTCTGCCATGAAATTAGCCATCATGGACTCCATGCTAGATGAGCTGCTAGATTCCTGTTGCTTGGGCAGCTGCGACTGGTAGGTGTAATTCCCTGAATTTTGATTTTGCTGCCCTTGCGACTGGCTGTTGTATTAAGGCTTCGGCAGGTAGGAGTTATTATTCTACGTTTGCTGAGCTTGATTGTTGTATTGGCCTCGTGGTTGGTACGGTGCATTGCCCTGCTGCTGTTTGTAAGGGAGGCCAGGGGGTGTCTGATTCGGTTTATAGGAGAGGTTAGGATGGTTTCGGTTTGGATTATCCCATCTATTAGCGGCTGATCCGCACCCGAAACCAGCCCCTTGATTATTCTGCCCAACATAATTTGCATCCTCCTGGTTTCCTCTGTTGTCATCTTGTCCCATCACCGGACAGCCATCTGCAAAATGAGAAGGAGAGCCACAAATCTGACAATAAACACCAACATTGGCAACATCAGACGACTTCATAGAGGAGACCGTCTTCAGATTTTTGATTTCTGTTGCGAGCATCTTCACTGTATTGGTCAACTCAGCGAAGTCATTGGTGCCATCAGCTTGGCAAAGATTTTGCACGCCCTTTCTGTCCTTGGGATTGCCACGATCGCTGGTCCAGAGGTGGTAGTCCTGAGCAGCCTTTTCTATAATATCATAGGTTTCTTCTAGGGGGACTCCGTTCAGTCCTCCACCAGCTGCTTGGTTGATCAAAGTGCGCATCCCCTGATCGACTCCCTGATAGAAAGTGTCAATAGTCTGCCATAATTCCAGGTTGTGATGGGGACACAGTCTCATCAGCTCCTTGTACCTCTCCCAAGCCTCATAGAGAGTCTCACCATCCATAGAACGGAACGAGATGATCTTGTCCCTGTAGTGTGCTGTCTTTGATGGTGGGAAGTACTGCTGTAGAAAAGCTTCGGCAAGTCTGTCCCATGTAGTGAAAGTGCCCTAAGCATGACTGTCGAGCCACCTACTAGCCTTATCAGACAGTGAAAAGGGGAATAGCCTTAGATAGTAGGATTCTGGAGGGACACCATTGGTCTTCACTGTGTTGCACATCTGAACAAACCGCTTGAGATGCTGGTGAGGGTCTTCGTTCATCCTTCCTGAAAACTGGTTGTTCTGCACCATCTGAATCAGCCCTGTTTTGATCTTCCAGTTGTTGTTGTCGACACCAGGCGGTGCGACTGCAGATTGGAATCCGGAGACACGAGGAGCAGTGTAATCTCCAAGAGTTCTGCGCACAGGTTGTTGCACAGGACGCTGTAGGTCGCGATTGACCACTTCATTCCGCAAGGCTGAGTCGTTTTGATTCATAGCCATTGCTGCGAAATTTCGGTTCAGTGCTCGTAGCTGCCGAGCTTCGTCTTGGGCCTGACGAGTTGTTCTTCGTAGGTCTGGTGTGTCCTCGTCTGAAATCTGAATCTGCTTCTTCTTTCGGGGTGTTTTCCTTGGCATGAACTAGCAAATACCTGCAAGAGCCAAGAATCACCGTGAGTGAAGAAATTGAGGCAGAAAAAGAAAAACAGATAACGAATAAGGTGGAATAGTCTAAACTACACACATTAAATCTAATATCACACTAAACGCTGCTCCCCGGTAACGGCGCCATTTTGACAAGCGTATTTTTAACCCTTTATAGTTGTCAAATTATGTGTTTTAGGGGTCAAGTTGCAGTCAAATAATATTGATAACCTTGATAAGCCAAGGGTCGATCCTAGGAGCAGTGCGTGTGAGTACTAGCAAACGGTGCGACCTATTTAGCTATTCCGAATGAATTTTGTAAAAAGATTTTGTTGTCACGAGAATTGCGGAAATTAAATAACAGAAAATTAAATGGTTGTGTTTAAATCAGAGAAAGAATTCCAGAATCCATACTTCACCCGTGCCAACCCCACTAATCATGCAATCATGTCACGTTAATTATTCATGCTATCGAATATGGAATATAACCGAAATAACACTAGATAAACCGCCCATCCACGGATCATTGTCTAGATTAATCTCAATCGTTGAACGCCGCCCATCCACGGATTATCAACGATTTCGATTTATTAAACTAAAGGTTTTCCTATCAGTTCATGTAAACATGACCTAACATCAATTTCATGCAATCCGGTTAATCCCTAGGGCCCATCCACTTTTCGGCATATAACTTAGATACGTTCTAGCAATGCAAACATACCCTTTGATGTAAATACATGCATGGAACGATAATATTAAGCACACAATAAAATTGAATATTCGAATCGCATAAATAACAACTTTAATTGATCACATGAAGAGTTAGGGTTACATAGCACGGGATCCGTAGGATCCGAGAATAAGAGGACTACTCACTATTCAAGGTGATTAAACCAAAAACAGTGTATATAGAAGGAAAGTACGAGTAAACCGTAAACGATGTAGCTCGATGATCCTCACGATGAAAAACTGTCTTCTTTTCCAAGCTAGGGTTCTTTAATCTCAAAATAGGCACACCTGTCTAGTCTGGTTGTGTTTCCTTTTATAGCTTGTCCTAAAAGGCCAGAAGGCCCAAAATCGATTTTTGGAAATAACAGGATAATTCAACTCCAGAGGTGCCGTGACTACCGTGACCATTGGTGGGGATCACGACAGTCACGGCCAGGGCTGATTTGCACTGAGCCAAAAACATACCGTGACTACCGTGACCATTGGTGGGGATCACGGCAGTCACGGCAGTCGCTGATTTGCACTGAGCCAAAAACATACCGTGACTACCGTGACCATTGGTGGGGATCACGGCAGTCGCGACAGTCGCTCGAATTGTCGTTTCCTTATGAGCTAGAAACCTACCGTGACTCTGATGAGACGTCACGGTGGTCACGGCTCTTGACTGGTGCAAGGTTTATTTTTGGCCGTTTTCGTTGATCTTTTTCGTTCTTTCGACATCTTAAGCCCAAGGAGCGATGATATGTCAATTTAACCTGAAACACTAGAGAAAGACATCAAATAGAGACAATTTACCCGGAGAACGAGTGTTATCCTTCATCGAATGTAGCGAATAATCAGTCAGAATATTGACTGATCACAGACCCACTAGTAACTCTCCTAGTGTCGGAGCTAGGAGGAGAGACATTAACTGGAATAGTGACCAAGTCTACTTTCAGGACTCTGTAGATCGCACTATTAGGACGATGATTCATTTTATACTCTTTGATCCTTCCACATCTTAAGGCTTTATGAGAACTCAAGAGTCATCACTTGAGGTCGTCTTCTTTTAGGCCATGTGTTCGTTTTACCGCCTAAAAGAAGATGACTCCTCATAATATAGGAAAAAGTAAAAAGTGGCGACTCCTCAATTCTCACATAAAGATTTAAGATGTTGAGTGTGAAAGGATCAAAGTTTGTAAAACGACTCAACTTCTTAAAAAAGCGATCTCAGAGTCCTGAAAGCAAAGCTGGTCACTATTCCAGTTAATGTCGCTCCTTCTGTCGGACACAGGGAGAGGTACTGATGCATCTGAATAAGACCTTATACTCTTCCCTGTCGGTGCGGATGAAGAATAGTAGAAACATTTCATATTACGATTCGGGAAAAGCTACAATAAGTCTAGTTCCGTTGGGTAAAAGGATTTCAAACTTCTAAAACCTCTTCACTGCAACCGGCCTTTTGTAACACTATTTCGTCGAGCGTTATTTTTGTCGGTGGGTTGATGTGATCCTGAATTTCACATATTAATGCCTAGAAACTTAAAAAATTACTGGAGAAAGGGGAAGAATATTTGAAAGCTTAGATCTGAGGGGAAGATATATAAACCATCCACTTCATACCTTGATGACAGATGTCGTCAGACAGAGTGCACATTTTCAGAGCATAAGAAGTCCTCACCGTTTGCTAAAAATTTAACTTCCATAGACATTTCCGAATCATCACTAATTACGTATTTGTCCTCCAAAGTGTTTAATGCTGACGAGGTATTATATTTTGGCCTAATAAAAGGTTGTAAAAATCGCTAGGCGCTAGTCGGGCCGAAAGGATCCTTGAAGATTAATCGGGGATTAATCGGGGCCTAGGCGGGGATTAATCGGTTTTATTATTTTATATTTTAAATAATTAATAATCATATAAATATTATTATGGTATATATTTTATAATATTTTAATATATATAAAAAACAATCAGATGATAAAGATATTTTAATAGTTTATCAAATATTAAAATGATATAGGACATGTAAACTATATCAAAATAAAGGCTTTTTTCATTTTGATTAAGAAATTGGTCATCTGGTAAACGCTTAGACGGATTTAAATGACGACTAGGCGGGTCTAGGCGGCGACTAATCGGGTCTAGGCGGCGAATAGGCAGGTCTAGACGGCGAATAGTCGGGTCTAGGCGACGATTAGTCGGATCTAGACAGCGACGACTAGCCGGATCGATTAATCGGTCGGATTCGTAAATTTCGGGGCCTAGGCGGGGATTTTTAGAACTAATAACAAGAACAACTTTTGGAGAAGCTGTGTGATGAACATATATGGCAGTAGCAAGCAGCGGTGACTTTAAGGAAAAAGTTGAACGGTAATTACATTAAGCAATTTAGTAAGCGCACTGCACTCATTGCAATACATTTTTTGCTTAAACAAATTCAAACTTATGTTCTAAGCTTCCGTTCAAATATTCTACAACTGAACATTCTTGCAAAGTAGAAACTAGAATACTAACCCTATCAATCTCCAAATCTTCCCAATTTCTTTCACCTAATATCTCAATCATAGTTGGAGCTTTCTCAAATAATTTTGCAAGCTGAGAATTTCACTCTGCAGTTTCCTAGGCCACACACTACTATCAAAGGTTAAAGAAATACATTATGAGAGGAGAGAGAGTTCCTCTATAACGGAATATGGACTTATTTGCTTGCCTACCCAAAATAATTAACATCAAAGAGAGTGTTGCGCACATACAAGCAACTCCATCTCTCACCTCGAAAACACATTCTTCATCATCTCGAAGAGTTGTCGGCCTAGAGCCTCCATGTATTAAAGAAATCAAAGATATTAGAAGCAAAGAACTCCAAAAGACATAAAGGGATGGCACTTGATACCTTAAAGATGCATGATTACCTGCATATAAGTTGAGACTCTCATGTAGAAGCGTGATTAGAACATTTCCGACATGAACCAAAAACGATTCCCATACGAATAAAAATACACTTTTAAGGAGATGCATTCATATCACACAATATAGTTTAAGAACATATTTAAAACATTCACAGCCAAAAGCTTATGAATATACAAGTAGCTGGATTCCTTCTATCATCTAAAGTGTTATTAAATTTGACTAAATAAGTTTCGATCAAACACCTTTTCATTTCAGATACAATTAGGTTCTTCAGGCCAAATAGCCACTAGCGTATGATGTTGATAATTTTCTATTAAGGTTAAAACCCCCAACACAAATCGTTTTAATGGTCGCATAAACATTATAGTTGTGACCGTCAGCACAAGGCACTTTCAAAATCTTTATTTCTTGTCATGACTTCTATAGTGTGGCATGCTTTTGTATGTCCTGATGCAGTCTAACAATTGCATAATAATTAAGAAATGTATAGCGTTGATCTAAGATTAATGATTTGAGGGTAGGGACAAATCTGCTTAAAATCACAAAACCTGGATGATCAGAGGTCTTCACCAGTGACGCATCAGTGTCTGCAACCACGATATGAGGTCATACACAGAAAATAGTTTTTGTAAAAGCTTCTTACCATAGAAGCGCTTTACTCTCATACAACATCTCTTCCAAATTTGAGCCCTTAGCCCCTTCATTTGTCTGAGGTCCATGAACGGAAGCAATGGCTACACAAATAACACAAGCATGAGCTACTAAATGAGCGAGCATGAATAAAATCAATGTGCACGGTCGTCTGGCACATACAATCAGATATAACATTCAGAATAAATATTTTTCAAAAGCAAGTTAAAGAAATACTGCTCAAAATACAGGAAAAGGGGGAATGTTTTTTTTTATTCATTACATAAGTGGGCTATCAGCCCACTACTACAACCACTACCTGATTAGTGCTATCTGCTAGTGAAGACTTTACACCTGCTCTGGAAAAAAGAAACCTAATCAGGGAAATATCCATATGTCCTGCCGCTTCGATATTGAGATGCTCTTCTCCGACTTTCGTACCCCAACTGCGAAATCAACTATGTTTGCTCGACAAGTGGTACTTTCTTCTATTTCAAAGAGATATACAAAGGCAAAGGGGGAATCTTGTCGGTGACAAGTGATACTTTTCTCCTATTTCAAAGAGATATACAAAGGGGGAATCTTGTCAGTGACAAGTGATACTTTTCTCCTATTTCAAAGAGATATACAAAGGCACTGAAATAAATTGTTTCTCTTTTGAAACAATCATTTCATCTAGCAGTTCTGACATGGTATATTATTCTTTGTACACATAATGCTATTAAGCCTTAAGTTACTCAATTATCAAAACAAGGATGCATCTCTCTCGGGCTACTATATAAAGGATGAGAGAAATTTACCCAACGACCGACCACCAGGAAGCAACCTCCCAAGTCGTCGAATGGAAACACGATTAAAACTTGTGAAGCATTCTTTTATCATAACTCCTTATGAGTTTAGCTTTTCCAAAATCATTTCAATGCTTTCCTTACCCTAGGTGTCAAAAAATTAACGTGATGGGTATCCTTCGCAACTTTCAAGCATTAGTATCATGAGGACAAGCTTGGTTGTCAACCCTCTTTAATTGGTAAATAAACACACTTCAAATGGGCATTAGCTTCTTCAGTCGTCTGTCCGCCAGAAAGCATAAAAAGTGATTTTCATCAGTACCAAATGCACGCAATGGTTTTACTTAAGCATATCGATATCGTGCATCGTAAGTTTGTAGCTTCTAAATTGTTAAACAAATTGGTGAAGAATCCGTTTTTACCATGCTATCATTCTCTCTTCAAATATATATGAAACTGGAAAACAAAATCAGGACCATTGCAAGAGAACCAGTTCGTTACAGCTGATTCCCCACCCTTGACTTCAGCTAAATTAAGACCATTGATCGGAGGGAGACAATTTCAAATGATACAACCAAATATATTTTTGTTCAAACTTCATCGGATATGGAAGTATAAACAGGGGCGACAGTGGAACAAACCTCAAACTCTATAGGTGTAGCGGTTCTATGTACGCAAGAGGCAGTCGAAAATTCCCCATGGAACTGTTAAAGGTCAATGACTGCAGTTTCATCCATGATGATTGGAGGCACACGAGCCAGAAGCAGGTACAGATGAGTAACTCAAGTTCACGAACCTGAGTGTCATGACAAATACAATGGAAGGTGTAATTCTTGAAAGCAGGCTAACATGCCACAAATGACGGAAAATCATTCAACATTGCTCCAGAGAATTGAGCGTTTATATTTACATAATAAATAGGGATTGAAACATTGAAACTGACAAAATAAAGAAACATTGAAACTAACAAAATGGAGGGCCAAATAAGTCTAATATAGCCACCAATGGAGGGCAAATAAGTCTAATATAGAAACATTGAGACTGAAAAAATAAACAAAGTCAATAAGTTTGTTACTTTTAAAAAATTACAACTTTCATGATGTTTCTTGTATAAACGTAGACATCATCTTCACATACAATCCTTTGTAAACGTGGACATCATCTTGTATAAAAATTACAACTTCATATTCTACGGGAACAAGCCCTCAGACATGTGAACACTAAAAAGCCATAGAGAAAAGTAAGTGACAGGACCTTTGTAAAGCTTCCGTGAGGTGATTCTTGAATATCAACAACTTCTAGTGGATCCACCATCAGTCTGAGAGTAAAAGTCGGTGATTAAAGTAATCAATGATAATGTATAAGAGAGTTCAGCGAACATGAAAACATGAGTTGTAAGAAACTTAAACGCTCCATCCTGAAGTAAATACCTTCCACATTCGGCCGGAGCCAGACTTGATAAGTAGAGCTTCTCAATCAAGCTTATTAGTGTATACTTTCTTTGAATCTTTTCTCTTGTAAGATAAGTAGAGCACGCCTGAAATATAAAAGACCATCTCTACTTAGGTTAAATAGCTTAATGCACCAACACCGACACTAACGGACAGCTAGTACCTTCCTAAATGCATAGATGCTATGGGACCTCCATAGCCAACCATGTCGAAGAAAGGCTGCAAAATCGGCGAGATCATTTTAAGATGATAATAGTAATGTTAAAAAAAATATGACTAACCTTCAAATAAAAAATCCACTGTTCCCCCCGAAACTTCATTTTCTTATCAAAACTAATAATGTTTTACAAACTAACAAGTTTTCAAAAGTAAAAGAAAAAAACAACCTGTCAGAAGAATTGATGGTATACATTACCTAACTTGTACCCGATTGACAAGAGCTTTTCAAGATTATAAGACAGAATAATGTCATATTCTCTAAGGAAAAGATAAAAACATCACCATCTAGTCGATTTGGGAGACAATCACCTGGAAGAGATTTTGGAAGACAATAAGCTACATAAAGATAAGGATTGCGTGGTCACTCAAATTCAGAAACAAAGGTAGCCCATACTCCAAAGAAACGATTCAGGTGTGTATCGAAGAAGTCATACCGAATTCCTAAAGCAACAGAAGGCATGGTAGAAACCTCCAGCTAAAGAGTGAACGACCAAAATAGACGAAAGCATCCATTGATAATGCACACAGTATTGCAGAAACAAAGTGAAGACTTCGGTAAGATGCAATGAAATCTGAAGCGGCTTGAAGGCCAACAGTTTTTTTTCCCGATTAGGTTCTATTTGATTCAATACAAATATAATGCAGACTGAATTTCAAGAAGATATGACAAACCAAGGCGTGAATATGACCCAAATTTCCAAGAGAAAGAAATTGGATAGTTAATCTTGGAATGGTAAGTCTGAAATATAATAACGACAGGCGAGGAATATATTGACTCGCTCTTCATGCAACTTCGCCAATTGATTGATGTTTCAAACATTGTTCATCCAGTTTATGAGTTATGGTGCAGAACAAAAGAGAATCTACCACGATATGACACCCCAACTAGAAGCTTAGCAGCTTCCTTAAACCTAAATATGAAACATATGCAAAGACATCAAATGCAGAACAGAATGAGTGAAATTTTAAATCAAACACACAGACACTTTTGAAAATTGATTTTGAAAATGATGTTATGTTTATGTGCGTTTGGAGTCAAAACAGCATGCAGACATGTATGGAACAGATCAGAGAGAGAATCGATGTATCCTTTACCTGAATTTACATAGCTCTGTTCAGTTAGCTTTAGCCCCTCAAAAATTCATATAGATACATTTCATCTTCTATTGCATCTCTGAGAGAATAGGAAATATCATCAGCGTCATTTTTCAACACATCCCCATTTGGGTGATATACACAAACCATCTTCTTGAATTGTAACGAGGATGAAATATCTACCTCAACTCATCCAATTTCTTTTGCTCCCTTTTCTTCAAATATTCTTGCCTAGATGTATCATATCATAATGGACAGCATATATGCAGTGTCAACCAATGTTTTGCATACACGTGCATAATTATACAATGCGAAACAAAAAGTGAAACCCGCGGACTGTGGACTGGTAATAGAGGCGCCAAAAGAATTAAGACTTATATGTCAACTAGATGCCCCCAACAAAAACTCATACATTTCCATGAATTCGAAGCTTACACCGAAATGGAAAACCTCAAGGTATCTGTTGAATCCTCTTCTAATGCTTTAGATCTTTGAATAGCTTCTTCTGCAAAGCAAAATGCACTGGGTATCACCTTCTAAAATACAAAACAAAATATAAGTCAAATCAGAAAAAGTATATTTAGGTTCAGATAGTAATACCTTCCTCCCTTTTTAAAATCTTCTGCTCCATTAACTGTTTATAAGAACAATGTTACAAGCAAACATGAGCATGCGAGAACATATTCAAAGCACATAATGATAATATTCGAATCTAACTGTTCTCTCTCCATTCTGTCTCGCCTTATTTCTTCTGACTGCTCTCCATGGGGCTTACTAGTCGAAGAGCACTGGTCCTAACTACAGTCAAATCTAAGAGAAGAGAATCCAAAAAGAAGGGGCAGAGTGTCATGCATGTAATGCTGGATTGTACTAGAGCACAAGTTTTAAATCTGTATGATTTAAATTGGAGTGACGAAGAGACTCATGACAGCAAATCCAAGAAAAGAGAATCCAAAATGACGAAGAGACACTTGACAGCAAATCCGAGAGAAGAGTGACATGCATGTAATGATGGATGATACTAGACCACATGATCTGAATCTAGTTGATTAGTATTGGAGTGACGAAGAGACACTAGATCACAAGTTCCGGATCTGAATCAGGATAATTTGTATTGGAGTGCAAATCTAAGAGAATAGAATCCAAAATGAGGAGGACGAGTACCATGCATGCAGTGATGGATGATACTAGATCACAAGTTCCGGATCTGGCTGATTTAAATTGGATTGACGATGGGTCATTTGAAAAAAAATCAAAGAGAAGAGAATCCAAAATGCTGTGATGGATGATATTAAATGGAATGAAGACAGCCACAATCACGACGAGACACTTGGAAACAACGATCAAGGAGATGATGATGATAGACCTCAACTCACAGCAGAATGTTATGTGAAAAATAAATGGAAGATAAATCACAAAGAAACTCATTTCTGGCGAAGACTCTAACTTTGATGAGAACATTGCATTTGATGATGACGAAACGTTGGAAAATTGGCTGGATGACTTGTGGAAAGAGTGGGGATTGACAATAGAAAATAGCAAGAAAACTGCTGATTTTGACAACTCTGAATATAACAACTCAAGTAAAGAACCAACTAAAGACTGAGCATTCACATCCTAAGAGATGATATTGGCTATGTATGTCATATATGCGGAAGTGTTCAAAAGGACATTCAGAACATAACTGAACTTTAATATAAGATTCCAGATCACACACGGACCTATAATTATGAGTCACGATCTAAAGAAAACAAGGAACTTTTAGAATTCATTGTAGATTCTATAGAGTTGCTTAGAAATAAAGTTTTACATGCTTTCTTTGCTCATTCTCGCATGCAAAACAAATGAGATCGCACCAAGTTTAAGGTTTTAATTTCTTAGCTAGGAATTTGATTTCTGATGAACCAAGTGGGTGCGTCTTGGCTCATGCACCAGGTTCAGTAAAAATCTTTATGATAATCAGTTTCATCCAGAGTTTCATGACAACATTTCATAATGCGAGCCTTCTTACTGTTCTCCCAAAGGGTATTTTGGCTACCTGGAAAAAAATAGTTTTTAAAACGGCAAATTGAAGATATTCCTCTTTATGATCTTTACATTGCTAAAGCTGAAAGTATGAGTCAGCAAATGGAAGAGTTAAGAAAGTGGGTGAAGCGAAGGGATATCCTCTTTTGGGATACATGCAATTATCTTCTATTATGAGTGGAGGTGGAAAACAATGAAGTTATAACTTTGTGTCAAGATATTTTGTCCAAAGCTCCTTCACTACATATACTCGATAAAGGGCATACTCCAGAAACAAGTACATTGAAATTGTTAACTCCAAGAGTACAAACTCCCTGAAAGGTTGTTCTTTCGGGGACTCTTTATCAAAACCATGTACAGGAGGTGTCCAACATCTTAGACCATGTCCATCCAAAATTTCTTCAATTAGATATTCTCAAAACAGTAACTAACCAAATTATAAGAGGAGTCGGCAGTCGCGATGAAAGTGTAAATAGAATTAATAACAAGTTGCTTCCCTTTACGAGTTGGTTGAGCAAACCCTACAGAGTAAAGATTTGAATATTAAACTCCATGTGATCAATGAATTACGAAAGATGACAAATAACACATCCTACATTATTATAAGGGTGATTTTCTGGATGATTTGCCGGGACTCGAAGATTTTACTGTGAAACTTGATTTAAATGTGAGGCAGGAGACTGAGATCAAAATGCTGAAAAAATTTGGTTCAGTTTTAAAGAGAAGTTCAATAGAGAGTCTAATATATGTACATCCAAACTTGAAAAAATATTTGGATAATGTTCAAGGTAATGGAAAGAAACAAACATCCTTCAACGACGCAACTGTTGATGGACTAATTAAAGAAGCTGACATAAAGGAAGGGACGAAAGTTATGTTTTCCCTGGGATCTCAGCACTTGAATCAACAGGGATCATAAAAATCCCTCGACTAAGGCCCTTGTCCATTACATCTCTCTATAAGAACTTTAGAGGCAAAAGGTATTGACAAAAAATAACAACTTTTCATCTCTGATCTGACACCGTTTGAGGACATTCAGGAGCAACACAGCTTTCACACCATCCATTATGTCAACTTCTTTAATTAGTCCATCTATTGTTTCTCTCCATTACCTTTAATCATGTTCCAAATATTGTTTCAAGTATGGATTTCAAGTCTGGATGTACATAGATTGCACTCCCAACCGAACTACCCTTAAAAATAAACCAACTCATTTAAACTTTTTTTATCTTAGTCTTCTGCATCACATTTAAATTAAGGTTCACAATAAAATCTTTGAGTCCCGGCCAATCATCCAGGAAATCACCCTTATAATAATGTAGAGTGTTATTTGTCATCTCCCTTAAATCACTGATTACTTGGAGATTAATATTCAAATCTTCACTCTACAAGGTTTACTAAACCAAAGCACAAAAAGAAGCAACATTCCTGTTATTAAATCTCTTCACACTTCCCATCGCGACTCTGCTCATAATTCATAATTCGCTTAGCTAACATTTTGGAAGTATCTGATTGAAGGACCTTTGGATGGACAGGGTCCAAGATGTTAAACACCTCGTGCACATGATTTTGATAAAGAGTCCCCGAAAGAATAACATTCGAAGAGTTTGTACTCTTGGTATTGAGTTAAAAGCGTATGTGTCCTCGTTTCTGGGAATATGCCCTTCATCGAGTATAAGATGTGAAGGTATTATGAACAAAATAATTTGACATAGTGTTATAGCTTCATTGTTGCCACCTCCACTCACAATAGAAGAGAATTGCAAGTATCCCAAAAAGAGGATACTCCTTCGTTTCATCCTCTTACTTAACACTTGCAATTGATAACGCCTACCTTCAACCCCATTGGAGTAAAGATCATAAAATGGATTATCTTTAATTTGCTATTTTAAAAATTCATTTTTCCATGTAGACAAGATACCCATTGGGATAATAATAAGAGACCTCACATCAGTATAGGTTGCCATGAAACTCTCGATGAAATTGATTACCAGAAAGGTATTTCTTGATCCTAGAGCATGAGTCAAGATGCACCCACTTGGTTGATCAGAAATCAGATTCCTAGCTAAGAAATTGAAACCCTCAGCTCCATACAATCTCATTTGTTTTTCAAGACGAAGATAAGTAGAGAAACAAGGTAAAACAATATTTCCAAGCAGCTGTATAAAATTTGCTTTGAATTTTAAAGGTTGCTTATTTTCGTTATATCGTGATTCATATTTTTAGGTTTGTTTCTTCATCATCAAATGCAACGTTCATATGAAAGTTAGAGCCTTCTCTTGGAAATGACATTCTTCGTGATTCCTCTTCCACTTGATTCTTCACATAACATTCTACGGTGGGTCGATGTCTTTTTTCACAATCATCCTCATCTCGTTGATCGTTGTTTTCGAGTGTCTCTTCATCATTGTGGCAGTATTCATTCTATTTAATATCATATAGATAAAAAAAACTTATGATCTAGTATCAAATGTCACTGCATGCATGGTAGGAACAGACCTAGTGCCTAACATTACACAAACCTGGTGCTCTTCGACAGCTCGGAGCAATTGCTCTCTATAGGGATATATAGGTAAATTTTTCCGGTCTGCCTGAAACAAAATAAAAAAATGTCAATGGCAACTAAGAACATATTGGTTAGTACCCAGGATTAAAGCTCTATTTAAGGAGCACCATTCGCTTCGATTGAATAGAGGGTAAATATCTAGGAACAGTATCTATCTATTTATTCCCTGATGGGGAGGAGATGGCTTACAATAAATCTTTCTGATACAGAACATTCATAGTCAATCAATACACGAGAATGGAGTATAAATGAGCTAACAAATACAAGATGCCAAAAGAAAATGAAGTGCATACCTGGAGCTTCTCAAGCTCTGATTTCTTTGAATTCTCAAGTAACCCTGACGGAAACTCATTGTAAAACATACAAACTGCGCCACAGGCGATATTGTTTAGAGAACGAGAAGAAAAAAACTTACGACAGCAGACATCTATTTCTAAGGAGAACTAAGTTTAAATAAAAACATAAGTTGTCCCCTTCCATCACAGACTCCTTGATAAAAAATCAATCTAGTCTTCAAAAACTAACCTGTACATGCAATTAGGTAAAGTGAGTTATGCTTTAACTTTGCATTGACACCACCATCTACATCATACCCTTCTGGCACCCTATACTGCATTGATATTTATTAGATGAAAATCTAAAAGTCAAGTGAAGTAATATGCCTTAAAAATAACTACAAAAGAAAAAGATTGTCAATCAAACATGTGCCATAAAGCCACTGCCAACCACATAGTCACAATTTCTTTCAGTGCTAGATACTTAATTGAAATTTGGAACCCAGAACGACTAAAGTCAGGGGAATGCAGTTACAATCGTATAGCAACACACATAAGAGTGTCAAATAAGGTCAATCAAGCTCCTCTAAAGAGGTCAGTATGTCATACCTCATATGTCATCTTCTTCTTTGGACCGCTTCTCTGCTAGCTCAAGTATATCTTTCTTGTACCTGTGAATAAAATTCCAAAAACATCGCTTTTTTTAATCAGCTCGGCAAAACGATGACATGTTATCTTTGAGTCCCGGCCAATCATCCAGGAAATCGCCCTTATAATAATGTAAAATGTTATTTGTCATCTCCCTTAAATCATTGATTACTTGGAGATTAATATTCAAATCTTCACTCTACAAGGTTTACTAAACCAAAGCACAAAAAGAAGCAACATTCCTGTTATTTATTCTCTTCACACTTCCCATCACGACTCTGCTCATAATTCATAATTCGCTTAGCTAACATTTAGGAAGTATCTGATTGAAGGACCTTTGGATGGACAGGGTCCAAGATGTTAAAGAACTCGTGCACATGATTGGCAGCTTAATAAAGCACAAAAACAACTTCAAAAACTGCAATGCTCCTCGAACAATGCTCCTAACTTTACTTGCCACTGGGCAGCACGGCAGTAGATAAAAAGCTGGTGAAAATGCACTATGAAAACAGAGTTTCCGAACCTTATGCGCTACCCTGCCGGCAGAGACCTTTGCATTGTGACTCATCTCCGTTTCCAATAGTTACATTGAGGTGTTTGGATGGCTATATGGTCAGCCCGGCTAGTCGCGCTACACTGGTTTGGAGAAAATTGTGGGTCGAACCACTACCAAATAGATGAAACTTCCACCGCAAACTCATGTCAATAGTCAAAACAAGACAAATTCAAGTGATGGTTGGTTATCTTTGCTAGCTATTTATTGGATGTCTCAGAAAATGGACAAATGAGGTTAACAGTTTTCAGTACCTTTTTTTTCAGGTTCTATGCAATTTAATTAGTAGAAAAAACATAAAGCCATATGATACTACAAATAAGCAGTTTCTCAGGAAGACAAATATCAGACAGTTATGTAGCCGAATGAGAAAAATAATTCTTACATGGTTTCTAGTTTTAATCAAATTAATTGATGCAGAATGACTCATACTTGAAACATTGGAATAAATACAAGGAAGAAATGATAAACCCTAAACGCTAAAAGAAAGCACCTCAATGTCCACTTCAAAACTTATTGAGCTTGTAAAGGCAGGGAAATTGGTACACAAATTAACCATGCAGATGCAAATAAAATTGATTGCCAGCTATAATACCTTATCAATCACCGACGACCGACATACAAATATTCGTTGTTCTCCGGCTCATCAAATCAACCTTCTCCCAAACATAATCTCCGCTAATCGAACCATTGGACGTCGATCAATTTTGAATCCCTTTCAACTCAAATGCAACCCGATCTACACGAATAGTAGACGAGTACATTCGTCGGACGTCTGGGCCTAGACAAGCAGGAGAATTGAACGGAGTGTCGACTACCTTGAGGCTGTCCGCATTCCTCGCGGTGATTGTTCAGGAAAGGATTTAATTTTTAATATCACATTCATTTGTTGGATAAGGATTTAAATCTTATCCTTACCGATTTAAGTGTCTGTATATCAATTTGATTTTGTTTTTTAATCTAGACATTACTAATTTAAGTTTAGATATCAAATGTCTAGACATTACTAATTTAAATCTGGATATCAATTGAAGTGTGTTTTAAGTCTGAACAGTATTGAGAATATTTTTAAGTCTTGACATTACTAGTTTAAGTCTGATCATTACCAAGTTAAGTCTGATCATTACCAATTTAACTGTGGACAGAATTGAGTTTGTGTTTTTAACTCTGGACATTATCAATTTAAGTCTGATCATTACCAAGTTAAGTCTGATCATTACCAATTTAAGTATAGATATTATCAATGTAAGTTTGATCATTACCATTTTAAGTCTGAATATCAATTAAAGTGTGTTTTTAAGTGTCGACATTACTAATTTAAGTGTAGATATCAATTTAAGTGTGTTTTAAGTCTGGACATTACTAATTTAAGTCTGATCATTACCAAGTTAAGTCTGATCATTCCAAGTTAAGTCTGATCATTCCTAGTTATGTTTGATCATTCTAAGTTAAGTTTGATCATTCCAAGTAAGTCTGATCATTCCTAGTTAAGTCTGATCATTCCAAGTTAAATCATATCATTCTAAGTTAAGTCTGATCATTCCAACTTAAGTCTAATCATTTTAAGTTTGATCATTCTAAGTTAAGTTTGATCATTCCAAGTTAAGTCTGATCATTCCAAGTTAAGTATAATCATTCGTAGTTAAGTCTGATCATTCCAAGTTAAGTCTGATCATTCCAAGTTAAGTCAGATCATTCCAAGTTTAGTCTGATCATTTCAAGTTAAGTCTGATCATTATGTCTGATCATTCCAAGTTAAGTCAGATCATTCCAAGTTAAGTCTGATCACAATGAATTGAAATAACGGCCTCCGTGTTATATCCAAGATTTCGACTAAATTGGACACGTGTAAGCTTGATATCTAGTTTTTAGTTTTCATATATAATCGTGATTTTTACCTCAACCGCACTCCATTTACTATATAAACGAGATTTTATTTGAATTTTAATCGTCAAATAATTTCAAACCATTAAATTGAAAAGATTGTGCACTGAAATACTACCAGCCCTAAAACGGCATCGTTTTCATTCGGCTTTGAGTTTCGCTTTCATATCGTCAAAACGCTGTCATTTAATCAATTACATGCAATTCGCTTTCGGCTAATCACATGCTCACACTGGGCATCCACACTAATGAGAGCAATAAGCAATAATTGAGAGACTTTATTACTTATTGCTCTCATGCAGCATGTGAGCAAAAAAAAAGTAAAAATCATTGTTTGGTAGGTGAGTAATAATGAAGAGGGTATTAGAAAAGAAAGCAATAAATGGGCCCCGAATGCATATATCAAGATAGAGAGAATAAAACCTACTTTTTGTTGGTTTTGAAAGAAATAAAAATCAGAAATGTCATAAAATGAACGTTAAACGGACATCCAACTATTCAAATTCAAACGCAAAAAATTAAAATAAAAAATTTTAAAATAAAAAATCAGAAAAGTTAAAGAATCTTGGAACAAAACAAAAAAAGAAATAATAGAAGTGATAATGCCGGATAATTGAATAGTTATGAGTATTGTTTTTTGCTTTCACTGATCCATAATAAAATATAGTGAGGTTGCTAGTTTTGCTCATAGCTCTTTGTTGCGTTAAAATATATAGAGCAAAGAGCCATTTTTGCTCATTGCTTTTAGCTGTGCTTGTTACATAACTTTAATTGATAAATGTTATTTTTGCTTATTGTTCATTGCTCATTGCTCTCTTACTACGGATGCCCTCCCTTACTTAGGGGTGGGAAAAAACCGCTCCGAATTTAAAATCCGTCCGCATCGCACCGCAAATATGTGTTTGGTTAACCGCGCCGCTTTGGACAAAAATAAATTTGTTAAAAACTGCACCGCATCAGAATATAGCAGTGCGAAAGTGGTTCCCTATCTCAAACCATCCAATTTAAACCGCACCGCATATATAATTAAATAATTAGATATTTAAAGTTATTATAAAAAAAATAAAAAATTAATTTAAGGCCAAAGCCAATTTAAAATTAAGTCGTGCTTGATTTCAATTATTGCTCGTTAGTAGTTCCGTCATTTCTCTTTCTCTTCCTCGTCCGGTCTTCGTCACAGCTGCACATCAAATCTTCATTTTCCCTTTGCTGCTAAGCCACAACAGTGTCGATCGTTATCCTTTGGTCTTATCTTCGTTCTTGAATTACGGAATCGTAAGTTTTTATTTCAAAAATTAATTAGATTTTGGTTGACTCTTATGTAGATATTGTTGTTTAGGGTTTTGATAATCCTCTATTTTAGGTTACTTCCTGATATTTATGGTTTGTTATTTCTTGTTGATGGTTACTTAGGTTAGACCTTCGTCTCTTTTCTGAATTTCATCACTGTGGTGACTCCAAACTTTACGTTCAATCTCTTCAAGTTTTGGCTTTAATTTATCTTTATAAAAAAAATGAAGTCTCTACTTTCTACTGTGCAACTTCAATTTTTTTGTCAACTTTGAAAATCGGGTTTTGAACCAAAACGCACCGTATAAAGTGATGCACCACATATATGGTTTTAATTTTTCAGGTGCGGTTTGCAAAATTTACAAACTAGTTAATGTGGTGCGGTGCGGGTTTACTCTTAAACCGCACCGCACCGCGCCCACCCCTACTCTCAATTACGGAGTTTGAACACCTTTTCAAAATTCTTAGCAAGTTTTTCCTCTGTCTTTGTTTCATGGCTTTAGTTCTTTGCCGACAGTTTTGATACAGCAGTAGTAAGTGTGGCTATTGCATCGACTATAGTTAGACCCGACCCAAATGTGAAGCTGATAAAGATGCTGCTTGAGACCACATTTTGGTGGATTTCTTTCTTTATAAAAAAGAAAATAAAATAAACAAGTAAAATAACCAGAAACAAAATATACTCACGACACAAAACTGTGTATGTTGGAATTCAGCAATCCCCAACTCTATCGACACGAAACAAGATTCGCAGTTCCACAAGTACGACTAATTGACTAATGCTTCGTCTTCGATCGATTACAAAACAAGTATTCGAAAATCGACTAAAGCTGTGTCTTCGACCGATTCTCAATTCTCACACGGGAGTTTGTAACTCCGCAATTCTTAATTTCACCATAATCTCATTTTCATCTTTTCATATTCATCGTTCCTCAATACTAATAGCATTTTATTTGTTTTTTTAGGGACGAGTACAAAAAGGGGTATCGAACTACCACATGTTTCCAAATTCATGTCTGAACTAAAGAGGTGCGAAGTATATAATATGTTTCCAAAATGGAGTAAAAGTTAAGGAATCTAACGAAATTATAAACACCGTTAACGACGTTTATAACTCCGTTAAATTATTACTTTTTCTGTTAGTTTACATTTATTTATCAATTAACATTTGAAAATATTCATAACTAAAAATTTTAAAAAAAATTATTTTACGCCGTCTCCGGCCTCTCCCTCCGCCCATCCACCGCATGTAAAACTCTTAGCTTTCGACCTCAACTCGCTCACTCAGAAGCGCTCCTTCTCACATACTCAGACCCAACCCATTTTCTCTGTAAAAGGAGTCCAGGTTTCTCGAACCGAAACCCTAGGCACGGCTGCGGCGGCAGTTCGGATTGGCGGCTGGCTCAATTAGCTTACACATCTGGTTACTTCTCAAGACGAAGCCCATATGATGTTCGCGAAAGCAATTTGGATTGGTGTGGTGGTCACTGTTCAGGGTTCGAGGGAGGATTACAACTTATAGAAGGTCGTTTATGTTACTATTACGGGTGTGGTGATTGAGAGAGATCCGAAATCCGAATTCGGAGCTGCTGAATTGATTGGATTATGTTAGGCTTGCGATGAACTGTTATGATGTTGTGCAAGTGCATTCATAAGGAGATTGAACCGGTAAGCTAAAATGTGTTGCTCATGGTCGATGCTGAGTTGATTGTGCTATGCTGTGTATAGTTCTTGTGAAATGAGAACCGTCAACAGCAAGGTTTTCCTACTTGATTCCGTTGATAATAATTACTTCAAAATATTTTCATTTAAAAAAAAGCACTTGTGTTAAAATTTGTAAATAATTTATTTGCAAGCTGTCTAAACTTGTGATAAAAAAATTAAATAAAGTTAATTTAGTTATGAATATTTTCAAATGTTAATTGATAAATAAATGTAAGTTAATAGAAACATAAATAATTTAACGGAGTTATAAACGCCGTTAACGGTGTTTATAATTCTGTTGGACTCCTTAGCTTTTACCATATTTTGGAAAAAAATTATATAGTTCAAACCTCTTTTGGAAATGTTAATAGTTCGGACATGAATTTGAAAACAGGTGGTAGTTCGATACCCTTTTTTGTACTTTTCCCTTTTTTGTCGAATATATTATTTAGTAGAATGGCGTTGATGATGAAATTGGTTACTTACTGCTGTGATTTGCTTGCTGGATTAGAGGATGGCCTTGCCACTGGTCAGGGATTTGCTGCTGATAGTGTGCAATAGCAGTAGCAGGACAGCCATATACTTGTCTTTCAATATGTAAGTGCTTTGTTTTTTTCAATTGTTAAGATTTTCTGCTGGACTGGATGAATTTGACGCTATAAATGACGGCGTTGTTTATAGATGGAGAAAGTGAGAATGGATGTCGAGGAAAGGTACAAGAGGAACTCAAAGCAGCTGATAGAATTGGTTAAAGAACGGATTCTGAAGCGGTTGATAGCCAAAGAAGAAAGTATGTGCTAGTTTGTAAAATAAGAGTGCCTTGAATGTATTATGCGACGAAAACTAAAAAAGGCCCATTTTTTGTGCTTCGCTTCAGGCCACGTGAGCCTTGAGACGGCCCTAGCTGTAGTAGTTCTCATTTTTGGCGACATTTGATGTTTGTGCTCTCAATGATATGTACCAAATGATATGATCCACTTGCTAAATAGCGTTGAAATTGAAAAGATGAAGAAGTAAAGAAAGAGAGAGTAGAATTTAGAGAAACAGAAATTTAGATTGATAACATTTCTACTTGATAACTAATCCTAACTAACTCTTCACACATGTTTACATCTTACTGGATAATAATGACTATTGAAATCCATAACCGTAATAAAGGCACGATCAGCCAAAAGGTTTACAGTCTCCGTCAACATTTCCCTATACCCCGCTCCAACATACAGTATTCATTTTCCCACTTGAAGCATCTCAAAATTTTCACATGTGTGACAGCTTCCGCCTGCAATTAGATATGCAATAAAAAATCACCATCTAACAAAATCTACAAATGAAAGTAAAAAAAGGCCCACAACACGAACCCTAGCTCAGTAAATCAATTCGTCTTTCTCCGGTAACTTGTACTGTGACTGAAAACTCTGTGATACGGCTTGGGGTGTTGTTAGAAATAGAAAATGCGAATTAGGAGGAGTTTTGATTAGAAGTGACCGAAGAATTATAAGAAGATGAAAACGGAATTGCTAAGATGACTTTTGATTTTCAAACTTAAGTTCTTTACAACGACACACAAACTTAATTTATACTAAAAACATGAATTGTAGCTAATTTGTAACCGACACCAAACTTATCTAAAACAACTAAACTAAATGACTGCAGATAATAGCATGTGCCACCTCTTGGATTTATTTCACTTATCAAAATGGGATGTAACACTCCGATCCAAGTTAAGACGAGTAACGCTTCTTCAGAGGACCAAATCTTTGACTTCAGAGCTTGCATCGGAATAGAAATGCATAGTAGGTAATTGAAATGCATAGAAGGATGTAATTGTTTATTTTTTCAGGTATCTCCATGAAGGGTTGTGAAGCTAAAATCAACAGATTAGAAAAATCCGGTCGCCAGACTACTAAATAGATTTTCGATCGACTTAATGGCTGAGACCAAGGTTGTAAAAAATGCTAGGCGCTAGTCGGGTGGAAAGGGTCCTTGAAGATTAATCGGTTTTATAATTGTGTATTTTTTTAATATTTATTTATAAGAATTAATTATTTAATTACTATTTAAATAAGAAACTACTAAAACTTAAAAATAATTTACAAAAAAAAATCAAATTTTTCCGCCTGGAAGCCGCCTAGACCCTCCCAGATACGCCTAGGCCCCGCCCAGCCGTTCGGTCGCCTAGCGCCTAGACTCGCCTCGGCCCCGCCTAGATGGTCAAAGGCGTTAGACCGATTTAGTATCCGATTTGAACAAAATCGGATTGTGTTGTAAAAATCCTCCGCATAGGCCGATTTTTAGAATACTAGCTAAGACCAATAGTCGTTTCAAAATGTGACAATTTCGTCATCTTCCATACCGCCCGCGTTCGGCGTGGTATATATTAAACGGCATCACAAGTTGCATTTCCATAGTAAGGCAGAGAAAATTGAACAAGCCTCAGCCCTCATTAGTTCATTCCAATTCTATTTTGCTGAAAAGAAGAAGCATTCAAATCAAAGTCAGCTTGTTTAATAATCTGTCACCGTTGGAGGAGGGCCATGAGACTATTTTTGTTCTATAACTACCGGCTCACAAATGAAGTACTTATTTGTTTGTTTGTAGGTCAATCCTCTTTCATTTAAAATTTCAGTTGTTCAATCTATCAATTTTATATAAGTATCTATATTTAAAAAAGAAAATACTTTAGTTCAATATTGAAGTCCGTTGTTTTAATTCTTTTGCTTAAGTTAAACTTAAATCGTACATTTATGTAAATAAGGGTCAATTCGTAGGGTTATGAACCCTGATAATCAAAAGTCCAGCCTCCGGTTACAGTACTTGGAAAATAACCAAGGGATCCATGATAGTAGTTGAAGGCAGGAAAGACGGGACGTTGTATATGACGAGCAACGTCCATAAAAGTACTGTTGGTGCAAGTGTGAAAGGAGATGCAGATTTGTGGCATTGTCGTCTCGTGACATGAGTGAGAAATGGATGAAGGTATTGTGCACAAAGAGTCTGCTACCTAGACTAGGTGGCATGATCCTAAGAAAGTCAGTTTCTCAAGAGGTGGCATGATCCTAAGAAAGCAAAAGCTGGAGTTGGTCCGTAGCGACTTATGGGGGCCACCACATGTTACATCTCCTGGTGGGACATATTATTACATAACCTTCATTGACGACTGCACAAGGAAGGATGAGTTTATTTTCTGAAAAATAAGTTTGATGCGTTTGATGTTTTCAGAACGTGGTAACCGTGGTAGAGACTAAGATTGGTCTTAAAGTGAAGTGTCTGAGATCCGATAGTGGTGAAGAGTATGAGCTTCGAGAGCTCAAGGACTACTTTGCATCGAATGGAGTTTGTATGGAAAAGACCTTGAAGGGAACCCTTTAGCATAATGGCGTGGCTGAACAGATGAACAAAACTCTGAACGAGCGTGCTAGGAGCATGAAGTTGAAGTGTGGACTTCTGAAAATGTTATGAGCTAAAGCATTTAACACTCCTACCTACCTGATTAACCGAGGACCATTAACTCCGCTGGGGAATGGGATTCAAGAGGAGGCTTGTAGTGGCAAGGAGGTAATCTGTCCTTTCTTCATATTTTTTCATGTGTTGCATACGTTCACATACCTGCTGTTGAAAAAAGTAAGTCGGATGCAAAGAATGTAAGCGTACGTTTATTGGATATGGTGGTGATGTGTTACAGACCCGAAAAACTGAAAGTTGCCCAAACCGCTACTCAACACGTCGGAATGACCAAATGTCGGAAATTATTGATAAATGCCTCAAAAACGACCATTGAGTGCAAGGAATTTTCGGAAAAATACAAGGCCTTTAGGCTAATCTCGTCACAATGACATACATTCGAGTCCCGAACTAGAAAATTGCTTTGCAGAAGTATAAGAGATGAAAAGGATGCCTTAAGATCTCTCTGGAAGCATTTGCATGTTGAGAAATGACGATAGGGCCTTGTATTTATAGGATGAGGGCGCTCATTAATGGCCTTACCCGAATGGGCGCCTTGCCCTGGTCACGCCCCTTTGAAGTGTCTTCTCGAACTTGGTGTCTCTAGGTGGATTCAGCCCATGTCCATGTCCGTCCCTTGGAATAAATGCTGGTTTCTAGGTCCATGGCCCTCTATTAAATGTCGCCCACCAGGTCTCATTAATACCGGGTCCTTCATCTATAGTCGCACTGCTTGGCCCACATATACGCACCTCTTCAGTAGGGGCCTTGGTGCCTTCGTCAGGGCCTGGGTCCTCGGCTTGCTAAGATGAATAGACAAGTTAAGCTAGAAATACTGAAAATTTAACGCAACTTAATGGACAAGAGAGTTAATTCAATTTAAGAATTTAACTTACTTCAAAATTTAAAGTTGAATGAATCTGATTATTGATGAATTACTAAATCATTTCTAATATACATGAACTTTTAGATGGGGTTTATGCAAGAATATGATGATTATTTTCAAATTTTAGAGAATATCATGATGTAAACTCCATATACATATGAGTTGAATTTAAGTTGAGTTGGATTGAATCATTGGGGTTAATTGAATTGAACTGACGAAACTTATCTAACTTATGGATTTTGTGATTAAAATTTAAAACAGAGTCCGAAATAAGTTTAACTAATATTGAACTTAAAACAAGCCAATAACCAATGATTAAATGTTTAATTTGAACTCTAAATCATTTTCATTCATATTGTTGGTTTGAAAGTGCTGAACATATGCTGATTTAACAGAGAGAATGACCAATCAGAATATAGGTTAGGGTTGGTTAACTGTTCCATTGTGTTTAAATCAAATACCATATTGCAAGCTTCTTCTGGCCAGGTGCTTATGTCTTCTGGCAGCTGCCAACCGTATAATTCTAACTAATGTTAACGTCGTTGACGTAAGAAATGTTTATGTCTAATGTGACAACAGAAATAGTTTGCACTATTTTTGAGTTACTAATTGATGTTCTTATGAATGTCATGCTTTTGGCAAAACGAGTTTAGAGAGGTCAAGCAGGAGTACAAGGAGAGTTCGACCATATTCTGGAACAAAAGTACAGCCTGGAACTGACGCAAGGATGTTTCCTAAATCGGAAGTTCCTAAAGATCAAAGACCTGCTCGGTGAAGTCGGCCAGCGACAAAACAGAAGATCAAATATTCAAATAAATATTCTCACATCATCTAGAAGAAGATTTGGAATGACTTGGCGAAGAAGAAAGATCGAAATCCTCTTAGAGATTGGAATAGAATTATCTAGCAAATACTTAGGAATATTTTCTAAATATTTGACAGATTTTCTAGGGATGATTTGGATCCGCCCATGCATATAAATAGAAGACTAGGGCGTTCATATCAATCATTGCTTTCTCAGAGAAATACACACGAGTGCATACGTGAGATTGGAGAAGAAGAGCGACGGCCGGCTGAGCTTTTCCCCACTGGAAAATCACCGGCGCTGAAGTAGTTTGTTCAGTGTGCTGATCAGACTATTCGTGTTGAACTGACCGCTGCACACACGGAAGACCATTGCATGCTTTCGGGAGAAAGCATCCGAGCTTCGGGAGAAGATCGAGTACGTTCGGAAGGGAGTTTTGGACCAAGGGGATCGAGGGGGAGCCAAGATCACAAATCTGAGTGAAGTAGTGATAGAGGCTAGGCGTTTACATTCGGAAGATTGTAAGAGTAAGTCCACGTGTAGCTCTATACTATTCAATAAAGATTTACATCCCTCTAGGGCGTGGGAAGCCCCCCCAGAGTAGACTGTTGCCGAACTGGGAATTCCATTGCGTGTTCGCTCTATATTCTGTCCCAGTCACTGTCTGTTAAGGTGTTCAAGGTCAGTCTGAACACCACCTGGATCTGGGCTTGAACAGATAGCAGAATTTCAATTTGTATCAAAGCAAACACTCGACATACAGAGTGTGATCCTGATTTGTTCAAGATGAGTTTGAAGGAAGGACAGAGCACCAACCGACCCCCGTTACTTAAAGGGCCGAACTATGGATATTGGAAATCCAAGATGAAGACCTTTCTGAAATCCCTGGATGAGAATGCATGGAGAGCTGTTCTGATCGGTTAGACACCACCCATGATGACCAACTTAGAAGGAGCAGTGGTAGTGAAACCTGAAGCCGTATGGACAGAGGCAGACGAGAAGACATCTGTAGGTAATGCTAAGGCCATGAATGCAATCTTCTCTAGAGTGGATGAGAACCTGTTCAAACTTATCGCTAACTGCGAAGTTGCCAAAGAAGCATGGGACATTCTCAGAACTGCTTATGAAGGAACAGACAAGGTAAGACACTCGCGGATGCAAATGGTAACTACCAAATTCGAAGACCTCAGAATGAAAGAAGAGGAAACTGTTCCTGAATACAATGCTAGAGTTCTAGACCTGTACAACGAAGCTGCAACACTAGGGAAACCCATTGATGAGGAAAGAATGGCTAGCAAGGTCTTAAGGTCTCTGCCTCCAAGGTTCGCCATGAAGGTCACTGCAATTGAAGAAGTACATGATCTTGCTACTCTAAAGCTGGATACCTCATGGGATCACTGAGGACCTACGAGCTCAACCAGTTACAGGACTACCTCCCTAAGGGAGGCAAAGGAATTGCCCTGAAGGAAGAAGTGTCAGATGACAAATATGAATCTAGTTGTTCAACTGAACAATTAGCAATGATGGCTCAGAACTTAGGCAAAATGCTGAGGAGAATCAACAGACGAGGTCCTGAGCAAGGTCAGTCATCATCTAGCAACTTCCGTAACTGGAAGAAAGGGAAGACTAGGACAAGTGAAAACAGGCAGGAGTTCTCCTCTGAAAAAAAGGAAAGACATACAGTGTAGGGAATGGAGAGGCTTCGGTCACATTCAGGCAGAATGTGCCAACACCCTCAAGAAGAAAAAGGCGATGGTTGCTAATCTGAGCGACAGCGAGTCAGATGATGAGGAGGAAGATGACGAGACTACGAACTTTGTCGCATTTGTTGCCACGATTGAGGATTGCTGTGAATCCAGTGAGAGTAAGTATTCTAGCCCTCTGTCCGAACAGCTAGCTGATGACTCCTCAAACAGTGATGATGAAGAACTCACTCAGGAGACTCTGGCCGCAACTTACAAAGTGCTATATGAGAAATGGCTGATGGTGATCAATGTGAACAAGAAGCTTACTGAAACAGTCTCCAGTCTGACTGAAGAAAATGACAACATGTGGCAAGAAGTAGAAATCCTGGTCACTCAAGAAGTGGAACTCCATGATGAGGTTATGTCTCTGAAAATCCAACTTACTGAAATGAAACAGGAAAGGTCATCACTGCTTGCATAGAAGACTGAACTTTTGGGTACCATGTCCTAACTAAAAATTGAGATGGGGAAGAATCAGGATATACATCCAACCGACATGATGGAGCTGAGAAAGAAAATAGCCGATCTGAAACGTAAAGAAGTTTTTCTCTTGAACAAAGTCGAGTCACTGGAACTTCAGATAGAGTCAGAGAAAATGGATCATGCAACTACCTTGAAGGAGTTCAGTCAAATTAAGAAATCATTGAAGATGCTGAACTCAGGGTCAAAAGATCTGAATGACATCCTCAAGTCGCAAAGAATGGAGGTCGGGCACAGAGGTCTGGATTTCACGGAAGCAGTCAGCTCGAAAGGCACAACATTTGTTAAGGCCAAACCAGTGGTGGTACAGCCCTCTAGACAGAAGGTGACTCAAAATCGAGAAAAGACCTCAGCAAATCAAAAAAAGGCTAGTGATGCTAACACCAGACCTCACTCAGAATAGAAGAGAGACACTCGCACGTGCTGGTACTGCTATCAGATTGGACACATCAAACCAAAGTGTCCTCTGTTTCTTACAGAACGGAAGGATATGGAGTTCAGGGCCAAACCTCGAATACGACAAGTCTGGGTACCAAAAGCAAGCGAGAAGGTGTGCATGGTCGCCTTCAGTTCGTCAAGCCACATTGAGAAAGATCGTTGGTACTTTGACAGTGGATGTTCAGCTCACATGACAGGTAATACTAAGTATTTTACACATATTGGACCTGCTAGGAAACGCCAGTTTTGTCACTTTTGGCGATGGTGGAAATGGCCAGGTGATCGGCTGTGGGACATTGAAGGTTCGGATCTACCTGTGCTCGAGGACACCCTTCTTGTTGAAGGATTGAAGGTGAACCTGATCAGTATTAGTCAATTGTGTGATGGCGGATACCATGTAAAATTCACTCACAATTCATGTCAATTCCTGGATAAGAAAGGTGGTACACTGATGAAAGGAAGCAGGGCAGCCAGCAACTGCTATCTCCTAGGATCTGATGGAACAGCAGCTGCTTTTGCATGCTTGATAAGTCAAACTGATGAGATGGAGTTGTGGCATCAACGACTGGGACATCTGAATCTCAAGTCCCTGAAGAAGATTTCCACAGCTGGACTCATACGAGGAATGCCCGCAGTTAAGGGCGATCTAGATGTATTCTGTGGAGAATGTCAGATTGGCAAGCAGACGAAGACGGCTCATCCAAAGACCTCTCAGATCAGTACTAGCAGACCACTGGAACTCATTCATATGGATTTAATGGGTCTGACAGATGCTTGTCGTCAGAGCAAATGTACAAATAAATTTATAGTCCGCTACTCGCGACTTCACTACTGGGTAGCAAGTGGTAAGTAGGGGTCGAACCCAAAGGAATTAGGGGGATAGTTGTTCTTTGAGGTGATTTGTACAGCAAGGGAGCGTGTTTTAGGTTGGTTGAGGTTTTAAAGCTAGTAACTACGTGACTTTTTGGTTGGTTTTGGTTTTTTTCTGCGAAAAGTAAATGACTGAAAATAAAAGTAGGAGACTTACAGCGGGTGATGCGTGATTGGCAAGTCCTCCGGAAGGTGAGCAGTTGATTACGGCTGCAGGAGTTGTTTGATTTCAAGGAAAACATTCGATTTCGGGGGCCTTGTATTATAGCCTGTTTATCATTGACCTTTAGTGATCCTTCTAAGTATTCAAACGTGCATCAAGGCCATTCCAAGCACTCGATTTGCCACACTATCTAGTCTTTTGCAAAAGTGTTCGAAAGAGTATCAAGGTCATTCCAAGCACTCGATTTGCACACACTGTCTAGACTTTTGCAAAAAAACGTAGAGCCCTTGTTCTACTTAGACTAATACCCCATTCCAAGGTATATTAGCCCGTGTGCATCTATTTGATCAGTCATTCCCGAGCAATCAAATGGTGTTTGAGAGAGGTCAAACTCCTCAGATAAGCTTTGCCATTCCAAGCATCCACTTATCCGAGTATGTTTACGAACTTCCACGGAAGAGCTTTGCCATTCCAAGCATCCACTCAACCTTGGAAGTTCTGGCCTAATATATGGCACATAGAACAAGTTTTGAATACAGAGAAAAAACACTAAAGCAAAGTCTAAAACATTTTATGATACAAGTACACCCCTTTAACCGAATGAAGAGTTTAGCTACGAATATCCATAGAGGTGGATACCATAGCTAAATACTCGGGGGTTTTTGAAAGACAGTAAGTAAGGGGAATACTCAAGAACCAACAGGAGTATTCCCAATTCCTACTTGAATACTCAAGAACCAACAGGAGTATTCTGTAAAACTGTTATAATACTCAAGAACCAACAAGAGTATTATTTCAAAACCAAACTTACAAATTGCCAAACTTAGAGAGATAAGTGATTTATGATTTTTGGGATGATTTACAAATGAGATGGGGGGCTTGTATTTATAGCCAAAGGAGAGGGGAATGGAGGGTGAGGATGAGAGCACATGGCTATCATCCATGGTGAGCTCCATGGAGGTCATAGCCGCCGGTTGTGGGTGAAGAAGGGAGGAGAGCTTCCTCCTTTGGCCACCTCCTCCAAAAGCCGCCGGTCACCATGGGCAAATGTGGAGTTTTGCGACGTTTTCACAAAACTATCGGTGTATTTCAGCCCGGGATTGACTTTGATTGCTCTTCGCTTTGATTTGTTTTGAATGATTCCATGTCAGGATCTTTAGATTTCTTCAGTCAGCGTCTGATCGAGACCTTGGAATGACTCGTAACATCTTTTCTGCGTAAAATCCTCTCCTTAGCGTGTATTCTCTCTAAGCTCCAAAATACCCTGTAGATAAATATCGGAACTAACAAGCAAAAGTTAAATAGACAAACAGTCTAATTTAGTGGGTTTAACTGTGTTTTTGATTCGAATAATTATGGTCCATCAGATCACCCCACACTTTTAGTTGTTCGTCCCGAACAATGCTATTAAAGGGCGGCACTAAGTAAGCTTTTAAAATATGAAAGTTAGACTGTGGGACTAGACTTATCCTAATTCATGCATTACTACTTATTACCAAATTAAACTGCGTAAATAAATAGTAGAAACTTGATACTTGTACCTCCGTGCTGATATGCAAAGTATTTTGGATGTTTCGGGAGATAGCCCTTTTTAGGCTCCTGGACTGCAATCTCGGGACCGTCTCGTACTATATGGTTTTCTTGTAGCTTTCTCTAGCACGTGATTCGGTTCGGGTTTCAATGGTTTGATCTTTGATTTTCTTTCTTTTTGGCGAGGGACAGCTTTTTTTGTAGTGAATCGGCCTTTGGCCTTGGATTTGACTTTTTGAGTACTTCACTTTTGTTCGGTTAAAACCTTCACACTTTTGGGCCTTTGGCCTCTTGATTTGCTTCTTCGAGCTTTTGCTTCTTTGTGACTTGCTAGTCCATTTTCTCAAGCCTTTTTGGGAGGTCCAATCATCGCCCGCGAGCATATGGAAATACCTCCCCGCTCCCCTCATCGTTGTCGTTTCGCGCGGGTCAAGATGAGGGTCGCTCATCTATTTTCTCGGCTACTTTGACTAGAGAGAGGACGGTCTGATTCCCGTCCTCGCCCTTTTTTTTCTTTTTTGCATAAACACTGCATGGCGGAGATGACTTCAATCTTCACTGAAACCCGAAGTGCAGCCTCCACTGACTTCGAAAACCATATAGTTTGATTCGATCCTTCGATTGCTTGCCAAGCCCCTCTAGGGCATTTTCTATCAACTCCACATCCCTAGTTTATCTCAGCACAAAGGAACAAATGAGAAGTTACATTCTAAGTTTTTAAACAGTTGAATTTTCACAAGGTTGATGCATGAATTATGATCTATCTTTTTCACATTCTTAAGTTCATATTTTCAAAAAGATACTATTAAGAAAACAGCAAGCATGTTATTTAACTATATAAAAAGGTGGTTCTCACCCCACACTTTTGAACGAAGGCGTGCCTTAGTTCAAAAGTCATGCAAGCAGATATATACATGTGAGAATGACTTTAAACTAAATGACTGAAATTAAATGACAGAAAGTAAGATAGTGTCGGGTTACCTCCCGACCAGTGCACTTGTTTAACGTCGTTGGCTCGACAGTACCTCATTCTTGGATCATTGGTTTGGATCCCATGGGTGGCTCAGGTCGAATTTCTTTATTGCGCCAACCCTGATTCTTGCTTTGACTCTTCCTGGGTTTTTGGGGGATGATGGGCGTGGGTCCAGCTCCCACTGTTCTGATGGTTTCTCCTTCCAGCGTCTATGCCCCATTACGGTGTCGTTTTGCTCAGGCCCTTTTCCCATCCTCCTTTTAGCCTCTTCATTGATCACATAGTTTTCAGCGATTTGCCTATTGATCGAGGGGAAAAGTTGGGAAGCTTGCATCTTAAGGCTTGGTTCTGCCTCGTTATGTCCGTTTGTCAGGATCTGGTCATAGATGGTCTCGGAAGCGTGGGTGATGATAGCTGGGTATAGCTCGGGCAGTATGCTGGTGGTATTTTGGACTTCTTCCTCGTTGCTTCCGATGCTTTCCATGTCTGATTCTTCTGACGGTTCAGGAGTCTCTTCTGATGGCTCGGGAGTTTCTTCATTTGCCTCAGGACCAGCTTCGTCTATTTGCATTCCTCCGTCAGTTTGGGGTATTCGTTTTGTGGCTGCGGCCAGGTTATTTATGAGGTACCACATGTCTGCTATGGATAAGTTCCTGGCTGATCTTTTCATTGCTTCGTTAATCCTTCCCAGCTCATCGGACCTCATCCCACGAAGAAATTTTTGAAGAAGAACTTTCTTCGTGAATCCATGGTACGGGCAGCTTGAGACGATGGTGTCGTAGTTCTTGTAGTATTCGTCCAAAGTCTCATCCCGGGATTGTTGAAGGCACATGATCTTCTCACAGGTTTTTTGGCGTAAGGATGGGGGGGGAGAATTCCTTCAGGAATGGAACGCAGAGGTCCACAAAATATTCAGCATGCATAGCGGGTGATGTGTAGTACCAGATTGTCGCGAAGTCAGTCAGAGAAAATTTGAAGCATTTAAGCTTAAATTCCTCTAACATTTCATTCTCAGGTTTTATGTGGCAGCAAAAGTGGTGAAAGTTTCGGCAGTGTTGTACAGGATTTTCTCCATCCGTACCTCCGAACAAGGGTAGATATCGTGTTGTCCATGCATATGTAGTGGGTAGCGTCATGAGAAGGGGAGAGAAAGAAAAGAACAACTATCCGAAGGCTAATTCCCCGGCGACGGCGCCAATTTGACAGATGCTTGTCGTCAGAGCAAATGTACAAATAAATTTATAGTCCGCTACTCGCGACTTCACTACTGGGTAGCAAGTGGTAAGTAGGGGTCGAACCCAAAGGAATTAGGGGGATAGTTGTTCTTTGAGGTGATTTGTACAGCAAGGGAGCGTGTTTTAGGTTGGTTGAGGTTTTAGAGCTAGTAACTACGTGACTTTTTGGTTGGTTTTGGTTTTTTTGTGCGAAAAGTAAATGACTGAAAATAAAAGTAGGAGACTTACAGCGGGTGATGCGTGATTGGCAAGTCCTCCGGAAGGTGAGCAGTTGATTACGGCAGTTATACTAAGAAAGTAAGTGCAGGAGTTGTTTGATTTCAAGGAAAACATTCGATTTCGGGGGCCTTGTATCATAGCCTGTTTATCATTGACCTTTAGTGATCCTTCTAAGTATTCAAACGTGCATCAAGGCCATTCCAAGCACTCGATTTGCCACACTGTCTAGTCTTTTGCAAAAGTGTTCGAAAGAGTATCAAGGCCATTCCAAGCACTCGATTTGCACACACTGTCTAGACTTTTGCAAAAAAACGTAGAGCCCTTGTTCTACTTAGACTAATACCCCATTCCAAGGTATATTAGCCTGTGTGCATCCATTTGATCAGTCATTCCCGAGCAATCAAATGGTGCTTGAGAGAGGTCAAACTCCTCAGATAAGCTTTGCCATTCCAAGCATCCACTTATCCGAGTATGTTTACGAACTTCCACGGAAGAGCTTTGCCATTCCAAGCATCCACTCAACCTTGGAAGTTCTGGCCTAATATATGGCACATAGAACAAGTTTTGAATAGAGAGAAAAAACACTAAAGCAAAGTCTAAAACATTTTATGATACAAGTACACCCCTTTAACCGAATGAAGAGTTTAGCTACGAATATCCATAGAGGTGGATACCATAGCTAAATACTCGGGGGTTTTTGAAAGACAGTAAGTAAGGGGAATACTCAAGAACCAACAGGAGTATTCCCAATTCCTACTTGAATACTCAAGAACCAACAGGAGTATTCTCTAAAACTGTTATAATACTCAAGAACCAACAAGAGTATTATTTCAAAACCAAACTTACAAATTGCCAAACTTAGAGTGATAAGTGATTTATGATTTTTGGGATGATTTACAAATGAGATGGGGGGCTTGTATTTATAGCCAAAGGAGAGGGGAATGGAGGGTGAGGATGAGAGCACATGGCTCTCATCCATGGTGAGCTCCATGGAGGTCATAGCCGCCGGTTGTGGGTGAAGAAGGGAGGAGAGCTTCCTCCTTTGGCCACCTCCTCCAAAAGCCGCCGGTCACCATGGGCAAATGTGGAGTTTTGTGACGTTTTTGCGACGTTTTCACAAAACTATCGGTGTATTTCAGCCCGGGATTGACTTTGATTGCTCTTCGCTTTGATTTGTTTTGAATGATTCCATGTCAGGATCTTTAGATTTCTTCAGTCAGCGTCTGATCGAGACCTTAGAATGACTCGTAACATCTTTTCTGCGTAAAATCCTCTCCTTAGCGTGTATTCTCTCTAAGCTCCAAAATACCCTGTAGATAAATATCGGAACTAACAAGCAAAAGTTAAATAGACAAACAGTCTAATTTAGTGGGTTTAACTGTGTTTTTGAATCGTATAAGTATGGTCCATCAGGGTCCAATGCCAGTTGAGAGCTACGGGGGTAAAAAGTATGTTCTCGTATGTGTGGATGACTACACCAGATTCACTTGGACCAGATTTCTTCGAGACAAGTCTGAAGCCGCACATCAATTCATTGATCTAGCTACCTTGCTTCAGAGAGAAAGGGAGGACAAAGGAGAACGCCTGGTGGCTATCAGAAGTGATCACGGTAAAGAGTTCGAGAACAACACCAGGGCCACCTACTGTGCTGAACAAGGTGTCACACACCAGTTTGCATCTCCTATCACTCCACAGCAGAATTGTGTTGTGGAAGGAAGAAACGCACAATCTAGGAGATGGCCCGAGTGATGCTGCATGCCAAGAAAGTACCTCTCAAGTTCTGGTCAGAAGCAATGAACACGACGTGTCACATCATCAACCGTGTTACAGTACGCAGTGGAACAGAGATGACCTGTTATGAACTTCGGAAGGGGAAAAAGCCAACTGTGAAATACTTTCACATCTTTGGAAGTGTGTGCTACATCCTGAACGATAGAGAGTATAGACAGAAGCTGGATCCTAAGAGTGATGAAGGATTCTTTCTAGGCTACTCCATAAACAGTCGCGCATACCGGGTGTTCAACAAGCGTACAGGCTCCGTCATGGAATCAGTCAACATCAAGGTGAAGGATGAAGTGTTTGAGAAATCTGCCTCAGACGATGATGACTATGGCAGTAGAACGATAAGTGATACACCCTCCCCATCTCAGTCGACTGAAGGAGATGGACCTGGAGGAGTGGCAGCGGAGGAAAATCACACCTCGGACTCCTCATCTAATGACGATGAGGACCCCAGCGAAACCTCCAACACACAAGAGGATATAGTTGATTTACAGCCATCACGACGAGTTACCAAAAACCATCCTATTTCTGAGGTTATAGGTGAACCAAGTGAAGGGATGAAGACTCGGGGCAAGGAGATTAACTACCGAGAACTGGCGGCTTGTTCATGTTTTCTGTCTACGATAGAGCCAAAGATTGTCAAAGAAGCTCTGCTTGATGAGCACTGGGTCCTGGCGATGCAGGAAGAACTGGAGGAGTTCACCAGAAAAGATGCGTGGGACTAGTTTCACGACCTGATGATGTCAATGTCATTGGAACAAAATGGATATTCAAAAACAAATCCGATGCGATGGGGAACATTACCAGAAACAAAGCCAGATTGGTTGCACAAGGCAACACTCAGATTGAGGGCATTGACTTCGATGAAACATTTGCTCATGTTGCACGACTTGAGGCCATTCGCCTGCTTTTTGCTTTGGCTTGTCATCCGAAGTTCCGTCTGTTCCAGATGGATGTGAAGAGTGCGTTCTTGAACGGCTTCCTGAATGAGGAAGTTTATGTTGCTCAACCCAAGGGATTTGAGGACCCGCATCACCTGAATCATGTATATCGGCTGAAGAAGGCCTTGTATGGTCTCAAACAGGCGCCCAGAGCATGGTATGAGCATCTCACGATATTTCTCTTCGGCCATGGCTATGTGCGAGGGGGAGTGGATGAGACCCTATTTGTCAAACGCACAAGGCCAGACTTCATTATTGCACAAATATATGTTGATGATATTGTGTTTGGATCCAGCACACAGAAACAAGTGGATCCGTTTGTGGAATAGATGCAGAGGGAGTTTAAGATGACCATGGTTGGAGAAATGAACTACTTTCTTGGACTCCAAGTAACTCAGAAGGAGGATAGTATTTTCATCTCTCAAAGTAAGTATGCCAAAAATCTAATCAAAAAGTTTGATCTCGAAAAGGCAAGTCACAAGAGGACACCAGCGGCAACCCACTTGAAAATCACCAAAGACGACGCTGGAACAAAGGTGAACCAGACTCTATACAGAAGTACGATTGGAAGCCTTCTGTACCTAACCGCCAGTAGACCGGATATTGCCTATGCAGTAGGAGTATGTGCAAGATACCAGGCAAAATCCGAAAGAAAGTCATCTAATGCAGGTAAAAAGGGTTATCAAATACGTTTGTGGAACTGCAAATTTTGGTATCTGGTACACCAAGGACACCAATCCATTCCTGGTCGGCTATTGTGACGCAGACTGGGCAGGAAACGCTGAAGACCGAAAAAGCACGTCCGGATGTTGTTTCTTCTGGGACAACAACTTGGTTTCCTGGTTCAGCAAAAAGCAAAATAGTATCTCTCTATCTACGGCCGTAGCAGAATATATTGCTACAGGAAGTAGCTGCACTCAACTACTATGGATGAAGCAGATGTTGTCTGAATACGGAGTAGAACAGGAAGAGATGACCTTGTACTGTGACAACATGAGCGCGATCAGCATATCCAAAAACCCAGTACAACACTCCCGGACGAAGCACATAGATATCAGACATCACTTCATCAGAGAGCTGGTAGAACAAAAAGTGGTTACCCTGAAGCATGTAACAACTGACAAACAACTTGCTGATATCTTCACCAAGCCATTAGATGCTACTCAGTTTGAGACACTTAGATCCTTATTGGGTCTATGTGTTGTTAACAACTAACTGTTCCAGGCAGTGGTCAGTCAAGAGCAGAACTCCATCAAATCAGTTGGACTGACCAAACAAAGAAAGAAGCTGGAAGAGATGGTGTATTTCTAGAAGGTATTTCTTTTATTCAAAATCTTTTCAGAGATATTTTCGAGTCGTTTATGAGGAGAGAGGACAAAATATCTCAAGTAAATATGTTCAAGTCGGTTTTGGGAAGGTGAGCAGTCTGTATTTTTGAACATCAATTCACTCTTCTGTTACTGGTCTCACACAAGCTTCCGAAACCCTAGAAGCAAAAATTAACTCCGAAATATCTCAAATCATCAGCATATCGGCAACCATGGTGAACACAAGGAAAACCGCCAAGAATGCAGTCAAGATACCATCGGAACTGAAAGGGGCAGACAAGGCATCGTCTATAGCGTTAGCAGAAAAATCCCAAATCACGAAACCAGAGAAAACGAAGATGCCAAAGGAGAAAAAGGCGAAAACTTTAGCCAACGAAACTCCAATAACAACTGTTGCTGAAGAAGCGGCTAAAGCACCTGTTCCTGTAAACCCTAAGATCCGTGTGGAGAAAAAGAAAGAGAAGGGAACTGCTGCAAAAAAGAAGGATGTGCCTTCAAAGACATCGGAGGGGAGTCCTAAGCCTAACAATGCTAGTTCACCATCAAAGGGGCAAAGTCTATCAACGACTGAACCGCCACGAACTGAGGTAATCTCTGGTCCTAAAACTCAGAGTTCTGTTGCTTTATCTATGGAAGTTGTGAATGAGAAAAATAAGAAGAGTGATAAAGGAGAAACAATTGTGGATGGTGAGTTGGTTGAGAATGTAGCCAGTAGGTCTGAGACTATGGTAAACATTGTTGAAGTATTGAAAGAAGTAGTACCAAGTCTGGCCGAGTTCAGCACCGCGGGGAAGCAGACTGGGCTGAAAGACAAACTGCATGCGACCATATTTGTGTTACAAAAGGAGGGTCTTTGAAGAAAACTGGTGGTTAAAAGAAGATTTGCTCCATGAAAGTATGTGGCAAAGATTAGTGCCGTCAGAGAATGGATGAAATCTACATCAGAATCTGAGAATGAACGGCTTGTGGAAAGTACGGGCAAGAGAAAACTAGTTCTTGAAGAAGAGACTGACGAAGGATCAGTAGAAAAGGCAGAAGGATTAGTTGATGAGCAGCAAGAAAAGCAAGACGACGCTATGTCTGAAGAGTCTGTTCCATCTGAGCCTGAAGTGGTCTCTACGCTGCAGAAGGAAGGGTCTTTTGAAAAGGATGACAATGAGCCTGAAAAAAGTACTGAATCTAGGGAAGCAGATGCTAAAGAAAGGTCAGTTCCAGAGCAAGCGACTGATGGAGAGCTAGTTGGTGTACAAGCCCGTGTTGAACCAGTAATTCAACAGGACGATGAGCAAGATGTAGAAATGGCCGAGGCTGCTCAGACTCAGGCTAAACCATCTGATGAACAAGACTCTGTTTTATTGTCTGAACTAAAGAAGGCTGAGAAAGGCAAAGGCAAGAAGAAAGTTCTAATTCAAGAACCAGTAAGCAAAGATTGCGTTGGACAGGCTGAAGAAGGTCACGTCGCAGGGGGAGCAAGTGGAGTCAAGAAGAGAAAGCATGAAACTCCATCCCCTGTATCAGCAGAGGTTCCAACTGGGATCACAAAAGGTGGTATATGGTTCGAAAGTAAGAATCCCTCAAAAAGGTGGAAGGTAGTACATAAGAGGAAAATAATCCCTCAAAAGCTCCTTGATGAGAAGCACTATAAGGGAAAAGAAGTGGTTCATGTTCTGAAGGAGACAAGTGTACTGGTCCTTAACAAAGTGCAAACCGTTCAACAAACAGCTGGTAAGAGAGGCTATAGCCAACTTGCCCACTCAGTTTGGAGTTGTTGGCGACAAGGATTACGGAGTGGTCCATGTTCGAGGAAAGAGGGTCGAGTTGGATCCTGATCTCATCAACATCTATTTTGCCATGGATGGCCCAGCAGTGAACGAGGAGGAACCAGACTATGACAAGATTGCCAACTGCATTACTGCCGGTTCGTATCCCTTCTGGGGAGAGACTTCCATTCCGGTTGCATATCCGACCACGTTCTACTCTATGCTCTTTTTCATTGCTATTTTCAACTGGAAGCCGAAGTCACACCGCTCTTCAGTCAGCAAGGAGATTGGTCAACTACTGCATCAAATTGGGAACAAGATGCATTTTAATATGGGAAAATCATGTTCCACCAGATAGCTGCATGCTACTTCTAGCCGTATCCTGCATCACATTGGTTTTCCTTCCCTCATCAATGAGCTTATTATATACAAGAATCCAGAATTGAAGACGCCGCAGGATAGTCTCTCCAAAGCCCCGCTAAAGTTTACAGTGGATCATAAACTATACAAAGGGCGTCATGTGAATGACCTTCAGGCCCCGGGACAGAAAAGGAAGGACCTTCCAGAGTCGTCAATGAAAGGATCAGCTGCTGGCCTAAAGCTGTCTCATACTGAGAGGGAACAAATACTGAAGCAGCTGGACACTTACCTCACGGTGGAACTGGAGCAGAAGAAGCGCATCAACAGCTTGGCTCGTGCACTGAGATATCCCAGCGATGATGAGGAAGATGCCGACGCAGCAGAGGATGATGACTCCATTGGGATCTCGTCTACATAAAGGTCCATGTTTTGCAAACTCTGAACAATGACTTTTGGTTGTTTTCGCATTTGTCTTGGTACTTGTTCTGGTACTGTTTACCTTTCTGCTTGAACTATGATTGGACCCCTTACAAATTTATGGCAAAAAGGGGGAGTAATTTGAGGTGGCTGTTTTGTTCCATCATGTATCTTTATAGTCTAGATAGTTCTAGAGGACTTGGTTTTGCAAAAAATGACAAGGAGGAGATTGATGTTCCTATGAATGTCATGCTTTTGGCAAAACGAGTTTAGAGAGGTCAAGCAAGAGTACAAGGACAGTTCAACCATATTCTGGAACAGAAGTACAGCCTGGAACTGACGCAAGGATGTTTCCTAAACCGGAAGTTCCTAAAGATCAAAGATCTGCTCGGTGAAGTCGGCCAGCGACAAAACAGAAGATTAAATATTCAAATAAATATTCTCACATCATCTAGAAGAAGATTTGGAACGACTTGGCGAAGAAGAAGATTTAGAGATTGGAATGGAAATATCTAGCAAATACTTAGGAATATTTCCTAAATATTTGACAGATTTTCTAGGGATGATTTGGATCCGCCCATGCATATAAATAGAAGGCTAGGGCGTCCATATCAATCATCGCTTTCTGAGAGAAATACACACGAGTGCATACGTGAGATTGGAGAAAAAAAGCGACGGCCGGCTGAGCTTTTCTCCACTGAAAAATCACCGGCGCTGAAGCAGTCTGTTCAGTGTGCTGATCAGACTGTTCGTGTTGAACTGACCGCTGCACACACGGATGACCATTGCATGCTTTCGGGAGAAGATCGAGTACGTTCGGAAGGGAGTTTTGGACCAAAGGGATCGAGGGGGAGCCAAGATCACAAATCTGAGTGAAGTAGTGATAGAGGCTAGGCGTTTACATTCGGAAGATTGTAAGAGTAAGTCCACGTGTAGCTCTATACTATTCAATAAAGATTTGCATCCCTTTAGGGCGTGGGAAGCCCCCCAGAGTAGGCTGTTGCCGAACTGGGAATTACATTGCGTGTTCGCTCTATATTCTGTCTCAGTCACTGTCTGCTAAGGTGTTCAAAGTCAGTATGAACACCACCTGGATCTGGGCTTGAACAGATAGCAGAATTTTACTAATCTTTTTTTCCCCTTTCGTTCTCAGAACTCCAATCACATACCCAGGTTAATAACTCTCCAGAACCAAGCAGCTGATGTATATAATCAAAAGTAACAGTGAGTCGCTAAGCAGCTAATGTAACTCTCCTGGACCTTAATGCGTGAAGCCACGGCCATAGGCTGATGCAACACACACCTTTATGTTCCTTCTGTAGCATATATACCATAAAGTCGTGATCACTAAGCCTAGGTTCCTGACATTCATATTACAATAGCAGTAAAACAGAATATCAAATATACAACCAAAATCATCAAAGGTTTCACTTCCCTTGATTTTTTTTTCCGATAAAGAACTTGCCCAACAGAGCAAGGCCACCAGCAATGCACAAAAATGTGGAGGTTAGGGACGGGCAACTGGAAGCTGATGATATGAAAGGTTGGCACGCGAGATTCAAGAACAACTATATCAAGAGGATAACCTTTTAAGTGTCAGCAAGGTACACTTTTCCGACACACACAAACACGTAGTATAGTCATAACTTATAAGTAGTATACTGAATTATATAGTAACATTTTTTGTCTGTTGATTTTTTCTTCTCAAATGTCTTTTTTTAAATGGGGACTTGCGTTCATGACCCCTCATATGGTCTATGTCTTACCAAGAGTTGATTTGTAAACAGATGGATGCAAATATAGCTTTAGCATTCCAGGGTGAACAAGCAGAGCAGGCTTCTGTCATTGGCCCTCATCTAGTGTTGAACCCTGTAAGTGGGTATTATATGTACCATAGTTTTGTTAGATGTCGGTTAATGCTTATATTTTCTCTTTCATGGTGTCTTATGCCCTTATTATTCATTCCTTAATCTTGTCTGATAATTTTCATTTGGCTTGCAAGGATGACTAATGAAAATATGATCAACCTCAAGCCCCCAGTTTATGATCTTTGCAGCCGGCTTAAGTAGGAGAGGAGCTAGATCACGTATTACTGTCCTTTTTAGGGGAGAACGACCTAGGGTGGTCTAAGCGTCTCAAGTTCTTTGAATTTCATGTTAGATAATATGTACAAAATATACATAAATAATGTACAACAACAATATGAACGACGCATATAGACAGATTATAAAACAGATCATATATTCGTGTGGAATAGAAAAGAAAATGAAATCGATACAATCAAACCAGAATCGCGGTTAACGCGACGCTATCCTTAAAGCATGATTGATGTCTGATGAGTCGTATTTATACGACTCGTCCAACCAACTAATTCCGTTTATTTCGACACTTTCATATGCGAAACAATTACTTTTTAGTATGGTTTTGCATCTCAGGTGTTTCGGAAGCTCTAGGAGGAAACGCGCATAAAAGACGGCATTTTATGCCAAAAACATCACAGTTTCAGATTAGACCTTTGGACGCTCGACGGAGTGCTGGGAATGGACCGCTAATCAGAAAAATACGAGCCACATGCCATTGCAAAAGTGACTCAATTGCCTACAACTCTCTAGTTCACACCGAGAGCAGCCGAGATCGTTTAGATGGTCAAAACGAGAGTTGAAGTGAAGACAGACAATCTGGGCGAGAGTTCCACATGCACTTTACACTTTAGGTGCACGATGAGTCAAGTCGGTGGAGCTCGAGCATGGCGGTTTAGAAGTTTCCTAATTTCGTCCAAGGCGGTTTAAGGCAATACTTGTTGGCCAAGTTAACTTGCCAGCTAAGTTCACTTGCAAGCCAAGTAAAAGTCGGTTTTTGGACATGTTTCCTAAATCCGTTTATGGACCAACTTCGAATTGGAAACTTCGAAACCCTAGCTTCTCCTATAAATAAGACCTCTTGAGCATGGCATAATCATCCATCAGCTCATCATACTACGACATCCCATTCGACAGAGACGAGCACCTCTCGGTCAACCTTCGACGCAGAGAAGATTTTCATTATTGCCTTTCAATTTATTATTGCAATGTTTTCCATGGATATGAGTAGCTAAACCCCTCGTTCGGGCTAGGGCAAATTTATTGTGACTTTCGTTTGAGACTTTGTGCTTAATGCTAATTCATGTTCTACTAGTTCTTGTGCCTGTTTATCTCGGACTAAACTGTGAAGCTAAGCGGATTCCCGAAACGGTAAAACTTAGCCGAGCAGTTTAGCCCCATATTTCGCTGCTTGTTTAATACTGAAACGTTAGGACAAGTAGTCGCACCTAATCTTGCATAACCTGAAACGGAGTGCTAGGTTAACTAGAACTAGAAGTCTATAACCTGAAACGAAGTAGATTGTGGCGTAGTGGCTTGAAACGGCCCTACCTTAGGTTATAACCTGAAACGGAGTAACCACACTTAGGAACACGTACTAGATCATAAGAAGTCGATGATAACTGAGTCAGAATAAAAGCCCTAGTCTGAATGCTCTCTCATATTGAATCACAACCTTTTATTTACTCGCACCTTTAACAATCTGCTCACACCCCAATTGTCTTTCTTTTCAGTCACAGGACACGAGTAACCGAACTGCTCCCTTGGGTTCGCCCCTTGCTTGCCACTTTACTAGGTTTCTCGCAAGGAGTTATAAATTTAAATTTGAGAGTTCAGACGACGTCTGTCAAATTTTGGCGCCGTTGCCGGGGAGCTTTAATACGGTGAAGTTGTTCTTTCTTTCTTTTTTTAGTTTTTTAGTTTTTTGTCTTAATTTAGCTGTTTTTTAGCAGAAAAGCGAAACGACGGGATTCGAGCTACAGGTGTCCGATTTCAGACCATAATACCTTGTTCTGAGCGGAACGACGAGGAGATCAGAAATCACCAGCTTCGCTCATGACATAGGGTGTTTTTAGGCCATCCGGAGTCGTTTACTATTTCATTTCGAATTTTTAGTGTTTTTAGAAATTTTTTGTTTTTTGGAAATCTTCAAATTAGGGTTTCCCCTAGCTTCGTATTACCATGTCTCATGCAGGAAGCCACTTCGGTGATAACATCAACGATAATGAGGTCAATCAAGACTTTCCACCACCAATTCAACCGCATCCACAACAACAGCCCCCTCGGCCGCTACCGCCACAACAGCTCATCAGGGAAGAGTACCAAGGAGAGAACTACTACCGAGAGCCCACCATGGGGGAGCTATGTGCACCGAACTTCCGGAATCAGTTGTGGTGCATCTACGAAGGACCAGAGCTTGAAGGAATAGTCATCAACTCGGCAGTCGTGCACCATCTGCCCAAGTTCTCGGGACGCCAGGGAGAGTCGGCCACAACACATCTTCCGCGCTACCATGGCATCTGCCAAAATCTCAGGCCATACGGAGTCGAAGTGGAGGACTTCAAGCTGAAAGCCTTTTGTTTTTCTCTTATAGATGCTGCTAATGATTGGTTCTTATCCTTGCCTTCAGGTAGCATTCAGGCATGGGACCAGATGCTAAAGAAGTTCCTAAACAAATACTACCCATTCGGCAAAGCAATGCAGATCCGTAGGCAGCTGCAAGATCTCAGACAAGGGCCGAATGAGACGATGTACAATTATCTGGAGAAGTTCAATGCCCTAGAACAGAGTTGCTGCAATCTTGGACTGCCCGAGAAGCTAATCGTGGAATACATGCTAGATGGATTGAGGCAACTCGACAGGAGCTTACTGGACGCCGCGGCTAGAGGAACCATCATGAATCTGTCCCCAGCCGATGTGCGAAGGAAGATCACAGAAATGGCCGAGAATGCGAGGTTCCGAGACGAGTCCAACAAAGAAGAAGAATTCAGCCGAACCAGAAATGTCTCAAGGGCCGAGCCTCCATCAAACGCAATGGCCGAAGAGCTAAAACAAATGAAGGAGATGATGATTCAGATGATGAGGAGGCAGCCGGTCCGAGCGAAGCCATGCGAGTTTTGTGGTTCATTAGACCATAAAACGGATTCTTGTCCGACCATAGTAGAAGAAGACCAAGGCGAGGTCAATGCAGTGGACGGGTACCAAGGCTACAACAACCGGGCCGGATCAAATCGGCAATATGGACAGGCCACAACCGGACAAGGGACCAACAGGCAGAATTAGAGGAATGACAATGGCGGGCTGTCGTTGTACCCGTCAAAAATAATAATTTGTAATCCGACTAGCAAGTGGTAAGTCGGGTCGTATCCACAGAGATCGGTGTGAGAATCTGTTTCACTAAGTATAAAAGTAACAATGGGGGGTAAATTCCGAACAAGTCAAATAAAAACGCAAGTATCAAAACACGATCAATTATCAATAGAGAAATAGTCACACGAATTCGAGTATGTAATATCAAAGAGAAGTGCAAGCTAAAACTTTCCACTGTGATGCAAGACTAAATCATTGACAAATCCGTATTGATTTCTATTGTTTTACAACTTAGAGCTCCCCGCTAGGTTGTATTCCCCGTTCTAGTTCTAGTACTCAATCTCGCGCTAGCGATAATCAAGACCCTAACTCGCTAGAGTTGCATGAAGAATTGAACAAGTTGTCCTAGGGTGTTTAATCCTAGTGGTCTATTACTCGTGTCCTAGTTCACTATCCCCGCTAGGTTGTTAGCAAACTTTGACAATTGAAATCAACAAACAAACAAAAGCTCCCCCGCTAGGGTTCCACTCATGCTAGCACATCAATTCCATGAATATTATACAGTAATATGACGTAAAACATAGAAATCGATAGAAGTCTCAAGTCGATACATCACAATTTGGAGTTCTAGCCTACACAAATGAGTTTAGCTACTCATCGTAATGGAATACATCATCAAGTATTGAGTAAGAATGAAACGAAAATACTGTTGACGAATCCTCCACCAATCTGCAGCTGTACTCCAACACTCAAACCCAGCAACGAGTCCTCAATCGAAATCCTACTCCAAGTAGTCTTCTCTCCAAACCGAAACTTCGAACTCCCTAACCCTAGATCTGATTTTCTCTCCTTTCTCCAGATCCAGCCGCCTGGTTTTCTGTCCCCTCGAGTTCTCTCTATGTCCCTTCGAGACTGCAAATGAGAAATAATGATTTTGAGTGCCAGGTGTCATCCGCGGACGTCTCTTGATTTATGCTCCGCGGAGGTCTCAACAATTATGGAAATTCAGGAGACGTAAGTGACCGTAATTCTTCTGACGTAAGTGGGCTGCACTGACTCAAACTTCAGCACTTCGGACTTCGTTTCTTCGATGCAAAACATCTTCTAATGGGCTCCCTTTAGCCTATATTCCTTCCATGGTCTCCGAATGTACCTGAGAATGAAAACTACACACAGGTAGTGAAATAATATACAGATAACACTAAGAGCCGGGGTTTAAACATATAAAATAGTCGTACAACTACGACTTATCAAACTACCCCACACTTGAACTTGTTCGTCCCGAACAAGAACAAAGCCATAGAATGAATTACAATGCACTAGTCATGCTAATCCTTACATCTCAATCCCAAATCCAGCAACTAATCGTATCATGCTTAAAATTCTAACAATGCGAGTAAAGATAGACTTTTCGATACTTGTTACCTCGCGAGTTGCAATTGAAACGACCTTGGATGTTTGGGAGATAGTCCCCTATAGGTACCACGGACATTGCATTCTTTTCTGAGTTTTGGTCTTTAGATTGAGTCGGCGGCTTTCTCTGACACGCGATTAATTCACTGCTTTCATACCATTGAGTTGGACTTTGATAAATGACACATCTTTGTTTGAATCAATCAGATTTCTGATTTTCTTCTCACTTGATGGATTGCCATCGGCTTTTGAATTTGTTTCTTTTCCACATAATCATTTGCGCCTTCTGCTCTTTCTCATCCTCGTCCTTTTCACGCGAGTCAAGCCGAGGGTCGCTCGTCTGTTTTCCCGGCTACTCGGACTAGAGATGGGACGGTGTGATGTTCTCCCGTCCCACCTAACCGCATAAGCACTGCAGTGGCGGAGCAGACTCTCAGGATTAGGCTAGTGAAGCGTCAACCTCCACCGCTTTTCTCAATCATCAGAACCAAAAACTCAGAACTTCCTGCAATTTGCCGTACCTTTCTAGGACATTTCTGTCAACTCTACATCCCTGCATATCACAACTCGAAAGAACAAAGCATCGAAATTTTTTGAAATTTCGCATTTTTAGTCAAATGAGCACAATAGTCATATAAAGCTGGAAATAGGATTTCGACATATGAGAAAAGCATAGCAGTGCATCATCAGTTCATCACGACACACTACTGACTCTATAACACCCCACCCCACACTTAAATTCATCCGTGTCCTCACGGTACAACTCAAGAGATAAGACGGACAACAAAACAGACTCAAATAAAAAAAAAAAATAAAAATAAGTGAACTGGTACTCCCCTAATAATCTGGTTGTGGCGCTGGGCTCTGCGATTTTTTTCCTTTTTGAAATTCACCGCGGACGTCTCTTCCTTTTCTTCCCGCGGACGTCTGAATATTATGCAATAATTGCTGAGGCGTCCGCGCATGTAACTGTCAAGACGTGCGCGATATGCACTGACGTAGATTTCTTTTCTTTGTTTAATCGCCTGAAAACACCAGAAATAAAAAGAAATGCACTCGAGGCGCATTATCAGCTTCCCAATTCCACTATAACATGTGTAAAATAGAAATAAAACACACCGGGTTGCCTCCCGGTAAGCGCCTTTGTTTTACGTCCTTGGCTGGACATTACCTCTACGGGATCACAAGTTAGGATCCCAAGGCTGCTCCAAGTCAAACTTACCACTAAGCGTGCTCCTCTCATCAGCACTTCCACAAGATAGTCCTTTCTCAATGCTCTTTCCGCCATCAGGTGGCTTCGATCTCCAGTTCTTTTCTGTATGTGTCCGCAACTTTTGCGCACCCACCCCACACTTTTGTTTCTTTACTCGCTTCTTATCTGGTGGGCGTGTTTTCCTGCTTACTTTCAGCTGCTTACTGACACCCTGAATCAAACGCAACGATTCAGCAGTTATATTATTAAAACAAGTCTTACCAGCTATCTCAGGTGGTTTCCCCGCACAAGGCTGGTTGTCATCCTCAAAGACACGAAACTCAGCCATCTTGCCACCATATTCGAGCATTATAGTACCCTCAGCGACATCAATCTTCGCCTTCGTCGCAAACAAGGTAGGTCGTCCTAGAATGAGTGTTGGCGACTCCTTAGTCTGGGTGTCCTCCATCTGCAAGACATAAAAATCTGCAGGCACAACAACTTCTCCAACATTCAAGGTTAAATCCTCAAGCAAACCATAGGGATGAACACATGACTTGTTGCCTAACTCAATAGTTAACTGGGCCGGTTTCACCGGTCCAAGTTTCAATGAACAGTATAGGTCATAAGGCATAACATTAATTGATGCTCCCAAATCAATCAAACAGTGGGGAATAAGCGTGTTACCAATTCCACAGGTCACCGTGAAGGCACCTGGGTCTCTAGTTCGATTGGTCAACGCTCCTTGTTGCTCTCGCACCAATTCTTGCATTTGTGTGTTGGTTCTCGTGTCCTCATACCCCTCCCGTTGAATCTCATTGTTTATAGCTTCGTGATGCTCAATAACCTGCATGGGAAATGGCGATGGCGCAAGAGGGTTAGAATTCAAAATCTGAAAATTGCTTACTGGGAATTCCGCCCACGTCTCTTGATTTTTCATTAATTGTTGAGACGTCCGCGGATTAATTGTTGAGACGTCCGCCTGCGCCACTGTGTTGGAATCTTCATTCAGCTCCTTTTTATCTCCTTCAGCCTCCATCTCCTCTTCATCCCTTACCACAATCACACTCACATTTTGCCTTGGATTGGGGATCGTTTGCGACGGAAGCTTCCCTTTGTCTTCTCGCTTTTCGAAAACGTCGCTGGCGATTTGAGACATTTGCTTCTTTAATTCGTCAACGTCTCCAGCTTGGGTGTCAATCTTTTTAGTGTGGTGGTCAATCTTTTGAGTGAGTTCCTTGAACATTCCTCTCATCTCATCTCTAAATTCCTTCATTGGGTCCTCATCTCCTTGTCTGATTTGCGGTGGTTTGTACGGCTGCTTTTGTGGATACGAGGATTGCCCCGCATCGTAATTGTTGTTCCTTTGCCAACCACCCTCATTTTGTCTCGGCTGCCATTTGTTGTTGCCTTGGTATCCATCAGTCCTTCTTGGTGGCAAATCTCCCTTGTTTATGTATCCCACAATATTCACGTCTTCTGTTCTTTCCTGAAAAACAGCATTATCACTGTTAGTCGAAATATTAGTAGACCTGTTTACCTTGCATTCTCCTTGCTGATTGTTTTGTGGCTGTTGCGTCATAAGTTGAGCCACCATATTCCTTAGCTCCTGCAATTCAGATTGGACATTTACGTTAGCAACAGGTGCGGGTCTATGTGTCTCTTCTAAATACCTGGTGCCATCGGCCACTTTCTCAATCAATTCCCAAATTTCCTCGGGGTACATGTCAAGGATAGACCCTTGAGCTGAGGCATCTAGCATTCTCCTTTCCATGAGAATCATGCCATCCATAAAGTACTCTAGCAACATCCTTTGTGGGACTCCATGATTCGGACAATTCTCTTCCAATAGCCTAAATCTCTCCAAATACTCGAACAACGTCTCACCACGTCCTTGTCTAAGCATTGAGAGTTCCCTTCTTGTTTGAGCCGCCTTCGAATGGGAGTAGTACTTGTCCATGAACTTCCTTTGCATTTGTTCCCAAGAAATAATAGAACCTGAAGGTAAAGACATCAACCACGATTTAGCTTGACTTACTAAAGAAAAAGGAAATGTCTTTAGTTTAAAGATTTCTTCCGGAACCGATTCTGATTTCATGGACATGCAAACTCCATGAAATTCCTTCAAGTGCCTTAGCGGGTTCTCATCGGGCATTCCTCCAAACTTGGGTAAGTGGTGTATCACCCCACTCTTTATCTCGATGTCTTCCGCTTCTTCATCCAACCTAATGCACCAAGGTGCCTCATCAATGTATGGCGCACAAACTCCTCTCATAGTGCGTCCCACATCCCGACGCCTAGCTAGCTGTCCATATTGGTTTCCTCCACCGAGGTATTGTCGCTCCAATTCATCCTCGTAATCATCGTGTCTAGCTGCACGATGTCTAGCAAACTCATTGCCTCGCTGATTTCTGGGGGGTGGCAATCTTTGATTAACAGGGGGCAGTCCATCCCTCTGTTCTCGCATGTTATCTCCAATCACACTACTTCGCTCTTGTTGATCACGTTCAACACTTTCCTGTGACATTGTTACTCAACAGAAAATAATCAAGTGACAAGGTAAAAGACAGTAAAATAAAACTAAAAAGAAGAAATACTTAGCGAGATTCTTCGTTACCAATCCCCGGCAACGGCGCCATTTTGGCGGGCTGTCGTTGTACCCGTCAAAAATAATAATTTGTAATCCGACTAGCAAGTGGTAAGTCGGGTCGTATCCACAGAGATCGGTGTGAGAATCTGTTTCACTAAGTATAAAAGTAACAATGGGGGGTAAATTCCGAACAAGTCAAATAAAAACGCAAGTATCAAAACACGATCAATTATCAATAGAGAAATAGTCACACGAATTCGAGTATGTAATATCAAAGAGAAGTGCAAGCTAGAACTTTCCACTGTGATGCAAGACTAAATCATTGACAAATCCGTATTGATTTCTATTGTTTTACAACTTAGAGCTCCTCGCTAGGTTGTATTCCCCGTTCTAGTTCTAGTACTCAATCTCGCGCTAGCGATAATCAAGACCCTAACTCGCTAGAGTTGCATGAAGAATTGAACAAGTTGTCCTAGGGTGTTTAATCCTAGTGGTCTATTACTCGTGTCCTAGTTCACTATCCCCGCTAGGTTGTTAGCAAACTTTGACAATTGAAATCAACAAACAAACAAAAGCTCCCCCGCTAGGGTTCCACTCATGCTAGCACATCAATTCCATGAATATTATACAGTAATATGACGCAAAACATAGAAATCGATAGAAGTCTCAAGTCGATACATCACAATTTGGAGTTCTAGCCTACACAAATGAGTTTAGCTACTCATCGTAATGGAATACATCATCAAGTATTGAGTAAGAATGAAACGAAAATACTGTTGACGAATCCTCCACCAATCTGCAGCTCTACTCCAACACTCAAACCCAGCAACGAGTCCTCAATCGAAATCCTACTCCAAGTAGTCTTCTCTCCAAACCGAAACTTCGAACTCCCTAACCCTAGATCTGATTTTCTCTCCTTTCTCCAGATCTAGCTGCCTGGTTCTCTGTCCCCTCGAGTTCTCTCTATGTCTCTTCGAGACTGCAAATGAGAAATAATGATTTTGAGTGCCAGGTGTCATCCGCGGACGTCTCTTGATTTATGCTCCGCGGAGGTCTCAACAATTATGGAAATTCAGGAGACGTAAGTGACCGTAATTCTTCTGACGTAAGTGGGCTGCACTGACTCAAACTTCAGCACTTCGGACTTCGTTTCTTCGATGCAAAACATCTTCTAATGGGCTCCCTTTAGCCTATATTCCTTCCATGGTCTCCGAATGTACCTGAGAATGAAAACTACAAACAGGTAGTGAAATAATATACAGATAACACTAAGAGCCGGGGTTTAAACATATAAAATAGTCGTACAACTACGACTTATCAGAAAACCAGCACAACAGGCCACATCCCAACCGGCCCAGCAGCAGTACTACCGTCCATCATATCGCCAACAGCAAAACGGGCCGGGCCAGTACCAGCAGTGAGGACCGAACCACATTCAGGCCGGCCCGAGCCAACAAGGTCCGAGCAAGTTCTTGGAGGACATCGTGAAAGAGATGGCAGCTAGCACCCAGCAATTGGCCACCACTGTACACCAGAACCAGGTCAAGACCGATGGGGCAATAGCCGATCTATCCAAACAGATGTCCAACTTGGCCCGGGACGTTTCCGAGCTAAAGAGAGATTCCGGGAGGCTGCCGTCCCAAACAGTGCCAAATCCTAGAGGGAATGTCAGCATGATGGAAGTAGTGGATGTGGACGCGGCACTAAAGGAGTCCGCATATTGGGTGAACAAGATGCTCGCGATGGACAACACGGAGACAAGAGACAGCGAGGAAGAGCCTAGCTCAGATTCCACCGGACGTACAGAAAACACTAGCAGGCCGCCAACGTCTGAAGAGGACGCGCTCGGAACGCCCAAGTCAGGCCCGGTCCTCGCGGCCGAGAGTTTATTCACTAACGTTCCTTCGTGTTCCATGCAGGTAATTGCTTCCGAAGGCCGTGTGACCCATAAGGGAGAGCTAGAAGGCAGAATGGAGGCGAGGCCTAAGCAGAACGACCCAATGATGGCGCGCCCAGTTGCAGCGAGTCACGAGGCACCGATTGAAAAGAGTAAGGACCCAGGTGCCTTCACAGTCACGTGTGGTGTCGGTGAGACTCAGATACATCACTGTTTAATTGATTTGGGTGCTGCTGTTAATGCCATGCCATTTTCTTTATATTGTTCGCTTAAATTGGGACCATTGAAGCCTCCTAAACTGTTGATAGAGTTAGGAGATAAATCTTGTATTCGTCCAGTTGGTTTGCTAGAGGATCTAACCCTCCATGTAGGAGACCTCGTTGTTCCTGCATACTTTTATGTTTTGCAGATGAGAGATGCTAGAAACGACGATCCTCCAGCGCTTATTTTGGGACGTCCATTCCTCTTTGCCACTAAAACCAAGATTGACATGGACACAGGCTTGTTGTCACTTGCGTTTGGTGGCAAGAGATCAGATTTTTATATTTATGAGGATGATGACCGTCCATGCACGAAGAAACCACCGGACAACACATCATACATTGGTGCCCTACTTCCAGACCCACAAGCTGAGACCAGTTGTGCAGCTAGATCAGCAGCTATGAGCAAAGTGTCCTCGCCATCTCGGGAGGATGTGAAGGCAAATCCGCCTGACCAATGTGGAGTAGATCCGAGCAAACCTTTACAGGAGGATTTCGGGCAGATTGAAGGAGCAGCTGAGGCGAAATTTGACCTCACACGTCCATGGGATCCTAACTTGTGATCCCTAAAGAAGTACCATCGAGCCAACGACGGAAAACAAAGGCGCTCGCAGGGAGGCAGCCCGACACTTTTATCGTTTTTTCAGTTTTATTTACTTATCTTCTGTTTATTTGAGTCTTGAGTCATATTCGTCACACTGTCTTTTGGGAAAGGAGATGGTTTTTTTTGCAGGACACATGCACCTCAGTGTGGAGCACGCCAGGCCCCAACACCGGCCGACCGAGCCGAGCCAGCGCGAAGCGTCCCGGGCACAGAATTAGGACGTGGAGGAAATCCTCAGACAAACTTTTCCAATTGGAGGTTCTGGCTCGACCAATAGTCTTAAAATGGCCAATTTATCGAGACAAGTGAAAAATCCCATAGTGTCCTGGAAGGTCGCCCGGAGACCCAACCGACAGGGGCCCTGTGCGCACAGAATGGGCACACTGCCAGAATCTTCGACCCAAGTTCATTATGTGGACATTCTGGCTCGACAGAAGTGTTTAGAATGACAAATAACTTTGGAAGAGCGATTCACATTATGCGACTACACGAGGGAAGTGCCTGTTCACTTTTTACTCTCTTCTTGTTTTCCATGCGTTTGTTTGCTTGCATAGTTGTGTCTTTGAATTTAAGTCATGCCGTGAGGACACGGCTTTGTTCAAAAGTGTGGGTTGGGAGAGTCATTTTGTTGTGTCAGCACGTTTATTTCTTGCACCTGCATAGAGTCAGCACGTTTGCCTTAAAATTTTAAATTTTTTGTACAAGATCCTCTCTGTTTCCTAGATGTGCGGTATTGAATTTTGATGACGTGAAATAGATAGAGCCGATTACATGCGCTTCTCTTGTGAAATTTGAATTGTGCGATTACATGTTAACTTAACCCTTTACGTGCCTTTGAGTTGAGATAAACAGGGATGTGGAGTTGATAGAAACGTCATAGACAGACTTGACGAAGCATTCAAAGGACCGGATTTCAAGTTATATGGTTATATGGATTTCGTGGAGGCTAGCACTTCGAGACGACATGGTCCAGAGTTGACTCCGCCACTGCAGCGTCTATGTAGGAAGGCGGGACGGGAAAACAGACCGTCCTATCTCTAGTCCGAAGTAACCAGGAAAATAGATGAGCGACCCTCAGCTTGACTCGCGTCAAAAAGGACGAGGATGTGAAAGAGCGGGGAGGTATTTCCATATGCTTGCGGGCGATGATTGGACCTTCCTCAAAAGAAAAGGAAAGAAGGATAAGCAATTCACAATAAGGAGCAAAGCTCAAGAAACATCAGTCAATTGTGAAAGTTCTACACGCAACAAAAAGTGAAGTACATCAATGTTTCATCAAGAGCCAAAGGCCAGAGAAATCACTACAAAAGCTGTCCAACAAAAGAAGAAAGAAAAACTCAGAAAACCTTGAAGCTCGAACAAATCACGTGCAAGAAAAAGCAATGAAGTATAACCATATAGCGAGAATTTGGAACCGCGAGTGCAGATCACGGGTCTAAAGAGGACTATCTCCCATTCATCCGAATTGGTTTGCATCTCGGCTCAAAGGTAACACGTATCAATTACTTCCATGTTTAAGCACAATACTTTTAGTAACGATTGAGATATGTGACGGAGCCCACTGCACTGTCGTTAAGGTGCAATGTTCTCTGTGCAAAATAAATTTATATTTTCCGCTACTCGCGACTACACTACTGGGTAGTAAGTGGTAAGTAGGGGTCGAACCCAAGGGAATTAGGGGGATAATTGTTCTTTGAGGGGATTATTCAGCGGGAGGGCGTGTTTTAGGTTGGTTGGTTGGTTTTAAAGCTACCAGCTAAGTGATTGATTGGTTGGTTGGTTGGTTTTAGTACTGGAAAGTAACTGATAATTATTACAATTAAAAGAAAGCGTTCGGTTTCAGGGGCCTTGTATTATATCCTGTTTATCATTGACCCTTAGTGAATCTTCTAAGTATTCAAACGTGCATCGAGGCCTTTTCCGGCGCTCGATTTGCCACACTGTCTAGTCTTTTGCAAAAGTGTTCGAAAGTGAATCAAGGCCATTTCAAGCACTCGACTTGCAACACTGTCTAATCTTTTGCAAAAAACGTAAAGCCCTTGTTCTACTTAGACTAGCACCCCATTTCAAGGTATACTAGCCTATGTGCATCCATTTTGGGTTGTCTTTTCCGATTTACCCAAAATGGTGTTTGAGAGAGATCAAACTCCTCAGATAAGCTTTGCCATTTCAAGCATCCACTTACCCGAGTATGTTTGCGAACTTCCACAGAAGAGCTTTGCCATTTCAAGCATCCACTCAACCTTGGAAGTTCTGATCTAATATATGGCACATAGAACAAGTTTTGAATACAAAGACGAGACACTAAATTAATAGTCTAAAACATTTTAGAATACAAGTCCACCCCTTCTACCGAACGACTAGTTTAGCTACTATTTATCGCGCTAAACATTATAACTAAGGAATTGGAAATTAAAGACGGTAAATAAATATTAAAATACTTACAACCGTTGAAGCGCCAAGGGAGCAATCTTTTATTTCCAAAGCCAAACTTACAAAACTTAGAGAGATAAGTGAAATGTTGATTTTTGGATGATACAAATGAGAGGAGAATGGCTTGTATTTATAGCCAAAGGGAGGAGAAATGGAGGGTGGAGATGGCTTCCATGTGTTTTTGATCCAAGGGAGGAGGAGAAGGAGGTGAAGATGTGGTGGAGGAGCCACCACATGGCAAGCTTTCCATGGAGGAGCAAAAGCCGCCGGTCACCATGAGGGGAGGAGCCGCCGGTGGCCGGTCACCATGAGGGGAGGAGCTCCTCCCTTGGCCACCTCCAAGCAAGGTGGCCGGTCACCTTGGTCCATGAGTGTATTTTGACAGTTTTGTGCAGTCTTTTCACAAAACTATCAGTCCAATTTCGCTCCGTCTGACTTTGATTCCTCTTCTGCTTAATTTGTTATGAGTGATTCAACGCCAGGATCCTTGATATTTCTTCAGTCGGCATATGATCTTGACCTTGGAATGACTCGTAACATCTTTTATGCTTTAAAAGCTCCTCTTTAGCATGTATTCTCTCTAAGCTCTGAAATACCCTGTAGAAATATATCGGAACTAACAAGCAAAAGTTAAATAGACCAACAGTCTAATTTGGTGGGTTTTACTGTGTTTTTGATTCGTATAATTATGGTCCATCAGATCACCCCACACTTTTAGTTGTTCGTCCCGAACAATGCTATTAAAGGGCGGCACTCTAAGTTGGTTTTGGAATATGAAAATTAGACTGTGGTACTTGATCTATCCTAATTCATGCATTACTACTTATTACCAAATTGAACTGCGTAAATAAATAGAAGAAACTTGATACGTGTACCTCGTGCCGAGATGCAAATTATTCTGGATGTTTCGGGAGATAGCCCTTTTCAGGCTCCTGGACTGCATTCTCGGGATCGTCTCGCACTATATGGTTTGACTTGTAGCTTTCTCTGGCACGTGATTTGGTTTCGGGTTTCAGTGGTTTGGTCTTTGATTTTCTTTTTTGGCGAGGGACAGCTTTTGTAGTGAATCGGCCTTTGGCCTTTGATTTGACGCTTTGAGTACTTCACTTTTGTTCGGTTAAAACCTTCACAATTTTGGGCCTTTGGCCTCTTGATTTGCTTCTTCGAGCTTTTGCTTCTTTGTGACTTGCTAGTCCATTTTCTCAAGCCTTTTTGGGAGGTCCAATCATCGCCCGCGAGCATATGGAAATACCTCCCCGCTTCTCTCATTTTTGCCGTTTCGCGCGGGTCAAGGTGAGGGTCGCTCATCTATTTTCTCGGCTACTTTGACTATCGTTTCGCGCGGGTCAAGATGAGGGTCGCTCATCTATTTTCTCGGCTACTTTGACCGGAGATAGGACGGTCTGATTCCCGTCCTCGCCTTTTGCATAAACACTGCATGGCGGAGATGACTTCAATCTTCACTGAAACCCGAAGTGCAGCCTCCACTGACTTCGTCAACCATATAGTTAGATTCGATCCTTTGAATGCTTGCCAAGCCAAACCCGGCTGCGGCACTTTAAAAAAGAAAAAAAATGCTTGCCCAGCCTCTCTAGGGCAATTTCTATCAACTCCACATCCCTAGTTTATCTCAGCACAAAGGGACAAATGAAAAGTTACATTCTAAGTTTTTAAACAGTTGAATTTTCACAAGGTTAATGCATGAATTATGACTTATCTTTTTCACATTCTTAAGTTCATATTTTCAAAAAGATAATACTAAAAAAGAAAACATGTTTATGTACACAGGTGGTTCTCACCCCACACTTTTGAACGAAGGCGTGCCTTTCAGCACTACTTAGTTCAAAAGCCATGCAAGCAGACAATTACGAGAAAGAAATGATATTAAGGAAAGGTAAGATCAGAACTCCCTTTAAAGTGTCGAGTGAACGAGGCATGAGGCTGGATAATCGAGGGAGTTCGGCTGGGGCCTTGAACTCTCAGCGCAGGCCCGGTAGTTCACGGAAGCTGCCTGGCTGATCCGATCGTGCTCCAAAAACCAATTCCTAAATAGTCAAATCATTCTATGCACCAAGTGGGTGAGAGCGGCTTATTGATAAAAACTAAAAGACAGAAAATAAAAAGACAGAAAGTAAGATAGTGTCGGGTTACCTCCCGACCAGTGCCTTTGTTTAACGTCGTTGGCTCGACGATACCTCAATCATGGATCATAAGGTCGGATCCCAAGGGTGAGTGAGGTCAAACTTCTTCTCGGCAGCCCTTTTGCTCCGAGAGGGTGGGGTTTCTTTGACCATAGCTGCTGGTCCAATGAGTTGTGCTTGTTTGTTACTCCTTCCGGGTTTCCATTCTTTCGGCCCATGTCTTTGCCGCTTCTTCATGTTTGAATAGTTGGCACCTTTACGATTTTGGAAGTTTGGTTTTGTGCCATTAAATGTAGGCGACATTAAGCATGCGCCTTTGCCAATCCTCTTCATTGTGGCAGTGATGGATGGTTGTCTTGGAACGAGTGAGTTTTCAAGCGGTTTTCCTTGTTGAGTCGTGGTGAGTGGGACTGGGGCTTTCTCGGACAGTTCGGCAATGAGATCCGGGACTTTCTCGGGTGCTCCGAGCGTAAGGACCGGGCCTGGCTTGATTTCTTCGGCCGCTTCGGTAGTGATGTTCGGGACTTCTGTTGGCTCGGCAGTTAGGACTGTGATTTCCTCGGATGGATTGGTGATAAGGACCGGGCCTGATTTGGGCAGTTCTTCTTCTAACTCCCAGGGATAATCTGAATGTAGCTCTTCTTCAGGTAACCAAGGGTCCTTATCCTTGTCATTCGTATAGTCTCCGGGGGTAATCACACTGAGGTATGGGTCTGATATGGGTAACTCGTCATTGAGGTCCGGGTATGTCTTGGCCGTGAATTGGTGCATCGAGGCATTCATTTGCTGCATGTCAGCGGCCAATTGCTGGGTGCTAGCTGCCAGCTCATTTTCTGTTGCCCATAACTCAGTTTTGGCCCTGATTTGGTGCATTATGTTGTCCAGTTCTTCGCTTCGCATGGCCTGATCTTGTCTTTGTCTTGACCTTGCGGCCAAATCATCTATTAAGTTCCAAAGATCATCTATGCCTAAGTTGTTCACCGAGCCTCCCGCTGCATTGTTTAGCCAATCCCACTCTTGTGGCAGCATCCCATTGAGAAACCTTTGAAGAAGATCGTGGTTGGTGAATCCATGGTGTGGGCAGCTTATCAACATGGAGTAAAAATACGCCAAGTACTCGTCCAATGTTTCATCCCGGGATTGTTTTATGTTGTTGATCTTTTCGCGGACTTCCAGTTCGAAGGGTGGTGGGGAAAACTCCTCATTGTTCCAAGGTTCCATTCCGTAGTAGTAGGACTTAGTGAATTGCATGATAAAATAAAAAAGAAAAAACAACTATTCCGATGCACAACTCCCCGGCAACGGCGCCAATTTTGACGGAGCCCACTGCACTGTCGTTAAGGTGCAATGTTCTCTGTGCAAAATAAATTTATATTTTCCGCTACTCGCGACTACACTACTGGGTAGTAAGTGGTAAGTAGGGGTCGAACCCAAGGGAATTAGGGGGATAATTGTTCTTTGAGGGGATTATTCAGCGGGAGGGCGTGTTTTAGGTTGGTTGGTTGGTTTTAAAGCTACCAGCTAAGTGATTGATTGGTTGGTTGGTTGGTTTTAGTAATGGAAAGTAACTGATAATTATTACAATTAAAAGAAAGCGTTCGGTTTCAGGGGCCTTGTATTATATCCTGTTTATCATTGACCCTTAGTGAATCTTCTAAGTATTCAAACGTGTATCAAGGCCTTTTCCGGCGCTCGATTTGCCACACCGTCTAGTCTTTTGCAAAAGTGTTCGAAAGTGAATCAAGGCCATTTCAAGCACTCGACTTGCAACACTGTCTAATCTTTTGCAAAAAATGTAAAGCCCTTGTTCTACTTGGACTAGCACCCCATTTCAAGGTATACTAGCCTATGTGCATCCATTTTGGGTTGTCTTTTCCGATTTACCCAAAATGGTGTTTGAGAGAGATCAAACTCCTCAGATAAGCTTTGCCATTTCAAGCATCCACTTACCCGAGTATGTTTGCGAACTTCCACAGAAGAGCTTTACCATTTCAAGCATCCACTCAACCTTGGAAGTTCTGATCTAATATATGGCACATAGAACAAGTTTTGAATACAAAGACGAGACACTAAATTAATAATCTAAAACATTTTATAATACAAGTACACCCCTTCTACCGAACGACTAGTTTAGCTACTATTTATCGCGCTAAACATTATAACTAAGGAATTGGAAATTAAAGACGGTAATAAATATTAAAATACTTACAACCGTTGAAGCGCCAAGGGAGCAATCTTTTATTTCCAAAGCCAAACTTACAAAACTTAGAGAGATAAGTGAAATGTTGATTTTTGGAAGATACAAATGAGAGGAGAATGGCTTGTATTTATAGCCAAAGGGAGGAGAAATGGAGGGTGGAGATGGCTTCCATGTGTTTTTGATCCAAGGGAGGAGGAGGAAGAGGTGAAGATGTGGTGGAGGAGCCACCACATGGCAAGCTTTCCATGGAGGAGCAAAAGCCGCCGGTCACCATGAGGGGAGGAGCCGCCGGTGGCCGGTCACCATGAGGGGAGGAGCTCCTCCCTTGGCCACCTCCAAGCAAGGTGGCCGGTCACCTTGGTCCATGAGTGTATTTTGACAGTTTTGTGCAGTCTTTTCACAAAACTATCAGTCCAATTTCGCTCCGTCTGACTTTGATTCCTCTTCTGCTTAATTTGTTATGAGTGATTCAACGTCAGGATCCTTGATATTTCTTCAGTCGGCATATGATCTTGACCTTGGAATGACTCGTAACATCTTTTATGCTTTAAAAGCTCCTCTTTAGCATGTATTCTCTCTAAGCTCTGAAATAACATGTAGAAATATATCGGAACTAACAAGCAAAAGTTAAATAGACCAACAGTCTAATTTGGTGGGTTTTACTGTGTTTTTGATTCGTATAATTATGGTCCATCAATATGCATAGAAAGGCGAAGTCTAGACTAGCAACACATATTCATGTAGCAATATCTAGGATGCCGAAGAATTGCGAAGTTGCAGTTTCGTTCCTCTTATGACCTAGTCCTTGTTCGGGACGAACAAGTTTAAGTGTGGGGTGGTTTGATGAGTCGTATTTATACGACTCGTCCAGCCAACTAATTCCATTTATTTCGACACTTTCATATGCGAAACGATTACTTTTTAGTATGGTTTTGCATCTCAGGTGTTTCGGAAGCTCTAGGAGGAAACGCGCATAAAAGACGACATTTTATGCCAAAAACATCACAGTTTCAGATTAGACCTTTGGATGGAGTGCTGGGAATGGACCGCTAATTATTAAAATACGAGCCACATGCCATTGTAAAGGTGACTCAATTCCCTACAACTCTCTAGTTCACACCGAGAGCAGCCGAGATGGTTTGAATGGTCGAAACGAGAGTTGAAGTGAAGACAGACAATCTGACCGAGAGTTCCACATGCACTTTACACTTTAGGTGCACGCCGAGTCAAGTCGGTGGAGCTCGAGCATGGCGGTTTAGAAGTTTCCTAATTTCGTCCAAGGCGATTTAAGGCAATACTTGTTGGCCAAGTTAACTTGCCAGCTAAGTTTACTTGCAAGCCAAGTAAAAGTCGGTTTTTGGACATGTTTTCTAAATTCGTTTATGGACCAACTTCGAATTGGAAACTTCGAAACCCTAGCTTCTCCTATAAATAAGACCTCTTGGGCAGGGCATAATCATCCATCAGCTCATCATACTACGACATCCCATTCGACAGAGACGAGCACCTCTCGATCAACCTTCGACGCAGAGAAGATTTTCATTATTGCCTTTCAATTTATTATTGCAATGTTTTCCATGGATATGAGTAGCTAAACCCCTCGTTCGGGCTAGGGCTAATTTATTGTGACTTTCGTTTGAGACTTTGTGCTTAATGCTAATTCATGTTCTACTAGTTCTTGTGCCTGTTTATCTCGGACTAAACTGTGAAGCTAAGCGGATTCCCGAAACGGTAAAACTTAGCCGAGCAGTTTAGCCCCATATTTCGCTGCTTGTTTAATACTGAAACGTTAGGACAAGTAGTCGCACCTAATCTTGCATAACCTGAAACGGAGCGCTAGGTTAACTAGAACTAGAAGTATATAACCTGAAACGGAGTAGATTGTGGCGTAGTGGCTTGAAACGGCCCTACCTTAGGTTATAACCTGAAACGGAGTAACCACACTTAGGAACACGTACTAGATCATTAGAAGTCGATGATAACTGAGTCAGAATAAAAGCCCTAGTCTGAATGCTCTCTCATATTGAATCAAAACCTTTTATTTACTCGCACCTTTAACAATCTGCTCACACCCCAATTGTCTTTCTTTTCAGTCACAGGACACGAGTAACCGAACTGCTCCCTTGGGTTCGACCCTTGCTTGCCACTTTACTAGGTTTCTCGCAAGGAGTTATAAATTTAAATTTGAGAGGACAGACGATGCCTGTGACTCTCCCACTAGGTGTTGGAATCACGCTATCCTTTGAAGCGGCCACACTTTTCTCCCACATAGGTGATTCTTTATTAAGATAATCACGTGTTATCCATTTGAATCTCATCATTCAAATTCCTAGAATCATTAAAAGCTACTTGCTTAGCATTGTGCGAGAGTCACTGTTTTATTAAGGAATAACACTGGGGTATTACCTCCACAGTGACCTCATAGTCTAGCAGGTAGGTTGTCCCTTTGAACCAAGTTCTTGGGACCTCCAGTCATCATGGTAGGGTTTTCTATTGCCTCGACTTTATTTTCCAAGGGCTTAAGCATGTGCTTTGATACTTTAATCAAAGGCTTCAGTACCATTCATTTGGACAACTTCTCTATTAGGTCCTTACTTAACCCTTTGGTTAGCGGATCCGCAATATTCTCTTTGGACCTCATACAGTCAATATGACTCATGTGCAGAGAAGTTGTTTAATGGTATTAAGTCGTCGACGTATATGTCAAGACTTACCACTATACAAAACATTATGTGCCTTACCAATCGATGATTGATTAACACAATATAAACACATTGGTGGCAAAGGTTTTGTCCATCCAGGAATATCCTACTCTATATTCCTATACTATTTAGCATCTTCGCCACATTTCTCTATTGTGACGAACTCAGCCTCCAAAATGGATTTGATTCTCACAATTTATTTGGAGTATTTCAAGGACACATCACCACCTCCCAATGTACATAGTCACTCATGACCTTAGAATCTTGTATATCACATATCCAACTCGCGTAAGTGAAACTCCCAATGACCTCCAAATATTTGTTATGGTGTAGACCAATTATGAGTAAGTCGTAGGTACTTCAGTACTACAACGATTGCCTTCCAGTGAGCACTTCCTAGATTACTCGAAAGTCTCACCAGTCTACTCACAGTGTAAGCAATAACTGGTCTAGTACAATTCATCAAGTATATTAGATGGCTTATCACTCCAACATATTCAACTTGGGAGATGCTTCAAGTTTATTCTTACAAATGTGCTGGTTCACGTAAACAGGGATACTACAGTCCTGGACTATCTTCTCCAAATTTGTCTAAGAGTTTATCAACGTAGTGTGACTAACTTAAGACACCATCTAACCTTCATTTAATTTTAATGCCTAAAATTACATTGGCCAGTGTCAAAGCCTTCATATCAAACTTCCAGTTGAATAAGGACTTTGTGGACTTTATTATATTCTCATTGCTTCCCACAATGAAAATGTCATCAACATTAAATCACAAAGTCATGTATCATGTATCCGTGTTCAATGTTCTCAATGTATACATATTTGTCACACTTGTTGATCTTGAAGCTATTTGACATCATTAGGTTGTCTAATTTCAAATGTTACTGCTTTGGTGCTTGCTTCAAGCGATAGAGGGATTCGCAAACTTTGTTCTCTAGCCCAGCAATAACAAAACATTCATGTTGTTCGATGTAAAACTCTTCCTCAAGTTCCTCCATTGAGGAAGGTTGTGTTTACATCCATCTTGCGAATTTCCAGATTGCGCAAAGCAGCGATGACAACTACTATCCTTGATGTTATCTTGTCACCAGAGAATAAGTATAAAAGTAGTGTAGACCTTTCTTTGTCTATATCCTGTTATTACAAGTCTAGCCTTGTAATTCGATGTAGACTCATCTACATTCACCTTCTTCTTGAAGGTCCACTTTGAACCAAGTGGTTTACTTCAAGGAGGATGGTCAACCAACTTTCAAACGTGGTTTCCAAGGATGAAGTCTATCTCACTCCTTATGGATTCTTTCCGTAAGAGACCCTTCAGTGACCTGACAACCTCTTTATACGTTAGAGGTTCAGCCTCAGGCATATAGGTTAGAAACTTAAGTCCATATGATTTATCTATCCTTCCTCTCTTCTTTTGTCTTGATTTCTCCGAGTCAATCTCATGTTCAGGTTCTTCCTCATTCTCTTATTCTTAAGATATTTTCTTAATATCCTTCAATAACTAAGAAGAACTTAACATACCTTCCTTATTCTTATGAGGAAATATATTCTCGAAGAACAACGCGTTCTTTGATTTCAAAATGGTATTCTTGTGTATAATTGGATTTTTTGATTCGTACATAAGGAATTCATACGCATTACTATTTTGCGCATCGCCAATGAAATCATAGTCAATGATTTTTGGTCCCATCCTTATTCTCTTAGGACCAGGGGCCATTATCATAGCTAGGCACCCCCACACTTGCATGTATTTATAGGAAGGCGTCGTTCCCTGAAATGACTTATAAAAGCACTTATACTCTTTGCAAGGTATCTTACTCAAAAGATAACTTGCTGATAAGATGGCCTCCCCCACATTCCATGGAACTTGCCATCATCACATTTATAATCTCTTTCAAAATGCAATTTCCCGTTTCGAAACAATGTTTGATTGAAGAGAGTATGATGAAGTGATCATGTTCACCTCCTTGAACACTTTCTCAACTCATCAAGTTGATACTCCACCTATCAAATTTATATTCAACTTTGCACGTACATGACAACTTTTCCCAATTGTCACAACTTTGCTACTGAGCAAATATTTGCGCTAAACTTTTCTCAATTGTCACAACTTTTCCCAATTTCCCAATTGTCACACCATTACCATAACACTGAGAGAAGCATCCATATGATTGAGGCATTCGCGCTAAACTGTGCAACTTGGTAGAATAACATTGACTACCTTCCCGTTTCAAGATGTCCATCTGCGATTAAAATGGAAGAGTAAGTTAAAGTGAAATAAAGAAAATGAATGTGATAATTTAAATTTAGTGAATACACAATTTAATTAGCATATTCATACCCAGTCACGAAAATACTTAATAAAATGTTTTGCGCGTTCTCTCTTTGTTCTGTTTGGGCACTATCTCTCAAACTTCTCTTCATACCTTTGAAGATAATCTGCCACTTGTGTGCAGCGTTCCAGAACGCACCAGTGGGCCACGTCAAGTTGTATCTTACTCATCTTGATTCTAGGCGAATGACCACTAACCTTAATTAGAGGAGAGTAGACACTCAGGACATATGATCGAGCTTCATTTGATGAGTCTATCTCGGTTGAGTCAGTCAAGTACAATTTGTAGTACGTTACACACTCATGTGTAATGTAGGACTCAGCGATACATCCCTCCGGATATCTGGTATTCTGAATGGATCTCTTGTACTACCCTAACTGTCTGCAATAGGATATAGTCACAGTTAGTTTCCTATTCTCGATAAATAATTAATATAAGTACAAAGTATATTTAAAAAATATATAAAACTCTCAATAGCATACATCCAGTTATAGTGCACGGGTCCCTTAAGCAATACTTGTTCGGGAAAATGGATCAATAGATGGACAATGATGGTGAATAAAGCCGGAGGAAAAACCATCTCCAATTTGCATTGAATCATAATGATATCGACTTTCATTTGAGTCACGTCTATTACCATCAACTCTTTGAAACATAATTTCTGAAACCATCTTGATAGTGATATAAGGGGTTCCACAATATACTGTGGGAGGTAAGGTCGAATAAAAACCGGAAGTAGACGCTGCAACATGACATGGCAATCATGTGTTTTCAACCCAATAAATTTTTTATCTTCCACATTAATTTTGTTCTTTGACAAGCGGATTTTTAACCCTTTATAGTTGTCATTTATATGTTTTAGGGGTCAAATTGTAGTAAAAAATAATTTATAAACCTTGGTAAGCCACGGGTCGATCCAAGAAACAACGTGTGTGATTACTAGCTAACAAGTGACCTATTCAGCTATTCCAAATAATGAAGTGGTTTTGGTGTGAAACAAATAGCAGAAAATAAATGCAGAAAATAAAAAGGTTTTGGATTGATCAGAGAAAGAATCCCAGCATCAAACTTCACCCGTGCCAACCCACAATTCATGCAACAATGTCACGTAAATTCATCATGCTATCGAATATGGAAATAAACTGAAATAACACTAGAAAAGCCGCCCATCCACGGATCATTCTCTAGATTAATCTCAACCATTGAACGCCGCCCATCCATGGATTATCAATGGTGTTGATTATTAAGCCTAGGGTTTTCCAGACGATAAAGTCAACTTTCCTATTAATTCATGTACTACCAGTGTAGTTACCATGACCTAATATCAATTTCATGCAATCTAGTTAATACCTAGGACCCATTCATCTTTTGGTAATTAACCTAAATACGTTCTAGCATGCAAACATCGCATTCAATGTAAAACTTGCAAGAACGATAAAATTAAGCACAATGAAATTGAATACTCGACTTGCATTAATGAAAAATGTTTAATTGATCACATGAAGAGTTGGGTACAAGGCACGAGATCCGTATGATCCCAGAATAAAGATGACTACTCACTACTCATGGTAAGTTAACCAAAAATATTGTAGAAATAGAAATCAAGGACGAGGAAACCGTGTAGACGATGTAGCTCGTTGAATCCTCAATCTCTCGCGATGTTCTCCTCTGTCTTCTTCTTCAAGTTAGGTTTTTCTTCTCTCAAATTAAGCTCTCCTTCAAAAGTCTCGATCGCCTCCCTCTTAATAACCAAAAACGACCAAAAACCCAAAAAGCCCAAAAACTACCCAAACAGGATTTTTGGAAATAAGTTAAAAATCTTTCCTTTAACGGCCAGCCGGTCGGCTGGCTTGAGAGAATAAATCCAGTCGGTCGGCTCATTTGAGGTTTCACCAGGGTGCGCGACGTCACTCGGGCGAGCCTCTCCGAGCTCGATTGAGCAAACTTTGGCAGTTTGGTATGGAGGGATCAAGGCTCGGTCGAGCCTCGCCAAGCTCGGGCTTGGTTTTCTTGAGTCAACTCGATCATGTCCCAAGGCCTCAGAGCTCGGGCGAGCTAAAGGGAGCTCGGGCGAGCAAATTCTGGCAGTGGCGTTGGTCATGCGCAGGCTCGGGAGAGCGTTCTTCAGCTCGGGCGAGCCTTTTCTGCTGGCTTCGACTCCAGCCGGTCGCCTGGTTTTGGACCAATTTTGCCAGCCAGTCGTCTGGCTTCCCTTGTGTGTTTTTTCGCTTATTTTGCGTTGATTTGCTTCGGATGGGATCCAAAGTGCTCATCGCGTCGATTGACCTGAAACACTAGGAGAAAAGGATCAAATGATGACAATTTGCTGGGACAACACGTGTTATCCTTCATCGTATGGAGCAAATAACTAGTCAAAACATCGACTGACCAAAATAATCCACACTTAGGATTTGTTCTTCTCGAACAAATGTCGAACAAATGGCAGAATAAATACAAGTCCATGTGAGGCTCAACAACCATATGTTTCTAAGCTACCCACTCAAGTGTCATGTGATCAATCCTAACTAAAACAAATCATAACTCACTATCGTAGAGGGCACGAATCCATTTAGCATATGCATCAAGCCTTTAAACCCCTAGGCTGCCCTAGTAGGACGAGTATAGTCTCGTGAAGATTTTCAGGAATTAGACTACCTACAAATCCCCGTTTCAACTAACTAACGTGTATGCATGAAATGTGTCACAGTAAAGTCATGTCATACCTCGGATTCACCGTGTTACCTCGACTTCAAGTCAAACATCTTCATCAAAGTTGTCAGACGATCATAGATTAACCGAGTCAAGCATTCAAACGGTCAGTACACACGGCTATCAAGCAACTAATCACATCTTCTAAATAGTTCTATAGCAACGCGATAAGAACATGAATAGTTACACAAAACATGCTTGCCATTCACCTATGCTATCTAGGGATAGTCCACGGGCTATAGGCGCAAAGCTCATTCTCAAGTGCCAAGGACTAGGCAATGAAAAATAGTATGAAAATTGCATCAAAATTTTAGTGCAAGCAATCGTCCCTTAGTTTCTAGTACATGAATTCTCAAAACAAGTCATGATTGCATGCAATGAAAATGTGGAAATACACTACATCAAGCAAAAGGGGGCAGAAATTTCAATTTTTTTTCATACACAAGGGGTGACTTTTCTCACTTTGCCCTTGCTATTTTTTTTCTTTCAATAACAACTATGCTTGGGGTTAATTTTTCACCCTCTTTTTGAAATTTCAGAACTTTGTTCTTGATTCGGAACCTATTTTTTGCCCCTCTTTTGACTATATTTTTTCTTTCTAACTCCACACTTAAAACTTGACATAGTGTATGAATACAGGCGGGTGCATGCAAATCACAACAAGTATAGGGAATACTAGTACTAAGGTCACCTAGAAAAACAGATGCAATTTAAGTTTTTGACATTTTGTACCGGTGCCTACTAATATCATGTCTGAAACATGCTTCAAGAAATACGTAAAACACATGATAGGCAAAGGCTAGCAATGATACTGACACGAGAGAATACACACACAAATAAAACTATTTCAAGTCCTAGACTTGGAATCCAAAAGAATGACAATAAATCAAGGAGTATCGTAGAAAAACAAGGATTTCAATCACAATACATAGACAGTTGAGCATATGCAAGAGTGAATGTGTGATATGCGAATGCGATGTGTGTGACTATGCGCTGCTGCCCACTCCACACTTAAAAATGAGCTTTGTCCCTAAGCGAAGAAATAAAAAATAAGAAAAGGCGCATAGGAACTTCCCTCGTGTGCGATAGCTCGATATCCGTAAGGCCACTCCACACTCCACACTTAGAACCCTGAATTGTCCACACACAAAGCACACAATGCAAATGGAAAACGCAACTAACGAATACTTACAGCGCGGGTTAGTCCCCGAAGAGGCCTAGTTTAACATCTTGGCGAGACATCAGTAAAGCGCCCCATATAAATCACTCGTGAGAAGTCCTTTGCTAGGGTCCCTCCTCACAAGGCCCTCAGAAATACAAAGCTATCAATCTACCTTCAAATCCCATTTGAATGTTTGTCCATCAAGAGTAATACGGATGCTGGGCAGAGACTAGAACCCCTTCAAAAGTGTAAGTCCTTTTATCGAAACTTGTCTGGAGGTGGTGCAGCAAGATATGCATCTTCAAACCCAGCTCCAACAAGCACACTTCTTGTAGACTCTTTAGCGAGGAACTCACGTTCCCATACTTCAAAATTCCCCTTCACTATCACATTCATATGTATGCGAGGATCCGTCTTAATTGAACTCAGGTACACATCAACAAAGTCTTCATATCTATGATTCTTTAATGGTTCTTTAGCATCAAGAGAAACTGGTGGAATGATGTTCTCTTCTGCCTGCACATGTAAATGACCTTGAGATGCGCTCGTAGGGGAGGACGATGCATCTTCATGTTTTGAGACGTCTTCAGTACAAGAGTCATCATCCTCCAACTCAGTGTAAGCCTTGGCAACCATTCTCAATGCCTCGAAACCATGCTCACAAACAAGTTGTTCTGGTTTAGAGAACATTTTTTTATCACGATCATCTTCCACGTGGATTGGAAATAAAACTGAAGATGTATGTGATCCACAGACTTGAACTTCTTTATGGTTGGCCATTACCATCTCGATGTCCTCATCTCTGCATTCATTGATGGTTGTTGTGGCTTGTTGCTCTAACCGGTCCTTCAGTATTTTCTGTCTGACTGCGAGTTGCTCTATTGACCTCTACCCCCTGAAGTCGCCTATCTTGCTCTGCCAAGAAACTGGTCAGCAGAGACTCTATACATGATGATTCTCTAGTGTTCTGAGGTTGTTGCTGCTGTGACTGGTTCTGGTAGTTCTCATAATAACGGTCATCTTGATAATAGTGGTCATCATAAAACTGGTGTTGATTTCCTTCCCATTTTGTATCATATGAATATGTCTCATGATATGGCTCTCCCCTTGAATAGGCGTCTTGATAACCAAAAGAGAACATCCTCACAACATTCAAAATAGAAGTGATTAGTGAAGTGAAGAAGTATACTAAGTCTGCACAAGGAAGTATAAAAAGGTGGAATAGTCTAAACTACACTGGTTAAATCTAATATCACACTAAGCGTTGTTTTCCGGCAACGACGCCATTTTGATAAGCATATTTTTAACCCTTTATTGTTGTCAAGTTATATGTTTTAGGGGTCAAATTGTAGTAAAAAACAATTTATAAATCTTGGTAAGCCAAGGGTCGATTCAAGGAACAACGTGTGTGATTACTGATGAGCATAAATTTGTACTATATTCGTGCTCCACATTTAGTCGATTTTCAATCATTTTCCTTATTCTTATGAGCTCTAACTCTATGATATGATGCTTTTAGGTGAAGATATGAATCCAAGGCGAAACAAAGCGTTTAGTGGAAGCTGGTTCTGTTGTTAAAGAGGTCGAAACGTGAGCCGAAGTCTGCTATACAAAACGCACCTGTGTCACCCGTGTCATGATCTCTCAACAATTGGTGACACAGAAACCTCTCTGGATTCACCCGTGTCACTTATTAGGTGACACAAGCGACACATGCCTTACGGGCCAAAAACGTAATTTTTGCTAGGTTTTTAGGAAAATTTGCAAAAAGCCAAAAAAAGAATAAAAAGAAAAGAGGAGCAGCCACAACTGACTTACGGGACACTCATATTCACACATTCACGCCTCGAGACTTAGAGACGACGGAAAAGAGAGAAGGGGGAACAAAAACACAAGGATTTACGATCGGATCGAGGATTGAGATTGAAGGGAGTTATCAACATCAATTCGAAGGGTGTAGCACTTACTTTTTCTCATTTTATAATTCTAGTCCCGTTCATGAACATGGCTTGTATTTCCATGACGATTGATAGTGAGTAGTGACCCATATTTTGGGGTCCTACGAATCTTACTTGACTATGAATCGTTTAATATATTAATCATTGCTTGATTTGGATTGTTTTACATGATTTGTATTTTACTTAGCGCCTAAACCCAGCTATGCATATTAGGTTTTTGAGAAAATGCCTAAGTGTATAGGTTTGAGACGTTAAGCCAACAGCGTCGAAAGGGTGAGGCTAAACGTCCAACTATTAAGTAAAATGCACGTTAGCACAAGTTTGTAACGGGAAAGGCTCGTTCGACGACAAGGACTCCCCATGTTTACGCAACGAGAGTTGGTAAACATCAGCGAGTTTCTTGATTCGAACCAATAGCGCCGAAAGGGTGAGGTTCGTAGTTTAAGTTACATTTCCATAATCCGTAAGGAAAGAGGAGTTTGCCACTTCATTTTCAAAACTATCTCAAACAAAGTCACGCTCACGTACTAGTACAAGGGTCATTCCTCTACTCAAGTCACATGCGTACACACTAAAAAAAATGAGGCACACACTTAAGTTTGGCAATGTCATTTCCATCATTTCTTTTAGTGTGTATGCATGTGACTTGAGTAGAGGGATGGCTCTTGTACTAGTACGTGAGCGTGACTTTGTTTGAGATAGTTTTGAAAATGAAGTGGCAAACTCCTTTTTCCTTACGGATTATGGACTTAGCTCCTAAAACTTGGAAATGAGTTTTGTATTGTTAGCCCATGGACTATTGATGACCCATAATTATACGAATCAAAAACACAGTTAAACCCACTAAATTAGACTGTTTGTCTATTTAACTTTTGCTTGTTAGTTCCGATATTTATCTACAGGGTATTTTGGAGCTTAGAGAGAATACACGCTAAGGAGAGGATTTTACGCAGAAAAGATGTTACGAGTCATTCCAAGGTCTCGATCAGACGCTGACTGAAGAAATCTAAAGATCCTGACATGGAATCATTCAAAACAAATCAAAGCGAAGAGCAATCAAAGTCAATCCCGGGCTGAAATACACCGATAGTTTTGTGAAAACGTCGCAAAAACGTCACAAAACTCCACATTTGCCCATGGTGACCGGCGGCTTTTGGAGGAGGTGGCCAAAGGAGGAAGCTCTCCTCCCTTCTTCACCCACAACCGGCGGCTATGACCTCCATGGAGCTCACCATGGATGAGAGCCATGTGCTCTCATCCTCACCCTCCATTCCCCTCTCCTTTGGCTATAAATACAAGCCCCCCATCTCATTTGTAAATCATCCCAAAAATCATAAATCACTTATCTCTCTAAGTTTGGCAATTTGTAAGTTTGGTTTTGAAATAATACTCTTGTTGGTTCTTGAGTATTATAACAGTTTTAGAGAATACTTCTGTTGGTTCTTGAGTATTCAAGTAGGAATTGAGAATACTCATGTTGGTTCTTGAGTATTCCCCTTACTTACTGTCTTTCAAAAACCCCCGAGTATTTAGCTATGGTATCCACCTCTATGGATATTCGTAGCTAAACTCTTCATTCGGTTAAAGGGGTGTACTTGTATCATAAAATGTTTTAGACTTTGCTTTAGTGTTTTTTCTCTGTATTCAAAACTTGTTCTATGTGCCATATATTAGGCCAGAACTTCCAAGGTTGAGTGGATGCTTGGAATGGCAAAGCTCTTCCGTGGAAGTTTGTAAACATACTCGGATAAGTGGATGCTTGGAATGGCAAAGCTTATCTGAGGAGTTTGACCTCTCTCAAACACCATTTGATTGCTCGGGAATGACTGATCAAATGGATGCACACAGGCTAATATACCTTGGAATGGGGTATTAGTCTAAGTAGAACAAGGGCTTTACATTTTTTTGCAAAAGTCTTGACAGTGTGTGCAAATCGAGTGCTTGGAATGGCCTTGATACTCTTTCGAACACTTTTGCAAAAGACTAGACAGTGTGGCAAATCGAGTGCTTGGAATGGCCTTGATGCACGTTTGAATACTTAGAAGGATCACTAAAGGTCAATGATAAACAGGCTATGATACAAGGCCCCCGAAATCGAATGTTTTCCTTGAAATCAAACAACTCCTGCACTTACTTTCTTAGTATAACTGCCGTAATCAACTGCTCACCTTCCGGAGGACTTGCCAATCACGCATCACCCGCTGTAAGTCTCCTACTTTTATTTTCAGTCATTTACTTTTCGCACAAAAAAACCAAAACCAACCAAAAAGTCACGTAGTTACTAGCTCTAAAACCTCAACCAACCTAAAACACGCTCCCTTGCTGTACAAATCACCTCAAAGAACAACTATCCCCCTAATTCCTTTGGGTTCGACCCCTACTTACCACTTGCTACCCAGTAGTGAAGTCGCGAGTAGCAGACTATAAATTTATTTGTACATTTGCTCTGACGACAAGCATCTGTCAAATTGGCGCCGTTGCCGGGGAATTAGCCTTCGGATAGTTGTTCTTTTCTTTCTCTCCCCTTGTCATGACGCTACCCACTACATATGCATGGACAATACGATATCTGCCCCTGTTCGGAGGTACGGATGGAGAAAATCCTGTACAACACAGCCGAAACTTTCACCACGTTTACTGCCACATAAAACCTGAGAATGAAATGTTAGAGGAATTTAAGCTTAAATGCTTCAAATTCTCTGACTGACTTCGCGACAATCTGGTACTACACATCACCCGCTATGCATGCTGAATATTTTGTGGACCTCTGCGTTCCATTCCTGAAGGAATTCTCCGCCCCATCCTTACGCCGAAAAAACCCGTGAGAAGATCATGTGCCTTCAACAATTCCGGGATGAGACTTTGGACGAATACTACACGAACTACGACACCATCGTCTCAAGCTGCCCGCACCATGGATTCACGAAGAAAGTTCTTCTTCAAAAATTTCTTCGTGGGATGAGGTCCGATGAGCTGGGAAGGATTAACGAAGCAATGAAAAGATCAGCCAGGAACTTATCCATAGCAGACATGTGGTACCTCATAAATAACCTGGCCGCAGCCACAAAACGAATACCCCAAACTGACGGAGGAATGCAAATAGACGAAGCTGGTCCTAAGGCAAATGAAGAAACTCCCGAGCCATCAGAAGAGACTCCTGAACCGTCAGAAGAATCAGACATGGAAAGCATCGGAAGCAACGAGGAAGAAGTCCAAAATACCACCAGCATACTGCCCGAGCCATACCCAGCTATCATCACCCAAGCTTCCGAGACCATCTATGACCAGATCCTGACAAACGGACATAACGAGGCAGAACCAAGCCTTAAGATGCAAGCTTCCCAACTTTTCCCCTCGATCAATAGGCAAATCGCTGAAAACTATGTGATCAATGAAGAGGCTAAAAGGAGGATGGGAAAAGGGCCTGAGCAAAACGACACCGTAATGGGGCATAGACGCTGGAAGGAGAAACCATCAGAACAGTGGGAGCTGGACCCACGCCCATCATCCCCCAAAAACCCAGGAAGAGTCAAAGCAAGAATTAGGGTTGGCGCAATAATGAAATTCGACCTGAGCCACCCATGGGATCCAAACCAATGATCCAAGAATGAGGTATTGTCGAGCCAACGACGTTAAACAAGTGCACTGGTCGGGAGGTAACCCGACAGTATCTTACTTTCTGTCATTTAATTTCAGTCATTTAGTTTAAAGTCATTCTCACATGTATATATCTGCTTGCATGACTTTTGAACTAAGGCACGCCTTCGTTCAAAAGTGTGGGGTGAGAACCACCTTTTTATATAGTTAAATAACATGCTTGCTGTTTTCTTAATAGTATCTTTTTGAAAATATGAACTTAAGAATGTGAAAAAGATAGATCATAATTCATGCATCAACCTTGTGAAAATTCAACTGTTTAAAAACTTAGAATGTAACTTCTCATTTGTTCCTTTGTGCTGAGATAAACTAGGGATGTGGAGTTGATAGAAAATGCCCTAGAGGGGCTTGGCAAGCAATCGAAGGATCGAATCAAACTATATAGTTTTCGAAGTCAGTGGAGGCTGCACTTCGGGTTTCAGTGAAGATTGAAGTCATCTCCGCCATGCAGTGTTTATGCAAAAAAGAAAAAAAAGGGCGAGGACGGGAATCAGACCGTCCTCTCTCTAGTCAAAGTAGCCGAGAAAATAGATGAGCGACCCTCATCTTGACCCGCGCGAAACGACAACGATGAGAGGAGCGGGGAGGTATTTCCATATGCTCGCGGGCGATGATTGGACCTCCCAAAAAGGCTTGAGAAAATGGACTAGCAAGTCACAAAGAACCAAAAGCTCGAAGAAGCAAATCAAGAGGCCAAAGGCCCAAAAGTGTGAAGGTTTTAACCGAACAAAAGTGAAGTACTCAAAAAGTGAAATCCAAGGCCAAAGGCCGATTCACTACAAAAAAGCTGTCCCTCGCCAAAAAGAAAGAAAATCAAAGATCAAACCATTGAAACCCGAACCGAATCACGTGCTAGAGAAAGCTACAAGAAAACCATATAGTACGAGACGGTCCCGAGATTGCAGTCCAGGAGCCTAAAAAGGGCTATCTCCCGAAACATCCAAATACTTTGCATCTCATCACGGAGGTACAAGTATCAAGTTTCTTCTATTTATTTACGCAGTTTAATTTGGTAATAAGTAGTAATGCATGAATTAGGATAAGTCTAGTCCCACAGTCTAACTTTCATATTTTAAAAGCTTACTTAGTGCCGCCCTTTAATAGCATTGTTTGGGACGAACAACTAAAAGTGTGGGGTGATCTGATGGACCATAATTATACGAATCAAAAACACAGTTAAACCCACTAAATTAGACTGTTTGTCTATTTAACTTTTGCTTGTTAGTTCCGATATTTATCTACAGGGTATTTTGGAGCTTAGAGAGAATACACGCTAAGGAGAGGATTTTACGCAGAAAAGATGTTACGAGTCATTCCAAGGTCTCGATCAGACGCTGACTGAAGAAATCTAAAGATCCTGACATGGAATCATTCAAAACAAATCAAAACGAAGAGCAATCAAAGTCAATCCCGGGCTGAAATACACCGATAGTTTTGTGAAAACGTCGCAAAAACGTCACAAAACTCCACATTTGCCCATGGTGACCGGCGGCTTTTGGAGGAGGTGGCCAAAGGAGGAAGCTCTCCTCCCTTCTTCACCCACAACCGGCGGCTATGACCTCCATGGAGCTCACCATGGATGAGGGCCATGTGCTCTCATCCTCACCCTCAATTCCCCTCTCCTTTGGCTATAAATACAAGCCCCCCATCTCATTTGTAAATAATCCCAAAAATCATAAATCACTTATCTCTCTAAGTTTGGCAATTTGTAAGTTTGGTTTTGAAATAATACTCTTGTTGGTTCTTGAGTATTATAACAGTTTTAGAGAATACTTCTGTTGGTTCTTGAGTATTCAAGTAGGAATTGGGAATACTCCTGTTGGTTCTTGAGTATTCCCCTTACTTACTGTCTTTCAAAAACCCCCGAGTATTTAGCTATGGTATCCACCTCTATGGATATTCGTAGCTAAACTCTTCATTCGGTTAAAGGGGTGTACTTGTATCATAAAATGTTTTAGACTTTGCTTTAGTGTTTTTTCTCTGTATTCAAAACTTGTTCTATGTGCCATATATTAGGCCAGAACTTCCAAGGTTGAGTGGATGCTTGGAATGGCAAAGCTCTTCCGTGGAAGTTTGTAAACATACTCGGATAAGTGGATGCTTGGAATGGCAAAGCTTATCTGAGGAGTTTGACCTCTCTCAAACACCATTTGATTGCTCGGGAATGACTGATCAAATGGATGCACACAGGCTAATATACCTTGGAATGGGGTATTAGTCTAAGTAGAACAAGGGCTTTACATTTTTTTGCAAAAGTCTTGACAGTGTGTGCAAATCGAGTGCTTGGAATGGCCTTGATACTCTTTCGAACACTTTTGCAAAAGACTAGACAGTGTGGCAAATCGAGTGCTTGGAATGGCCTTGATGCACGTTTGAATACTTAGAAGGATCACTAAAGGTCAATGATAAACAGGCTATGATACAAGGCCCCCGAAATCGAATGTTTTCCTTGAAATCAAACAACTCCTGCACTTACTTTCTTAGTATAACTGCCGTAATCAACTGCTCACCTTCCGGAGGACTTGCCAATCACGCATCACCCGCTGTAAGTCTCCTACTTTTATTTTCAGTCATTTACTTTTCGCACAAAAAAACCAAAACCAACCAAAAAGTCACGTAGTTACTAGCTCTAAAACCTCAACCAACCTAAAACACGCTCCCTTGCTGTACAAATCACCTCAAAGAACAACTATCCCCCTAATTCCTTTGGGTTCGACCCCTACTTACCACTTGCTACCCAGTAGTGAAGTCGCGAGTAGCAGACTATAAATTTATTTGTACATTTGCTCTGACGACAAGCATCTGTCAAATTGGCGCCGTTGCCGGGGAATTAGCCTTCGGATAGTTGTTCTTTTCTTTCTCTCCCCTTGTCATGACGCTACCCACTACATATGCATGGACAATACGATATCTGCCCCTGTTCGGAGGTACGGATGGAGAAAATCCTGTACAACACAGCCGAAACTTTCACCACGTTTACTGCCACATAAAACCTGAGAATGAAATGTTAGAGGAATTTAAGCTTAAATGCTTCAAATTCTCTGACTGACTTCGCGACAATCTGGTACTACACATCACCCGCTATGCATGCTGAATATTTTGTGGACCTCTGCGTTCCATTCCTGAAGGAATTCTCCGCCCCATCCTTACGCCGAAAAAACCCGTGAGAAGATCATGTGCCTTCAACAATTCCGGGATGAGACTTTGGACGAATACTACACGAACTACGACACCATCGTCTCAAGCTGCCCGCACCATGGATTCACGAAGAAAGTTCTTCTTCAAAAATTTCTTCGTGGGATGAGGTCCGATGAGCTGGGAAGGATTAACGAAGCAATGAAAAGATCAGCCAGGAACTTATCCATAGCAGACATGTGGTACCTCATAAATAACCTGGCCGCAGCCACAAAACGAATACCCCAAACTGACGGAGGAATGCAAATAGACGAAGCTGGTCCTAAGGCAAATGAAGAAACTCCCGAGCCATCAGAAGAGACTCCTGAATCGTCAGAAGAATCAGACATGGAAAGCATCGGAAGCAACGAGGAAGAAGTCCAAAATACCACCAGCATACTGCCCGAGCCATACCCAGCTATCATCACCCAAGCTTCCGAGACCATCTATGACCAGATCCTGACAAACGGACATAACGAGGCAGAACCAAGCCTTAAGATGCAAGCTTCCCAACTTTTCCCCTCGATCAATAGGCAAATCGCTGAAAACTATGTGATCAATGAAGAGGCTAAAAGGAGGATGGGAAAAGGGCCTGAGCAAAACGACACCGTAATGGGGCATAGACGCTGGAAGGAGAAACCATCAGAACAGTGGGAGCTGGACCCACGCCCATCATCCCCCAAAAACCCAGGAAGAGTCAAAGCAAGAATTAGGGTTGGCGCAATAATGAAATTCGACCTGAGCCACCCATGGGATCCAAACCAATGATCCAAGAATGAGGTATTGTCGAGCCAACGACGTTAAACAAGTGCACTGGTCGGGAGGTAACCCGACAGTATCTTACTTTCTGTCATTTAATTTCAGTCATTTAGTTTAAAGTCATTCTCACATGTATATATCTGCTTGCATGACTTTTGAACTAAGGCACGCCTTCGTTCAAAAGTGTGGGGTGAGAACCACCTTTTTATATAGTTAAATAACATGCTTGCTGTTTTCTTAATAGTATCTTTTTGAAAATATGAACTTAAGAATGTGAAAAAGATAGATCATAATTCATGCATCAACCTTGTGAAAATTCAACTGTTTAAAAACTTAGAATGTAACTTCTCATTTGTTCCTTTGTGCTGAGATAAACTAGGGATGTGGAGTTGATAGAAAATGCCCTAGAGGGGCTTGGCAAGCAATCGAAGGATCGAATCAAACTATATAGTTTTCGAAGTCAGTGGAGGCTGCACTTCGGGTTTCAGTGAAGATTGAAGTCATCTCCGCCATGCAGTGTTTATGCAAAAAAGAAAAAAAAGGGCGAGGACGGGAATCAGACCGTCCTCTCTCTAGTCAAAGTAGCCGAGAAAATAGATGAGCGACCCTCATCTTGACCCGCGCGAAACGACAACGATGAGAGGAGCGGGGAGGTATTTCCATATGCTCGCGGGCGATGATTGGACCTCCCAAAAAGGCTTGAGAAAATGGACTAGCAAGTCACAAAGAACCAAAAGCTCGAAGAAGCAAATCAAGAGGCCAAAGGCCCAAAAGTGTGAAGGTTTTAACCGAACAAAAGTGAAGTACTCAAAAAGTCAAATCCAAGGCCAAAGGCCGATTCACTACAAAAAAGCTGTCCCTCGCCAAAAAGAAAGAAAATCAAAGATCAAACCATTGAAACCCGAACCGAATCACGTGCTAGAGAAAGCTACAAGAAAACCATATAGTACGAGACGGTCCCGAGATTGCAGTCCAGGAGCCTAAAAAGGGCTATCTCCCGAAACATCCAAATACTTTGCATCTCATCACGGAGGTACAAGTATCAAGTTTCTTCTATTTATTTACGCAGTTTAATTTGGTAATAAGTAGTAATGCATGAATTAGGATAAGTCTAGTCCCACAGTCTAACTTTCATATTTTAAAAGCTTACTTAGTGCCGCCCTTTAATAGCATTGTTTGGGACGAACAACTAAAAGTGTGGGGTGATCTGATGGACCATAATTATACGAATCAAAAACACAGTTAAACCCACTAAATTAGACTGTTTGTCTATTTAACTTTTGCTTGTTAGTTCCGATATTTATCTACAGGGTATTTTGGAGCTTAGAGAGAATACACGCTAAGGAGAGGATTTTACGCAGAAAAGATGTTACGAGTCATTCCAAGGTCTCGATCAGACGCTGACTGAAGAAATCTAAAGATCCTGACATGGAATCATTCAAAACAAATCAAAACGAAGAGCAATCAAAGTCAATCCCGGGCTGAAATACACCGATAGTTTTGTGAAAACGTCGCAAAAACGTCACAAAACTCCACATTTGCCCATGGTGACCGGCGGCTTTTGGAGGAGGTGGCCAAAGGAGGAAGCTCTCCTCCCTTCTTCACCCACAACCGGCGGCTATGACCTCCATGGAGCTCACCATGGATGAGGGCCATGTGCTCTCATCCTCACCCTCAATTCCCCTCTCCTTTGGCTATAAATACAAGCCCCCCATCTCATTTGTAAATCATCCCAAAAATCATAAATCACTTATCTCTCTAAGTTTGGCAATTTGTAAGTTTGGTTTTGAAATAATACTCTTGTTGGTTCTTGAGTATTATAACAGTTTTAGAGAATACTTCTGTTGGTTCTTGAGTATTCAAGTAGGAATTGGGAATACTCCTGTTGGTTCTTGAGTATTCCCCTTACTTACTGTCTTTCAAAAACCCCCGAGTATTTAGCTATGGTATCCACCTCTATGGATATTCGTAGCTAAACTCTTCATTCGGTTAAAGGGGTGTACTTGTATCATAAAATGTTTTAGACTTTGCTTTAGTGTTTTTTCTCTGTATTCAAAACTTGTTCTATGTGCCATATATTAGGCCAGAACTTCCAAGGTTGAGTGGATGCTTGGAATGGCAAAGCTCTTCCGTGGAAGTTTGTAAACATACTCGGATAAGTGGATGCTTGGAATGGCAAAGCTTATCTGAGGAGTTTGACCTCTCTCAAACACCATTTGATTGCTCGGGAATGACTGATCAAATGGATGCACACAGGCTAATATACCTTGGAATGGGGTATTAGTCTAAGTAGAACAAGGGCTTTACATTTTTTTGCAAAAGTCTTGACAGTGTGTGCAAATCGAGTGCTTGGAATGGCCTTGATACTCTTTCGAACACTTTTGCAAAAGACTAGACAGTGTGGCAAATCGAGTGCTTGGAATGGCCTTGATGCACGTTTGAATACTTAGAAGGATCACTAAAGGTCAATGATAAACAGGCTATGATACAAGGCCCCCGAAATCGAATGTTTTCCTTGAAATCAAACAACTCCTGCACTTACTTTCTTAGTATAACTGCCGTAATCAACTGCTCACCTTCCGGAGGACTTGCCAATCACGCATCACCCGCTGTAAGTCTCCTACTTTTATTTTCAGTCATTTACTTTTCGCACAAAAAAACCAAAACCAACCAAAAAGTCACGTAGTTACTAGCTCTAAAACCTCAACCAACCTAAAACACGCTCCCTTGCTGTACAAATCACCTCAAAGAACAACTATCCCCCTAATTCCTTTGGGTTCGACCCCTACTTACCACTTGCTACCCAGTAGTGAAGTCGCGAGTAGCAGACTATAAATTTATTTGTACATTTGCTCTGACGACAAGCATCTGTCAAATTGGCGCCGTTGCCGGGGAATTAGCCTTCGGATAGTTGTTCTTTTCTTTCTCTCCCCTTGTCATGACGCTACCCACTACATATGCATGGACAATACGATATCTGCCCCTGTTCGGAGGTACGGATGGAGAAAATCCTGTACAACACAGCCGAAACTTTCACCACGTTTACTGCCACATAAAACCTGAGAATGAAATGTTAGAGGAATTTAAGCTTAAATGCTTCAAATTCTCTGACTGACTTCGCGACAATCTGGTACTACACATCACCCGCTATGCATGCTGAATATTTTGTGGACCTCTGCGTTCCATTCCTGAAGGAATTCTCCGCCCCATCCTTACGCCGAAAAAACCCGTGAGAAGATCATGTGCCTTCAACAATTCCGGGATGAGACTTTGGACGAATACTACACGAACTACGACACCATCGTCTCAAGCTGCCCGCACCATGGATTCACGAAGAAAGTTCTTCTTCAAAAATTTCTTCGTGGGATGAGGTCCGATGAGCTGGGAAGGATTAACGAAGCAATGAAAAGATCAGCCAGGAACTTATCCATAGCAGACATGTGGTACCTCATAAATAACCTGGCCGCAGCCACAAAACGAATACCCCAAACTGACGGAGGAATGCAAATAGACGAAGCTGGTCCTAAGGCAAATGAAGAAACTCCCGAGCCATCAGAAGAGACTCCTGAACCGTCAGAAGAATCAGACATGGAAAGCATCGGAAGCAACGAGGAAGAAGTCCAAAATACCACCAGCATACTGCCCGAGCCATACCCAGCTATCATCACCCAAGCTTCCGAGACCATCTATGACCAGATCCTGACAAACGGACATAACGAGGCAGAACCAAGCCTTAAGATGCAAGCTTCCCAACTTTTCCCCTCGATCAATAGGCAAATCGCTGAAAACTATGTGATCAATGAAGAGGCTAAAAGGAGGATGGGAAAAGGGCCTGAGCAAAACGACACCGTAATGGGGCATAGACGCTGGAAGGAGAAACCATCAGAACAGTGGGAGCTGGACCCACGCCCATCATCCCCCAAAAACCCAGGAAGAGTCAAAGCAAGAATTAGGGTTGGCGCAATAATGAAATTCGACCTGAGCCACCCATGGGATCCAAACCAATGATCCAAGAATGAGGTATTGTCGAGCCAACGACGTTAAACAAGTGCACTGGTCGGGAGGTAACCCGACAGTATCTTACTTTCTGTCATTTAATTTCAGTCATTTAGTTTAAAGTCATTCTCACATGTATATATCTGCTTGCATGACTTTTGAACTAAGGCACGCCTTCGTTCAAAAGTGTGGGGTGAGAACCACCTTTTTATATAGTTAAATAACATGCTTGCTGTTTTCTTAATAGTATCTTTTTGAAAATATGAACTTAAGAATGTGAAAAAGATAGATCATAATTCATGCATCAACCTTGTGAAAATTCAACTGTTTAAAAACTTAGAATGTAACTTCTCATTTGTTCCTTTGTGCTGAGATAAACTAGGGATGTGGAGTTGATAGAAAATGCCCTAGAGGGGCTTGGCAAGCAATCGAAGGATCGAATCAAACTATATAGTTTTCGAAGTCAGTGGAGGCTGCACTTCGGGTTTCAGTGAAGATTGAAGTCATCTCCGCCATGCAGTGTTTATGCAAAAAAGAAAAAAAAGGGCGAGGACGGGAATCAGACCGTCCTCTCTCTAGTCAAAGTAGCCGAGAAAATAGATGAGCGACCCTCATCTTGACCCGCGCGAAACGACAACGATGAGAGGAGCGGGGAGGTATTTCCATATGCTCGCGGGCGATGATTGGACCTCCCAAAAAGGCTTGAGAAAATGGACTAGCAAGTCACAAAGAACCAAAAGCTCGAAGAAGCAAATCAAGAGGCCAAAGGCCCAAAAGTGTGAAGGTTTTAACCAAACAAAAGTGAAGTACTCAAAAAGTCAAATCCAAGGCCAAAGGCCGATTCACTACAAAAAAGCTGTCCCTCGCCAAAAAGAAAGAAAATCAAAGATCAAACCATTGAAACCCGAACCGAATCACGTGCTAGAGAAAGCTACAAGAAAACCATATAGTACGAGACGGTCCCGAGATTGCAGTCCAGGAGCCTAAAAAGGGCTATCTCCCGAAACATCCAAATACTTTGCATCTCATCACGGAGGTACAAGTATCAAGTTTCTTCTATTTATTTACGCAGTTTAATTTGGTAATAAGTAGTAATGCATGAATTAGGATAAGTCTAGTCCCACAGTCTAACTTTCATATTTTAAAAGCTTACTTAGTGCCGCCCTTTAATAGCATTGTTTGGGACGAACAACTAAAAGTGTGGGGTGATCTGATGGACCATAATTATACGAATCAAAAACACAGTTAAACCCACTAAATTAGACTGTTTGTCTATTTAACTTTTGCTTGTTAGTTCCGATATTTATCTACAGGGTATTTTGGAGCTTAGAGAGAATACACGCTAAGGAGAGGATTTTACGCAGAAAAGATGTTACGAGTCATTCCAAGGTCTCGATCAGACGCTGACTGAAGAAATCTAAAGATCCTGACATGGAATCATTCAAAACAAATCAAAACGAAGAGCAATCAAAGTCAATCCCGGGCTGAAATACACCGATAGTTTTGTGAAAACGTCGCAAAAACGTCACAAAACTCCACATTTGCCCATGGTGACCGGCGGCTTTTGGAGGAGGTGGCCAAAGGAGGAAGCTCTCCTCCCTTCTTCACCCACAACCGGCGGCTATGACCTCCATGGAGCTCACCATGGATGAGGGCCATGTGCTCTCATCCTCACCCTCAATTCCCCTCTCCTTTGGCTATAAATACAAGCCCCCCATCTCATTTGTAAATCATCCCAAAAATCATAAATCACTTATCTCTCTAAGTTTGGCAATTTGTAAGTTTGGTTTTGAAATAATACTCTTGTTGGTTCTTGAGTATTATAACAGTTTTAGAGAATACTTCTGTTGGTTCTTGAGTATTCAAGTAGGAATTGGGAATACTCCTGTTGGTTCTTGAGTATTCCCCTTACTTACTGTCTTTCAAAAACCCCCGAGTATTTAGCTATGGTATCCACCTCTATGGATATTCGTAGCTAAACTCTTCATTCGGTTTAAGGGGTGTACTTGTATCATAAAATGTTTTAGACTTTGCTTTAGTGTTTTTTCTCTGTATTCAAAACTTGTTCTATGTGCCATATATTAGGCCAGAACTTCCAAGGTTGAGTGGATGCTTGGAATGGCAAAGCTCTTCCGTGGAAGTTTGTAAACATACTCGGATAAGTGGATGCTTGGAATGGCAAAGCTTATCTGAGGAGTTTGACCTCTCTCAAACACCATTTGATTGCTCGGGAATGACTGATCAAATGGATGCACACAGGCTAATATACCTTGGAATGGGGTATTAGTCTAAGTAGAACAAGGGCTTTACATTTTTTTGCAAAAGTCTTGACAGTGTGTGCAAATCGAGTGCTTGGAATGGCCTTGATACTCTTTCGAACACTTTTGCAAAAGACTAGACAGTGTGGCAAATCGAGTGCTTGGAATGGCCTTGATGCACGTTTGAATACTTAGAAGGATCACTAAAGGTCAATGATAAACAGGCTATGATACAAGGCCCCCGAAATCGAATGTTTTCCTTGAAATCAAACAACTCCTGCACTTACTTTCTTAGTATAACTGCCGTAATCAACTGCTCACCTTCCGGAGGACTTGCCAATCACGCATCACCCGCTGTAAGTCTCCTACTTTTATTTTCAGTCATTTACTTTTCGCACAAAAAAACCAAAACCAACCAAAAAGTCACGTAGTTACTAGCTCTAAAACCTCAACCAACCTAAAACACGCTCCCTTGCTGTACAAATCACCTCAAAGAACAACTATCCCCCTAATTCCTTTGGGTTCGACCCCTACTTACCACTTGCTACCCAGTAGTGAAGTCGCGAGTAGCGGACTATAAATTTATTTGTACATTTGCTCTGACAACAAGCATCTGTCAACTATCCTTCTTGATAGCATAGGCACGCGATTGGCACGCTTTTTATGTTTCTAAGGATCATGTTTTGATTATCTTACAAAAAGGTTGAATGAATTGTTAGGTTAGTCATTCGATAACTCTAATATTGATTGTCTTTGAATGTGCATCCTTGTAAGTTCATTGGTGGTTCGAAATTATTTTGAAAATGAGTTACTCTTTGATCACTATTTTAGTCGATGTGCATGGGGTATTTGTTGCATAATGTCTAGATAAATGAGGAACTAGGTTGTTCATGCATATTAGCTAGTCGTATATGGGATTTGTGAGTATTCCCTTTTCTGAAAACTCTCACGAGACTACAACTCGTCCTGTAGGCTAGCCTATAGGTTTAAAGGCTTGGTGCATACGCTAAATGAACTCGTGTTCCCTACGACAGTGGTTAGGATTTAGTTCATGTTTGTTCGGGGTGAACAAACTCTAAGTGTGAAGTGTTTTGATGAGCATAAATTTGTACTATATTCATCCTCCACATTTAGTCGATTTTCGATCATTTTCCTTATTCTTATGAGCTCTAACTCTATGATTTGATGCTTTTAGGGGAAGATATGAATCCAAGGCGAAACAAAGTGTTTTGTGGATATTTGGCAAAAATAGTGCAAAAATTGGCGGATTGACCTCCATGCTTGACACACACGCCCAGAGCGCATAAGGTGTCCGAATACAATGATCTATGGCTTGTTGGAAAGCTGAGATGAAGTTCTACATCTTTGTAGTTTACCCCAAAAGCTGGTTCAGTTGTTAAAGAGGTCAAAACGTGAGCCGAAGTCTGCTATAGAAAACTCACATGTGTCACCCGTGTCATGATCTGTCAACAATTGGTGACACAACAACCTCTCTGGATTCACCCGTGTCACTTATTAGGTGATACAAGCGACACATGCCTTAGGGGCCAAATGGGCCAAAAACGTAATTTTTGCTAGGTTTTTGGGAAAATTTGCAAAAAGCCAAAAAAGAATAAAAGGAAAAGAGGAGCAGCCACAACTGACTTACAGGACACTCATATTCACACATTCACGACTCGACACTTGGAGACGACGGAAAAGAGAGAAGGGGGAACAAAAACACAAGGACTTACGATCGGATCGAGGATTGAGATTGAAGGGAGTTATCAACATCAATTCGAAGGGTGTAGTACTTCCTTTTTCTCATTTTATAATTCTAGTCCCGTTCATGAACATGACTTGTATTGCCATGACGATGGATAGTGAGTAGTGGCCCATATTTTGACGAATCTTACTTAGCGCCTAAACCCATCGATGCATACTAGGTGTTTGAGAAAATGCCTAAGTGTATAGCTTTGAGACGTTAAGTCAATAGCGCAGAAAGGGTGAGGCTAAACGTCCGACTATTAAGTAAAATACACGTTAAGAAATTGGTGACTACCAGAGTAGCACAAGTTTGTAACGGGAAAGGCTCGTTCTACGACAAGGACTCCCCATGTTTACGTAACGAGAGTTGGTAAACATTAGCGAGTTTCTTGATTCGAACCACTAGCACCGAAAAGGTGAGGTTCGTAGTTTAAGGTACATTTCCAATGTAAACCAATAGCGCCGAAAGGGTGAGGTTCATATATGGAGTGTGCGGCTATTTTCCAATCAATATAAGCAAATCCTTGCATGCTTGTTAATAAACTCGATTCTAATGTTGTGTAAGTGAAATAGTTTCCCGAAATACTTCTCGAAGTTCGTTGAAACCTTATCTTACTTTCTTGCATTGTTACATTGATTAGTTTTTAAAACCAAAACAAAACACTCATTTTAGACTAGGATAAATAGAAAGACAACCTTACATAGCGCGCAAGTTTACAATTGCTCCCTTGGACGACTCGGTATTTACCGATTTTATAAATTGTTTTTGACATACAAAATACGACACGCCAATTACTAGCTAACAAGTGACCTATTCAACTATTCCAAATAACGAAGTGGTTTTGGGGTGAAACAAATAGCAGAAAATAAAAAGGTTTTGGCTTGATCAGAGAAAGAATCCCAGGATCAAACTTCACCCGTGCCAACCCACATATCATGCAACAATGTCACGTAAATTCATCAAGCTATCGAATATGGAAATAAACTGAAATGACACTCGACAAGCCGCCCATCCACAGATCATTGTCTAGATTATTCTCAACCATTGAACGCCACCCATCCACGGATTATCAATGGTTTTAATTATTAAGCCTAGGGTTTTTCAGACGATAAAGTCAACTTTCCTATTAATTCATGTACTACCAGTATAGCTACCATTACCTAATATCAATTTCATGCAATCTAGTTAATACCTAAGACCCATTCATCTTTTGGTAATTAACCTAAATACGTTCTAGCATGCAAACATCCCATTCAATGTAAAACTTGCAAGAACGATAAAATTAAGCACAATGAAATTGAATACTCAAATTGCATTAATGAAAAACGTTTAATTGATCACATGAAGAGTTGGGTACAAGGCACGGGATCCGTAGGATCCCAGAATAAAGAAGACTACTCACTACTCATGGTAAGTTAGCCAAAAATAGTGTAGAAACAGAAATCAAGGACGAGGAAACCGTGTAGACGATGTAGCTCGTTGAATCCTCAATATCTCGCGATGTTCTCCTCTGTCTTCTTCTCCAAGTTAGGTTTTTCTTCTCTCAAATCAAGCTCTCTTTCAAAAGTCTTGATCGCCTCCCTTTTATTAACCAAAAGCCCAAAAAACTACCGAAAACCGATTTTGGGAAATAAGTCAAAAATCTTGCCTTTAACTGCTAGCCGGTCGGCTGGCTTGAGTGAAGAAATTCAGCCGGTCAGCTCATTCGAGGTTTCACCAGGCTGCGCGACGTCGCTCGGGCGAGCCTCTCCAAGCTCGGTCGATCAACATTTGGCAGTTTGGTATGGAGGGATCATGGCTCGGTCGAGCCTCGCCAAGCTTGGGCTTTGTTTCCTTAAGTCAACTCGATCATGTCCCAAGGCCTCGGAGCTCGGGCGAGCTAAAGGGAGCTCCGGCGAGCAAATTCTGACAGTGGCGTGTGTCATGCGCAGGCTTGGGCGAGCGTTCTTCAGCTCGGGCGAGCCTTTTCTGCTGGCTTCGACTCCAGCAGGTCGGCTGGCTTCCCTTATGTGTTTTTCCGCTTAATTTGTGCTGATTTGCTTCAGATGGGATCAAAAGTGCTCATCACGTCAATTGACCTGAAACAATAGGAGAAAAGGATCAAATGATGACAATTTTCCGAGAGAACAAGTGTTTTCCTTCATCGTATGGAGCAAATAACTATACAAAATATCGACTGATCATTCTTCAAACTACCCGCATACCCGTAAGGGTATTTTGCATCCTTGATAAAATCCAATATCTCAACCCTCTCATTAGGTAATACCGTATACAGTGCTTGTGATACCTTATCTTTTCTCGCAGATGGCCCTTTTTTCTTCCACCATAGTTCCTTCTGAATACCTTGTTTTTCCAAACCTTCTCGAGCCTTAACATCATCTTTTGTCTTCCCTTGAAGACCAAGGATAGTACCAATGATATTGTCAAACACGTTCTTCTCTATGTGCATCACGTCCAATGAATAAGGTTGTCTCAATTTGCTCCAATAGGGTAAATTGTAGAAAATACTCACATGAGTCGAACACAACTTCTCCTTCATACCTCTAGGTTTGAAATCCAGATGCAAGCTAAGTATGGGGTGATAATGGCTAAGTAAAGAACTAAAAATCTCTTATCCATTTAAAGAAGGTGGGGCATCTCATAATTCCACTTCCCGTTGAATTTATTGGCCATTTGCCTCCATGAATGGTCTCTGTCGAGCCATCTGCGATGGCCACCCAAACACAAAGGACAAGCTTTATTTCCTTTTGACTTTAAACCTCCCAACATTCCCAAACCCGGGAAGTCACTGATTGTCCACATGACCGCAACTTTCATGTTGAATGAAGATCTACTATGTCGATCAAATGTGAGTGCTCCGGTGTCCCACAACATATTCAATTCTTCTATCAGAGGTTGCATGAACACATTCAAGCACTTTCCCGGAGATTTCGGACCCGAAATCAACATAGCTAGAATGTTAAATTCCTTCTTCATGCACAATGAAGGTGGTAAATTGTAAGGCATCAATACAATTGGCCGAGTGCTATGAGAAAGAGCAGCTGCTCCGAAGGGGTTGAAACCATCTGTAGCTAATCCTAGATGCACATTTCTAGCGTCTTGTGCAAAATCGGGAAATTTTGTATCAAACTCTTTCCATGCTTCTCTATCTGCAGGGTGTCTAATGAGACAATTTTTCACTTTTCTTTCCCCATGCCATCGATCGCATCTCCTTAGATATATGCGGTGACATATAAAGGCGTTGTAATCTGGGAGTTAAGGGAAAGTATCGTACCACTTTTCTTGGAATCTTCCTATCACCTTCTCTGTATAAATATCTAGGTTCGTGACACACCGGACACTGCTCTTGGTTCTTCAAATCTTTATAGTAGAGCACACAACCATATTCACATGCGTGAATGACCTCATATCCCATACCCATATTCTTCAAAAGTATCTTAACCTCACGATACAAACAGGGATAATTATTTGGATTCGGAAGGAGTTCTCGAGTGATCCTCAAATGATCATTGAAGCTCTTGTCGGACCATCCATTATCAACTTTAACTTTCATCGCACTTAAAATCGTCTCCAAAACAGTCTTGTCACTCCCCACATAGATTGGAGTTTGTGCTTCCGCTAAAAGTCTTTGGTACTTATCAAATGCATCCTTACCCAAATACTCATCTTCAAGGTCCTCATCATGTGTGTCTGTAAAATTAGGGAAAGCGTCGTTAAGCATCTCTATTGTAGGATTCATGTAATAAGCATCACTTTCTTCATTAACCCTCCCACGACTCTTTTCCATAACATGTTGGCGTTGTTATGTGTATAATGATGATGAAGCCTCGGGTTCTTCCACATGAGAGGTCCAAGTTGTGTACTCTTGCATTATACCATTCCGAAACAAATGTCTTTGAATTTCTTCCAATGATAACTTCTCATGGTGCAACCTACAACACCTACATGAACATTTATGCGTAGTACTCCAAGGTTTGTGTTGTTAGACGAAGTCTATGAAAGCCATAATCCCTTGAGTGAATCTCAGATTACATTTGTCCGACAAATGCATCCAACTCTTGTCCATGATTTATATCTATATATGACAAAAAGAAATACAAAAAGGTTAACAAACGCATGAGTAATATTAATATTCAAACTAAATATGCAAACCATTCCGGCATTCACACAACAACCTAGCTACAAAATATGCAACTCTTGTCCTCTATTTTTCTCACCATTATTCCCCTCAAATGAAAACCAATCTTATGCTAAGAACCTAGGAACCAATCTGGACCATTAGATCTTGTTGATCGAACACTCCACAACGCGCCACGTGTCCCACTAATGGGAGGTTTAGGTACTTAACCAAAATTTCAATAACAATGGCATACAAAAATGACAATAATAATGAGAATACGAAGCATACCTTAAGATTTGCCCTTTAACTAGAATATTTCACAAAAAACTCAGAGCATATAGCTTCTTGGAACTGCAGAAGAATGTTCTCCAACAGTTGGGGACATTTGCAGGTCGGTTGGGTAAGGATTAAGGTTGGTGAAAATTATATTTTGTTCTGTACTTGCATTTTACTCAGCATTCAATTTTCGTACGTTTATGCGACTTTTTATGTGTAAAATATCGCGTAAGACATAAATGGTAGGTGTCCCCCTCTTCACTGTCCGAGTCACGCAACCAGCTGATACATCGCTCTACTTTTCACTATTAAGGGACATACAGTGAATTGTCGCGTATATTATGTTGCATAAAACGTTAAACGGGACATAACAAACATGTCCCATATATGAATGTCGCGTTAACGATATTACGAGACATTATTCCGAGTTGTCGCTTGCATAAAGTCGCGTGAAGGGCTAAAAGAGACGTAAATGTAACGTCTCGTATAACAATGTCGCGTTATCATATTAACGGGACATTAATCTGGTGTCGCTAAAGATTTGTCACAAGAAAAGGTTAATGAGACATTATGTATCGTGTGGCATAAAATTTGATCGCATATACATGTAATTGCGACAAACGTTTCAAAGTCATGTAGTTTAAACATGCTTATGTGACAAATCTTTTGTGTCACTTTTCAAAGTTTGTCTCGTAGCATGTAGAATGGTGTAGTGTCTCCTCTAGAAAGGCAAGTAATACGTGATCTAGCTCCTCTCCTGCTTAAGCCGGCTGCGAAGATCTAAAACTAGGGGCTTGAGGTTCATCATATCTACATTAGTCAGCCTTGCAAGCCAAATGAAAATATTATCAGACAAGATTAAGGAATGAATAATAAGGGCATAAGACACCATGAAAGAGAAAAGATAAGCATTACCGACATTTAACAAAACTATGGTACATGAAATACCCACTTACAGGGTTCAACACTAGATGAGGGCCAAAGACAGAAGCCTGCTCTGCTTGTTCACCCTGGAATGCTAAAGCTATATTTGCATCCATCTGTTTACAAATCAACTCTTAGTAAGGCATATAGACCATATGAGGGGTCATGAACGCAAGTCCCCATTTAAAAAAAGACATTTGAGAAGAAAAAATCAACACACAAAAAATGTTACTATATAATTCAGTATACTACTTATGAGTTATGACTATACTACGTGTTTGTGTGTGTCAGAAAAGTGTACCTTGCTGACACTTAAAAGGTTATCCTCTTGATATAGTTGTTCTTGAAGCTCGCGTGCCAACCTTTCATATCATCAGCTTCCAGTTGCCTGTCCCTAACCTCCACATTTTTGTGCATTGCTGGTGGCCTTGCTCTGTTGGGCAAGTTCTTTATCGGAAAAAAAAATCAAGGGAAGTGAAACCTTTGATGATTTTGGTTGTATATCTGATATTCTATTGTAATATGAACGTCAGGAATCACGACTTTAAGGTATATATGATTACAGAAGGAACAATAAATTTGTACATAATGGTGTGTGTTGCATCAGCCTGTGACCGTGGCTTCTCGCATTAAGGTCCTGGAGAGTTACATCAGCTGCTTAGTGACTCATTCTTACTTTTGATTATATACATCAGTTGCTTGGTTCTGGAGAGTTATTAACATGGGTATGTGATTGGAGTTCTGAGAACGAAAGGGGAAAAAAAAAGATTAGTAACTCAAAATAGTGCAAACTATTACTACTGTCACATTAGACATAAACATTTCTTACGTCAACGACGTTAACATTAGTTAGGATTATACGGTTGGCAGCTGCACGAAGACGTAAGCACCTGGCCAGAAGAAGCTTGCAATATGGTGTTTGATTTAAACACAATGGAACAGTTAACCAACCCTAACCTATATTCTGATTGGTCATTCTCTCTGTTAAATCAGCATATGTTCAGCACTTTCAAACCAACAATATGAATGAAAATGATTTAGAGTTCAAATTAAACATTTAATCATTGGTTATTGGCTTGTTTTAAGTTCAATATTAGTTAAACTTATTTCGGACTCTGTTTTAATCACAAATTCCATAAGTTCGATAAGTTTCGGCAGTTCAATCCAATTAACCCAAATGATTCAATCCAACTCAACTTAAAGTCAACTCATATGTATATGGAGTTTACATCATGATATCTCTGAAATTTGAAAATAATCATCATATTCTTGCATAAACCCCCGTCTAGTACAAATTTCTTTCATTTCCATATACTTCTATATCTAAAAGTTCATGTATATTGGAAATGATTTAGCCTTTCATCAATAATCAGATACATTCAACTTTAAATTTTAAAGTAAGTTAAATTCTTAAATTGAATTAACTCTCTTGTCCATTAAGTTCCCTTATGTTGCGTTAGATTTTGAGTATTTCTAGCTTAAGTTCCCTTATGTTTTTAAAAATAATTTATGTCTGAAGTTGCTGAGGCTTTGGTGGCATACAACTTAAGCCGGCATTGGGAACATACTCGTACCAACTATGATGAATAGCACAAGCTTAAGTTGAAAAGATAACAAATGGTGTTAGTTATATGGCATGTAGTTTGGCAAAACTTAGAATAGTTGTTCAAGCTGTTGTTCGAGTCTAGCAGAGACAACTGTCCTGGAACAAGTTGAAGCAGATGGAATGTTTCCAAATTCATATTTGGAAACACAGTCGACCGTTGGAGATCAAGGCGGTTGCAGGTGCATGGACAGAAGTTGGAAGTTTCCTAATTCAGATTTGGAAACTTGTTTCAGCCGACGTAGCACAACTTTGCCTGAGGATATTTCCGAGATCTGTTTAGGCAAGTCGGTGCATATGCATATCGAAGACATCATGAAGTCGGTTAGGAGTTTGCTTGCGCATGAAGCTATCTCAGCTATGAAGATAATCGAAGGTTGCCTAATCAAGATTGAAGATATTCATTGGAGGATTATCTACAAGAGATTCGCGCAAAAGATTAGGAAAGATTTCCTAATAGTTATAGGCGGCTTATCTTAGAAATCCTATTCGTTCTAGGGTTTCTACCGCTCTATATAAGGAGGACTAATGCTTAGGTATTAGTCAGCACTTACGGAGATATTAATCACGCTCATACTCACTGAAGGGAGGAGGAGGCTAACGGCGGTGAACTAATCGTAACTGGTTATTCACGATGCTCGTAATCCGGCCAGAGAGTTAATCGTCACTGGTTACTCAAAGGCGCTCGGATTCAATTTGTGCTGGTGCTCAGCAGATTGATCGTAGGACAACACTGAAAGTTCACGCACTGAAGTTCTGAACTGCGCATTCGGGAGAAGGCGCTGATTCTCACGGAGGATCATCTTGGTGGATACGGAGCGGGAGCAAAGATCTAGGGGGAGACCTAGATTGCAATTACTAGAGTGTCCGAGGCTCAGGTAGTTTAAGAGGGATTCTGTAAACGGTAATTCCTGTACTCGCAATACTCAATAATAGTGAATTGCTGTCCACCGGGCTAGAGAACGCCCCCCAGAGTAGGCTCGTTAACGCCGAATTGGGTAATAACTTTGCGTGTCGTTTTTATTTCCGCACTCCTTATTTTAGCGCATAAGTTGTTTTAGTATTTGTTCTGGACATCGACCAGAACAACATCTCATCTACCAGGGGAAGATTTCAATTGGTATCAGAGCAAATACTCGACATACAGAGTAAGATCCAGAAGTCGGTGAGATGGATTTGGAGAAGGGCAGAACATCACGCGACCTCCTCTGCTTGAAGGAAATAAATATGGCTATTGGAGAGCTCGAATGAAGGCGTTTCTGAAGTCTCAAGATGAATCAGTTTGGGATGCAGTTGAACAAGGATGGACACACCCAGTGACTATCGACAAAGATGGTAAAGTTTGCCTCATTACTAAAGACAAGTGGACTGAGGATCATAAGCATGCTGAGGCGGCACACTCTAAAGCAATGAATGCCATATTCTCGGGAGTTGATGAAAAGAATTTCAAGATGATTTCTACCTGTGAAATAGCAAAGAAGGCTTGGGACATTCTCCAAACTGCTCATGAAGGTACAACGAAAGTTAAAGTATCCAGAATGGAGACGGTCACATCAACATTCGAAAATTTTAAGAATGCAGGAGGATGAGACCATTACTGACTTCAATACTGGGATTCTCGATATATCTAACGAAGCATTCGTGTTAGGAGAACCAATGACCGAAGAAACGCTGGTAAGAAAGGTGCTGAGATCTCTTACAAAGCGGTTCGCCATGAAAGCTCTTGCCGTTAAGGAAGCCAATGATGTGAAAATCATGAGACTGGATGAACTGATGGGCTCCCTACAGACCCATGAGATGGACATGAATGAAGAAGACCGACTTACAAAAGTCACTAGCATCGGTCTGAAGGCTGAAGTTGTTAAAGACAAGTCAGAGGAAGCGTCAGAACAACAGTATGCCATGTTCGCCAAAAACTTTGGTAAGTTTATGAGGAGGCACTACGGTAAAGGGACTGAGTCCGGTCAGCCATCTTACTCAAGATTCCAGAAGAATGATAGAGCTTATAAGAAGAATCAATCTGGTGACTCCGATCTTGACAACAAAAGCAAAGGAATCCAATGCAGAGAGTGTGAAGGGTATGGACATATTCGAGCAGAATGTATCAACGCTCAGAAGAAGAAGAATGCCTATGCCGTCAGCTGGAGTGATAGTGAATCTGATCAGGAGGGTGAGACTAATAACTTTGTCGCCCTAGCTTCCTATGTTAAAGGAGAAATAAGCAACGAAGTAGGGTCAGAGTCATCCTCGGAGAATCCCATACAGTACTCAAGCTGCAGTAATAATGAAGAAGTCACTGATAAAGATGTTGCCAGCAAAAACAAAGAATTGTACCAGGAATGGGTAAAAGAAGTAGAGCAGAACAAGTTACATCACAGCATTCTGGCAGATATGAGAAAAGAAAAAGAAGAGCTATGGGAAGAAGTTGCTATACTTGTGATGGACCATAATTATACGACTAAAAAACACAGTAAAACCCCCTTAATTAGACTGTTGGTCTATTTAACTTTTGCTTGTTAGTTCCGATATATTTCTACAGGGTATTTCAGAGCTTAGAGAGAATACAGGCTAAGGAGGAGTTTTTAAGCTGAAAAGATATCAAGAGTCATTCCAAGGTCAAGATCAGACGCTGACTGAAGAAATCTCAAGGATCCTGACATGGAATCACTCCAAACAAATCAAACCGAAGAGGAATTTGCATTGAAGACTCAACCGACCGGGTGGGAAAATGCCGCAGAAACCACCCGACCGGTTGAAGCAATTCCAGGCCCTCCGCCGAGCTGACCAAACACTCAATTCAAGTTGCTCGAGCAAATCACCTCTTCTGATAATTCCGCCTCGACCAAGGTGTTTAAAATGGAAAATAAGGTGGAAGATGTCGGAAAACCAAGGAGAATGCTCGAGCAGATTGGTAGTTAGCTCAATTCCAAGGCAAAGGCCTCGCGCATAGGCACCAAGACCAAATTGCTCGACCAAACCATGGAATTTGGAAATTCTGGCTCGACCATTAGTCTTAGAATCACTTGACCATTCCAAATCAACTATCAAATGCAAGCATGGACCAAGGTGACCGGCCACCATGCTTGGAGGTGGCCAAGGGAGGAGCTCCTCCCTCCATGGTGACCTGCAACCGGCGGCTCCTCCACTCTAGGTGACCGGCGGCTTTGCTCCTCCCCCATGTGGCGGCTCCTCCTTGCTCCTCCTCCTCCTCCTCCCTTGGATCAAAAGACACTTGCCACTATCTCCACCACCCATTTCTCCTCCCTTAGCCTATAAATACCATGCATCCCCTCCTCATTTGTATCATCTCACCATCATCCACATCTCATACAAAAATCACTTATCTCTCTAAAATTGTAAGTTTGGCTTTGGAAATAAAGATTGCTCCCTTGGCGCTTCAACGGTAGTAAGTATTCTAATATTTATTACTGTCTTTAATTTCCAATTCCTTAGTTATAATGTTTAGCGCGATAAATAGTAGCTAAACTAGTCGTTCGGTAGAAGGGGTGGACTTGTATTACAAAATGTTTTAGACTGTTAATTTAGTGTCTCGTCTTTGTATTCAAAACTTGTTCTATGTGCCATATATTAGATCAGAACGTCCATGGTTGAGTGGATGCTTGAAATGGCAAAGCTCTTCTGTGGAAGTTCGTAAACATACTCGGGTAAGTGGATGCTTGAAATGGCAAAGCTTATCTGAGGAGTTTGATCTCTCTCAAACACCATTTTGGGTAAATCAGAAAAGACAACCCAAAATGGATGCACACAGGCTAGTATACCTTGAAATGGGGTGCTAGTCTAAGTAGAACAAGGGTTTTACGTTTTTTGCAAAAGATTAGACAGTCAAGTGCTTGAAATGGCCTTGACTCACTTTCGAACACTTTTGCAAAAGACTAGACAGTGTGGCAAATCAAGCGCCGGAAAAGGCCTTGATACACGTTTGAATACTTAGAAGATTCACTAAAGGTCAATGATAAACAGGATATAATACAAGGCCCCTGAAACCGAACGCTTTCTTTTAATTGTAATAATTAACAGTTACCTTCTAGTACTAAAACCAACCAACCAACCAATCAATCACTTAGCTGGTAGCTTTAAAACCAACCAACCAATCCCAAAATTGTCCAACTTAAAGAACAACTTATCCCCCTAATTCCTTTGGGTTCGACCCCTACTTACCACTTGCTACCCAGTAGTGTAGTCGCGAGTAGCGGAATATAAATTTATTTGTACAGAGAACATTGCACCTTAACGACAGTGCAGTGAGCTCTGTCAAATTGGCGCCGTTGCCGGGGAATTAGCCATTGGATAAGTTCTTTAAATCAATACGCGCTCGAAACAACCATGTCTCGCGAAGAAAGTCATCATGACTACCAGGATGACGACGAGATAAACCTGTACGATCGAAACAATGAGGTGCCACTTCCATTTATGGATGATCCGGAGCAACTCATCCGAAGCAGACGAGCTCGTGATAGGGAAGCCATCAGAAGAAACCAAGAACCACCCGAGGACCGAAATGCAGCTGGTCCAGTACGACAACCCCCTAGATATCCACCACCCCCACAACCTAGACAAGTGCCAAGACAAGAACCAGCTTTCGATGACTACTACGGAGATAACAACAACTACCGTGAACCTACATTAAGAGAGCTCTCGGCACCAGATTTCAGAGTTCAGCCGTGGTGTATCTATGAAGGCCCGGAACTAGAAAACATCGTCATCAACACTTCAGTGGCCCACAACTTGCCAAAATTCTCAGGAACTCGTGGAGAATCAGCAATGACTCATCTCCAGCGCTTACATGGGATTTGCCAAAACCTCAAACCGAATGGCGTAAACGTAGACGACTTTAAGTTAAAGGCGTTCTATTTTTCCCTCATTGACGCGGCAAACGATTGGTTCCTTTCATTGCCTTCCGGAAGCATCAGAACATGGGCTCAGATGCAGAAAAAGTTCTTAGACAAATATTACCCAGCAGGAAGAGCAATGCAAGTAAGGAGGCAACTACAGGACATCAGGCAAGGACCCAACGAAACCATGTACGATTACCTGGAAAAATTCAACCGCCTGGAGAGAAGCTGCTGTACCCTTGGACTGCCCGAGAAACTCACCGTGGAGTATCTTATTAACGGATTAAGACCCCTAGACAAAATGCTCCTGGATGCCTCAGCTGGAGGGTCCATGATGAATCTATCATTAAGCAGCATAAGGGATCTTATCACCAACTTTGCTGAGAATGCCCGATTCATAGAAGAGACAACTCAGCAGGAAGAATTCTCCCGGACAAAAAATGTGGCAAGAGCTGACACGTCGATGAGCTCTATGCCTGAAGAGATGAAGCAGCTAAAGGAGATGATGATTCAAATCCTACGAAGGCAGCCAGTTCCGGTAAAACCTTGCGAGTTCTGTGGTTCTGCAGACCACAAAACTGACGCATGTCCAACATTAATAGAAGAGGAACCGGCAGAAGTGAATGCAGCAGAAGGATACCAAGGATACAACAACAACAGTAATGACAGAGCCGGACAAAACAGACAGTATGGTCAAGCAACCAACCCGAGCTGGCGTAACAATAACTATTCTCAGAAGTACGCACAACCAGCTGTCCGTCAACTAGCTCAGTCATTCTACCAAACCCCCCACCGGCAGTATAACCAGAACGCTCCATCAGCAGGCCAATATCAGCAAAGAGGACCAAATCAGTACCAAACCGGCCCGCATAATCCACAAGAACCAACCAAGTCGCTTGATGACACTATGAAGGAGCTCGCAGGAAGCATAAGTCAATTGGGTACTTCGCTACACCAATACCAGGCGAAAACTGGCGGGGCGATTTCAGAATTAACCAAACAAATATCCCAGCTCGCCACGGTAATTTCAACACTCAATAATGAACCTGGCAGACTCCCTTCACAAACCATCCAAAACCCAAAGGCGAATCTTAGCATGATAAAAAGGTCTAACGAAAAGGCGACGTTAGGAGAAGTTGCACGATCCCCAACTTACAAACTTACGAACAAGCACTTCGCCCGTAGGCATCGTCCTGATTGGAACCAAGCGGAAGACCGACCCAATGATGGCAAAACATGGGTCACGCATGCTGACAATGGACGATATTTGTTCACCGTTTGCATAACACCACCGCCAATTATACACTCCGACGTACCAGCATCTGGATGGGATGACACTGACAATTTAAGGAGTGGGCAGAGTGACCCGACAATTACAAAAGCCCTCACTTCAGATCTTGAGTCACAACCGGAAAGAGATAAAGACCCAGGGGCTTTCACAGTCACCTGCGGTATTGGTGAAACTCAGATTCATAAGTGCCTGGTCGATCTTGGAGCTGCTGTCAACGCCATGCCCTCCTCCTTATATTACTTGTTAGGACTTGGTCCATTGAAGCCACCCAGGACAAATATCGAGCTAGGAGATAAATCGTGCATACGCCCGGTTGGAGTGCTGGAAGACGTAATACTCCATGTGGGAGAGCTTGTCGTTGCTGCAGACTTTTATGTGATACAAACGGGAGAGACCAGCAAAGACGACCCTCCAACAATAATCTTGGGACGACCATTCCTCTACGCTACTAAAGCAAGGATCGATGTGGGCAAGGGCTCATTATCGCTTAAGTTCGGCGGCAAAATTGCATATTACCACATTGACAATAGCCGCACGGATGCGAAGAAACCGCCAGATATAATACCTATCTCCGTTCGCGGTACGCAGATTTTCGACCTGCCAAAAGAGACCAAAAAAGTAACAAGACCAGCAGCTATGGTCAAGGTTCCTTCACCTTCTCAGAAGCAATGGAGAGAAAAAATACCAAAACCATGGGGATCTAACACGCACAAGAAATCGGGAAAAGGCAAGGCAAGAAGCAACACAGGAACGGTGGCAAAATTCGACCTGAGCCACCCATGGGACCCAAACCAGTAATCCACAATGAGGTATCGTCGAGCCAACGACGTTAAACAAGTGCACTGGTCGGGAGGTAACCCGACACTATCTTACTTTCTGTCATTTAAATTCTGTCATTTAATTTTCTGTCTTAGTCATTCTCACATATATATATTAGCTTGCATGACTTTTGAACTAAGGCACGCCTTCGTTCAAAAGTGTGGGGTGAGAACCACCATTGTATATAAATAACATGCTTGCTGTTTTCTTTTTTAGTAATAGTATCTTTTTGAAAATATGAACTTAAGAATGTGAAAAAGATAGACCGAAATTCATGCATTTACCTTGTGAAAATTCAACTGTCTAAAAACTTAGGACGTAACTTTTCATTTGTCCTTTGTGCTGAGATAAACTAGGGATGTGGAGTTGACATAAATCGCCCTAGAAAGGCTTGGCAAGCAATCAAAGGATCGAATCAAACTATATGGTTTTCGAAGTCAGTAGAGGCTGCACTTCGGGTTTCAGTGAAGATTGAAGTCATCTCCGCCATGCAGTGTTTATGCAAAAAAGAAAAAAGGCGAGGACGGGAATCAAACCGTCCTCTCTCTAGTTAAAGTAGCCGAGAAAATAGATGAGCGACCCTCATCTTGACCCGCGCGAAACAACAACGATGAGAGGAGCGGGGAGGTATTTCCATAGGCTTGCGGGCGATGATTGGACCTCCCAAAAAGGCTTGAGAAAATGGACTAGCAAAGCCACAAAAAGGCGAAAAGCTCGAAGAAGCAAATCAAGAGGCCAAAGGCCCAAAATTGTTTAACCAAACGAAAAAAGTGAAGTACTCAAAGAGTCAAATCAAAGGCCAAAGGCCGATTCACTACAAAAGCAGTCCCTCGCCAAAAGAAAAATCAAAGTACTCAAACCAGTGAAACCCGAACCAAATCACGTGCTAGAGAAAGCTACAAGGAAACCATATAGTGCGAGACGATCCCGAAGTTGCAGTCCAGGAACCAAAAAAGGGCTATCTCCCGAAACATCCAATATGAATTGCATCTCAGCACGGAGGTACAAGTATTAAGTTTCTTCTATTTATTTACACAGTTCAATTCGGTAATAAGTAAGTAATGCATGAATTAGGATAAATCGAGTCCCACAGTCTAATTTTCATATTTTAAAGCCAAACTTAGAGTGCCGCCCTTTAATAGCATTGTTCGGGACGAACAACTAAAAGTGTGGGGTGATCTGATGGACCATAATTATACGAATCAAAAACACAGTAAAACCCCCTTAATTAGACTGTTGGTCTATTTAACTTTTGCTTGTTAGTTCCGATATATTTCTACAGGGTATTTCAGAGCTTAGAGAGAATACAGGCTAAGGAGGAGTTTTTAAGCTGAAAAGATATCAAGAGTCATTCCAAGGTCAAGATCAGACGCTGACTGAAGAAATCTCAAGGATCCTGACATGGAATCACTCCAAACAACTCAAACCGAAGAGGAATTTGCATTGAAGACTCAACCGACCGGGTGGGAAAATGCCGCAGAAACCACCCGACCGGTTGAAGCAATTCCAGGCCCTCCGTCGAGCTGACCAAACACTCAATTCAAGTTGCTCGAGCAAATCACCTCTTCTGATAATTCCGTCTCGACCAAGGTGTTTGAAATAGAAAATAAGGTGGAAGATGTCGGAAAACCAAGGAGAATGCTCGAGCAGATTGGCAGTTAGCTCAATTCCAAGGCAAAGGCCTCGCGCATAGGCACCAAGACCAAATTGCTCGACCAAACCATGGAATTTGGAAATTCTGGCTCGACCATTAGTCTTAGAATCACTTGGCCATTCCAAATCAACTATCAAATGCAAGCATGGACCAAGGTGACCGGCCACCATGCTTGGAGGTGGCCAAGGGAGGAGCTCCTCCCTCCATGGTGACCTGCAACCGGCGGCTCCTCCACTCTAGGTGACCGGCGGCTTTGCTCCTCCCCCATGTGGCGGCTCCTCCTTGCTCCTCCTTCTCCTCCCTTGGATCAAAAGACACTTGCCACCATCTCCACCACCCATTTCTCCTCCCTTAGCCTATAAATACCATGCATCCCCTCCTCATTTGTATCATCTCACCATCATCCACATCTCATACAAAAATCACTTATCTCTCTAAAATTGTAAGTTTGGCTTTGGAAATAAAGATTGCTCCCTTGGCGCTTCAACGGTAGTAAGTATTCTAATATTTATTACTGTCTTTAATTTCCAATTCCTTAGTTATAATGTTTAGCGCGATAAATAGTAGCTAAACTAGTCGTTCGGTAGAAGGGGTGGACTTGTATTATAAAATGTTTTAGACTGTTAATTTAGTGTCTCGTCTTTGTATTCAAAACTTGTTCTATGTGCCATATATTAGATCAGAACGTCCATGGTTGAGTGGATGCTTGAAATGGCAAAGCTCTTCTGTGGAAGTTCGTAAACATACTCGGGTAAGTGGATGCTTGAAATGGCAAAGCTTATCTGAGGAGTTTGATCTCTCTCAAACACCATTTTGGGTAAATCGGAAAAGACAACCCAAAATGGATGCACACAGGCTAGTATACCTTGAAATGGGGTGCTAGTCTAAGTAGAACAAGGGTTTTACGTTTTTTGCAAAAGATTAGACAGTCAAGTGCTTGAAATGGCCTTGACTCACTTTCGAACACTTTTGCAAAAGACTAGACAGTGTGGCAAATCAAGCGCCGGAAAAGGCCTTGATACACGTTTGAATACTTAGAAGATTCACTAAAGGTCAATGATAAACAGGATATAATACAAGGCCCCTGAAACCGAACGCTTTCTTTTAATTGTAATAATTAACAGTTACCTTCTAGTACTAAAACCAACAAACCAACCAATCAATCACTTAGCTGGTAGCTTTAAAACCAACCAATCCCAAAATTGTCCAACTTAAAGAACAACTTATCCCCCTAATTCCTTTGGGTTCGACCCCTACTTACCACTTGCTACCCAGTAGTGTAGTCGCGAGTAGCGGAATATAAATTTATTTGTACAGAGAACATTGCACCTTAACGACAGTGCAGTGAGCTCTGTCAACTTGTCACTCAGAACGTAGAACTTCAACAGACGATCACTGATCTTCAAGTCCAGCCGGTTAAAACAAAAGGTGAACGAGCTGAACTTATTATTCAAAAGGCTGAGCTATTGGCAGTTGTGTCATCTCTGAAGGTTCAGATTGAGAAAAGTCAAGGCATACATCCAGGGGATATAGATGATCTAAAAAGAAAGAATGCGGCTCTAAGACGAGGAGAGGTAATCCTTCTCAATACTGTGGATGCTTTGAGATGTGAACTTGAAACAGATAAGCTTGTTCAGGCGGATACTCTTGAAGAACTAAACACCCTGAAGAATTCCATGATGCTGCAAAATTCGGGAACTAAAGATCTCGATAATCTTCTGGAGGTTCAAAGAACATCTGGCGGAAGCAAGGGGAAGACAGTGTTTGTAAAAGCTGAGTCACGATCTCATGTTGTTTCAGCTAAACAGCCCTCACCAAGAATCATTTCCCAGTACCCGCCAAGAAAGCAAGATAGACGAAGGTGCTTTTACTGCAACCATACAGGTCACATCAAGTCAAGATGTTCTGAGTTCCACAAGTTCCTCAGAAAGATGAATCAAGTAAGGACATCTCACAAGAAGCAAGTCTGGAAATCCAAACAAAGAGGCGAGACATGTCACGTTGCATTCAGTTCCACGAGCCTTCCGGAGAAGCAAGGATGGTATTTTGACAGTGGATGTTCTAGACACATGACAGGAAATCCTGAGTTCCTAACTAAAGTGGAAAGGTTCAAAGGCAAATCTGTGACTTTTGGAGGTGGAGTAGAAGGCAGAGTTCTTGGAAGAGGAACATTGAAGGTTCCAGGCCTACCTAGATTAAAGGAGGTGCTTCTCGTCGAAGGCTTACATGGAAATCTGATCAGCATAAGCCAGTTGTGCGATGGGGCGAATCATGTTCAGTTCACTCAAGACAAGTGTGTTGTGCAGAACTACCAAAATGAAACTATTCTCACTGGAAGGAGAGCCTCAAACAACTGTTATCTGGTAGATCTTGTTTTACCCACTGCTACGACTTCTTGTCTTCCAAGGAGCTGTTATCATCGTGTGAAGACGCCCACAGCATGGGTTGATTATCTCAACCATGGCTATGTTCGAAGGGGAGTTAACACGAAGAGAGGCTGCGTCAAATTTGCAAGATTCAAGTTTGAGAGCTGTTACACCAAGATGATGTGGAAGAAGTCGATACTGAAAGATATCGATATTGAGAATTGTTACACCAAGAAGCTGTGGAACAAGTCTATTCTGGAAGAATGCAGGGTGGAACAAGAAATGATAAAGCAGCAATCAGATTTCTTCGTCAGAGGCTTGAACAACATTTGGGTTCGGACACCTAGATCCCTACTGGATCTGTGTGTCACCAACAACTAAGTTGCTCCAGCACAAGTCCGTCAGCCAGAGCCTCAAGGAGATATGTTTTAGGGCTGATGTGGAAGGCAGGGTGTGGTGCAAGAAGAAACGGTTGGTCTACCAAAGATATTCAAATTTTTTAAACAGTGGAAAGTGTCACGTGGCAGCATGGGGAGTTTTCGAGAAGATATTTATGGCTTGCCAAAATAAGATAGTGTTTCTAAAATCAAAATTTCGCTCAAATCAACTGTTCGTATATCGCGTTTCTCTCTCGACGAAACCCTAAGGCAAAGTTTGTCGAATTTCATCAATGGTGAACACAAGGAAGAACAAGGTTCCCAAAGCAGCAACAGTTGTCGCAACACTGAAGTCCGTTGTCGTACCACAGATTATCAAAGAAAACCCTAAAACGGCGAGAGACAAAGTACCCACAGGAAAATCAACATCGGATGCCGTAGAGAAGACGACTGTTCTGAAGAATCCTAAAGCCTTAGTTCCTGAGAAGAAGAAGTTGGAAAAATCGGTGAAGGAGATGGAAACCGTTGTCCAGATGAAAGAAAAGGAGATTCCTAAATCTATTCCGGAACAAATTCCCAAAAAGGCGACTGCTTTAAAGCCTTCTTCAGGCAAAGAACCAGCAAAGAAGTCGACTCAAGAGGTAATTTCTGAAATCTCCAAATCTCTTGATTCAAGGAGTCCTAGTATGACTGGTGTGTCGTTGGAAGGGTCGAAAAGTATTGTAGAAAAGCCAAAGGTTGTGGCCTCGGTGCAGGGGGAGAAAACCCTGTTGGTAAAGGGTGTTAGGAGAAAGGCTATTGCAACTAAGAAATCTCCAGAAAAAGATAAGTTTAAAGTTGTGAAACGTAGGGTAGTCGTTTCTGAGTCAGATGATGAAGAATCTGAAGAAAGAGAGGAGGTAGGTGATGCTGTTGAGAAAGTGAATTCTAATGTGCCTGTTGAAAAGTCCAGTAATGCTGAAGAAGAGGAAGAGAAGCTAAGTGAAGCTTCGGTTGAGATTTCTGAAGGAGATGGTGAAGAAGAGCAGATGGATGCTGTTTTTGCAAAAGATGTTGTTGAGGAACCGCTCGCTGAAGATGAAGCAAACTCACAGCATGTTTCAGATGAAGTGGACGAGTCTTTGCAAGAGTTGTTTGATGATGTTGAAGACTATGTTGAAGAAGCGTTTGCATCTAAAACCGCTGATGAGGAGATGGAGGCCCTGAGTGAAGATTCAGTTGATGAATCTGTCAAGCTGTCTGACTTGGTCAAAGATTCTCAGGAAGATGTTCCTGTAAGTAAGGAACATGTAACCAAGTCAAAGCAAGCCACTAAGACTCAGAAGGGAGTTCTTCGTCAAGATGCTGAGGTAATTGCTCCCGCAGTTACAGAGAAGAAAGCTTCAAAGAAAAGGAAGGCTTCTGCTCCTACTCCGGCAGAGAAGTCAGTTGAGACTATAGCTTCTGGTCAAGAGAAGGCTGTCTCTCTAGCAGCAAAGAAAATTAAGACGTGTTCTCCTACAGGCAAGGTTAAAGAAAAGGGAAAGAAAGTCCAGTTTGAGTCTGGAGTTGTTGTGAACGGTGTTTGGTTTGTCTCAAATGTTCATACTGAAAAGTGGAAATTTGTTCAGAAAAGAAAGATAGTGGCTGAGAGGGTGCTGGAGGCTGACAAGTATGCAACCAAGGAGATTGTGAGCCTGATAAAGGGACTAGACTTGTGGCCATCTGTGTCTATGGCAAAGCCTTTTTCTGCAAATCTGGTTAGAGAAGTAATTGTGAATCTACCAGAAGGGTTTGCTGATATTGAAAGTGCTTCGTTCGGAATGGCGAGTGTAAGAGGTAAGGAAGTTGTCATCACTCCAGATGGGATAAATGACTATTTCGGAATAGAAGGAGGTGCCTTGAATATTGGAGAGAACCCCAACTGGCATAAAACTGCTAGCGCTCTCACAGGTGGTGTTCGTTCGAAGTGGTACTCAATGACCTTTCCAGTGAAGGACCTATCTACAAAGCACTCCTTGCTCCACAGCATTGCAGTTCATAACTGGCTGTCGAATAATCACCATACGATGGGTGCTTTTCTGAAGACTATTGGAGCTGGGAAGAAGATTGATCTTGGACGGCTTATATTCGATCAAATTGCTAGCCATGCAACTTCTATCAAAGTCAATCATCCGATTGGATTCCCGTCGCTGATTCACCAACTTGTGGTGGGACAACATCCAGATATCTTAACAAGTCAGGACGTGTTGACTGGGATTCCCAAGGTTTTTCTTGCAGATCATAAACACTTCTCTGGGAAACATATTGTAGATCTGGACCTGGAGGCTCCTATTAAGCCAAAGAAGAAGTTGTCTGAGACAACCCTGGAAGAGTTGAGTGCTCATATTCCTTCTGCCACTCGATGAAAGATTATCTCTCACCTTGAAGAGGAGCTCGCTGATGCAAATGAAAGGATTGTGCAGTACATGGCAAGGAAGAACAAGATCACTAAGCTTTTGGTGGGTCTTCGTTATCCTGAAGAAGAAGATGAAATTGTCTCGGGTGATGATGTAGCAAGTGCTGAGTCTGACTACTAGTTCCTGGTGATATATTCTGCTCTCTTTCATAAACAATTCTATATTTTGTTAGACTCTTGTTATTTTTTTTGAACTGGTTGTTCTTTTGAAACCCTTGTCTTTTTGTGGCAAAAAGGGGGAGTAGTTTCGGAGTTTCAAATCTCCTTAAAAGATTTGTTTGTGCTTGTTATGTTTGGAGTTTGAAATCTCCTCAAAAGATTAGTTTGGTAGCTTAGTTCATAGCACAGCTTGGGAGTTTGAAACCTCCTTCAAAGATTCAACTGTAATAGGTAGATTACAGGTAGTAGTTTTGCCAAAAATGCCAAGGGGGAGATTGTTAGTTTTATGGCATGTAGTTTGGCAAAACTTAGAATGGTTGTTCAAGCTGTTGTTCGAGTCTAGCAGAGACAACTGTCCTGGAACAAGTTGAAGCAGATGGAATGTTTCCAAATTCAGATTTGGAAACACAGTCGACCGTTGGAGATCAAGGCGGTTGCAGGTGCATGGACAGAAGTTGGAAGTTTCCTAATTCAGATTTGGAAACTTGTTTCAGCCGACGTAGCACAACTTTGCCTGAGGATATTTCCGAGATCTGTTTAGGCAAGTCGGTGCATATGCATATCGAAGACATCATGAAGTCGGTTAGGAGTTTGCTTGCGCATGAAGCTATCTCAGCTATGAAGATAATCGAAGGTTGCCTAATCAAGATTGAAGATATTCTTTGGAGGATTATCTACAAGAGATTCGCGCAAAAGATTAGGAAAGATTTCCTAATAGTTATAGGCGGCTTATCTTAGAAATCCTATTCGTTCTAGGGTTTCTACCGCTCTATATAAGGAGGACTAATGCTTAGGTATTAGTCAGCACTTACGGAGATATTAATCACGCTCATACTCACTGAAGGGAGGAGGAGGCTAACGGCGGTGAACTAATCGTAACTGGTTATTCACGACGCTCGTAATCGGCCGGAGAGTTAATCGTCACTGGTTACTCAAAGGCGCTCGGATTCAATCTGTGCTGGTGCTCAGCAGATTGATCGAAGGACAACACTGAAAGTTCACGCACTGAAGTTCTGAACTGCGCATTCGGGAGAAGGCGCTGATTCTCACGGAGGATCATCTTGGTGGATACGGAGCGGGAGCAAAGATCTAGGGGGAGACCTAGATTGCAATTACTAGAGTGTCCGAGGCTCAGGTAGTTTAAGAGGGATTCTGTAAACGGTAATTCCTGTACTCGCAATACTCAATAATAGTGAATTGATGTCCACCCGGCTAGAGAACGCCCCCCAGAGTAGGTTTGTTAACGCCGAACTGGGTAACAACTTTGCGTGTCGTTTTTATTTACGCACTCCTTATTTTAGCGCATAAGTTGTTTTAGTATTTGTTCTGGACATCGACCAGAACAACATCTCATCTCCCAGGAGAAGATTTCAAATGGAGTAACACTTCAGAGAATAGACAACCATGTTGACATGTACAGCGCATTACCTCTTCTTCGGTTTCTAAGGAGTTAAGTATGGCTTGTACAAGCGGTGGGAACTTTCCATCCTCAGATTGGTAGTCAATAATCTCACTTTTCGTGGCTGGTACTTGAATAACTTCGGCCTGATACCCAAATCATAGGTTATGAGGGATGTGTAGCAGTAAAACAGAACAACAAATACGGGTACGCAATGCCTAGGTGATAGTATCCATTGGAAAGAAAGCTGAAGAAGTACTAACCTACGATGCAAGTTTGAGAATCCTTCTATTTGTTTGTAACACCATTTTTTCATAGTACTTGGGTTTTAGAAATGAGAAAGATTTGACACTAAAGAAAATCGCAGAAAGGAAACATGTAAGTGACATACATTTCCAGACAGTGAAACATAAACAAACTACATCCAGCAAAATAATTCAAAATGAAAAATTATATATAGCACTTGTAAGTAATGCCCGTCTCAAAAATTCATACGAAGGTGATAAAGGTAGAAATGTTAAAAAAGAGTTCATATGAGTTTAATCCTTTTTATGGAAAAAAAAAAAGAATATCCTGAAAAGTTGGTTAAGACACAGATAATGAAAATACAAGATGGCCTGACGGTTGTGAAAGAACTACAGTAGTCGGAAGATTTGGACACCAAGGTTTACACGTAAGCCCTTGATAAACACCTTGCGCGCCCATTTTTCATTTCAAAACTAACTATTATAATAGTGCATACAGATTTGGTTCATCATCATGCTTTTCCTACTGCATTGAAGAATTTTGGTGATTAATCTCTTGACAAAGACAAAGATACGACACATTTCACTAAATTAAGTAGCGAGTAAGGTTTGCATATGACAATCTTTAGGCCGATATCTCTTCGAGATGATGAAGGATGTGTTTTGGAGGTGAGAGATGGAGTCGTCAATCTGAATGTATAAGACTCCGGGAAGGCAAGCAAATAAGTCCATATAGTAACCCTCTCTCCTCTCATAATGTATTTGGTTTGCGTTAATTGTTTAACCTTTGATGGTAGTAAAAATTACAGAGTGGATTCTAAGCTAGCAAAGTTATACGAGAAGGCTTCAACTATGATTGACATATCAAATAAAAGAAATTGTCAAGACTTGGATATTGATGACTGATGAGGTTAGTATTCTAACCATTTTAAGTCTGAATATCAATTAAAGTGTGTTTTTAAGTCTCGACATTACTAATTTAAGTGTAGATATCAATTTAAGTGTGTTTTAAGTCTAGCCATTACTAATTTAAGTCTGATCATTACCAAGTTAAGTCTGATCATTCGAAGTTAAGTCTGATCATTTTAAGTCTGATCATTCCAAGTTAAGTCTGATCATTCCTAGTTATGTCTGATCATTCCAAGTTAAGTCTGATCATTCCAAGTTAAGTCTGATCATTCCTAGTTAAGTCTCATCATTCCAAGTTAAATCATATCATTCTAAGTTAAGTCTGATCATTCCAACTTTCTAGTTTTTAGTTTTCATATATAATCGTGATTTTTACGTGAACCGCACTCCATTTACTATATAAACGAGATTTTATTTGAATTTTAATCGTCAAATAATTTCAAACCATTAAATTGAAAAGATTGTGCACTGAAATACTACCAGCCCTAAAAAGGCATCGTTTTCATTCGGCTTTGAGTTTCGCTTTCATATCCTCAAAACGCTGTCATTTAATCAATTACATGCAATTCGCTTTTGGCTAAATCACATGCTCACACTGGGCATCCACACTAATGAGAGCAATAAGCAATACTTGAGAGACTTTATTGCTTATTGCTCTCATGCAGCATGTGAGCAAAAAAAAGCAAAATCATTGCTTGATAGGTGAGTAATAATGAAGAGGGTATTGGAAAAGAAAGCAATAAATTGGCCCCGAATGCATATATCAAGATAGAGAGAATAAAACCTACTTTTTGTTGGTTTTGAAAGAAATAAAAATCAGAAATGTCATAAAATGAACGTTAAACGGACATCCAACTATTCAAATTCAAACTCAAAAAATAAAAATAAAATATTTTAAAACAAAAAATCAGAAAAGTTAAAGAATCTTGGAACAAAACAAAAAAAGAAATAACAGAAGTGATAATGCGGGATAATTGAATAGTTATGAGTATTGTTTTTTGCTTTCACTGATCCATAATAAAATATAGTGAGATTGCTAGTTTTGCTCATTGCTCTTTGTTGCGTTAAAATATATAGAGCAAAGAGCCATTTTTGCTCATTGCTTTTAGCTGTGCTTGTTACATAACTTTAATTGATAAATGTTATTTTTGCTTATTGTTCATTGCCCATTGCTCTCTTACTACGGATGCCCTCCCTTACTTAGGGGTGGGAAAAAACCGCTCCGAATTTAAAATCCGTCCGCATCGCACCGCAAATATGTGTTTGGTTAACCGCGCCGCTTTGGACAAAAACAAATTGGTTAAAAACTGCACCGCATCCGAATATAGCGGTGCGAAAGTGGTTCCCTATCTCAAACCATCCAATTTAAACCGCGCCGCATATATAATTAAATAATTAGAAATTTAAAGTTATTATAAAAAAACAAAAAATTAATTTAAGGCCAAAGCCAATTTAAAATTAAGTCGTGATTGATTTCAATTATTGGTCGTTAGTAGTTTCGTCATTTCTCTTTCTCTTCCTCGTTCGGTGTTCCTCACAGCTGCACATCAAATCTTCATTTCCCTTAGCTGCCAAGCCACAACAGTCTCGATCGTTATCCTTTGGTCGTATCTTCGTTCTTGAATTACGGAATCGTAAGTTTTTATGTCAAAAATTAATTGGATTTTGGTTGACTCTTATGTAGATATTGTTGTTTAGGATTTTGATAATCCTCTATTTTAGGTTACTTCCTGATATTTATGGTTTGTTATTTCTTGTTGATGGTAACTTAGGTTAGACCTTCGTCTCTTTTTTCTGAATTTCATCACTGTGGTGACTCCAAACTTTACTTTCAATCTCTTCAAGTTTTGGCTTTAATTTATCTTTATAAAAAAAATGAAGTCTCTACTTTCTACTGTGCAACTTCAATTTTTTTGTCAACTTTGAAAATCGGGTTTTGAACCAAATCGCACCGTATAAAGTGATGCACCACATATATGGTTTTAATGTTTCAGGTGCGGTTTGCAAAATTTACAAACCAGTTAATGTGATGCGGTGCGGGTCTACTCTTAAACCGCACCGCACCGCGCCCACCCCTACTCTCAATTACGGAGTTTGAACACCTTTTCAAAATTCTTAGCAAGTTTTTCCTCTGTCTTTGTTTCATGGCTTTAGTTCTTTGCCGACAGTTCTGATACAGCAGTAGTAAGTGTGGCTATTGCATCGACTGTAGTTAGACCCGGCCCAAATGTGAAGCTGATAAAGATGCTGCTTGAGACCACATTTGGGTGGATTTCTTTCTTTATAAAAAAGAAAAGAAAATAAACATGTAAAAATAACGAGAAACAAAATATACTCACGACACAAAACTGTGTATGTTGGAATTCAGAAATCCCCCACTCTATCGACACGGAACAAGATTCGCAGTTCCACAAGTACGACTAATTGACTAAAGCTTCGTCTTCGATCGATTACAAAACAAGTATTCGGAAATTCGACTAAAGCCGTGTCTTCAACCGATTCTCAATTCTCACACTGGAGTTTGTAACTCCGCAATTCTTAATTTCACCATAATCTCATTTTCATCTTTTCATATTCATCGTTCCTCAATACTAATTGCATTTTATTGGTTTTTTTAGGGAAAAGTACAAAAAGGGGTATCGAACTACCACATGTTTCCAAATTCATGTCTGAACTATAAAATTTTCCAAAAGCGGTGCGAAGTATATAAATTTTTTCCAAAATGGAGTAAAAGTTAAGGAATCTAACGAAATTATAAACACCGTTAACGACGTTTATAACTCCGTTAAATTATTACTTTTTCTGTTAATTTACATTTATTTATCAATTAACATTTGAAAATATTCATAACTAAAATTAAAAAAAAATTATTTTACTCCGTCTCCGGCCTCTCCCTCCGCCATCCACCGCACGTAAAGCTCTTAGGTTTCGACCTCAACTCGCTCACTCAGAAGCGCTCCTTCTCACATACTCAGACCTAACCCATTTTCTCTGTAAAAGGTGTCCAGGTTTCTCGAGCCGAAACCCTAGGCACGGTCGCGGCGGCAGTTCGGATTGGCGGCTGGCTCAATTAGCTTACGCATCTGGTTACTTCTCAAGACAAAGCCCATAGGATGTTTGCGACAACAATTTGGATTGGTGTGGTCGTCACTGGTCAGGGTTCGAGGGAGGATACAACTTATAGAAGGTCGTTTATGTTACTATTACGGGTGTGGTGATTGAGAGAGATCTGAAATCCGAATTCGAAGCTGCTGAATTGATTGGATTATGTTAGGCTTGCGATGAACTGTTATGATGTTGTGCAAGTGCATTCATAAGGAGATTGAACTGGTAAGCTAAAATGTGTTGCTCATGGTCGATGCTGAGTTGATTGTGCTATGCTGTGTATAGTTCTTGTGAAATGGGAACCGTCAACAACAAGGTTTTCCTACTCGATTCCATTGATAATAATTACTTCAAAATATTTTCATTTAAAAAAAAGCACTTGTGTTAAAATTTGTAAATAATTTATTTGCAAGATGTCTAAACTTGTGATAAAAAAATTAAATAAAGTTAATTTAGTTATGAATATTTTCAAATGTTAATTGATAAATAAATGTAAATTAATAGAAACATAAATAATATAACGGAGTTATAAACGCCGTTAACGGTGTTTATAATTCTGTTGGACTCCTTAGCTTTTACCATATTTTGGAAAAAAATTATATAGTTCAAACCTCTTTTGGAAATGTTAATAGTTCAGACATGAATTTGGAAACAGATGGTAGTTCGATACCCCTTTTTGTACTTTTCCCTTTATTTTTGTCGAATATATTATTTAGTAGAATGGCGTTGATGATGAAATTGGTTAGTTACTGCTGTGATTTGCTTGCTGGATTAGAGGATGGCCTTGCCACTGGTCAGGGATTTGCTGCTGATAGTGTGCAACAGCAGTAGCAGGACAGCCATATACTTGTCTTTCAATATGTAAGTGCTTTGTTTTTTTCAATTGTTAAGATTTTCTGCTGGACTGGATGAATTTGACACTACTAATTTTGGAAAAATTGCCGACATCAATAAAATGTCGGAAAACTGACGGAAAAAACTGAATTTCCGTCAACATTCCTGCAACGAAGTCGATGACGGAAATTTTCCCGACGGTAAAACTTTTCCGTCAACATTTCGTTGTTTAATTCCGTCAATTTTACATCACTATTCCGTCTAAATTCCGTCACAAGTCCGGCCTCTTTCCGTAGTTATTCTCCGTCTAAATTCCCACAAAATTCCGTCATCTATATTTTCCGTCCTTATTCCCACAAAATTACGTCACCAATATTTTCCATCTCAATTCCCACCAAATTCCGTCATCAAATTTTCCGTCATTATTCCAACACAATTCCGTCACCAATATTGTCTTTACAAATATAAATATTAATTGGGGGCATTTTTAATAGTAAATGCATTTATAATTTTATTTTTTTGCATGTGAATTGTATTTTTAATTTTAAAAGACAGATTTCAAAAGTAAATGTATTCTTTTCAAAAAAAATGTATTAATAATAAAATACACAACGATAGTTAAAATACACAACTTAAAAAGTCTACTGTTTGCGGTTTTCGTCATTTTCGCTCATGCCCTTTGCAGATCAGGAAGAATCAATCGTCCACGAGTTTATCAAGCTTGATGACCTTGCCAACGCAGCCGACATCGACCTTGCCAGGAGAAGCTTCTTCATCATCATTAACCTCAACTGTCTCCAACCCAGCATTGTCGTTCTCTAGAGCATCAAGTCGAGCAAGTGCCGCCTGTAAGAAGCACATCAGATTATCTTCCAAAACAAAAACGAAACCTTTACCTTATCATTTAAATTGACAGCACTATAAAATTCTTTGTTACAAGAACAAAGAATGTAATGAATTTATATGAATCACCTGAGCTCTATTATCACTGCTTTGAAGAGCAGCAGTCATCTTGGAAGCAACCTTTCGCGTCCTACTAGACATTCTTCTAGAACCATCTTCCTCCATTGCTGCACAAACACCAACCAACAATACCATTAGAGAAAAACATACATATAAAACCCTAAATTCCAGCCAACAATCAACTCCTCAAATCAACTCAATCTCATGGGCGCTGAAAAAACGAGACTTACTGATATGTTTGCAGAGTTAGTACCGACACTCGGATCGGCTGGACAGCCGGCAATCTGAGTAAAAAGGAAGGAGCAGCCGGTTCCAAGGAACGAATGCTTTAAAAAATATCTTTCAGAAAACACATGGAACGAATGATGAATGAAATTTGGCTAAGGACTTAAGCGGTGAAATCCTTTCAAAAAAAAGCGGTGAAATGAAAACAGTCGACTGAGTTGGGCGGGGAACTAAAATCAATTAAGTTTTTTTACTAATTTTACAATGACTATAGACAGCGTTTTTCAATAAAAGCGCTGTCTATAGTCATTGTAAAATTAGTAAAAAAAACTTAATTGATTTTAGTTCCCCGCCCAACTCGTTTTTAATTATTTTAAAAACAGACCATTAGACAGCGTTTGGTTACGAGCGCTGCCTAAAATAGAACATAAGACAGCGTTTAGTTACAAGCGCTGTCTTAAATAGAACATAAGACATCGTTTGGTTACAAGCGATGTCTTAAATACAACATAAGACAGCGTTTGGTTACAAGCGCTGTCTAAAACAGACCATTAGACAGCGTTTGGTTACAAGCGCTGTCTAAAATAGAACATAAGACAGCGTTTGGTTACAAGCGCTGTCTTAAATAGAACATAAGACAGCGTTTGGTTACAAGCGCTGTCTAAAACAGACCATTAGACAGTGTTTGGTTACAAGCGATGTCTTATGTCTATTTTAGACAGCGCTTGTAACCAAACGCTGTCTAATGGTCTGTTTTTAAAAATGATTAAAAATGGTTGAGTCAGGTTTTAAAAATGATTAAAAATTGTGGCAAATTAAAAATGTTTTTTGGAAGATGGAATAGTGACGGAAATGAGACGGAAAAAATGAAAAAATTTTCTACCATTTATAAGTGACGGAATGGTGATGGAATGTGGAGGGAATTGGGCAATTTAATTTTTTTTATTAGATAGAATCATCGTCAATAAATTTCCGTCAATATTCCCTCAAATTTCCGTCAATATTCCCTCAATTAATTATTTTATTAGATGGAATATTTATGTAATTTTTTAAATATTCAATGAAAGGTAACTAAAAATAAATACTAGAAATTTATGTGTCGGATGACGGAATGAAGTGGGAAAAATAACGGAAATGCTTGGATGACGGAATCGAGGGGGAAATATAACGGTATAAGAAATGACGGAATTTAGGGGGAAAAATGTCACGAAAATATTTCTGCCAATATTTCCGCTCATTGTCCATCAACTTTCCGTCAATAAAATTCCGTCGATTTTCCGCGTCAAATTTTGAGACGGAATATTGTTGACGGAATGTTGACAAAAATACAACGATATTTTTTTTGTGACGGAATTTTGCCGAAAAAATAACGAAACATTTTTTATCTGCGTTTCTGGTGACGTTTTAGTGACGGAATTTTGTGTCGAAAATTTTTGCAAAATTTGTAGTGTGACGCTGTAAATGACGGCATTGTTTATAGATGGAGAAAGTGAGAATGGATGTCGAGGAAAGGTACAAGAGGAACTTAAAGAACGGATTCTGAAGCGGTTGATAGCCAAAGCAGAAAGTATGTGCTAGTTTGTAAAATAAGAGTGCCTTGAATGTTTATCATTATGCGACAAAAACTAAAAAAGGCCCATTTTTTGTGCATCGCTTCAGGCCCTGTGAGCCTTGAAACGACCCTAGCTGTAGTAGTTCTCGTTTTTGGCGACATTTGATGTTTGTGCTCTCAATGATATGTACCAAATGATATGATCCACTTCCAAATAGCGTTGAAATTGAAAATATGAAGAAGTAAAGAAAGAGAGAGTAGAATTTAGAGAAACGGAAATTTAGATTGATAACTTTTCTTGTTCTTTTAGTTACATTCTAAAACAATTTACACACAAATAAAAATAACTAACTATCTACTTGATAACTAATCCTAACTAACTCTTCACACATGTTTACATCTACTGATAATAATGACTATATTGAAATCCATAACCGTAATAAAGGCACGGTCAGCCAAAAGGTTTACAGTCTCCGTCAACATTTCCATATACCCCGCTCCAACATACAGTATTCATTTTCCCACTTGAAGCATCTCAAAATTTTCAAATGTGTGACAGCTTCCGCCTGTAATTAGATATGCAATAAAAAATCACCATCAATAGCAAAATCTACAAATGAAAGTAAAAAAAAAAGGCCCACAACACGAACCCTAGCTCAGTAAATCAATTCGTCTTTCTCCGGTAACTTGTACTGTGACTGAAAACTCTGTGATACGGCTTGGGGTGTTGTTAGAAATAGAAAATGCGAATTAGGAGGAGTTTTGATTAGAAGTGACCGAAGAATTGGAAGAAGATGAAAACGGAATTGCTAAGATGACTTTTGATTTTCAAACTTAAGTTCTTTACAACGACACACAAACTTAATTTATACTAAAAACATGAATTGTAGCTAATTTGTAACCGACACCAAACTTATCTAAAACAACTAAACTAAATGACTGCAGATAATAGCATGTGCCACCTCTTGGATTTATTTCACTTATCAAAATGGGATGTAACACTCCGATCCCGAAGACGAGTAACGCTTCTTCAGAGGACCAAATCTTTGACTTCAGAGCTTGCATCGGAATTGAAATGCATAGTAGGTAATTGAAATGCATAGAAGGATGTAATTATTTATTTTTTTCAGGTATCTCCATGAAGGGTTGTGAAGCTAAAATCAACAGATTAGAAAAATCCGGTCGCCTGACTACTAAATAGATTTTCGATCGGCTTAATGGCTGAGACCAAGGTTGTAAAAAACGCTAGGCGCTAGTCGGGCGGAAAGGGTCCTTGAAGATTAATCGGTTTTATAATTGTGTATTTTTTTTTATATTTATTTATAAGAATTAATTATTTAATTACTATTTAAATATGAAACTACTAAAAATTACAAAAAAATCGAATTTTTCCGCCTGGAAGCCGCCTAGACCCGCCCAGATCCGCCTAGGCCCCGCCCAGCCGTTCGGTCGCCTAGCGCCTAGACTCGCCTGGGCCCCGCCTAGATGGTCAAAGGCGTTTGACCGATTTATTATCCGATTTAAACAAAATCGGATTGTGTTGTAAAAATCCTCCGCCTAGGCCGATTTTTAGAATACTAGCTAAGACCAATAGTCGTTTCAAAATGTGAGAATTTCGTCATCTTCCATACCGCCGGCGTTCGGCGTGGTATATATTAAACGGAAGCAAAAGTTGCATTTCCATAGTAAGGCAGAGAAAATTGAACAAGCCTCAGCCCTCATTAGTTCATTCCAATTCTATTTTGCTGAAAAGAAGAAGCATTCAAATCAAAGTCAGCTTGTTTAATAACCTGTCACCGTTGGAGGAGGGCCAGGAGGCTATTTTTGTTCTATAACTACCGGCTCACAAATGAAGTACTTATTTGTTTGTAGGTCAATCCTCTTTCATTTAAAATTTCAGTGGTTCAATACGTTAGTATCTATATTTAAAAAAGAAAATACGTTAGTTCAATATTGAAGTCCGTTGTTTTAATTCTTATGCTTAAGTTTAAACTTAAATCGTACATTTATGTAAATAAGGGTCAATCCGTAGGGTTATGAACCCTGATAATCAAAAGTCCAACCTCCGGTTACAGTACTTGGAAAATAACCAAGGGATCCATGATAGTAGTTGAAGGCAAGAAAGACGGGACGTTGTATATGACGAGCAACGTCCATAAAAGTATTGTTGGTGCAAGTGTGAAAGGACATGAAGATTTGTGGCATTGTCGTCTCGTGACATGAGTGAGAAATGGATGAAGGTATTGTGCACGAAGGGTCTGCTACCTAGACTAGGTGGCATGATCCTAAGAATGTCAGTTTCTCAAGAGTTTGCATGATCCTAAGAAAGCAAAAGCTGGAGTTGGTCCGTAGCGACTTATGGGGGCCACCACCTGTTACGTCTCTTAGTGGAGCATATTATTACATAACCTAGCTTCATTGACGACTACACAAGGAAGGTATGAGTTTATTTTCTGAAAAATAAGTTTGATGCGTTTGATGTTTTCAGAACGTGGCAACCGTGGTAGAGACTAAGAAAGGTCTTAAAGTGAAGTGTCTGAGATCCGATAATGGTGAAGAGTATGAGCTTCGAGAGCTCAAGGACTACTTTGCATCGAATGGAGTTTGTATGGAAAAGACCTTGAAGGGAACCCTTTAGCATAATGGCGTGGCTGAATAGATGAACAAAACTCTGAACGAGCGTGCTAGGAGCATGAGGTTGAAGTGTGGACTTCCGAAAATGTTATGAGCAAAAGCAGTTAACACTCCTACCTACCTGATTAACCGAGGACCATTAACTCCGCTGGGGAATGGGATTCAAGAGGAGGCTTGTAGTGGCAAGGAGGTAATCTGTCCTTTCTTCATATTTTTGGATGTGTTGCATACGTTCACATACCTGCTGTTGAAAAAAGTAAGTTGGATGCAAAGAATGTAAGCGTACGTTTATTGGATATGGTGGTGATGTGTTAGAGACCCGAAAAACTGAAAGTTGCCCAAACCGCTACTCAACACGTCGGAATGACCAAATGTCGGAAATTATTGATAAATGCCTCAAAAACGACCATTGAGTGCAAGGAATCATCCGAAAAATACAAGGCCTTTAGGCTAATCTCGTCACAATGACATACATTCGAGTCCCGAACTAGAAAATTGCTTTGCAGAAGCATAAGAGATGAAAAGGATGCCTTAAGATCTCTCTGGAAGCGTTTGCATGTTGAGAAATGACGATGAGGCCTTGTATTTATAGGATGAGGGCACTCATTAATGGCCTTAGCCGAATGGGCGCCTTGCCCTGGTCACGCCCCTTTGAAGTGTCTTCTCGGCCTTGGTGTCTCTAGGTGGATTCAGCCCATGTCCATGTCCGTCCCTTGGAATAAATGCTGGTTTCTAGGTCCATGGCCCTCTATTGAATGTCGCCCACCAAGTCTCATTAATACCGGGTCCTTCATTTATAGTCGCACTGCTTGGCCCACATATACGCACCTCTTCAGTAGGGGCCTTGGTGCCTTCGTCAGGGCCTGGGTCCTCGGCTTGCTTAGATGAATAGACAAGGCCCTTCATGGTGCCTTTTTGGAATAGTCGCGCCTCTTCGCTGGGTCATTGGGGAGGCCTTGCTCTGGTCGGCTAGGTCCTCGAGGGTGACTTTCGACAGTTACACCTCTTTGAGCTTGATGGGCGCGTCCCTTGATTCGTCGGGTGCTTGCGTGGACTCTCTTCCAGGACCTTTCTTGTGGCTTTTCCTGGCTCGCTTGGGCGTTGGTACTTGGTACTCGCCCAGATGCCTTGGTTTCCTCGAAAAGACCCCTGTTTGGGGTTGGTGCTTGCTTAATGGGTGGCTCATCCCGGATTCTATCGAAGTAATCTTCGGGAATTCTTAAGTAATCAAACGGGAACTCATCAGGTCTCGCCTCCCAAAGAAAGACATTGTCCCCAAGGTCGTCAGTCGCCTCCTCTTCGGTTGGAATATCTTTCCCGACAAACTTGATGATCTTGCCATGATCTTCAAAATCCATGGTGAGTGACTCAAAGTTGAACATAATGTTGCCAAGCGTAGGTAACCACTGAATTCCCAAATTAGCATTAGTGTTTCCTAATGGGAGTCGCTTAAAATCAACATGGACTTTGTAGCCCGGTGACCTCATATAGTCACGCTTGAACTTGTGGCTGTGTAATAACATTTCTACATCTTGGAAGATCTCTCAACTATCCTCAGTGACTCAAGTGCCCAATATCACTCGGAATGTCCCACTGTCGGTGACCTTGAGTCCTTCCTCCTAGACTACTCTGGACGAAATGAAATTATGCGTTGCACCACTATAAATTAAAACGGATGTCCATCGAACTGGCGTAGTTCCTGTCAGTATGTTTTGTGACACTTCGGCCCCACATTTTAGTCGGAAAGCACCAAAACATGACTGCTACGAGTTTTGTTTGTACTTGGTACACATTTTAGTCGGGAAGCACCATAACATGACTGCTACGAATTTTGTTTGTAATTGCTACGTATTTTAGTCGGAAAGCACCAAAACATGACTGCTACGAATTTTGTTTGTAATTGGTACGCATTTTAGTCGAAAAGCACCAAAACATAACTGCTACGTTTGTAATTGCTATGCACTTTTAGTCAGATAGCACCAAAACATGACTGCTACGAGTTTTGTTTGTAATTGCTATGCATTTTAGTCGGAAAGAACCAAAACCTTAAATCTATGATTTGGAGATTTTCTTATGCAATTGGAACGAGCGACTTCCGTTTCTTCAGCCGTGGAATGAGTCGAGTCGAGTGAGAATGGATTAAAGACGATGATGCATTGACCGGTGATGAATGGTATATCGACGACGCTCGTCTTCATCATCTAGGTCGTGACCAAATTGCCCCTAAATTGACGAAATCTCGTTGATTAGCATAATTTTTAATTTTTAATTCGATTTAATTCTGATTGTGAATCAACTAAGATGAATGACCGAGAATATTTCTCATCATAATTCCACTTCTCACCGGAACCGCACTTATTATAAGTATCTCATGTATGTATGCCGATCATGGAAAATATTTATAGTTTAGACAAATATTTAAATGTAAAAATATATTACTGAAGATAAATTCAACTTAGACATTGGATTAAATGAAAACCACATTTAAATATAATAACTATAAACCGCCTAAGAATTCGAAAGGTGGTACTATGGACCAATCATAATTTGGGGTACCTTTTGTAAATAATTTTTTTTTAAAACAGACTTATTTAAAAATACATAATATATGCGAGGGTATAAACATCCGGAAAAAATAACGTTAGGTCTGAACATTATGTTAAGTCTGAACATTACCAAAGTACTCTGAACATTATCAAATTACTTTGAACATTATCAAATTACTCTGAACATTATCAAATTACTCTGAACATTATCAAAATACTTTAAACATTATCAAATTTACTCTTAACATTATCAAATTACTCTGAACATTATCAAATTACTCTAAAAATAACTCTGAACATTATCAAATTTCTCAGAACATTATTAAATTACTCAGAACATTATTAAATTACTCTAAACATTATGCGTTGAGTTAATTGAATTAAAGTACCTAATCTCTACCCAACAACTTATATTATGAAGTTAACAAAGTCGTAAATTTATTTAATAATTTATTTATGACACATCCTCCAAGACATTCATGAGCACAACCATCACCTTCAACATCTGAAAAACAAAAGGATACATATGAGTTACATTAGTACACAAGATTAGTTGACTAAATATACTATTAAAATGTATAAGAGCTTATTAAATTTACCTTTTGTATTTATAGTTGTACACTACGTTGAATCACATCCCATAACGCACAACTTCATTAAACGTAGGAGTCTATAAAGGTTTCATAAGCTATTAGTTTGAACCGAGTAATTGCAGAAATAAAAAGATATTTAATGGGTGAGGAGCGTTCAAATGAGGCACACCTTCTTAAAGTGAGCAAGTGAGGCACGATTTGAGCCAACCACGTGTCCCACTCAAACCCCCCGTGCTTTGTGGGCGCGCCACGTGTCCCACTACAAAAAATCCATCAAAAAGCAAACAGCAAACAACTATTCCTGCACTATTCCCTGCCACATCATTTAAATAAGTGCTTCACAACGTGCCTCACGTGCCTCATTTTTACAACCCTGCCTCAACCGAACGCCCCCCTTTAATGGGTACCTATCACATGTACTGCGCTTGTAATCCTTGTCTCAATTTTGACCCTTTTCCCCAATTTCAATTTCGCGTCTCGTCTTTCTGGGTTAGAGTTTATATATATATTTTTTTGATGGGAGGTTATGGTTTATATTAATCACCAGGTTCTTTAAATTTCCTCTTGATCTTAATTAGGTTTGTAGAATAAGAGTTCCAGAGTGATCGAAGAGCGTCGCCGGAGCTGGTATGTGTTGATCGGAGAACAGAATCGGAAACGATTGAGATTTGGGGAAGAAATTTTTTATTGAATGAATATGTTGTGTATCAGTCCGTTAAATAGGCTGTTAAGACTATTACAAATTCCAATTGGGGAATTCAAGTTTCAGACAATACAATGACATCCCGTATAATTACAATAAACACCCTGGACTAATAATAATTACACATTGGCCCCAACTTCAAATCTCAGTATGTCCGTCGTTGCCCTAACTCACAAATCAGTTCAATCGACGATTCTTAGGCGCAATCAATGACAGTCGGGGAGCTTGGAACTCAGCCTGGCTCTCTGGTCTCATCACCCCCCCCCCTCAAGCTCAGTGACGGAGCTCACAGCACTGTCGTTAAGGTGCAATGTCTCTGTGCAAAAATAAATTTATAAGTCCGCTACTCGTACTCTACTATTGGGTAGTAAAGTGGTAAGTAGGGGTCGAACCCAAGGGAATTAGTTGATAGTTGTTCTTTCGAAGATAGAAATTAAGACAGTTGGGGGTTGGTTGTGATTTTAGTACTGGAAGTAAATAACTGAAAAATAAAGTGCTTGAAGGACAAGACTTGCGGAAATTAAAGTGCTTGAAGGACAAGACTTGCAGAAAGAAATTGCTTGAAGGACAAGACTTGCGAAAAGTAAGCAGTTGATATGGACTGAAAGTAAAGTAACAGGTGATATTGCAATTAAATTAAAGATTCGGTATCAGGGGCCTTGTATCATAGTCCGTTTATCATTGACCTCTAATGATCATACTAAGTGTTTAAAAGTGTATCAAGGACATTTCAAGCACTCGATTTGCCACACCGTCTAGCCCATTTCAAGGCATAGAGCACTTGTTCTATTTAGACTAATACCCCATTTCAAGGTATATTAGCCTATGTGCATCCATTTGATCAATCATTTCCGATCAACCAAATGGTGTTTTAAAGAGGTCGAACTCCTCAGATACGCTTTGCCATTTCAAGCATCCACTTACCCGAGTATGTTCACGAACCCCACGTAAGAGTTTTGCCATTTCAAGCATCCACTCAACCTTGGAAGTTCTGACCTACTATGTGGCACATAGAACAAGTTTTGAACACAAAGAGGCATTTAAGAGAAGGGTCTAAAACATTGTATGATACTAGTACACCCCTTCAACCGAATGAAGGGTTTAGCTACGAATATCCATGGAACAGGACATCATAGCTAAGTACTTGAAAAGTAAAGGCTTTTGAAAGACAGTAAAGTAAAGTTTTCGAAAGTAAAGACAGGAAAGTAAAAGGAGAGTACTTTAAGAACCGACAAGAGTACTCAAGAACAACTGTAAAGCTTTTGATATCAAAGAGAAGTGTTTACATGGATTGTGCTCTCAATCTAGAGAGATAAGTAATTGTGGATTTCAGGATTGTGGGATGAGATGATGATACAAGTGAGAATGGCTTGGTATTTATATGCAAGGTGAAGGGATGAGAGCCATACACTTGTCACAAGGGAGGAGAAGAGCTCACACGTGGCAAGGGATGGGTGGAGGAGCCAAAAGCCATCGGAGGTGAGTCATTCCTCCCAAAAGCCGCCGGCCACATGGCTTCTCCATGGCCAAAGCCGCCGGGCTAGGTGGAGGGGAGTGGGTGAGTGTGAGTTGAGATCTTTTCCCAAAAGCCATCGGGTCCTTTCAGCTCCGGACAGACTCTGGTTGCTCTTCGGTTGGACTTGTTTTGAGTGATTCCATGTCAGGTTTATGAAAGTTGTTAGATTGTGCGACTAGATTTATCCTATTCATGCATTACTTACTTATTACCAAACTAAACTGTATAAATACTTAGAAGAAACTTGATACTTGTACCTTCGAGCCGAGATGCAAATTAATTTGGATGTTTCGGGAGATAGCCCTTTTTCGGCTCCTGGACTGCATTCTCTGGACCGACTCGCACTATATGGTTAACTTGTAGCTTTTTCTAGCACGTGACTTTGTTCGGGTTTCACTGAGTTGAGCACTTTGATTTCTTTTGGTGAGGGACAGCTTTTGAAGTGAATCGGCCTTTGGCCTTTGGCCTTTGATGTTGAATTGGAGTTTCTTCTCTTTTGTTTTGGTTAAAACCTTCACATACTTTGGCTTTTGGCCTTTGATTAGCTTCTTCGAGCTTTTGCTTCTTTGTGACTTGCTAGTCCATTTTCTCAACCTTTCTTTGGGAGGTCCAATCGTCGCCCGAGAGCATATGGAAATACCTCCCCGCTCTATCTCATCCTCGCCGTTTCGCGCGAGTCAAGATGAGGGTCGCTCATCTATTTTCCCGGCTACTCTGACTAGAGATAGGACGGTTTGATTCCCGTCCCGCCTCTTGCATAAACGCTGCACGGCGGAGATGACTCTGACTCAACTGAAACCCGAAGTGCAGCCTCCACTGACTTCGTAAACCATATAGTGAAATCCAGTCCTTCGAGTGCTTGCCAAGCCTCTCTAGGGCAGTTTATATCAACTCCACATCCCCTGTATATCTCAGCACAAAGGGACAAATGAGAAGTTACATCCTAAGTCTTTATACAGTTGAATTTTCACAAGGTGATTGCATGAATTTAGATCTATCTTTTTCACATTCTCAAGTTCATATTTTCAAAAAGATAATATTAAGGGAAAAGGAAAAGAAAAAGCATGTTAAACTAATTATGTACAAAGGCGGTTCTCACCCCACACTTTTGAACGAAGGCGTGCCTCGCAGCACATCTTAGTTCAAAAGTCAATTGCAAGCAAATATATACAGGCAAGGTGAGAATGACTTAAGGCAAAAACTAAATGACATAAAATAAAATGACTGAAAGTAAGATAGGTGTCGGGTTACCTCCCGACCAGTGCATTTGTTTAACGTCATTAGCTCGACAGTACCTCATTCGTGGATCATAAGGTGGGATCCCATGGGTGGCTCAGGTCGAATTTTGCCGCGGCTCCTGCGTTGATTCTAGCTTTGACTCTCCCCGAGTTCTTGTGGGATGATGTGCTCGGGTCCTGTTCCCCTTGTTCTGGTGGTTTTTCTTTCCAATGCCTCTGAGAAGGCGAGGGACCTTTGACCATAGCTGCTGGTCTCTTGAGTTGGGCTCTCTTATGTTTAGGGCTGTCTTGTTTAGTTGTGGCGAAAAATTGCTCCATCAGGGAGTTGTTCTGATTAGACCCTTCTTCCATCATTCTTTCAGGCTCTCCATTGATCACATAATTTTCTGCGATTTGCATATTGATCAAAGGGAAAAGTTGCGAGGCTTCCATTATAAGCGCCGGATCCATATTGGCCAGACTGTCCGTGAGGAACTGGTCTTGATTGATTTCTTCGACTGCTTCGGTGGTGAGGGTTGGGTATGTCGCGGGTTGCTCGCTAGTGGCGTTCTGGGTTTCTTCCTTTGCTGGCACGGTCTTGAGTTCCCATGAAGGTTCTTCCTCGTTGCTTTCAGTACTTTCTGTATCTAATTCTTCTGATGGCTCGGGAGTTTCTTCTTCATTCGTCTCTGGACCAGCCTCTACTATCTGTATTCCTCTATTAGCTCGGGGCATTGGCCTTCGTTTTGTGGCTTCGGCCAAGTCATCTATAATATCCCACATTTGAGTCATGGTTAAGTGCAAGGTCGATCCTCCTACTGCGTCGTTAAACCTTGACTGGTCAACTGCCCTCATTCCACAAAGGAATTTTTGAAGAAGAACCACATTCGTGAATCCATGGTGCGGGCAGCGTGAGACTATGGTGTCAAAGTACGTGTAGTATTCGTCCAAAGTCTCATCCCGGGATTGTTGAAGGCGGATGATCCTCTCTCTGGTGTCATGTCGTAGAGATGGGGGGGAGAATTCTTTCAGGAATCGAGCACGAAGGTTCTCATAATAACCTGCACAACTAGCATTTGATGAGTAATACCACACTGTCGCAAAGTTGGTTAGAGAGAATTTAAAGCATTTCATTTTAAACTCTTCTAGATCCTCATTTTCAGGTTTCATGTAGCGGCATATATGGTGAAAGTGTTGGCAGTGTATTACAGGGTCCTCTCCAACTGTACTTCCAAACTGAGGCAGATGTTGAGTCATCCAAGCATACATAGTGGATAGTGCAATGAAGAAATGAAAAGGGAAAGAAAAGAACAACTAGTCAGAAAGCTAACTCCCCGGTAACGGCGCCAATTTTGACGGAGCTCACAGCACTGTCGTTAAGGTGCAATGTCTCTGTGCGAAAATAAATTTATAAGTCCGCTACTCGTACTCTACTATTGGGTAGTAAAGTTGTAAGTAGGGGTCGAACCCAAGGGAATTAGTTGATAGTTGTTCTTTCGAAGATAGAAATTAAGACAGTTGGGGGTTGGTTGTGATTTTAGTACTGGAAGTAAATAACTGAAAAATAAAGTGCTTGAAGGACAAGACTTGCGGAAATTAAAGTGCTTGAAGGACAAGACTTGCAGAAAGAAATTGCTTGAAGAACAAGACTTGTGGAAAGTAAGCAGTTGATATGGACTGAAAGTAAAGTAACAGGTGATATTGCAATTAAAGGAAAGATTTGGTATCAGGGGCCTTGTATCATAGTCCGTTTATCATTGACCTCTAATGATCATACTAAGTGTTTAAAAGTGTATCAAGGTCATTTCAAGCACTCGATTTGCCACACCGTCTAGCCCATTTCAAGGCATAGAGCACTTGTTCTATTTAGACTAATACCCCATTTCAATGTATATTAGCCTATGTGCATCCATTTGATCAATCATTTGCGATCAACCAAATGATGTTTTAAAGAGGTCGAACTCCTCAGATAAGCTTTGCCATTTCAAGCATCCACTTACCCGAGTATGTTCACGAACCCCACGTAAGAGTTTTGCCATTTCAAGCATCCACTCAACCTTGGAAGTTCTGACCTACTATGTGGCACATAAAACAAGTTTTGAACACAAAGAGGCATTTAAGAGAAGGGTCTAAAACATTGTATGATACTAGTACACCCCTTCAACCGAATGAAGGGTTTAGCTATGAATATCCATGGAACAGGACATCATAGCTAAGTACTTGAAAAGTAAACGTTTTTGAAAGACAGTAAAGTAAAGTTTTCGAAAGTAAAGACAGGAAAGTAAAAGGAGAGTACTTCAAGAACCGACAAGAGTACTCAAGAACAACTGTAAAGCTTTTGATATCAAAGAGAAGTGTTTACATGGATTGTGCTCTCAATCTAGAGAGATAAGTAATTGTGGATTTTAGGATTGTGGGATGGGATGATGATACAAGTGAGAATGGCTTGGTATTTATAGGCAAGGTGAAGGGATGAGAGCCATACACTTGTCACAAGGGAGGAGAAGAGCTCACACGTGGCAAGGGATGGGTGGAGGAGCCAAAAGCCATCGGAGGTGAGTCATTCCTCCCAAAAGCCGCCGGCCACATGGCTTCTCCATGGCCAAAGCCGCCGGGCTAGGTGGAGGGGAGTGGGTGAGTGTGAGTTGAGATCTTTTCCCAAAAGCCATCGGGTCCTTTCAGCTCCGGACAGACTCTGGTTGCTCTTCGGTTGGACTTGTTTTGAGTGATTCCATGTCAGGTTTATGAAAGTTGTACAGTCGGAATCTGGTCGTGTCCTGGAGTGACTTGTAATTCATTTTCAGCTTTAAAACTCCTCCTTAGCTTGTATTCTCTCTAGACTTCAAAATACCCTGTAGGTAAGTATCGGAACTAACAAGCAAAAGTTAAATAGACAAAGAGTCTAATTTGGTGGGTTTAACTGTCTTAATGAATCATATAAATATGGTCCATCACTCAGCGTATGGAGTAGGTTGAACACGTGGAGCTTGGAACTCAGCCGGTGTAACTGGTCGGCAGGAAGGGCTTTGGTGAAGATGTCGGCAGGTTGTTCTGAGGATGAGACAAAGCGGGTTACAATTAGTCCAGAGGTGAAGTGTTAGCGTACGACGTGGCAATCCAGTTCAACATGTTTTGTCCGCTCGTGGAACATAGGATTTCTGGCAATATGCATTGCCGCATTATTATCACAATAGAGAGGAATTGGTGTTGGGATAGTGACCTGGAAATCTTTCAATAGGCGAGTGAGCCAAGCTAATTCGCACGAAGTCTGAGCCATGGCTCGATATTCAGCTTCTGCGGAGGACCTTGAAACGACTGCTTGTTTCTTGGTCTTCCAACTGATTAGTGCACTTCCCAACAATATGGAATACCCTGTAACAGAGCGGCGAGTGATGGGGCAGGACCCCCAGTCAGCGTCACAGAACGCAACAACATCAAGGGGTTGTTTGCTGGAGTAGAACAGACCTTGAGCTGGTGCTGATTTCAGGTATCTCAATACTTTGTGTGCTGCTTGTAGATGATCTTCGGTAGGTTTAGCCATAAACTGACTAAGAACATGAACTGAGTAAGCCAAGTCTGGGCGTGTGACTATTACGTATATTAACTGTCCAACTAGTCTTCCATAAGGGGTAGGATCATGTAGAATGGTAGCAGTAGAAAGAGCTAATTTTTGCTTTGTGTCCATTGGAATAGGAGAAGGCTTGCAACCTAATAAGCCAGCTTCATTGATCAAATCAAGTGCATATTTGCTCTGATTGAGGAATATACCTAAGGTTGATCTGGCAACCTTAATGCCTAGGAAGTAGTGAAGTTTTCCCAAGTCTTTGATCTTGAACAGTGAGTGAATGAAAGACTTAATGCTTTCAATTAGTGTGCTGGATGTGCCAGTGATTATGACATCATCCACATACACTAGTAGAGCTATAAATTCCCCTGACTTAGTGTAAGTAAATAGGGAATAGTCGTTGAGGCTAGGAACAAAGCCAAACTGAATCAGTGCATGACTAAATTTGGCAAACCACTACCTGGAAGCATGTTTTAAACCATAGATGCTTCTTCTGAGTTTGCAAACTTGGCCTTTGGCCTTTTCTTTTTTGAAAAAACCAGTGGGTAGAGTCATAAAGACTTCTTCTTCAAGATGGCCATGTAGAAATGCATTGTCTACGTCGAGCTGATAAAGAGGCCACTCTTTAGATGGTGCAACTGCAAGAAGAACTCTCACTGTATTCATTTTCACTACTGGTGCAAAAGTTTCATGATAGTCAAGGCCTTCTAACTGAGTAAAACCTCTGGCAACTAGTCTTGCTTTGTATCTTTGTATAGTGCCATCAGAGTGTCTTTTAATTTTGTAAATCCACTTGCTACTCACTGCATTTTTGCCTGGAGGCAAATCAATAATGTCCCAAGTTTTATTGTCTTGCATTGCCTTTATTTCTGCTTCCATGGCTTTGATCCAATTTGGATCCTTGCTGGCCAGAGTGTAACTAGTTGGTTCATGGACTGAAACCAGTTGTGCAGCAAAATGCTGGAATTGAGGAGCACATTTAGAATAGTTGACATAGTTGCTTATAGGATAAGCTGTCTTGCTAGAAGAAGTATTATAACAGACAAAGTCCTTCAACAGTACTGAAGGTTTAGGTTGTCTAGAGGATTTACGCAATGGTTCTGGCTGAGTAGATAATTTCTCCCCATTGTTACTGTCCCGTGAACTGATAAAATATGCATCATTACTAGTCTGTATATCTGTTATATTTTCAGCATCTTTATTCTGTGTAAAAGTTGACTGTGGAGCAGGGGACTCTTGAAAGTCATTTGGAGCAGTTGGAGGACACTTGGGCATGGTAAGTATACTGTTATCAACATGGTGTGACTGAGGTAATGAAAGGGAATATGTCTTCCTTAAAGATAATGTCTCTGCTCACAGAAATAGTATGTGATTGTAGTTCAAAGACTTTATATCCTTTTTGTCCAAATGGATATCCAAGAAATACACAGGCTTTGACTCTTGGATCAAATTTTCCCTTGTGTGGCATCACATTTGTAGTGTAGCATAGGAAACCAAAGGTTCTCATATGATCATATGAAGGAGGTGACTTGTGTAAAATTTCATAAGGTGATTTATTCTCCAGAATCACTGATGGTATTCTGTTAATGATATAGGTTGCGGTCAGGATGCAGTCTCCCCAAAAACAGTCTAGCATACCACATTGGAACTTCAATGCTCTTGCTATCTCAAGTAAGTGTTTGTGTTTCCGTTCAACTACACCATTTTGTTGTGGACTGTAAGTACATGAAGTTTGGTGTATACAACTTATTGATGCTAGAAACTGAGATAGTTTATTGCTAAGGAACTCACTGCCATTATCTGTCCGTAAAATCTTAACATAATGCCCAAACTGAATAGTCACCATCTGATAGAATTTAATTAACTGTTCAACAGCCTCCCCTTTTGTGCTCATTAGGAATGTCCATGTACATCTAGATAGATCCTCTACTATTGTCAAAAAATACTTGGCACCAATTGTTGTAGGAACTTTAAATGGTCCCCATATATGTGCATGGATCATATCAAAAATGCCAGAACTCACTGAATAACTATCATAAAAGGGTAATCTGCCCTGCCTTGCTAGTGGACAAATACCACATTGTTCAGAATGAAATTTACAGTTCAAACTAGGAATATATGTCTTTAAGCTGTCTGACATTTTATTGAAAGGAACATGACCAAGTCTTTTGTGCCATAGCATCACAACATCTTTTGTGCCTATAGCAGTAAAACATTGGCTGGAATTAGCTGTCTTGAATGGTAAAGGCCCTGATCTAAATCACCAGTCCATAGCATATTCTGTCTTGCTTGGTCCTGAATACAGCAACCTTTGTTAGTAAATTCAACAATCAAGCTCGAATCACTTACTAATTTGGCAAAACTGATCAAGTTGTATTTGATTGAGGGCACCAACAAAACATCATAAAGCTTTATGTGTTTGTTAAGTTCACAGTTGCCTATATGGGTCACCATAACATCATCACCATTTGGCATCAAGACTGATTGTGGATTTTGCAATTTTCTTATATCCTTTAGTAAATGTGTATGAGGAGTAATGTGATCAGTTGCTCCACTGTCAATAATCCACTGATTTTGACTCATTGTTATTGATGTAAGGCAGATCATACTTGCAACATGTTGGCTGTCATTGCTGGAAACACTCAGGAATGCCATCAGTTTGCTCATCTGCTACTGATTTAGTCTTATAATTCTCAAAGACTGCATATCTGTTGTATCATGACTGGGGCCAGCATCTTTGGAAGAAGATTTCTGTAGCTCTGGATTGTCAGACAACGTCACATTATTAGCAGCACCCTTGTTACCAGATTTAGAATTATAGTTATTATTCCCTTTGTAAAACTTATGACCAGGTGGGTATCCATGTATCTTGTAACATGTGTCCTTTGTGTGGTCTTGGAGCTGTTTGTGCAAAATAAAGGTCTCCTGTTCTTGTTTATGGAATTACCATTGCCAGTGTTTCTAGGCAGCTGTCTGTTATTGTAATTTTGTTGGGTAAATTGATGGGGCTGGTAGGAAGTGGGACCTTGCTGTTGGGAAGCATACATGGCTGATATCTCCACTACTGCAGGTCTCTTGATTCCCTTTTGCATTTCATCCTCCAGGACCATATGGTATGCTGCATCAAGTGTAGGCCTAGGTTTCATGGAAATAACCTGAGTGGGGGCAGTGTTGTGGACATCATTTAGGCCTGTCAAAAACTCATCCTCCTCTAAAGCTTCCTCTTTTGCCCACAGAGAAAGTAGCTTACCATGATATATTGGCACGTCCATCTCACCCTGCACAAGGCTCACTATCTCCTTGTGGAGTTGCAGCAGGCAAGGTCCATTGTTGGCCCCAGCAAATCTCATATGGAGGGTGTTCCAAGCATGAACTGAGCCATGACAATGAATTATGGATGCACCTATTTCCTTAGACACAGTTGATAATCCATGACAAAATCAAATTATCACATCTCTCCCATCTAGTGAGCTGGTAAGGATCTGTTGGTTTCGGAAATCTTCCTTGAACAAATCCTAGTTTAGATTTGATTCCCAATATCATTTCCATGGACTTTTTCCAGTTTATAAAATTACTCACTCCAACCAGAGGTTGTGTCACTAACGACGCACTGAAAGTTTTAGATTTATTGATGAAAAAAGGGTCATCGGAAAGCTGAACAATGTCAGTCGAAGGAGCAGTCTGCGCAACCACACTCTGGGTTTGAGCTGGTGCGGAAATAGTTGTTGGTTCAGTCATGTTTCACGCAGTAATCGAACACAAAAAATACCAGCAAAAACAGAGGGAACAAATAGGGATGGAAAAACAAAAGAAAGTCTACCTCCGATTACGTAGTTCAGTTGCAATTGAAAAACATACCAACGATCGGTGGCTCTGATACCATGTAGAATGAGAGTTCCAGAGTGATCGGAGAGCATCGCCGGAGCTGGTATGTGTTGATCGGAGAACAGAATCGGAAACAGTTGAGATTTGGGGAAGATATTTTTTATTGAATGAATATGTTGTGTATCAGTCCGTCAAATAGGCTGTTAACACTATTACAAATTCCAATTGGGGAATTCAAGTTTCAGACAATACAATGCCATCCCGTATAATTACAATAAACACCCTGGACTAATAATAATTACACATTGGCCCCAACTTCAAATCTCAGCTTGTCCGTCGTTGCCCTAATTCACAAATTAGTTCAATCGACGATTCTTAGGCGCAATCAATGACAGTCGGGGAGCTTGGAACTCAGCCTGGCTCTCTGGTCTCATCAAGGTTTTGTTTTCAATTCCAGATCCAGGTTTATATTACGCAAGGGAATATTAAAGAACGTAGGGGAGCTACTTGTATTTTAGTACATTTTGACAAGTATAAAAGTGAGTTGTATGAATTGGTGTCACTTACGATGAATTGTTTAATGCTGATGATTATGAATTGGTCCGGTCCGAGATATTAACTCTCCTTCAGATGGTATATTGGAGTATTTGCTAGTCTTACATTTTGATAAAGTTGTTCGGAGAGAGGTCCAAATGAACACAGGGAGAACGATGAGTCAAAGCTATGTGCATCAATGAAAAAAAACTGAGACGTTTTCCTTCCAGGCTGAGATCAACGAGCTTCTCAATCTTATGATCAACATGTTTTACACCAACAAGCAGGTCTTCCTGCACGAGCTCATTACCAACACCTCAGCAACTGCGTCTTATAACAGTATGATTGGACAGTTTGAAAGTCACCCGAGTTTCCTTTCCTAAGACTGTATCATGTGATTCATGACATTGGTGAGGAATATAAGAGACTTCCAACTCTTCCAGAATTTATTGAAGAGATGATATACATAACAAAGTCATGTGAGGATGGCAGATTGGCAGTGGTTCGCCAAGGGATCGATCAAAGCCTATACATGTTTTAGGGATGAGTCTTGACCAATTCAAAGATATGGTGATGCTGTCGTTTGAAATTGCATTTCTTGGTTCTGGTTTTAGCTTGGATGAATATTTCTTGATGCACTTCGTCAACAAAATTTTCATGTTTTCGTTACCAAGACGACCGGAGATCATGGACCTTGAGGACAATGTCAATTTTAAGAGCACGAAATGTTACGCAAGGGACTATTAAGGAACTTATGGGAGCTACTTGTATTGTAGTACAGTTTGACCAGTATATAACTGACTTGTAACCGAGATATTATAGACAAACGTTATTCATCCCAAGTTAGACTCATTTCTAACGTTTGTCTATGTTCGTCCCAAGTTTTGTCACAAGTTCGCCCCAAGTTAGTCTATTCCAACGTTTTTCTATGTTCGTTTCAAGTTCGTCCCAAGTTATTCTCATTCTAACGCATGTCTATGTTCGTCCCAAGTTAGTCTCATTCTAATGCTTGTCTAACTTGGGACGAACATAGACAAACATTAGAATGAGACTAACTTCGGACAAATATAGACAAACGTTATTCATCCCAAGTTAGTCTCATTTCTAACGTTTGTCTATGTTCGTCCCAAGTTTGTCCCCAAGTTAGTCTCATTGTAACTTTTGTGTAAATTCGTCCCAAGTGAGAAATAGACAAACGTTAGAATGATACTAACTTGGGACGAACATAGACAAACGTTGGAAATGAGACTAACTAGGGAAGAATAACGTTTGTCTATGTTTTTCCCAAGTTAGTCTCATTCTAACGTTTGTTTATGTTCGTCCAAAGTTAGACAATTGTTAGAATGAGACTAACTTGGGATGAACATAGACAAACCTTATTCATCCCAAGTTAGTTTCATTTCTAACGTTTGTCTATGTTGGTCCCAAGTTTCTCCCAAGTTAGTCTTATTCTAATATTTTTCTATGTTCGTCCCAAGTTCGACAAACATGAGAAAGAGTCTAACTTGGGACGAATATAGACAAACGTTATTCATCGCAAGTTAGTCACATTTCTAACGTTTGTCTATGTTTGTCCCAAGTTAGTCTCATTCTAACGTTTGTCTATGTTCGTCCCAAGTAAGTCTCATTCTAACATTTGTCTGTGTTCGTCCCAAGTTAGTCTGATTCTAACGTTTGTCTATGTTCATCCCAAGTTAGTCTCATCGAAGTTAGACAAACGTTAGAATGAGACTTACTTGGGACGAACATAGAAAAATGTTATTCATCCAAAGTTAGTCTCATTTCTAACATTTGTCTATGTTCGTCCCAAGTTAGTCTCATTCTAATGTTTGTCTATGTTCGTCCCAAGTTAGTCTCATTCTAACGTTTGTCTATGTTTGTCCCAAGTTAGTCTCATTATAACGGTTGTCTATGTTCATCCCAAGTTAGTCTCATTCTAACATTTGTCTACGTTTGCCCTAAGTTAGTCTCATTCTAACGTTTGTCTATGTTTGTCCAAAGTTCGTCCCAAGTTAGTCTCATTCTAATGGTTGTCTATGTTCGTCCTAAGTTTGTTCAGGTTAGTCACATTCTAACGCTAGTCTATGTTCTTCCCAAGTTAGTCTCATTCTAACGTTTGTCTATGTTTGTCCCAAGTTAGACAAACTTTAGAATGAGACTAACTTGGGACGAATTTGGGACACACATAGACAAACGTTAGAATGAGACTAACGTGGGACGCACTTGGGACTAACATAGACAAACGTTAGAATGAGACTAACTTGGGACAAACATAGAAAAACGTTAGAATGAGTCAAACTTCGGACGTACTTAGGACAAAATATAAACAAACGTTAGAATGAGACTAACATGGGACGAACATGGACAAACCTTAGAATGAAACTAAGTAGAGAAGAACTTGGGATAAACATAGACAAACGTTAGAATGAGACTAACTTGGGACGAACTTGGGACAAGCATATATAATCGTTAGAATGAGATTAACTTGGGACGAACATAGACAAATGTTATTCATCCCAAATTAGTCTCAGTTTTAACATTTGTCTATGTTCGTCCCAAGTTAGTTCCTTTCTCAGGTTTGTCTATGTTCGTCCCAAGTTAGTCTCATTCTAACGTTTTTCTATGTTCGTCCCATGTTAGACAAACATCAGAAAGAGGCTAACTTGGGACGAACTTAGGACAAACATAGAAAAATGTTATTCATCCCAAGTTAGTCTCATTTCTAACGTTAGTGTATGTTCGTCCCAAGTTAGTCTCATTCTGACGTTTGTCTATGTTCGTCCCAAGTTAGTCTCATTTAAACGTTTGTCTATGTTCGTCCCAAGGTCGTCCCACGTTAGTCTCTTTCTAACATTTTTCGAACTTGGTCTATGTTTGTCCAAAGTTCGTCCAAAGCTAGACAAACTTAGAAATGTTCGCCCCAAGTTCGTCTAACAAAACAACTAACGTTTGTCTATGTTCGTCCCAAGCTAGTCACATTCTACCGTCTGTCTATGTCATCCCAAGTTAGTCTCATTCTAACGTTTATCTATGTTCGTCCCACATTAGTCTCATTCTAACGTTTGTTTAACTTGGGGGACGAACATAGATAAACGTTAGAATGAGACTAACTTGGGACAAACATAGATAAACATTATTCATCCCAAGTTTGTCTCATTTCTAACGTTTGTCTATGTTCATCCCAAGTTAGTCTCATTCTAACTCTCATTCTAACGTTTGCCTATTTCTAACTTGGGCGAACATAGACTCTAGGATGCTAATAATTTATCCTTAATCAACCGGACCTTGTCAGTGGCATCTCATATAAAATCGGGTCCAAGTAACTTACTCTCACCCAACTCAAACTACCCAATAGGCGTTCATCCCAAGTTAGTCGCATTCTAACTCTCATTCTAACGTTTGTCTATTTCTAACTTGGGCGAACATTCTAGGCTGCTAATAATTTATCCTTAATCAACCGGACCTTGTCAGTGGCGTCTCATATCAAATCGGGTCCAAGTAATTTACTCTCACCCAACTCAAACTACTCAATAGGAGGCCTACATCTTCTGCCATAAAGTGCCTCGAAAGGAGTCATCTGGATACTTGAGTGATAACTGTTATTATAAGCAAACTCCATCACTGACAAATATTGATCACAACTGCTCTAAAATCAATAATGCATGCTCTCAGCATATCCTCCAATGTCTGTATAGTCCTCTCTTACGGTCTGCCTAACTATGGATGAAATGCAGTGCTCAATTGTAACTGTGTACCTAGGGCCTCTTGAATCGATCTCCGCAATCTGGAAGTAAACTACGTGCCTCGGGTAGAAATGATGGATACATGCACTCCATGAAGACGTACAATCTCATCAATATAAATGCGGCGATACTACTCTGACGAATAGCTGGTCTTAACCGGGATAAAGTGTGTTGTCTTCGTAAGTTTATCCACAATCACCCAAATTGAATCATGACCTTTACGAGTCCGCGGAAATGCTAGTCATTATTGCTGCTAATCAAGAAAATATCTTTCAAAGATTTGATGAATTTGCCACTCACAACAAGATTTTGGAGACCCAATTGGCGCAGCGAGAAATTAACAATGGGAATTTGGATGATGAAGAAGAGGTCTCTGGAGAAGAAATCTGTGAATCTAATGCCTCGAAGCAAGTATGGGATCAAGCAATGGAGAATGAGATCTTGAGAGTTGCTACCCAAGCTTACAACGAGGTGTGGGATGGTGAATCTTGCACCAAGGATGAGTTGGAACACGATGGTGCATCTCCCTTCACTACTAGCATGTTTCAAGATAATTCAGACGGGAACACACAAGAATCCACCATTCCATCAATGCCTTGGATCTCCAATGAGGAATTCTTCAACGATGATGAATCCTACATAGAAGAAATATGTTTTTCGCATGAAGAAGACCTCCCCCTTCCCGCTACAAGTGAGGAAGAGCATATTGAGCCACGAGGGTTTTAACTGTACGAAAACTTTGTTGAGGTTTACCTTGACGCCACAAGAGAGCAACCTCACATACAAGAGAATGCAAGTTTTGAGAAAGAGTTAGAGGGTTGGGCACTCTAGGAAGTTATTGAGAAACTCAAGGAGGGTGTGCCCATCAAGCTCGAGACGAGTTTTGAAGACTCGTTCTTCATCACGCCGTCTCTAGACAAATTTTATAGTTTCCTACCACATTTTGCAAAATCATTAGAAAAGAGATGCCACAATCCCTCCATTCTAAAGGGAATCATAGTTTTGAATGGTTGAACTCGCAACTGAAAGTCCACCGTAGACTTCATAGACGAAAATTCAAATGAGTTTTTAAGGTGGATTGACGGCTCAAGCATCATGAGCCCCTCGAGAAGTTATTTGAGCAAAGGACTTCTCCAAAGCGAATTCATGGGGCGCTTTGCTAGTCTTGCAATACTACATGTCAACAAACTAGGCTAATGACAACTTAATGCGTTGTTCGCCGGCAACGACGCCATTTTGACGAGTAGTATTTTGAGCGTCAAAAATAAGTTATAAAATCGGTAAGTACCGAGTCGTCCAAGGGAGCAATTGTAAACTTGCGCATTATGTGAGGTTATACTTCTATTTATCCTAGTCTGAAACGAGTGTTTGTTTTGGTTTAAGAAATATAATCAGTCTATATATGCAAGAAAATAAGAAAAGGTTTTAATGAATTTTGAAAAGTATTTCGGGGAACCACTTCACTTACCCAACATTAGAATCGTGTTTATTAACTAGCATATAAGGATTTGCCTAAATTGATTAGAAAATAGCCACACAATCCAAGTAAGAACCTCACTCTTTTGGAGCTATTGGTTCAAATTGGTATTGTACCTTAAACTACGAACCTCACCCTTTCGGCGCTATTGGTTCGAATCAAGTAACTCGCTGATGTTTCCAACTCTCGTTGCATAAAAATGGGGAGTCGTTGCCGTAATACTAGCCTTTCCCGTTACAATCTCGTGCCACTCTCGTAGTCACCGAGTTCGTAACGAGTATTTTACTTAATATTTTGACATTTAGCCTCATCCTCTCGGCGCTATTGGCTTAACGTCTCAAGGCAATATACTTAGGCATTTTCTCAAACACCTAGTATGCACCGCTGGATTGTAAACGCTAAGTAAAATACAAATCATGCAACTGTTAATATATTAAACGATTCATTATTCGAGTAAGACTTGTAGGACCCCAAAATATGGGTCACTACTCACTATCCATCGTCATCGAGATACAAAACATGTTTTGTGCAAAACGAAAATTACAAAGAAAAAAAGGAATTACTACACCCTTCGAATAGATATCGATAATCACTTCAAGCTCAATCTTCGATCCAATCAAAATCCTCGCGTTTTCGTTCCCCCTTCTCTCTTTTCCTTTGTCTCCAAGTGTGTAGAAAATTCAGTTGGTAGCTGCTATTTTTTTTTCTTTTGGCCTTTTTGCAATTTATCTAAAAACCTAGCAAAATTACATTTTGGCCTATTTAGCCCATTTAGCCAACATCGGATAAGTGACACACTATTGGACCGGAGGTTTTCAATTTTCTCCTCGTGTCGAGAAATCTTGACACAGGTGACACTAGCGCATATTGAGTTTGCCTCTTGAGCTCAAACTCTGACATCCTTAACGACTACATCTGCTCTATGTGATAACTATATAGTTGTAGCCCTTCTTCTCAGCTTGCCAACAAGCCATCGAACAACGGATTTGGACATCGTATGAGCTCTGGGCGTGCGCGACAAGTAGTGATCACTACTAATTTATGGAAAATTTCCGACGTCAGGAAAACGACGGAAAAGTGACGGAAAAAGCCAAATTTCCGTCACTTTTCCGTCACCGATAACGTTGACGACAATTTTTCCGACGGTAAAAAGTTTTCGTCGACATTCCGTCGCATTTCCGGTAAATAAAATTTCGTCGTAATTCCGGCGAGGTTCTCCGTCAAATTATCGTCTGCATTTGGTTGCACTGGTTTTCGGCAGTTTTCCGGGCCATGTCCGTCAATAAAGAAACCGCTTAAATTCCGTCATTTTCCCGCCAAAGTTACGGCTATATCCTTCTATTAAGAAACCACAAAATTCCCATCATTTTTACGCTACACAACGTTCTGTCATCGTTCCGACAAACTTCCTGCAGAAAATATTATCGCCGAAATTCCATCGGAATTTCGTCATCTTAGTTTCCGTCAATTTTACATCAATAAGATTTTCCGTCTATATACAAACACATTTCCGTTTGCAATATTATCCATACGTTGTACATTAGCCATTATGTTTGTCATATATCCGTCACCATTTCGTTATCACAATTTCCGTCACAAGTCCGTCTTAACTCCGTCCGATTGTTTCCGTCAAAGTGTCATCATTATTCCGTCAATATTATATTAATCTATGGGTTTTCAAATTTAAAATTTTGATTTTTCGAATATTAATTTCCGAATATTATTTTTCTATTTTCGATATTAATATTAAATTTTTATAAAATATTAATATTAATTTTTGGTTTCATTGCTGTTTTCATGTTTAAAAAAGAATGTAATGATAATGAAACTGCATAAGTGGAGTCAAGTAAATTATTAATTTTAATTGCTGTTTCCCCTCCGGCCTTGTTGACGTCCTCGGTTGTCTTCATCAGATCTCTGACTTGGCAGATTCGGGCTTCCTCTAGGAGATGGAGGCTGGTATCCGGGAGTTAACATCTTCAACATATCAGCTTGCATTTGCATCATTTGCGTCAATCGGTCCATGCATTCCTTCCTTCAAGCTTCTGATCTCACTCTCCTGTCGGGACTGGGACTTTTCCATGTGCTCTAAACACGGCCTCAGATCCTGAGTGTAATCGTCTAATAGTGGAGCTCTCGATCTCTGGGAGCTCGCGTATGACTGGCTGCTCGTTGAAGAGAACTTGTCCGACACCAATGTCGCTGCAGGGCCATACAGATACGGTATCCCCGACCTCGGGTTAACCCCCATGACAGTCGTAGAGGCCTCTACCAGCTCCTCCTCCAGTACCCGTTCCTCTCCGTCGTGATTCTTCAGGGCCAACACTTTAGCATCAGCGAGCTATTTCTGCACATTTTTCAAATAACATTAAATGTTTAGTTACAAAGGAAACAAATATTTGTGAATATAGGAAACTAACAAAAACAAATGTATAACAAATAAAATGTAACTACAACTTAAATGTGTTACGAAATTAGTGAAATATGAAAATATATGTGTCAATTACTCCCACAATCTGGGAATTATTGTTGCAATTAGTCAAACACATATGATAAATGTGAAACACCATATGTTGTATTCAGAGTAGTACCTTGTCAGGCTTCTTTGGACCATTTGGTGTAAGTTCGATTAGAGACGTATTTGGTACATCGATAGCAAACTCAGTCATCCAGGTGAATAACTCGCTCGAAGTGAATTGCAAGGCATCCAACCAATTTTTTTTTGGTAAAACAATTAATATTTTCATCTGCTAGACTTGACTCCGCAAGTCTTTCAGATAGATACTCTTGTGTAGTTTCTTCAGATATGTGGTCGGTATCATCGCTCAATCTGACACCGGGTCTCTCTCTGAGCAACTCGAGAACACGACCAGCAGGACCAGGAATACGACGATATGGATTCATATTCAGTGTAATTTGCGTGTTCTTCATATGACGTAGGACAGTGTTCACCTTCACATCCCTTACATTTATAGTCATTTCAAAGGGGTAGGACGAATTATAATATAGGTTGTTACAATTTCGATGCATTTCCGTCGTTGTTTCGTCACCAGTGACGGAAATGTGACGCAACATAGACGGAATGTGTGTCGGCAAGATAATTAGCCACATGATATTGTTTCACGTCCATATTCAGTCACAGTTTCGTCTGCAACGACGGACAAGTAACGTAATTCGACAGTATTTATCTATGATATAAAAAAACGTTACACAATGTGCACAAATTTATGTATAAAATTGGACAGTTTTGTCTCAAATGATAATTTGTATTATATACGTTATTGAATTGCATTAATACACATCCAAATTTAACAACTTCCAGGTGAACAAGTTCACTTCATTAGATACGTTGGACATCAATAACAGGCAACTGATTATTTCAGATAATGCGCAACTCTAATTTCATAAATTCAACGAGGTTTCAATCCTTGAGTTCCAGGTGACCCACGGGGTGACGGCTGGTCAACTTCTTCGTCACAGGTAACTGGATGTGGATTTGAAGACGGACCTTGTCTACTATTTTCTTCGTCCTCTCTGTATTTTGCCTCACTGAAGCTATGCTCTCCCAAACAAGGATATATGAAATCTTGAGCGAAACAAACATATCCTTCAGAACCGCTTGATTCTTCTTGAGACATCTCAGCAAAAAACAATCAACTGCTGAATCGGAACTCATTATAAGAAATTTTTGGGATAAAGTTTTAAAGACAAGCTAGTACTTTTACTTATAGGGTGGACGATGAATGATTCTGTCTTATTTCAGTTAAACGTCCGTTATTCTTAAAACTGCGTTCGGATAAAGCGTTGTTTCAAAGATGCTCTAAAGACAGCGCTTTATTTACTAAGCGTTGTCTTAATATCAGTAAAAAGCGCTTACTTGGATGCGCTATTTTACTAAGCGCTGTCTTAATATCAGTAAACATCCGGTATTTGGGAAGCAGTCTTCTTCGTCAAGCACACAGTCCACCGTCACTTCGCACGCTCCTACGCTTCGTAGCCATCACATTGGTTCCAATCCTGACCCATTTGTAGATATACCCGAGGTAATATGCAGTCTTTTCAAATTACAAAGAAAGTACAATTGACTTCGTTAAAAATGTATTACCAATTTTATTTTTCCATTTCAGGTTGGAAAGAAATGCATACTGCACGTGGAAGGAGGAGGTTCGGATCAGCGCAGGCAACTTGTAGCACTTGGCAGAGTTGTGCGAGGACGAATGGTGCATTACCAAGAGCTGCATGATGAGATGGTAAAGGTGGTTATACAGGATGTGATTGAACCATCGACAGAGCTTCCAATGAAGTTCGGGGGAATGACGAAAGTATCATATGCACTAGGTGCTTTTGTGGGATGGCCGAAATGTCTAGTAGACATTGATGAAAACTTAACTACGTACATTCAGTTTTATGACAAGAAACAACTATAATATATTAATGTCAATCGTTTCATCGATTTTTTTATTTTCGCACAGGGATATGACGAGTTCAGATTTTTAAAACTTCAATGCAGCAGTTTTAGCAACGATGATACTTTACGAATGTCAATGCATTGCCGCTTTTTGTACGACCACGCGAACATGATGGCCAAGTCAACTATCTATTCGGTGTACATTAGTAGCGAAGTTTTTAGTGAATATTGTTATATCCAGCTGAACAAAGATTGCATTATGGAGTTCACCAGCTTGAAAGCTTTGAGTGCAACCGCGGTTGAAGTTTACATAAGGTAATATTTATTTATTATTTAATGGTTGTTAACTTTGAAATTTGTTGACTACCTTAATCAAATGCCAACAGATTTATACACGATAAGATCCCACCGGGCATTCGGTTTGGATTCCTCAGACCGAGTTTTATGACCCCGTCCGAGAAATTCGAAACGAGGGTGGACTTCTTCCAGAGGAGATTGAGAATGCCAGACTACGTTCATAATTTCTGCTACTTCCTTCCCTACATCCATGTGAAAAAGTAAGTTGATATTTTTCATATTGTTCTATATTTTCCATTAAATGCATTGTATACTAATATACCAGTTCACTAACTGTTTATTATGTGGCATTGGATGTTAGTTGTCCTATTCCCTACGAAGCGATTGGTCCTTTGGCTTGATCCAACTGGAAAACCACTGTTGCCTGATGCAACAAATTTTGTTAACACGTAACGACTATGCTACTCCACTATTACTTACCATTACTACGTGTGCTACAACTTACTTATACTAATTACCTTAATGTTGCAGGACCATGAGTTTGTACTTCAATATCCCGTGATTCAGATATAGAGTGGTGGACTGTTACGGTATTGACTTAACAAATAACAACACCTATGAAAATTTTATATGCCATTACTTAATATGTTTCGTATGTTTATAACTCAATTCGTATTTCAGTGCCCCAAACAGCCCTTCAACACTAAAGTGTGTGGCTACTATGTGTTGCAATATATTCAAGACATAATCAAGTTCATTCATCATACCAATGGATCACTTGAGGATGACATCACACAAGTAAGTATATACCGATAATTAATAGATCATTACCAAGTAATCTAAGTTTTCATAAATTTGGTAACTATGAATTTTTTTCCCAGTGTTTCCCTACATGAGAAGAATCCTATGGTAACAATGTCCTAGATGATTGAGGGACGACTTTGCAAATGCATTGAAAGATTACTTGCGGCAATCATATAATCCGGTGTGAACATTAAGTCATATAATGTATTATTGGTCGAATATTTTGGTAACATACACGTGTCCAGTATCAAAATATTTGGACAAATACGAATAAAAATGTGTTGTATAATATTGAGCAAATGAATGTAATTTGATGTTCAACATATTTGTATTTTTCCAACAGAAGTTTTAATTGAAATGTATCGTGCAATTTTTATTCACACTTCAGACAGCGCTTGCTGTGTCAGGCGTTGTTTATAGTACACTTTAGACAGCGCCTTTTAATGAAGCGTTGTTTTAAGAAAACCTGAGACAGTGCTTCTATAAGTAAGCGCTGTTTAAAGTACATCTAAAACAACGCTTCATTATTAAGCGCTGTCTAAAGTCCCTCCAAAACTTTATTTGAGAAACTTATTTTTCAGAGATGTTGTCATTTTACAATTTCGCTTGCGTGTAATATAAAATTTTTTGAACATTAATTTGCGTTACAATTGCCATTTCAAAACCATTTTATTCAACAAGTCCCTACTTAAACCATAAATTTTCAGGCGGTTCGTTGTCAATTTGCTTTACAATTTCAATTGGAAAACATATATAAGTGTAATATAAAATTTATGACATACATTGTAAGCCGTTGTAAATCACTAATATATTTAAAACATGGAATATAAAGTTGTCACTCATTTATTGAAAACATCGTGACCCGTTCACCATTCTGCCATTTTACATGTTGGTTGATGATTTACCATAATTATACGAATCAAAAACACAGTTAAACCCACTAAATTAGACTGTTTGTCTATTTAACTTTTGCTTGTTGGTTCCGATATTTATCTACAGGGTATTTTGGAGCTTAGAGAGAATACACGCTAAGGAGAGGATTTTACGCAGAAAAGATGTTACGAGTCATTCCAAGGTCACGATCAGACGCTGACTGAAGAAATCTAAAGATCCTGACATGGAATCATTCAAAACAAATCAAAGCGAAGAGCAATCAAAGTCAATCCCAGGCTGAAATACACCGATAGTTTTGTGAAAACGTCGCAAAAACGTCACAAAACTCCACATTTGCCCATGGTGACCGGCGGCTTTTGGAGGAGGTGGCCAAAGGAGGAAGCCTCCTCCCTTCTTCACCCACAACCGGCGGCTATGACCTCCATGGAGCTCACCATGGATGAGAGCCATGTGCTCTCATCCTCACCCTCCATTCCCCTCTCCTTTGGCTATAAATACAAGCCCCCCATCTCATTTGTAATGCATCCCAAAAATCATAAATCACTTATCTCTCTAAGTTTGGCAATTTGTAAGTTTGGTTTTGAAATAATACTCTTGTTGGTTCTTGAGTATTATAACAGTTTTAGAGAATACTCCTGTTGGTTCTTGAGTATTCCCCTTACTTACTGTCTTTCAAAACCCCCCGAGTATTTAGCTATGGTATCCACCTCTATGGATATTCGTAGCTAAACTCTTCATTCGGTTGAAGGGGTGTACTTGTATCATAAAATGTTTTAGACTTTGCTTTAGTGTTTTTTCTCTGTATTCCAAACTTGTTCTATGTGCCATATATTAGGCCAGAACTTCCAAGGTTGAGTGGATGCTTGGAATGACAAAGCTCTTCCGTGGAAGTTCGTAAACATACTCGGATAAGTGGATGCTTGGAATGGCAAAGCTTATCTGAGGAGTTTGACCTCTCTCAAACACCATTTGATTGCTCGGGAATGACTGATCAAATGGATGCACACAGGCTAATATACCTTGGAATGGGGTATTAGTCTAAGTAGAACAAGGGATCTACGTTTTTTGCAAAAGTCTAGACAGTGTGTGCAAATCGAGTGCTTGGAATGACCTTGATACTCTTTCGAACACTTTTGCAAAAGACTAGACAGTGTGGCAAATCGAGTGCTTGGAATGGCCTTGATGCACGTTTGAATACTTAGAAGGATCACTAAAGGTCAATGATAAACAGGCTATGATACAAGGCCCCCGAAATCGAATGTTTTCCTTGAAATCAAACAACTCCTGCACTTACTTTCTTAGTATAACTGCCGTAATCAACTGCTCACCTTCCGGAGGACTTGCCAATCACGCATCACCCACTGTAAGTCTCCTACTTTTATTTTCAGTCATTTACTTTTCGCACAAAAAAAAACCAAAACCAACCAAAAAGTCACGCAGTTACTAGCTCTAAAACCTCAACCAACCTAAAACACGCTCCCTTGCTGTACAAATCACCTCAAAGAACAACTATCCCCCTAATTCCTTTCGGTTCGACCCCTACTTACCACTTGCTACCCAGTAGTGAAGTCGCGAGTAGCGGACTATAAATTTATTTGTACATTTGCTCTGACGACAAGCATCTGTCAAATTGGCGCCGTTGCCAGGGAGTTAGCAAATGGATAGTTGTTCTTTTTTCTGTTGTACATAATTCACCATGTCCTCGTACTACGGCAAAGAACCTTGGAATGATGGGGGCAGCAACCTTATGTTTGAGATGCTTAACTGTCTCCCCAAATTCGGAGGTGCCATTGGAGAAGATCCCGTGAGGCATACACATACGTTCCACTCCATATGCAGCCACATGAGGCCTAAAAATGAATCGCCAGAGGGGTTTAAACTTAAATGCTTTAAATTTTCTCTAACTAACTCCGCAATAGAATGGTATTACTCATGTGCAGCTTATGAAAGTAATTATGGGGATCTACAAACCAAATTCCTAGAGGAGTTTTGCCCGCCATCTCTCCGACTTGGAGCCCGCAAGGAGATCATCAACATTGAGCAATCCCGGGACGAAACATTGGACGAGTACTTGTCGTACTTTGACTCCCTTGTGACGAGCTGCCCGCACCATGGATTCACAAAATTCGATCTTCTTCAAAGGTTTCTCGGTGGAATGATGCCACAAGAGTGGAATAGGCTTAATGATGCTGCGGCAAGAGGCTCGATGGATAACTTAAGCATGGATGATCTGTGGAACTTAATAGAAGATATGGCAAGAAGCGCGAAACAAGATCAGGCCATCCGGCTCGAAGAACTGGCCAACATGATGCACCAAAATCAGGCCGAAGCCGAAGAATCATGGGCAATAGTTGAGGCAGCTCAAAAAGAAACGGAATATCTGATCAATGAGATCACTCCCGAGCCATCAGAAGACCTAGAGCCAGAAACCGATCCAGTGTGGGACGAAGAAGAGCCTACATGGGAGCCCACGGAGCCGACCGAACCACTAGAACCGGTCCTCGCTGCCGAGTTGCCCAAATTAGACCCAGACCTCAGTGTGATTGCCCCCGGAGACCATATAAATGACGAGGATGAGGACCCATGGTTGCCTGAAGAAGAACTCCACTCAGATTACCCCTGGAAGTTAGAAGAAAAACTGCTCAATTCAGGCCCGGTCCTCATCACCAATATGCCCGAGGAAATCACGCCAGTCCAGCACCTCATTGCCAAACCACCCAAGACATGCCCGGACCTCACTGCCGAACTAACCGAGAAAATCACGGCAGGCCCGGTCCTCACTGAAGTGCTGCTCAAGAACGACCCGGCCCTTGTGGTAGAAGTCCCCCAACTTGTCCCCTCGGTTTGTATGCGGATCACAGCCCCTGAAGATGAAGTGATCAATGATGAGGTGCAAGGGGAGTTGGAGGCAAAACATGAGCCAAAAGAGCCGAAGATGGAGCACTCACTCGTCATGAGCCAAGAAAAGCCAGCTGAAAACTCACTCGTTCTAGGATGGCCAATCATCTCTGCCACAAAGAAGAGGCTTGGCATGGGAACAAGCTCAAGGTCGCTCGTGTTCAATGGCACAATACTAAACTTCCAGAATTGCAAAGGTGCCACCCATTCAAACATGAAGAAACGACCAAGACATGGGCCAAAGGAATGGAAACCCGGAAGGAGAAGTAAGAGAGCACGGCTCCATGGACCAGCAGCTATGGTCAAGGAATCCTCGCCTTCTCGGGGATATGTGAAGAAGAAACCACCGGATCAAGGGAGAGCAGAACTTAGCCCGTTGCCATATGAGTTCTTTGGGCGAATCAAAAGGGCAGCCGTGGGGAAGTTCGACCTCACACACCCATGGGATCCCACCTTATGATCCCTAATTGAGGTACTGTCGAGCTAACGACGTTAAACAAAGGCACTGGTCGGGAGGTAACCCGACACCTATCTTACTTTCAGTACTTTTATTTTCTGTCATTTAGTTTTTTCTCCAATAAGCCGCTCTCACCCACTTGGTGCATAGAATGAAATGACTATTCAGGAATCGGTTATGGGTGCAACATCAAGCCAGTCAGGCCTATGCCAAGAGTTCAAAGCCCCTGCCGAACTCCCTCGATTATCCAGCCTCGAGCCATGTCGTTCACTCGACACCTTAAAGGGAGTTCTGTTCTTCCCTTTTCCTTAATATCATTTCCTTCTCGTATAATACCTGCTTGCATGGCTTTTGAACTAAGTCATTTCGTAAAGAATGCCTTCGTTCAAAAGTGTGGGGTGAGAACCACCTGTGTACATTAGTTAAATAACATGTTTTCCTTTTCCCTTAATATTATCTTTTTGAAAATATGAACTTGAGAATGTGAAAAAGATAGATCATAATTCATGCATTTACCTTGTGAAAATTCAACTGTTTAAAAACTTAGAATGTAACTTCTCATTTGTCCCTTTGTGCTGAGATAAACTAGGGATGTGGAGTTGATAGAAACTGCCCTAGAGGGGCTTGGCAAGCACTCAAAGGACTGAATTTCGCTATATGGTTTTCGAAGTCAGTGGAGGCTGCACTTCGGGTTTCAGAGAAGATTGAAGTCATCTCCGCCATGCAGCGTTTATGCAAAAAAAAAAAAAGGCGGGACGGGAATCAAACCGTCCTATCTCTAGTCCTAATAGCCGGGAAAATAAATGAGCGACCCTCATTTTGACTCGCGCGAAACGACAACGATGAGAGGAGCGGGGAGGTATTTCCATATCCTCGCGGGCGATGATTGGACCTCCCAAAAAGGCTTGAGAAAATGGACTAGCAAGTCACAAAGAAGCAAAAGCTCGAAGAAGCAAATCAAGAGGCCAAAGGCCCAAAAGTGTGAAGGTTTTAACCGAACAAAAGTGAAGAACTCAAAGAGTCAAATCAAAGGTCAAAGGCCGATTCACTACAAAAAAAAGCTGTCCCTCGCCAAAAAGAAAGAAAATCAAAGATCAAACCATTGAAACCCGAACCGAATCACGTGCTAGAGAAAGCTACAAGAAAACCATATAGTACGAGACGGTCCCGAGATTGCAGTTCAGGAGCCTAAAAAGGGCTATCTCCCGAAACATCCAAAATACTTTGCATCTCAGCACGGAGGTACAAGTATCAAGTTTCTTCTATTTATTTACGCAGTTTAATTTGGTAATAAGTAGTAATGCATGAATTAGGATAAGTCTAGTCCCACAGTCTAACTTTCATATTTTAAAAGCTTACTTAGTGCCGCCCTTTAATAGCATTGTTCGGGACGAACAACTAAAAGTGTGGGGTGATCTGATGGACCATAATTATACGAATCAAAAACACAGTTAAACCCACTAAATTAGACTGTTTGTCTATTTAACTTTTGCTTGTTAGTTCCGATATTTATCTACAGGGTATTTTGGAGCTTAGAGAGAATACACGCTAAGGAGAGGATTTTACGCAGAAAAGATGTTACGAGTCATTCCAAGGTCACGATCAGACGCTGACTGAAGAAATCTAAAGATCCTGACATGGAATCATTCAAAACAAATCAAAGCGAAGAGCAATCAAAGTCAATCCCGGGCTGAAATACACCGATAGTTTTGTGAAAACGTCACAAAACTCCACATTTGCCCATGGTGACCGGCGGCTTTTGGAGGAGGTGGCCAAAGGAGGAAGCCTCCTCCCTTCTTCACCCACAACCGGCGGCTATGACCTCCATGGAGCTCACCATGGATGAGAGCCATGTGCTCTCATCCTCACCCTCCATTCCCCTCTCCTTTGGCTATAAATACAAGCCCCCCATCTCATTTGTAATGCATCCCAAAAATCATAAATCACTTATCTCTCTAAGTTTGGCAATTTGTAAGTTTGGTTTTGAAATAATACTCTTGTTGGTTCTTGAGTATTATAACAGTTTTAGAGAATACTCCTGTTGGTTCTTGAGTATTCAAGTAGGAATTGGGAATACTCCTGTTGGTTCTTGAGTATTCCCCTTACTTACTGTCTTTCAAAACCCCCCGAGTATTTAGCTATGGTATCCACCTCTATGGATATTCGTAGCTAAACTCTTCATTCGGTTGAAGGGGTGTACTTGTATCATAAAATGTTTTAGACTTTGCTTTAGTATTTTTTCTCTGTATTCAAAACTTGTTCTATGTGCCATATATTAGGCCAGAACTTCCAAGGTTGAGTGGATGCTTGGAATGGCAAAGCTCTTCCGTGGAAGTTCGTAAACATACTCGGATAAGTGGATGCTTGGAATGGCAAAGCTTATCTGAGGAGTTTGACCTCTCTCAAACACCATTTGATTGCTCGGGAATGACTGATCAAATGGATGCACACAGGCTAATATACCTTGGAATGGGGTATTAGTCTAAGTAGAACAAGGGATCTACGTTTTTTGCAAAAGTCTAGACAGTGTGTGCAAATCGAGTGCTTGGAATGACCTTGATACTCTTTCGAACACTTTTGCAAAAGACTAGACAGTGTGGCAAATCGAGTGCTTGGAATGGCCTTGATGCACGTTTGAATACTTAGAAGGATCACTAAAGGTCAATGATAAACAGGCTATGATACAAGGCCCCCGAAATCGAATGTTTTCCTTGAAATCAAACAACTCCTGCACTTACTTTCTTAGTATAACTGCCGTAATCAACTGCTCACCTTCCGGAGGACTTGCCAATCACGCATCACCCACTGTAAGTCTCCTACTTTTATTTTCAGTCATTTACTTTTCGCACAAAAAAAAACCAAAACCAACCAAAAAGTCACGTAGTTACTAGCTCTAAAACCTCAACCAACCTAAAACACGCTCCCTTGCTGTACAAATCACCTCAAAGAACAACTATCCCCCTAATTCCTTTGGGTTCGACCCCTACTTACCACTTGCTACCCAGTAGTGAAGTCGCGAGTAGCGGACTATAAATTTATTTGTACATTTGCTCTGACGACAAGCATCTGTCAAATTGGCGCCGTTGCCAGGGAGTTAGCAAATGGATAGTTGTTCTTTTTTCTGTTGTACATAATTCACCATGTCCTCGTACTACGGCAAAGAACCTTGGAATGATGGGGGCAGCAACCTTATGTTTGAGATGCTTAACTGTCTCCCCAAATTCGGAGGTGCCATTGGAGAAGATCCCGTGAGGCATACACATACGTTCCACTCCATATGCAGCCACATGAGGCCTAAAAATGAATCGCCAGAGGGGTTTAAACTTAAATGCTTTAAATTTTCTCTAACTAACTCCGCAATAGAATGGTATTACTCATGTGCAGCTTATGAAAGTAATTATGGGGATCTACAAACCAAATTCCTAGAGGAGTTTTGCCCGCCATCTCTCCGACTTGGAGCCCGCAAGGAGATCATCAACATTGAGCAATCCCGGGACGAAACATTGGACGAGTACTTGTCGTACTTTGACTCCCTTGTGACGAGCTGCCCGCACCATGGATTCACAAAATTCGATCTTCTTCAAAGGTTTCTCGGTGGAATGATGCCACAAGAGTGGAATAGGCTTAATGATGCTGCGGCAAGAGGCTCGATGGATAACTTAAGCATGGATGATCTGTGGAACTTAATAGAAGATATGGCAAGAAGCGCGAAACAAGATCAGGCCATGCGGCTCGAAGAACTGGCCAACATGATGCACCAAAATCAGGCCGAAGCCGAAGAATCATGGGCAATAGTTGAGGCAGCTCAAAAAGAAACGGAATATCTGATCAATGAGATCACTCCCGAGCCATCAGAAGACCTAGAGCCAGAAACCGATCCAGTGTGGGACGAAGAAGAGCCTACATGGGAGCCCACGGAGCCGACCGAACCACTAGAACCGGTCCTCGCTGCCGAGTTGCCCAAATTAGACCCAGACCTCAGTGTGATTGCCCCCGGAGACCATATAAATGACGAGGATGAGGACCCATGGTTGCCTGAAGAAGAACTCCACTCAGATTACCCCTGGAAGTTAGAAGAAAAACTGCTCAATTCAGGCCCGGTCCTCATCACCAATATGCCCGAGGAAATCACGCCAGTCCAGCACCTCATTGCCAAACCACCCAAGACATGCCCGGACCTCACTGCCGAACTAACCGAGAAAATCACGGCAGGCCCGGTCCTCACTGAAGTGCTGCTCAAGAACGACCCGGCCCTTGTGGTAGAAGTCCCCCAACTTGTCCCCTCGGTTTGTATGCGGATCACAGCCCCTGAAGATGAAGTGATCAATGATGAGGTGCAAGGGGAGTTGGAGGCAAAACATGAGCCAAAAGAGCCGAAGTTGGAGCACTCACTCGTCATGAGCCAAGAAAAGCCAGCTGAAAACTCACTCGTTCTAGGATGGCCAATCATCTCTGCCACAAAGAAGAGGCTTGGCATGGGAACAAGCTCAAGGTCGCTCGTGTTCAATGGCACAATACTAAACTTCCAGAATTGCAAAGGTGCCACCCATTCAAACATGAAGAAACGACCAAGACATGGGCCAAAGGAATGGAAACCCGGAAGGAGAAGTAAGAGAGCACGGCTCCATGGACCAGCAGCTATGGTCAAGGAATCCTCGCCTTCTCGGGGATATGTGAAGAAGAAACCACCGGATCAAGGGAGAGCAGAACTTAGCCCGTTGCCATATGAGTTCTTTGGGCGAATCAAAAGGGCAGCCGTGGGGAAGTTCGACCTCACACACCCATGGGATCCCACCTTATGATCCCTAATTGAGGTACTGTCGAGCTAACGACGTTAAACAAAGGCACTGGTCGGGAGGTAACCCGACACCTATCTTACTTTCAGTACTTTTATTTTCTGTCATTTAGTTTTTTCTCCAATAAGCCGCTCTCACCCACTTGGTGCATAGAATGAAATGACTATTCAGGAATCGGTTATGGGTGCAACATCAAGCCAGTCAGGCCTATGCCAAGAGTTCAAAGCCCCTGCCGAACTCCCTCGATTATCCAGCCTCGAGCCATGTCGTTCACTCGACACCTTAAAGGGAGTTCTGTTCTTCCCTTTTCCTTAATATCATTTCCTTCTCGTATAATACCTGCTTGCATGGCTTTTGAACTAAGTCATTTCGTAAAGAATGCCTTCGTTCAAAAGTGTGGGGTGAGAACCACCTGTGTACATTAGTTAAATAACATGTTTTCCTTTTCCCTTAATATTATCTTTTTGAAAATATGAACTTGAGAATGTGAAAAAGATAGATCATAATTCATGCATTTACCTTGTGAAAATTCAACTGTTTAAAAACTTAGAATGTAACTTCTCATTTGTCCCTTTGTGCTGAGATAAACTAGGGATGTGGAGTTGATAGAAACTGCCCTAGAGGGGCTTGGCAAGCACTCAAAGGACTGAATTTCGCTATATGGTTTTCGAAGTCAGTGGAGGCTGCACTTCGGGTTTCAGAGAAGATTGAAGTCATCTCCGCCATGCAGCGTTTATGCAAAAAAAAAAAAAGGCGGGACGGGAATCAAACCGTCCTATCTCTAGTCCTAATAGCCGGGAAAATAAATGAGCGACCCTCATTTTGACTCGCGCGAAACGACAACGATGAGAGGAGCGGGGAGGTATTTCCATATCCTCGCGGGCGATGATTGGACCTCCCAAAAAGGCTTGAGAAAATGGACTAGCAAGTCACAAAGAAGCAAAAGCTCGAAGAAGCAAATCAAGAGGCCAAAGGCCCAAAAGTGTGAAGGTTTTAACCGAACAAAAGTGAAGAACTCAAAGAGTCAAATCAAAGGTCAAAGGCCGATTCACTACAAAAAAAAAGCTGTCCCTCGCCAAAAAGAAAGAAAATCAAAGATCAAACCATTGAAACCCGAACCGAATCACGTGCTAGAGAAAGCTACAAGAAAACCATATAGTACGTGACGGTCCCGAGATTGCAGTTCAGGAGCCTAAAAAGGGCTATCTCCCGAAACATCCAAAATACTTTGCATCTCAGCACGGAGGTACAAGTATCAAGTTTCTTCTATTTATTTACGCAGTTTAATTTGGTAATAAGTAGTAATGCATGAATTAGGATAAGTCTAGTCCCACAGTCTAACTTTCATATTTTAAAAGCTTACTTAGTGCCGCCCTTTAATAGCATTGTTCGGGACGAACAACTAAAAGTGTGGGGTGATTTGATGGACCATAATTATACGAATCAAAAACACAGTTAAACCCACTAAATTAGACTGTTTGTCTATTTAACTTTTGCTTGTTAGTTCCGATATTTATCTACAGGGTATTTTGGAGCTTAGAGAGAATACACGCTAAGGAGAGGATTTTACGCAGAAAAGATGTTACGAGTCATTCCAAGGTCACGATCAGACGCTGACTGAAGAAATCTAAAGATCCTGACATGGAATCATTCAAAACAAATCAAAGCGAAGAGCAATCAAAGTCAATCCCGGGCTGAAATACACCGATAGTTTTGTGAAAACGTCACAAAACTCCACATTTGCCCATGGTGACCGGCGGCTTTTGGAGGAGGTGGCCAAAGGAGGAAGCTCTCCTCCCTTCTTCACCCACAACCGGCGGCTATGACCTCCATGGAGCTCACCATGGATGAGAGCCATGTGCTCTCATCCTCACCCTCCATTCCCCTCTCCTTTGGCTATAAATACAAGCCCCCCATCTCATTTGTAATGCATCCCAAAAATCATAAATCACTTATCTCTCTAAGTTTGGCAATTTGTAAGTTTGGTTTTGAAATAATACTCTTGTTGGTTCTTGAGTATTATAACAGTTTTAGAGAATACTCCTGTTGATTCTTGAGTATTCAAGTAGGAATTGGGAATACTCCTGTTGGTTCTTGAGTATTCCCCTTACTTACTGTCTTTCAAAAACCCCCGAGTATTTAGCTATGGTATCCACCTCTATGGATATTCGTAGCTAAACTCTTCATTCGGTTGAAGGGGTGTACTTGTATCATAAAATGTTTTAGACTTTGCTTTAGTATTTTTTCTCTGTATTCAAAACTTGTTCTATGTGCCATATATTAGGCCAGAACTTCCAAGGTTGAGTGGATGCTTGGAATGGCAAAGCTCTTCCGTGGAAGTTCGTAAACATACTCGGATAAGTGGATGCTTGGAATGGCAAAGCTTATCTGAGGAGTTTGACCTCTCTCAAACACCATTTGATTGCTCGGGAATGACTGATCAAATGGATGCACACAGGCTAATATACCTTGGAATGGGGTATTAGTCTAAGTAGAACAAGGGCTCTACGTTTTTTGCAAAAGTCTAGACAGTGTGTGCAAATCGAGTGCTTGGAATGGCCTTGATACTCTTTCGAACACTTTTGCAAAAGACTAGACAGTGTGGCAAATCGAGTGCTTGGAATGGCCTTGATGCACGTTTGAATACTTAGAAGGATCACTAAAGGTCAATGATAAACAGGCTATGATACAAGGCCCCCGAAATCGAATGTTTTCCTTGAAATCAAACAACTCCTGCACTTACTTTCTTAGTATAACTGCCGTAATCAACTGCTCACCTTCCGGAGGACTTGCCAATCACGCATCACCCGCTGTAAGTCTCCTACTTTTATTTTCAGTCATTTACTTTTCGCACAAAAAAAAACCAAAACCTACCAAAAAGTCACGTAGTTACTAGCTCTAAAACCTCAACCAACCTAAAACACGCTCCCTTGCTGTACAAATCACCTCAAAGAACAACTATCCCCCTAATTCCTTTGGGTTCGACCCCTACTTACCACTTGCTACCCAGTAGTGAAGTCGCGAGGAGCGGACTATAAATTTATTTGTACATTTGCTCTGACGACAAGCATCTGTCAGTTGACAATGAGTAACGTGAAATCCTTCCCCTCCTTGGCATACTCATATCGCCAATGACGATTAGATTGCATCTCTTCAAAAAATGACGCCGAATGCGACTGTAATACCGTGCATCCCAAGTAGCCATACTCTATAAGCAAATCATTTGTGCCTTGGAACCTGTTTCCGCTTCTTGATTGATGGGTTCTGGGCAGGCGAAGTTAGGGGCAGTTTTGCCATCACAACAAATAGAATGAAAGCAGGCACCTCTAAAAGAAGAATGACTCTCGAGATCTGGCACCTGCCCTTTTTTGGATTTGAAAAAAAAAAAGAAACAGCTTTGCTGACA